>CM047580.1:8936786-9069236 GCA_026184515.1 Peronosclerospora sorghi
AGTGGGATGAAGTTATAATAACTGGATACTGCGACGCAAATTTTGCCGGATCCAAGACGGACAGAAAATCGATAAGTGGAGGATTGACGTTGATGGATGGAATTCAGAGGCAAAGCTAGAGTTAGCGCAACAAGAAGTGCAGCGTGGCCGTGCGGAGATTGGGAGCTTGAAGTTGAGTGTCGAACGTCTTCGTGGAGAGATGAAGACATTAGGTGAGAAGCAGGCTTATGCAAGAGACAGTCATGCGTGTCTCTGTCGACGATGGAGGCCGAGTTCTATGCGGCTTCAGTGATAGAATGTGAATTACTTGGTTTAAAGGAGATGGCGATGGAAGTTGAGTTATCTTTGAAATTCCGATGGGGTTAAAGTGTGACAATCAAGCCGCGATCAAGACGTTGAAAGGAGACTGTAAAACATCAAGTATGAAGCGCATTGACGCTCGAGTAAAGTTTCTGGTGTCAAAGGGACGCGACGGATTGATTGACGTGGAATATGAAACAAGAGAAATTATGCTTGCAGACATTCTTACAAAAAGATTCAACTCTACGAGACTAAAGTACTGCAATAAGGACTGGGTTTGAGTGCGATCAGGGCAAGTAACTTTGTTTCACTAGAAAGTCTAGAAGAAGTGTTGAAAGGACCCGTATTTCGGCCGCGACACGAGTAGGACGCATTTGGGTCGTTGCGAATTTTCAGTAAAAGGAAATTGGGTAGCACCGAATTGCAATTTGGGTGTAACCCAAATTTATATATACATTTTGTTAGATTAAGTTTATACTTACGCTACTATAGTCATGTCAGAATTTATCTCGTAGTACGCAAGTACACAAATTACCTAAGTACATTTTTTCTCTTGTTCTATCGGAGTGGAAAGGTTTTGTTTTTTTGTGGAGTGCGGAATTGTCGTGATCACGTTACTCTGTGGAGATTTTTCTTGTGGATATAATTACGTGGAATATTTTTTTATTTTGGTTTTATTGTTTACGCTTTTTGGTCTACGTTGTCTTACCTTGGAGCCACGCTTATAGTACGCTTTGCATAGTGGAATTAGCGGTTAACAGTCGGCATGGCGGATATGCAGAAATCTGAACAGGTTATGATCCCAAGCGAGTCACGCTAAAGAGGATTACGATGCAGACAAGTACTAATGAACGTGGAGTATACTGATGCTTTTGAAAAAGTCATAAGACCAGTGGAACAATAACGTTTAGCCAATACGTGATGAAGAAGAAATTGACTGGCGCCAACTCAAGTGACTTCTGTGGACGCCGTTCAAGGAATATGGAATTATTAGCATCCCCTAGGGAAGATTCAAGAGAGAGCAATTCACTACTGCTGGAGGGTAGATGGTGTTTGATTGTCAACAGTGCAAGATCTCGTGTATGATCGCGATGGCGATACCGCCACATCTCCTTCAACAGGTTGACCACCTGGAGACAGGCATGGAGATGGGGAGCGCCATGAACGAGATCTAGAGAAACGAATGGATCCGATGATCAGGGAGAGCGTAAGACCAATGAACTGAGTAACCTCAAGTGCTTTTCAACGAGCGATATGTACATAACTTGTCACAGATGATCAGGATTCGTTCTGAGTTAAAACGCTACAAGGTCAAAGATATCTTCATGAAGTAAATGATATTAGATAGTCATCCAGTCCTGTATGAGTATGGACAACTACAAGTAGGTGTGAAGTACGGAGGTAATGGTGGGACATTGACACCAGATAAAATCCGGGCGTTGATTAAAGCAAGCGGCCGAGTGCCAATCGCGTCGTCGTGAAGGCAATCAGTCCACAAGCAACTCAGGTGGAGGCCAAAGACAACAGCATGGCGGTGGCGCATGCGGGCGCAATCAGCAACAAAATGGGATTAAAAATAACCAGCAGAGAGATGGTTAAGTAAATTCGAAGATTGAAAATTGCTACCATTGTGGTCAGCCACGTCATCTTCGTGCGAAAATCCCTGTGGTTATAGACGGTGTTCTTGGTCTGGTGTGGTGAAGCGAAGAAGAGATTGTACGGTCAGTTTATATCGGTATATCGCCGATCGGTTTTGGAGCGATCGAGTTGGTTAAAAGGGAAGAGGCTTTTGATCCAATCGTGTGTTAAAAGTATCAAGTATGCAGTTATAGTTAAGTCACACGATGTTTCATGTAGTTTCAATATTAGTTTTTTAATGGATATAAATACAGTGTGTGTTTTTCATGGTTCCAAGTTACTACTTACGAAAAAGTCGCCCCTGCCTGCCGCGGAGTGTTTGGGAGTGGAGGGTTTACAGGGTCCCCTTCAGCTCAACTTGCCCGGCCGGGACGCGTTACAGACGCACTTGGCCCGCCGGAAGTCCCTCGACGGGAACGCGTACTTGGCTAATCACTCACTTCAGATCGCACACGTTTGGAATGTTTTATTTACATCAATTGGAAAGGTTTACGTGTAGATCTCGTTTGTGGAAACCTCAAGCTTCTGGATACGTTTGTTCGGTTTTTCTCGATTGGATTATTGATCTCTCGTTTTGGTTGGTCTCTGCGATCGGCTATACGCGATCTGCCTTGGAAGTATACTGAAACTAAGTATATTTCATATATTCACGTATATAGGGTGACGATTTCCGCCCTAGGTACACCCTACCCCAGAAGTGGATCGTTACATATCGATCCCTAACAAATTCATATTACGCGACGGTCCACCAAGTGTGTAACTACGGCTTGCCTTAGCCGGTCGCAAGTGGAATTTAGAGATCAACCGGTGGTTGTTTAATTCCATTGTTGTGTGACGGAGCCATGCTTTTACTACTTGATTGACGATAAAAAAGATGTGATATTATCGATATACGTTAATGACGTCGGGTGTGCCAATAATTACGAAGACTTAAAAGATTAATTTTTTTGATTAACTTTGACAATACTTCTGGTCTGAAGGACCACGGGATATTGACTGAACTTCTTGGTATTGAAGTGTGTCATAGAGATGAAGGCGTTTTCATCAACCAGCAGAAATACACAAAGGTTGTTCTATACAAGCTTGGTTATGATGATTGTGAAAACCCCGTGGAATCCACCATGTGACTTGAGCCGGCAACGGAGGATGATACATCGACTTAATTTTGACTACCGGGGAGAAATCGGCATGTTCATGTACCTTGCGACTGAAACAAGGCTGGATCTTGAGTATGCGCTTGACCAATTGTGTAGATTTGTTGCGAATCATACTGTGAAGCATTTGATGCAATCATGCGTCTTCTACGATACCTTGTCGGAACGCTAGATAAACAAGAGAGGCCCAGGGTCATGTACAGAGCTGACCCTGTACGGGTTCTGTGACAGAGACTGAGAGAGTAATACTGAGATCAGGAAGAGCACCAGTCGGGTTGTTTTCACATTATCCGGTCGAGCAGTCGCGTGGATGTCCAAGCGTCTATCTAACATTTCTATCTACTGCTGAAACATAGTATGTTGCTTCATGTGAAGCTTCTATGGAAGCAAAAGCACAGTTCAATATTCTGTCGGAACATTTTACCCTTAGCACAAGTACAACCTTGACAACATTTCTGCACTAGTGATGGCCAACAACCCAACATACTCGAGACGCACGCGTCATATTGAATTGTGCTGGCACTTTGTGCGTGAAAAAGTACAGCGGGGTTTGATCAAGCTTGTGAGAGTGAAAGGAGAGGACAATCCACCCGTCGCGTTTCCTAAACCACTTGACAAGATCCGACTGGAAAAGTTGTGTGCCATGATGGGCATCATTGCCAGTCATGTGGTGTTCGAAGCTGAGGCATTCGGGAAATGCGTGTTGAAACGGATATCTGGATGTTTTTATCCGGATATCCGTTGAAATTGAAGTGGCCGTAGCCACGGGGGTTTCGACAGAATGCATATTATACATAAGGTAACTGAGTAGACAGGGAAGGAACTTGCTGGTCCGCTCATAATATTTCAGTTGCTCTTTTACCATCTACATTCCAACGAGCACTTGATACCTCTGAGACAAGTATCTTTATATGCCTAGTGCACTCCAACATGCTATGTTTAAATTAAAACAAATCAAAATCGGGAAATTTACAAATAAGGGAGTGATTTTGAAAATAATTACAGATAGGGGAGTGATTCAAATATATTTACAAATAAGAGATTGATGTCACTGCAAATTTGCACGCCACTCCACGTTGCTCGCTCACGCTGCGACGTTGCTCGCTCTCACCCTGCCACGTTGCTCGCTCTCACACTGCCACGTGACTCGCTCACGCTGCCACGTCGCTCGTTCACGCCGTCCAACATCGCCACACACGTTCTTTTCGTACAGTCACTTCTTCTAGATCTAACCTCATAAGGAAATTGGAAATAGGGAAGACGTATGCTACAGCAGCGAAAACTCGGGTTGCGATCGACCAGTATTCTCTTGAGCACCAAGCGCCATATCTTTTCAAGTCCAACAAAATCTGATTACAGTGATATGACCAACTACTCAGGATCGCAATGGAACTGCAACTTGTGCATTTACCATCTCATACTTCAGACGAAAGGACGGACTTCTGCATATCACACGACTTATACCTCTCTGTGATAATTGCTCAACACGCATCAAGGCGTTCCAGCTGCATAGCCGCCATCCTCTAGAAACATTCACTCAGCCGCTACTAGAGGATATTCCATCTTTGCGCCCCCGTGACATGGTCAATCGAGCAAGGGCAGAGCTTGGTGCAGAAGTTCCTTATATGGCAGCGTGGAGAAGTAGATGCGATGCCAGACGTCGGACTGAGAAGGAGATCGAACGCAGCTATCAACAGATCGAGTCCTTGTTGGAACAGCTTCGTGCCCAGATTCAGGAAGTGTCACCAATATTGAGCACCAAGGCAACAACTTCCACCGGAATTTCACCAGCTTGAAGGCATGGCAAAGTGCATCTCTCGCTGCAAAACCGATTTACATCCTCAACGCTTGCCATTCCAAGTCCAGCTACAAGGGCTTATTTTTGGATGCAGTACGATCGACGGAGATCTGAATCTCGTACCTCTCGCATTCGGCCTTGCACCGGTAGAAAGGGAATCGGGCTGGACATGGTTTTGCAGTCTCATCAATGCATCCATGTCCAGCATTAATGATGCCAAGATCACTGTTCTAAGCGATCGCGAAAAGGGGATCGCTCCAGCATTAGCAAATGTGATTCCCCAAGCCAAACATTGATATTGTGTTTGGCATATCGAGAAGAATGTGAACGCGCGCTTCAAGACCAAGATGGATGGGAAGCTGGATGGGAAGGTTTGGGCTGCTGCCAAGGCACTGACGAGTGAAGGGAACAATGCCATCATGGCAGATACACGCGCGATGAATCCGGATGCCTATGTGTACTTGGAATCTATCCCAAAATTTACCTGGACGGTCTCCGGTGCCCCTGTTCCGTGATTTTGCCATGTCACCTCGAATCTGGCGGAGTCGATGAACTCGTGGATGGAGGCCGACCGGCAAGAAGAGTCATTCAATGCCATTGTGTCTCTTGTGCGTCAAGTTGGAGCTCTCCGCTATGAAGGTTGCAAAAGTATCTCGGCATAGAATCGGACTTCCCTCCACATGTTATCAACCAGATCAAGGCCACGGTTGTTGAAGCGCGAAGTAGACCTGTATACCCAGCCTCCGCAGATATCTTTGAGGTGCACAGCCGTGATGCTGGAACCTTCTGTGTTGTCAACATGGAACAGAGAACATGCACCTGTGGATCATACCAACAAGTAAAGATCCTATGTGTTCATGCATGTGCTGCTCTGATATACAAACAACATCGCATTCTGGAATACGTCGACCCGCAATACTCACGGAGGTCCTGGATCGAAACATACCGTGTCTCAGCAGTTCCTGTTGATGCCCTTACATGTTTTGTGGATGGATACACGCTTCCACCCTTGGAGATACGCCAGGATGGGCGACCCCGGAAAGTCCGCATTCGGTCTCGAGGACAGGTAGCAACAGAAGATCAGGTTACATGTTCCAAATGTAACCAGAAAGGGCACAATTCTCGTACATGCGATAGTAGGCACCGACAAAACAACCTGTAAGTCTTTTTGCCTTCGTTTTTCAATGAAGCATTTGCAACAGACACCGGATAGATTTGTCTCCGTCCTCGCTTAAAGTTCTGTGTTTCTTCCCTCTTTCATTGCGTGTAGGCGTTTGGAGATCTGATGCTCTTGGACAATGCTACTGTATGTCCATACCTGTCAAAACAATAAAATCAAAGCAATAAAAGGAAATGTTCGAAGGCACCATCCTTGGGAACCTACCAGACAGAGCAGTCTGTTCCTAGCTTAGAGCATTCGCATTTTCCGTCTTCAACCCCATGCTGCTGATTGCACATCCACTGCTTTTGGGCAGTTGTGTTTCTCAGGAGGGGAAGGGTGGGAGGTTGAGGGAAATACGTCACCGGAGCGAGAGAACCGGGCAGGATGCAAGCGACCGGTACAACGCTGTCTGGCATACTGGTCATAATCGTCCATGGAGTAGGAGATGATGATGATGAGGAACTTCACCCAAAATCGTCAGAAGCGAAAATAGTATGAAGCATCGCTGTGTTTCTGAAAGACCCCGTTGCCAAGAGATACAAATCGGCTCGATGTTTCTGGAGGCGATGGCTGACTAGTGATCTCCATTCCGGCGCCAGTTTCTCTCCTATTAATACATGAGAATGGCCATCCCGGAATGTTACGATCGCAGAGTCACGGTGGAGTACTTATAGTGCCACTTTGTGAGGAGTGCGAGCGGTACGGAGTGCGGGGGAGAGTGCAGTGCGCATATAGGCGATTTAGACCACGGATTATAGACTAGTCTACTACAGGATGTGCGCAGGTGGGTGTATGGTGATTGGTGCATTTGATGAACTTGACGACTGTCGATGCTCCCCACAAATTTGCAGTGACATCACTCCCTTATTTGTAAATATTTTTGAATCACTCCCCTATCTGTATATTTTCAAAATCACTCCCTTATTTGTAAATTCCCGAATTAAAATCAAGCCTTCCATCTATTAAGATTTGCTTAATAAATTCCTGTAATGTGCTATACAGTACGTACAGTACCAGTGTTTTATTACAGGTAATCATTTGTCAAATGAGTGATACCGCCCATTCTTCTTTTTGTTTAATTTGCCCAGTTTTGGAAGGGGTGTACGTATTATATCAGAATCAAAACCTTATTTAATACTAGCACTATCTGAATAACTTATTTTATACTCAAAAGCACGTCGCCATCAGTGTCGCATCCTCCACAGGTTTTTCTCTTATTTCAACATCTTTAGGTATCTTAACTGATTGAGAAGCTAAGAAATTAAATGCTGGTGGTGAATGAATTTGTCATTTTTTTAAATTAAAATTATGATTCAGATATTGAAAATCTTCACTGTAAAAGAAACGCTATGTATAAAGTCGAATTCAATTATGTTCGATTTAGTTCGAGTTCGATTAGGTACGGCCTCAAGAATCAGACGGTCTTATATTATAGAAGGAGAAGAGGATTTCCGCCTTTTTTGTGTACCTTACTTCCTCGCCCAGTGTACATTGCACCAGTCTGGGCCTCATGATGTTTCGTGCTGCCCTTTCTTGGTTCACAGCAATGTTGAAGTTTCCCTTGCACGTACTATGGGCGTCGAACTTCGAGCAGAGAACGAGAACGCCAATCCGACCAATCGGGTGAAAGGAAACATGAATCCTCCCTCCATGCGCCCCAAGTGCGCACTCGACGAGCCTCCGACGTCTCCCGTTGCCTCGTTGAAGCGCGAGAGAAGCAGTTCGTGGCATTTAGACGCCCACGTCGCATCTTCTGCAGCGGCTCGTGGCCGTGTCGACGTCAAAATAGATGGCAGGCGCACTGGCGACGCCATCAAGACCCGCCGTCTAAGCGAGACACACAAGGAATCGTGCGCTCAAGTTGATGATAGGCTCCTATATCTGCTATCAGGTTCCGTCACACCGGGGCGCCGAGTGTTTAGAAGGGACGTGGGTGTGGTTACGACCGCGGTACCAGACAGCAAGGCGATACGCAACCAAGAGCTAAAGAGTGCAATCATGCAGAAACGAGAAATAGAAGAAGAAAAAGTACCTTGCGCGCTACAAGACAGCGAGGGGCCATTCGTAATCAGTCCGCATCGACGGCAGAATGAGATGAGTGGGAGACAGCGATCAGTGTTTGGAGGAGATGAGCGTCAAGACAAAATCACGAGTACGGCACCACTGAATGCGTCAATGTCCGCACTACCGGCGATGCAGAAGGTGAGTCCATTCATGCATCAGAGAGTCCCGGCCGGCAGTCCAGACATGTCACCGATACGCAATCAAGAGCTAAAGAGTCCAATCAAGCAGAAACGAGAAATAGAAGAAGAAAAAGTACCTTCAAATCCGGCGCTACCCTCGGTATATAATCAGTTTTTCTTCCATTTCCAAGCATCGAGCGTACTGACAAGTATGTTTGTTTGCAGCTTTTGCCCTCTTTGGAAGCATCTGGACAAGAAAAAGTTAATGGCGACGATTCTGACGTGAGCCGCGACGTTTCAGAGTTCGAAGTCGCGTATTCGCAGGAAAAACTCGATGATCTTTCTATCAAGGAATGCGACATGACAGAAGCCGTCGTCTTAAGCCTCTGTGGAAAACTGGCCAAGAGCCTTTCGAAAGCAGAGCGTGATCGAATGGAACAAGCAAACTTGCTCACGATCCCGTTGGCCGAGGAACAGAGTCCTATTGTACTTGGTCGCGATCAGTTTCAGGATGTCTTTGGCGACAATATTCATGGTGGAATGATATCGCACTTAAGTCGACGCCACTGCTTGATTCGCGTTCACAATGTGCCGTCCCGAGATGATTCTGCCCGAGAAAGTATCAAGGTGATGATTGAAGATACCAGCACCAACGGCATTCGTGTCAATGACACTCAGCTCAAAAAAGGTCAAGCACATGAGTTAAACCTCGGCGATATCGTGACATTGTGGCGGTTTCACCAAAACGAGGTACGCACAGTCGTGATTGCTGCGATGGAAGGCGGATCAAGACAAGTGTACTGACGATAACTTATGAAGGTGGATGTAACACTCGAGTACATGCTGGCTCGATCATATCCTCAGCCTGCTCACAGTCCGAGAAAAAGCAGAGAAAGCCGACCTGATGGTCAATCCATTCGCCCGAGCGATAATTTTTTTCGTGAACTAGCTGCTTCGAGCGATAGTGAAAACAATTTGCCACCAGACCAAAAGTCCGACGTTACAACTCCCCGTCCACAACCACCTCGAGCTATCGCGCAGGACATGCGCCATCGCATTCCTGCTGTTTTTTTTTCCTTCGCTAAGGCTCCATCTTGGACGTCAAAAGCGTTGGAAACGAGCAAGCCCAACGTAAATCCAGAAAAATTATCCGAATGACGGACATTATTATCGCTGTTTGATGAGAGATACACTGCGCGATTCGACTGTGGAATATGTGTCGTCATGGTCAGGCGTCCTCCTGTTGCTAGTTTCGCTCATTTGACGCCTCGATGCTTTGCAGGAGATGAAACTAGATGATATCTAGTTTCTCGTGTCTTCTTGCGTCTCAGTGTGCTGCGGTGGGTACATTTCATCAAACATTTCATCTGCTGCAGTTTTGTACTGGGATCAACAGGTTAGTACCTTATTCTTTTGTTCTTACTCTAGAACACGCAGTGAATACGTTAACGTTAGAAAAACGACATGGGGAAAGAAGTACAAGGTTACCCACTTTTTCCTTGCTTGATATTTTCGTTTCATCTCGTCTATTCCTAGGTGACGCGTGATTTCGTAAGCATCTGTCTCTATCTTCAAGTAGTTCAAGGGAACAACACAACGAGGAGACGCGACGTGCGGCACCAATCAAAGCGTTGTTTTCTCATCCATGATTATAAAACCCTCTATCACTTTTTCCCTATACGAGTCGTCCGCTTGCTCCTAATTCTTCTTGGTGCGCATTCGCATCGCTTTCTTGCGTTTGCGATGCTTATGCTTATTCATTTTCTTTCGCCGTTTCTTCAGGACACTATCGGCAAAATAGCCGTCCATCTGGCGTAGCAGCTCTTCGAACCCATCAGCGTCTCGTAGTGGCACGTGATCGTCCAACGCACTGAGCATGCCAGACGTGTCCCATAAATCCACGGAACAAGATAAGGAGCTTTCTGGTTCGACTTGAGACTGTAGCGGGAACGAACCGACTTTCCAGAGGTGCGAAGGGTCTGCTCGTGGATATTTGTTTAGCCATAGTGACGGGTTGTCCGAGATCGGTAACGACGGCGCTTGGAAGAGCGAGTCTGGCGCTTGCGTTGACATGAAGGCGCGACCCTTGACCGAACGTCGCGAAGCACTGAAAATGCTTCGCGTCGCGGCGCGCAGTGCCGACATGAGGGCTTAAAGTGTAATGGGAGGTGAGCAATGCTTGTTATATGTGGGCGAGACTATAAATCAATAAAAATGCATTTCTTGAAGGGTATACGATGCTGGAGGGAAAACAATTTGGACTTAAAACTCAAGTGAGTACGATAATAACGCAGAGAACGCGATGGCGAATGCAATAAATAGTCGGTCAATTCTACTGAAATGTCGCTAAATCGTTACGGGATAGCGGGATATTTAACAACGCACGATCTCAAAGAGGCAGTGTCGCAGCAGTGTTATGTATTCGAGCATCCAAAGTAAGAAAGCTTTGCAGGAACGAGTCATGAGACAAAATAGACACGTCGCATGCTACTAACGCAATGCATGTTGGTGTGTCTGCTTGCTGTACAGGTTCATTAATGCCAGTAGGAACTTGTTCATAAACGTGCACTCTCGGGACAATTTTCCTTTTAGAATGGCCTAATGGATGCCCCGGAGAAGAAAGAATCTCTTGATTTTTTTGACGTGGTGAACGGCAAAGATTCACTGCTCCCTCTGCACGCAATTTTCCCTATGGAAAAGACGCAACGCTTTACAATGAGTTGACAAATTATTCCAACAGTTCGCAACGATCATGCCACGACCTTTTCGCACCCTACAATCAACTCGACGCACTATGAAGATCGCAAGCAAATCTCTTACTCGGCTGTTTGTTCGAGTAGGTCCGTGACTTTCATGGATAATGATTCGCCCCCGCATTAGACTGATTGCAACTCGCTTGGACATTGTCATTCCATCGTCAAGATACTGGCGATTAAAGACAAAGGTGTAATTTATTCGTTCCCGTGGTCCCATCGACATTTGTTTAGAGCTTGCTGTCCATGTGTCTACATGAGCGTTCGAAAGTTTACCAATTCGCCTTTAAGCCGACGAAATTGGTCTAGTAGCGTCGTGTGCTTTCTGTTCTCGTCTGTATCAACATTTCACAAAAACCACCACAATGTTACTCGCATCGACTTAGAAAACCATTCACACGAATCAGGACCGTACCCTGTGAGGTGGCGCGCAGATCCGTGATAAAATCATCGCAAAGACCGACAATTGATGGACAGCAGGCAGCAAATTCCGCCACTTGCTCCTTCCCCGCACGTGGCGACACGGCGTGTTTTTTCCACGCCACAATAATTGCGAGCATGGACTGCAATAAATGCAGCGTCCAGCCCTCGCGGTAGAGCCGCTCGGGCTGCTCACGGTACAGCTGCTCGTAGACACTCAAGAGCACTCGATGCGGGACACCCACGTCCAGAAACAACTGGAGCACCCAATTAAAAGTTGTCACGTCGATGGCCGAGCTGCTCCCAGGAAAGGGTCCAACACCAGTTGATCGGATATACCACAGCGAGATCCACTCCAAGAGATTCGCGAGAAACTTCACAGGAAATACAAAACTACCTATACCAGCACTCAAGGTACGAGACGTGCCCGTGCCTTGAACGTAGAAGGATTTGCCCAACCGCAAGATCAAGCACTGCATCCGTCCAATCCAATTCCCGCTCTCAAACGACGACGCGCCACTTCCAGTGCTAGCTGGCGCCGAGATGCCCGCCTTGTCCAGCTCTTGCAAGCGCCACGCATTGAATGCAGCGTTTGTTGACGATGGCGGCAGGAGATGAAAGATAATTTTACGCCAGAGCATTGCCACAACATCTGCTTCTTCCGACTTGCACACATAGATAATGTGTAAGCACTCGGTCCACATTTCGTACTTGGAAGCAAAACGATTGTACAACGTCGATGCATCATACAATTGAAACGTGAGCAGCTTTACATTCGTTTTCATCTCTTCGAGCTCTTCGAACGTTGCCGAGGAAGACGTTTCTGCTTCAATGACTTTTTGCTCCAGCGTCTTCAACACACGCACTTGCAACTGCAAGACATCGAGCACATCACTCACTTCCTTAATCGCTTCCGTCGCTTCAGTACTATCCTTTACACTCTTTAAACAACCCAAGGACTTGGACACATAATACTGCCGCTTGAAAATATCCGGATTCCCGCCAATCGAGAGCGCACACGTCGTTGCATACTCGGCATACTCGTCTTCTTCCATACAGTCGGCATGAGCACGTGCCCACCAGACCTTCGCCGCCTGGAGATACTTTTGCTGGTCCATGTACAGCTTCACGAGCAGATCCTGATCTTTCTCTTTTAGAAACTCTTCAATATAAGGAGAACGAATCGAAGTCAAGAGATGCACGTGCCCTCGCTCGTATAACCACGAATACAAGAGTTCATGAAAAGTCTCATCCTCCGACGTCAGTGCATAGTGGAACAACTCTTCCACACATTTATTCCGCGTATCGTCGTCCAGCGACACCATTTCCTCTACCGCTTGTGGACTCGCATCGCTCGCAGTGTTCTTTTGGTCAATTAACAGCCGATGCAGCGCCAGCAAAATACAGCCCAAGCATCGACGTTTCCAAGCCATTTTCGTCCCACTGAGATCGGATGCAGCGGCATCATGAAAGTGCTTTGCACACGCGAGCGACAGCTTGACAACACCCTCGTAATAGTTGAGCGAAATGTAATCATCACAAATGTTTTGCAATACATCCAGACAGTCTTCCGTGTCCCACATGTGACACGAGTTTAAAAATTGGTCGAGCGATTCCTTGAGGAACTTCTGGCGTGCGACAGGAGATGCACTGAGCTTCGCATTTGATAGACTTCGATATCCTTGATAGTGCCACAAATCCGAGACGGAAAAGTACGTTGGACACTGTTCACGTAGCTGTTTAATCAACACTTGGTTGTTCTCGTTTCGTCCACGCATCAACGCTTTCGTCATGGTTTTCGCTGCTAATGCGCCTTCTGTAGTCGTCACGAAGTCACTGAAGCTTAGGTTTGCCAGTGGCTCCTCTAACGATACTTTGTGATCTTGAGCAATGCGCAACAGCGAGATCGCTTCAATACTACGCATTACTAATTGGTACAGATAATACAACGAGCGTTGTTCGGCTTTAAACCGAGACTCGCGCTTCAGTTGGTCTTCAGTCAGCGATTTCTGGTGACGCATGACCAGCTCCGAGACGCGGGAGAAGCCAGCTTCGGCGCTATCTTCACCAGCCCCGTCCAAGCTTGGATTATTTTCAAGAGCAGCGCCACCGCTTATCGATACAGCAAAGGGACCAGCACTTTCCATCAATTGTTTTAGCTGGAACAGCACTTCGCGCATTTCATCGAGCTTTTCCGGGGAATGGATATTCTCATAGCTCGTCACATTAGCTGGCGCCTTGGCGATCGGCTTGACGCCATTTGACGTATTCGTCGCCACGCGAGTGACGACACGACGGCCGAGGGACTTGGCTGTCCATAACGGCCGCAAGACTCGGCTTATAAATGCCACAAGGCCATCGTGTTGGTAGGACATGCCAAATTCTGTCGTTAGGACGATACGGGTGCTCGCTGTCGAGCTCGATGTGCTAGTAGATGTACTCACAGGCTCCACAGGAACATTGTCGGGGGGACCCTGAGCGATTTCAAAGATACCTTGGACCGCAACTGTGTAAATGTAATCATCACTCTTGATCGTAGCTAGATTACTCTGACGTGGAGCAACGAGCGACGCCGCGGTCGACGTTTCACTGACGAGAGGATCCGTGGGAATGCCACAAGCTAGCGCAATCAACATACAAACCACTTGAATTTCCCCAAAGCAACGAACAAACGGAACCAACACTGCCTTGAGCTCATGACCTCGGGACAATAAAAGAGCGCGATGAAGCTGATCCACGGGTCGAATTTTCTTGAAAACTTGAATCCCAGCATTAGTCAAGCACAAAAAGTGTCGTGACGGCTGCGAATACATGAGCGCCATCTCACCAACCACAGGCGCGTCAACGGACGCAG
This sequence comes from Peronosclerospora sorghi, assembly GCA_026184515.1. NCBI lineage: Eukaryota > Oomycota > Peronosporomycetes > Peronosporales > Peronosporaceae > Peronosclerospora > Peronosclerospora sorghi. The sequence goes on from CM047580.1 coordinate 8,951,049, forward strand.
TGCCAGAAACGATTCCACTCGTCATTTCCTCAAACGATCGCTTACTGCCGCTGCTAGGGCCTTTGAGGCTAGCAGTATCGGCCGCTGTTGCCTCCGCTTGAGTCATCCATACTCTGTCAGGTCCTTCGCTAGAATACGGATCCATTTCTTGTACTTCCACGACTTTGCCAATGCACGTATCTAACGAAACGGATTCTCGGATCGTAGGCTTCCTCGCTGCCAAACTGGTCTGAATGGAAAGCGCAGTGGTACTAATCGGGTCATGCGCAATGCTAACGAGTTCGTCCTGTTGATCACGTTTTCCTTCAATACATAAAAACACGCCTTTGCGATGGAACGCCACGTGGACGGCGCTTGGGCTCTTGCCTGGGGCATACCCTGGCTGCATCCCCTCTTTCGCATGATACGGCGGTGCATCCCGCACTGTCACTGCTGGAGGCGGCAGTCGAATGTGTAGAATCTCAAGACTGGACGGACGTTTGGCCTTGTCATGACTACCAGATCCATATCGTCGCGAAAATGCTGTTAAATAAAAACGAATACCATTCGACGTGACGGCAACAAGCGTGACGACCTTGGATTCATCAGGCGACACAGTTGCTAGAGCCACAAGCTTGAGCGGATTGGCCGTACCAGTCACGCTTGGTTGAAAGAGGCGCTCGTCCGGGCACGAGACACGCGTCCGACGATTCTCGCGCGCGTATTTTGCGCCCTCAACGAGGAGATTCACGGCACACACCGCCTTGGTCACGTCGCCGTGGATGCCGAGATCAAAGACACTCACTTGCGCATCCTCGTGCAGCACGTAGAGAATATGACGCGAGTGGTCGACACACATGTCCACGACTTTTCCCGGCGCGCTCGCCAAGCCGGCAAGAAACTTTGGCAGATACTGTGCATATGTGGATGTATGAACGATCTTTCGGCATCCATCCGAGGTTCCGACACCTGGAACATTGGTCAATGCTGCGCCAAGTAGCGAGCTGCGATCGGCCGCCGCTTTTTGCTCGGGTGCATACAGAATTTCATACAGCGCGCCGTCCGAGCCACCAAAAAAGATGCGACCGTTGCGTGTCGTGACAATTCGACGCACGACGCACTTGTCCGTGCTGACGCTAAGTTGCGTTCGTTGCAGCTTATAGCTCGCGAGGCCCGCGCCGTCAGCTCGTTCCGGCTGATTATCATCAGCAACCACTGCGAGGAGCACCACTTCCACGGTCGTGGCTACGACGAGGACATGGCGGACTTTGGTGGTAAAGACACCTGGCGCTGGACACGCAACCAATCCAACGGCTACAATCGCTTGATCAAATTCTTTTGCTGCAAAGCGGCCACGGTGGGCATAACTCCAGAGAAAGAGACGCCCATCGACGGACGTCCACACGGACCGAAGATCCGGTAAGAGACCGGAAAGCGACAGTGTCTTGGTCTCATCTATCGCCGCGGTCACGACACCGGGTAACGTAATGATTGAGCCTTTTTTCGCCACTTGCGGTGTCCACTGAGACGCATAGGGCTCGAAAAAGTAGTTTTGTGGCTCGGATTGCGCATTCAATTGATCCACGAGATCCGGGTAGGACGCGTCCGTATCTACTGCTTGATCGAGCCGTATCTTGACGTCCGACAAGCCCTTGAACACGCGCTCGGTCGCGTCGCTCGACTCCATGGATGCGGGTAACTTGGTGGTTGCCGTTCCGCGCGTGATGTGGCACTCTGCCGGATCATTCGATAAAATCAACAACCGGCGGTTTATATTTTGACCAATGAAACAACAGATCTCACAACACGTTTGGGACTATTTTCCACCAATAAGAGACCGACCGACCGTATCCCCACCCTCAATTCGAGATAAAAGAAAACATGGACGCTTCCGGTTCCCGCAACAGCGACTGCGCGTGCGAGATGGACGACGAGGCTACCGTAGGCGTCGTGGACGACGTATTACTCGCCCCTAGGAAATTAAAGCCAATGGGCGACGTCGGTTCCGTACTTGTGGAGCTGCTGTCCAACACCGTCTCGTCGTCTGGCGCACGCAACGTCGAGAGGAAACCAAAGGACGACTGCGTCGAGTCGGTGATTGTGGACGTAGGGCCGGGCCGGCGAGTTCCCATGGCAGGTCGTCCTGACGCTGTGGAACGTAACGACGCTTCCAGATCACTGAGACCCATGGGACGGCCGTGGCTACTCTTCGTGAGCGTGTCGTCGAGCGCAGGTGCAGCTTGGACTGACGGACCGGCTTTGATACTGAGGCCAGCAAACACATTGGTCGCTCGTTCGACTGTCGGCGGTGCATTCAAACTGGACGAGGCAGCGGGTGGCGCCGCCGTCTCACGCACTTGAGACAGAGGCGGAGCATTTTCACGCAGAAAGCTAAAGCCATACGAATCGTTGGCGAGATCAGGAGCTGAGGGACTTGCCAGTGCATTCCCAGCTGGAACGTCAGCGATCGGTGGACACGTTTTCGCTTTTACTTGGAGACTCGCGTCACCTTGCAACTGTGAAATGCCTAGTGGTGGATCCATAACAGGGCAGCCATGCGCAGTCTCTTGGACAAAAGCAAACGCGGACACTGACTGCTTTTCTTCGTTCAAGGCAGCAACAGGTTCGGGTTCGACACTCGCGGTACGCTGAATACGTTTTGCCAACTCGTCAGCTCTGCGTACAAGCGTTAAGCGAACTTGCTTCACGTCTTCATAATTCGATGGCCGACGCTCTCCAAAAATCACCGAGTCGATGCCTTGCGTCTGGATTTGTTCCAGAGTACCGTGAAGTTGTGCGAGCTGGTTGCGACGGTCGGCGATGGGTTCGCCACTGTGCTCGCGACGGATAATGTCGCTCAATTTTGCTTCAATTTCATTCAGATCGCTGTTGTAGACATTCAATCGGGTCAGATAGGCGTCACCGTCCGGGCTGCTGGGCGGGGGAAAAGGAGCCGACTCGGATGCAAGCTGCTTCGTTTCGACACTCTGGTCGTCTGTTGTCTTGCTTTCCTCTTCTTCCAAAGGGGGAGGAATATACGGCATCTCAAGTGTCGATGGGTTTGCGGTCCGGCCATGTTTAATGAGTTTCTTGAACCGCAAGAGCTTGGGGGCATTCGCGAGCGAGGCTAAGATGGGGCCGACTTCGACGAGCCCCTTGTTTTCAACATAGATCGAGTTAATACTGACTAACGCACAGCCGGGGCAAATGGCTGGATGCATCTCAAGGTACCCACGTCCACCCGTTGGCAAAGGCACGAATCGCTCAATCACAGTCATGTCTGGAATTGTTCGATCAAGCATCACCCCCATCGGTCCTGGTGGCACGTCAATTTCCAGTATCACCTCTCGCAATCGCTCCGTCGAATGGGACGGGACATGACTGCCAATGGCACCGTGCACGGCCTCCGAGGAAGGTTTGTACGCATCAAAAGAATCCAGAGCTTGAGCTCCATTATAGGCGTCTAAACCTTCGAACGCATCGTGAATTGGGTCCGACTCGACGGGGGTCTCAACATTTGCCGCTTCTTTCTCGGGCTGCACGGACATCGGACGTGGTTGCAATAGCATGGGCTCAGGAAGTGTATCAAATACAGTATGACGACGTCGAAGCTCGGGTGTAGGGGCTGTGCGTGGTGGAGTGGTAGCCGATGCTGCTTTTTGTAGCTGATGCTGCTGGTGACCTCCTATGAAAGCAAACGCTGACGTTGTTTCTGTCGTCGATGACGTGGGCATGCCATGCTGCGCAACGTCCGTGCCATGTGTCGCGTGTATCTGATTTTTTCGATGGGTCAAAGTGCAAGTGGTTGACGTCGGTGGCATTGCGCTTGGTTGTGCCACGTTGGGCGTCGCTCCCGTCGTGGAGTTGCACTCGTGGACAGGCGAAGCTGCCATACAAGTAAATCCCACGTTACCGGAAGCGGGTGGGGTCGGAGTGGAAGGCACGGAATCTTCCCCACCATCAGCAGAAAGGAACCCAAAGGCTGAGTTGCCAATAGGTGGCGTCCGCGGCTCTGCGGCCAGGGGTCCTGGCGTGTACGTTTCCTGAGACGGGTGCACGCGTGGCGTTAAAAAGTGAAATGCCGACGCTTCGTCGACTGGAGACGGTAGCGGTGCGCTGCTACTGCGTGGCGACTCCTTTCCGTCCATTCTCAAGGTCGGTGGCGTCTGTTGCGACTGGACCACCGGCGACGTGTGCATGAACGTCTTCATCTCGGACGCGTTTTCTTGATCCTCTTCCTCTTGCATGCGCTGCATCCTTTCCAATGGACTTTCGTCGTTCGGAGACGACACGTCGTGTTTGAGCAACGCGTAAACTTTGTCTGCCCGTTTCCGGAGCATATCTTTCCGTGCATTGCGTAGATCTTCGAGCAGATCCAGTCGGTCACTGTAGTATTGTTTATAAAAGTTTGCATCGCCAGTGCCTAGTAAGGCGCTAAGAACCGAGAGCGCTTTGGCCTTCACTTGCCACAGCGGACTCTCAAACCTGTCATCGAGGAGCTCGCAGATATACTGTCGTCACACAGGAGAGGGGGGTGGGTTCTTATGAAATCACAGAGACGATGAAAAATTATTAAATTAAAGAGAACGCACATCATGGTCCAGGGTGTGCAAGTATCGCAGCAGCTTTTGCAACACTTCGCGCGGCGGGAAAGAAGACGACCCGACGGACGAGCAAAGCTCAGAGATCAGGACATTTTCGAGATCCATTTGATTCGGCACGGGCTGCTGGGACGGCGCTTTAAAACCCTGTTTCCATCGCGCCGCTTGTGACTCGTACGTTGTGTCAGGTGCGGGCCGACGTTTGCTATACATAATGATGGAGTGAGGAGAAGTACAAATGCTTGAGGAAAAGTAAACCAAATCTCGAACGCATCACCATCGCTCTTCCAATCAATGCACGCGAGTACGCTGTATGAGCAGTATGATTGGCTGAACGGTTTCTTGTACGAATCCATGGTCACCACAATCATTAATACTTCAGCAGCATTTTATGCGGTCGAATTTCCATACTGCGAAACACAATCTTTTGCTGAACACGTGCCCTACCGGTACCCATTAATTAATACTGCAGGTACACGCGACATAAATCTGTGGCCGGCAAACTGGCCAGCACCTCCTTGTTCAACATGATTCATATAGTCCTTAGGTCCTCTAACGAAGTTGTCAACATGCTCTCATCCGTCCCTTCGATAACCAACCAACAATTCGAAAATCTTTATATGGTCGCAACGGCTGTTCACTACTAGTGTTGTATAGTCGGGCCCCACTAAATTGATCATCAACGAACTACCCACAATCATGTCCGACACGTCGACGTATTTGTTGTTGGTGCTACGTGGCCTGGAATTCCTAGCGGAAAACGAGATCCGGGCCACGTTGCACGTGGAAAGTTTACGAGTCTACAGTGTGCAAGAGAATCCTCACCCGCCCTATATGCAGGTCATGCAGGGCCAAGCGGCAGTGGGCAAGCTCATCTTGAAAACCACATCTGCTGCTGCGAACGTTCAAGCGCTTCGTTCGGTGCAAGCCAAACTCGCACTACTCACGACAAGTGATGCCATTGAGACGGAGAGTGCGGCTGGTGTCGAGCAGATTGGGGTGAGTGAGGAACGTGACTGCGTGATTGAGAAGCGTGGCACCTAACGGCGTCTATATGCACAGGAATTGGTGAGCACTTCGAGATATTGGGACGCAGCCGTGAAGTTGTGGAAAGCGCATCGTGTGGATGCCGTAGAGCACGAGCGCATCAAGTTCCGTGGCTCTTGTGTGCGGGATGGCAAACACGCTTACAGCTCGCAAGCCGTCGCGGGAGAAGTGGGTGCGTGTGTCATGGACAAGTTTCCCTGGAAAGTCCATTTGTCGGCGTTTGATCTCGAGGTCGTTGTCATTCTCTTTTACAAGTACATGGTCGCTGGAATTGCGCTCGGGGATTCGCGGGAAACTCAGTTTCGCAATCAACTAGCGAAGGAACGTCGCCATGCGCTCATTGATGCGCACTACATCTCCACGCTGCGTCCGAGCACGGCGTATTTGATGCTACAACTGGCGCAGCACGAGTATGGTGACATCGTGCTCGACTCGATGTGTGGCATTGGCACGCTTCCAATCTGTGCAGCGGACTGTACGAACGATGGAGTCTATGCGCTTGGAGGCGAGGTGGACGAAGAACCGGCGACGAAAGCGGGACGGAATGCCCTCTCTCGAGCGCGTCTCGTGGATATCACGCGATGGAACAGTGCAACCTTACCTCTACGTAAGCAAAGTATCGACAGGATCTTGATCGATCTTCCGTTTGGTGTGCGCTGTGGTACCCAGCGTCAGAACAACAAGGTACAATCAGCTCCTACGAACTACTTGCGGACCGGCAACTGAAAACGCTCTGTCTTCTCGTCGCTTTAGTTGTATCCGAAAGTATTCAAGGAGCTCGCACGTGTCTTGCGCCCTCGTGGTCGAGCAGGTACGCAAGCTCTCCCCATCTTTTGGACTTGAGCGTGCTATTGGTTTTATATGATATCCTACTATGTATACCCTGCCCAGTGCTACTTGTCATGTCCAAGAAGCTTGTGCAGCGCGCCATGAAGGATTTACCATTTCATATTGTGACGGAGCATCTCGTTAGTATCGGAGGTTTATGTGGGTGCATGTACGTCCTCGAGCGGTCTTCCATCGAGTACTAAAGAAATAGTCCGTTTGGACCGATTCACGGTATGAACATTAAGTGGTCGGACACACGAGAAAGCAGAAAGGAAAGAGTAAACGAACTTGCGGATCAAAAAAAAGTGAAACACTGTGGCCTGAATGGATCGACACTAGAGCGAAAAAATGCGACGCTTGGATCAGATCTTGCCCAACGTAATCAGCTTCATTTTGGCGTCGAAACGTGAGAGGAGCGTGGAGAGTAAGGGGGTACAAGGACGATGGAGAAGAAGGCAGCGACACTGGGTGAATGGATCAGGTTCAAACGAGATGCCGTTGTTGATTATTGGAAACGAGCGCATGCCTTCCTGTTTCGCTCAGTTCTCTCCCGTTTTGGCTCAAGGATGCTATCCAGAACGAGAGATCGAATGGCTTTGACCATGCATAATGACATGAAAGCGTCCTACTATCCTCAGGTGCACACGTTTAAACACTGGTAATTGTGTCTTCGGACCTGCCATCGTGATCGGTGATCTTTGTGAGAAGGTGACACGAGTTGGCGGCGCGTGTGAACAGGAATCGTTATCTGCACTCACGCTGGCCAGTGCTGGGCTGAGATATTACGTAAGGACAAAAAGATAAAAAGTGAAGGCACTTACTTAAGTGAGGTACATGTAACAAGAGGGTGAGGTACACCTATCACTCCCCAAAAGTGAATTGTTATAATTAAAAATTTAGTCCCAACCTCTAATCACAAAAATCAGTCCCAAATCTCTAATCACAAACTCCACATATGAACAAATTGAAACCACTGTGATTCCGTCCTTTGAAAAATGTCGACTGTACCATCCATCGTAATTTTCCCAACACTCTTTCCGGAAACACTGAGGTTTAAATCAAACCGATCTGCTTTCGTAATTCCACAATCCATGTCACACTCAATGCCTTCGTTAAAAGGTCTGCCACCATAGCTTCGCTCGCAACATGAGTCGGCATCGCCGTACCCTTGTGCACGTAATCTTTCAAGGACTTTAATTCCACGTCGACGTGATTCGCGCTGGATGCACTGCTTTCGCTTTGCAATTTTCTAATCGCAGCTTGATTGTCAATCCGTAATACCATAGGCGTATCCGTTCTCAAACCGATTTCGCCGAGCGAGTCTTACAATCCTAGCACTTTTTTCCGCCTGCTGCTGCTACCGGAAACTTGGATTCGGCGGTAGACAATGCGACTGAATTATGCTTTTTGCAACTTCATCCCACGACAATACCATTCACGTAACTAACCACAGCACTGCACTCTTCCTGTCATCTGTGTCTGTGTAGCCGGTGCGTAAACGCACGGTGCAGCTAGCGCACAGAGGAAGACTTTCCTTAAGCGGCGATACGCCGCTACTTAGCCGATACGCACTAATAAAAGGGCTTAGCGTGAGATTACTCTCTCGCTCGAGGCCAAGATTTCCCCAGTTTCCTGTTAGCGTACGCTAACGTTTTAGCTTTACTCATCCCTTAGTAGGGACTAGCTAGGGGAGGTACTCCCCTGCTACAACACTCACATCACGCTCGACCTTTCCCGGTCGAACGTCTAGCTGGATAGTGTAAAATGGAAACTGATTTATTTTTAGTATGTAATTAGTCTAACTTAATAAACTAATGTAAACTATATGTAATACTAGGTAGAACTTACTTAATCCGTACCTAGCCGAAATGTAATGTACACCACCTGTGTACCAACACGTCGCAGGCTGCCACACCTTCACCAAGGGCTCCCGCCCTGATTGGCTAAAACAACCAATAAGTCCGAACCTTTCGGACTGGTCAAAACTTGATCTCAACCGTTGTGTATTTACGTACACCAACGTAACTAAATGTAACCCCGTTACAGTCTGTTGCAAACTCAGCATCAATATACGCCACAATACGTAACGGTAGTGGTAACTCATCATCGTGCTTTAAAACCAGCTTGACATCTCTCGTTCCCTCGAGATAGCGTAAAATTCTCTTAGCCATCTTGTAGTCCCCACACGTTGGTGCGTGGGTGTGGAGAAGCGCATAGAAGATTTTGGGGTCAACTGTTGTGAACATGGACGGGCTATCCGGAGAAGAAGCGACGCAGGGTACAGGTACATGATGGTTAGCGACAGTCGGATGATATATCAGGTTGATTGGTCGATGATGCATATCAGGATGGGTAGAGTTGATTGGTCGATATTAGGTAAATGGTTGATTTTAGGATTCAAGGAATAATAAAGTTCTCTTTTTGCGTCCGATCAACTCGATCACCGATTGGTACGGCGTGATAACTTCGCGCCTCCCTTTCATTGCATACGCTCCTTTACACGTCCCGGGCGGGAGCACGTAGTGCGCTTTTTGGCCCACCGGCAGACGTAAAGTTCCATAGAACTCGCCCTCAACTCCGCCCGCTGTGCCAGCGGCCCCTTTTTGCAAATGCTACTTGGAGGGTGATCGAGCCAAGTGTTCTCACCTCTTCCCCCATTGGTTTTCATCTATCCTCTAGAAGTTCGGATGCTTTAAGCGCCTCTCGGGAACTCTAGGTGGATTTTTGTAAAATCCGTCGATCTACACTGTCTATGTGCAGATCGACCCCCTTCCTCTTAAGTTTAAGCTAAGAATACAATTATATTGGGTACTTCCTTATCGATCTAGGCTTAAGAGGCTCGACGTTCAAGTGGTGAAGACTTCCGCCACGTGATCAAGTACCCCTTCGCTGATTACCACTAGATCGAAAGCGTCGATCTGCGATCATCGATCCGCAATTTCGCCAATTTGCACTAGATCAACTGGGTCGATCTGGAATCTGCGATCATCGATCTGCGATCATCGATCCGCAATCTCGCCAATTCGCACTAGATCAACTGGGTCGATCTGCGATCATCGATCCGCAATCTCGCCAATTCGCACTAGATCAACTGGGTCGATCTGCGATCATCGATCTGCGATCATCGACCCCCAGTTTTCCCCGGGATCTCAAATCTGCGATTTTCCACCAGATCGACACCTGTCGATCTGCTACGAATTCGCTTGATCTGCATCGGAATTGCACTGATCTACGTCCCCAGTCACCTGGAGAGCGACCCACTCCCAAACCGTTGGGTATACAAGGTGAGCAAGACATAGGCCTGTCACAGGACAACCGGAGGACCCCCTTCGTTAGTCAGTAGTCCGGGCGCTGTGGGAACGACTGTCCAACCCTCAAAATTTGGCCAGCCGCTCCACCACATGGGTGCGTCTTGTTACTTGGTGGACGTCAAACGATATGTCCTGTCGGTTACATCGTGACACCTACAACAAACTTACAACACGACTGAAATTTTTTACAATCGGTGAATTTCCATCTGCTTTTTCAGGCAGTAAATTTCCCGAATCTATCCCAGAATCCACACACGAAATGAGGGCTCTCATTGTGTTTGCGTGTTCCAATCCATACTTCTTCAAGGTATCGTCAATCATTGCTTCTTGATCGATTAGATATCCTTTCCACGGATCCCCACTAATTCTCATCCCGATAAATTTTTCTACAGTGCCTAAATCTTTTAGATCCAGTATTTTCATATCGCAAAAGAACTTATCCACTATTTGTTGCGATGTGCTGGTGACTAACAAGTCATCCACATACACATCGACAACCGTTACATGTTCGCTTTGTTTCTTGACAAGATGCACGTATCCGTCATACACTGTGTAATTTCCAAGTCCAGTAACGTTTTTTCGAAACAATTCATACCATAGTGTTAAAAATAGCCTGTATACTTAATTATTAAAATTAGTTAGGACTATTTTGTTTTAGTTAGCAATCTGGATTTCTTACTTTTTAGATGCTAAAAATACGGATTCGATTCTGAGTACTTCCTATTTTTGCAATGATAAGTAATGTAGGTAACACAACATCTGTTGAAGGTATAGTATACCTTCAACTGCTTATGCATATGCATGTTAGGCTAGCTAATCACTTCTCAATAAACTTTGCATTGAAAAACTCCCTGGTTCAATCTACTTCGTCGGACACTTATTTGTCTCTATACGGGTGTCAGTCTCGCAACCTAGCTGTAATTGCTTGCTTAGATATTGACTTGAGACGATTTGGTGTTATTGGTGTATTAATCGACATCTACGACCTCATGTTTCCTACGCTACTGTGCTACGATGGAAGGAAACAAGTTTCAACAAATAGTCGTCCGGCTTGTTTCAATCCATATAAATTTTTCTTAAGGCGTAGCACATGTTCTTTACACGCTCTCACACAAAAATCTTTCAATTTTTCTTGCGAAAATTTCATTCCTTGTTGTATAGTGAGATATATTTCACAGCCCTCTTTGGTTGATGCCATCGGATACGCACTGAACGTCCCCGAGCTTCACGGGTACCCCCATATTTGCGAAAGTACCAACAACACCTTCATGTTGCTAACTTCCATCACCGTAGAGAACGTCATAAAAAAAATTCTCCAACACTTGCTTATCACCACGCGCCACTAGGCGAGCTTTATATCTCTCCACGGATACATCTGCTTTTAATTTGGTCTTGCAGACCCACTTCGTAGGCAGTGGATCCTTTACCGTTTTCCTCGCAACCTCCCAGGTTCCCATCTCTTACAGAGATTTAAGCTCTTCCGCTTCGGCCTTCATAAACATGTCCGAATCCGGTCTTTGGTTAGCTTGTGTATACGACGTAGGGTCAGGAATCGAAGCGTGTCCTCCGTTTGTGTCGCAACCATCCAACGCTACATACGCGACCAGAACATTCCTTTCTTCTGGAGCTTTGCTCTCTTCCTCTGGTGTATGTTTTAATTTTTTCTCGTTCCAAGAGAAATTTCCCTTTCTCTTTAGCTTCTTCTTGTGTGTAACTGTATCATGGGCTGCACCTTTTGGGGTTTTCTTCAGCTTCCGATTTGATTTACAAATTCAGAGATATCTGGTTTTCCGCGACATCTATTGAAGTAGATCATTTAAAATCTTTTTAAAAAATCTTTTTTTAAATGAGGTTCTTTTTGATTAATAATTGTATCAATAGCAAAAAAAAATTATGCCGATGGTTCAAATCAATTCTCCATACATATTCCTTGATTTAAATAATAGATTTAATAAAGGGGAATGTTAAATCGACCCCCCCACGTGACACTCGTCTCTGTTGGAAAAAAAACTGGTCGGTACCGGTAGTAATTGATTGGTGCGGTATTTGGCCGGTACTGAGATGGCCGGCGTGAGATGACCGGCCATGAGCATTTTTCATCGGACGAAATCGCAGTGGTTTAAAGTTTTTGGATAAACTGGTCGGTACCGGTAGTACTTGATTGGTACGGACACGGTACTTCCATAATGCTTGCTCCAGCAGAAACATAATACAACTCACTTGATGTTATGCTGCAAAGCGTCAAGGAGTTTGTCTACTCTCAAGGCTATGCTATAAGGATACGTCGTTCTGATGCTTCCCGAAACCGGATTGTAATGATGTGTGACCGTGGCGGTACTTACCCATAGAGCTAATTCTACGGATTCAGACACCAGCAACATGAATCAACAAAGGCGATGCAGTGGTACACGGCTCATCAACTGTTCTTTTAAGCTAAATGAAAATCTACTGAAATCAGATGGATGCTGGCATATCTTTGTAAGAAATGCATAATCATGGACCTTCGATGGATATTGCCGGGCATCCCTCTTCACGTCGTCTTCAGCCAGCTCAGCGCACAATAACCGAGCAAATGTTAACTACTGGAAGTGCACCTAAGGATATCCTGGCAACTTTACGCCATGTCAATCTACAAACAAGAGCAATTGGAAGAACTATTTACAATGAAAAACTACGTCTTCGGAAAGCACAACTACAAGATCGTTCACCCATTCTGACTCTCTTGGACAGGCTTCAAGCATCTAATTATTGCTTCAACTATGAGTGCATCACTTTAAATAAAGCCATCCCTTGTTCTTTGCACACCCGAACTGGCATTGACATATCCGTATTCTTTTGTGATGGATTTCACATACAAAACAAATCGATTTCGGATGCCAATGTTCCATGTCATTGGAATTACCAGCTACAACACATCATTTACTGTTGCAGTTGCATTCATTCGTGAGGAAACGGAACCTTACTATCTATGGGCCTTGGAGCATGTAGCAGATCTTTATGGACAGTCATCAATGCCAATCACAATTACTACAGACCGATAACTCTCTTTGATGAATGTATTACCGCATGTTTTTTCAAGCTCTACACGTTTACTTTGTGTCTGGAACATTCAGAAAAACGTTCTTGCGAATTGCAAGAAGTACTTTGCTACTGAAAAAGACTGGAAGAAGTTTGAAAATGCATGGACCAGTGTTATTAAATCTGTTCCTTGAACAATTCAATGCACAATGGACTGCTTTTCGTCAAATGTATGGATCAATCCCAGCGATGCTTGAATATCTTAAAACAAGATGGATTTCATATAAATAACGATTTGTGTCAGCATGGACCAATCAAGTCACTCGTTTTGGCAATATCAACTCCTCGAGAGCAGAGGGACAACATTCAATTATGAAGGGTTACTTGAAAGTGTCGACAAAGGATCTTCAAGATGTGATAATTCGTCTATCACAAGCTTTCGAGAATAGTATTAAAAGCATCCAGACCAAAAACAGTGCTGAGCGTATTAAGGTCAATCACAGCTATAAAGGATCATTTTACCAGAATGTAGTGCGAAGAACTTCGATCTATGCATTATACAAAGTTTCAAGACAGTTGGAGCTAGCACAGAAATGGATATCCGAAGGAATTGTTGATACAACCTGTACTCGGGCAATGCGTAGATCTATGAGACTACCCTGTGCTCATCAAATTTACGAGAAGACCCTTCATGACAGAAGACTTTCATTGGACGATTATCACCCTCTGTTGCACTTAGTTGATGTGAATCAGTTGGGCTCAACAGTCACTGCAAGAACAAATGAGATCAAACTAGATCTGGCATCAGAAACTTCCCTCTACTTGCACTAAATTTTCTAACATATTGCTAAAGCATCAATAATGATGTTTGATTAGAGTTTTTACGCAACAACAAAGGTAAAATAAGTATGGAAGAAGGTCTTTAGATAGCTTGTAATTTAATTTTTTCTAGAATGTTGACAAATCCTCCTTTTGTTTCAAAGTTTATAACTTTATTACAATTCAAGAAAAAACAGTTATGTACATTAGATATTTTCTTGGTTTAGCAATGGCGCTAATAATTCTTTGGTTTGCTTTCCCTCTGCTGCCATTATCAAATAATGACTGCGCTACTTCCCCGGATAAAAGACCATCTTGCGCCATATCCTTTATGCCCCGCGTATGCGAATTATTTCAGACCTGGAGGCGTTGCTCAAGATTTACCAGATGGTTTGCTTGAAGATTTAAAGATCGTTGTAACCCTTACCGAAGTTGTAATTAACCTATCTCTGTTACAATTAAGCTTAAAATCAGCAAAGTTTTGGCTTTCGCCCAAAGCGCTCAGCGCAGCAGGCAAATTTGGAGGGAAAATTCCTTCTAAGGGTGATTCTTATACTCAAAATCAGATTCTTTTGAATTCCGTAATCTTGTAAAAGATATTACACTGCAAAATTACTAGATTTTTATTGAAGCTACAAATACTGTCGAGCTCATGGTGGCAATAGCAAAAGAGCAAGCAACCTATGTACCTATAAGCCATTAATATTTTTAGAGAAACTTGTGTTGGGTAAGTACACCGTTTATGCACGGTTCACCGGTTCGACCCACAGTTCAGTTAAACCGGGGAATGCTGAATTGGGTGGGTAAGAGGCAAGGAGTAATCTAGGATTATGACAGGTTTAATAACTTTAATCTACTCACTTCGGCATTTGCCTCCTACATCTCAAGATCCTAACCATCATGTTAACAGACGCAGCTCTCAACAGTTCCAAGAACGCTTCAAGCCATGACGAACAAGCGCGCCGAAGTCCTCCTGGGGAGTGGGAATTACTTCCACTGGGAGTACAACATGAGGATGACGCTCGTCAGAAAGGGACTGCTCGCTCATGTTCAAGTCGTCAAGCCGGAGAACGAGATCACGGAGGCGTGGCTGATAAACAATGCGAAGGCGCTGGGAATCATTGCGCAGGGCGTCGAGCTGCAGCATCATACGAAGATCAGAACGGCTACGCGCGCCATGGAGGTGTGGGGAACACTACGAGAATTCTACAATCGTACCACGCTTCACAACCGTGTTACGATGACGCGTCGTCTCCATGAGTTTAAGATGGAGGACGGTTCCACGATGGCGGCACACCTGGATGCGTTCGACGAGCTGGTGGTGGGTCTCCAGACAATGGGGGAGCCAGTGGACGAGGCGCGGCAGATGGTCGTGCTACTGAGCAGCCTTCCGTCTGAGTACGAGTTGATTGCGTCCATTGTGTAGAACTCCAAGGATTTCACGCTGATCGAGGTGAAGGATAAGCTACTTAAAGAGCATGAACGGTTGCAGAAGAAGGAGACCACGGAAAAGGCGTTCCGGGCGAACGGTTGCGCAGTACGGTTCAAAGGAGGCCGAGGTAACGGTCGAAAAGGGAACGGTCCACGCAGGAATGGTGGTGGTTTCAAGGGCAAGTGTTTCAAGTGTGTCCAGGTTGGTCATATGAAACGGGACTGCCCGATCAAGAACGGTGGATCTGGCGACGACGCCGTGTTTGCTGCGGGAAAATATCATCTCGCCGGGTGGCTGATCGATAGTGGTGCTACTTCGCACATGACACCACACCGTGGAGACCTGTTCGACTTCGAAAGAATTGTCTCGGGCATCAAGGTAACGATTGCAGACGGAAAGAAGCTTCATATCGCTGGAAAAGGAACGGTCAAGTTGTGGAGAAGCGTGCCCAAAATTTGGCACACTTCTGGTCAAGTTTCGTCAAGGCATTTGGTCTAATTTCGGATTGGTTTAAACAAGGGGGGCTTTTCAGCCTATCAGACTCAAGAAGTGTCAAGAACGCAAGTTTTGGTGAGTCACCCGACTTTGGGTATTTTACATATTTTTGTGGGGGTACATTTAGGTACTACAGGGTAGTAGTATTTTAGTTGTGGTTTTTCCAAGTAAGAGGCTTTTGGTTGTGGATTTGCCTAAAAAAAGTAGAAGTCTTTTGGTTGCAGGATTTTTCTAAGTAGAAGTCCTTTGGTCTTGGTTCACACCACAGCTAGGGGTCGCCGTTCTTCCCTTTTCGTACACTAGTCGCCTCCGCCCGCCGCGGAGTGTTTGGGGGAAGAGGGTCAAATTATCCCCTCTCGCCCATTATACCCGGTCTGGACGCGCCGCACGCGCACTTTGGCCCACCGGAAGTCCCTCGACGGGAGTACGATTTGGCGATCTCAACACCTCAACTCAAGTACGTTTGGAACGTGCTATTCACTGGATTGGTCTTGGCGTGGAGATATCGTTTGTGGAGTTTCACGAGCATATTGGGTCTTTACGCGGACATATTGGCTTGTTTTAATATTGGTTGGAAACTAGACCGGTTTTGGTCTTATTTCGTATTGGTCAGGGGCTAGACCGGAACGATCGGTCTACCCTCTATTATTTTGTATTGGTCATGTCTTGATCGTTTGGGCGATCGACCTATTGGAAGTTATCTCTTGGAAGTGTTTTTGGTCTGTTTGTGTCTGGGGTGAAGAGTTCCGCCCCAGAGATACCTACCCAGATCGGTCTTCTATATTCAAGACCGCTTCGATCCAATCTGCGATCCCGATCCACCGAGTGTGTAACTAGCCCATTCCATCGGGTACACAAGGTGATATGGACACTAAACAATCGGACCAAGTGGGTTCTGATGACGACCGGTCGTCTGCTTGCAGCGGACGATTGGACCAGATCTCGAGTGGTGGTCCGCGGAGTACCCCCTCCGAAAGTTGGAAGGCTGGGTGCGATGGTGGTAGTCAGGTTATCGATGCTAACGTTTCCGATTTCGAACTTTACTCCACCACAAAGTTGAGCGGCTCGAATGGTAGACGCATCAAGATGATGGAAGTGCTCTACATCCCGGGACTCGACAGACGCTTGCTGTCGGTGGGGAAGCTTGCTGAGAACGGTCTAACCGTGGAGTTCCAGCGTTCCTCATGTGTTATCTGGGGCAAGACCAGCGTGATTGCGTCGGGCTAAAAGGTTGGAAAGGCGTACATGCTGGATTGCGAGCAGGAACAGGCACGCTTCGTGGAGTATGCTGGGGCTGACAGTCAATGGGAGCTCTGGCACGCTCGCATGGGACACTCCAGTGAGAACGCTATGAAGCAGACGAAGCGTGCTACGATAGGTATACCAAACGTGAACCGTACAATGAAGACCTTATGTGGCGGTCGCTCGAAAGGAAAGCATACGGTTGAACTGTTCCCGTCACGGTAGTCAACGAAGACTTCACGTGTGCTCGAGCTGGTGCACGCAGATGTGATGGGGCCAATGCGAACGCTCTCAAAAGGTGGTGCGAAATACATTTTGACCTTCGTGGACGACTTCTCGAGATACGTCGCCGTGTACTTCGTGAAGCAAAAGAGTGAGGTAGCCAACAAGATAAAGGAGTTCAAGGCGCTCTACGAAAATCAATGGGGGGAACGGTTGAAGTGCCTGCGCTCCGACAATGGAACGGAGTTCGTGAACAAGACGGTCGCCAAACTGTGCAGTCGGAACGGAATCATGCATCAGCGCACCGTACCATACAGCCCACAGCAGAATGGTGTTGCGGAACGCCTGAACCGTACCATCATGGAGAAGCACGCAGCATGCTGCACTACAAGGGTGTATCTACGGAGTTGTGGGCGGAAGATGTGAATACGGCGGCGTACTTAATCAACCGTTCCACGAACACAGAACGCTCGGAGGTAACGCCATACGAGGTCGGTTTCAAGGTGAAGACACAGATGGAACACAAGTGTTCGGGTCCCAGGGGTACGCTCACGTCGACGACGCGAATCGTACGAAGCTCGAGCCCAAGAGCTTCAGGTGCATGTTTCTTGGATACGCCGAAGGCACAAAGGGGTACCGTGTCTATGACATGGATGCGTCAAAGATCAAGGTTTCACGATCGGTAAAGCTGGACGAGCGTGAAGTGGGAGGAATATACGAGTCACCCTCACCGCAGCCTGAAGGAACGGTCATACACATGACTAAAGACGCTGACGATGGAACGGTTCCTACGCAAGCAGAACGCTTACCGGTTCCAGATGATCCAATAGAGGGTATTGAAGAATCTGTTCCGGATGTTGAAATGAACGATGCGGGAGCGACACAGAACGTTGAAGCGCTACTGCCGCCGTTACCGGATATTCCGGAGCAGATGGGTCGAGAGCTCGCACTTTACCGCCCTCACCCGGAGCCTTATCATGAAGATAGACTGGTATTCCACCCGGAAGAGGAACGGTCACGACGGCTTCGTGAGCCGATGTTCCTGATACAGAACGGTTCAGATGATCTACAAACGGAAGGAAGTGACGGTTCACCGTCTCCAAAGCGTGCTCGTATTGACGAGGAGGGACTCATCGCTGAAGCTGTTATGGCATACGCAGCAAACATTGTGGACGCGGCGGACGTGCCGACGACATACGCGGAGGCAATATCCAGTTCTGAGGCAGGTAAGTGACGAACAGCAATGGAAGCAGAGTTACGCTCTCACGAACAAAACGCTACCTGGAGACTGGTACTGCGCGGAACGAATAAGCGTACTATTGGCTGTCGCTGGGTGTTCGCCAAGAAGCGTGAAGAGAACGGTCACGTGATTTGCTACAAGGCACGGTTGGTAGCGAAGGGTTTCAAACAGAAGTATGGAGTGGACTTCTTTGAGACGTACTCGCCGTTGGCGAAAATGAACTCGATTAGAGTGGTTTTAGCGGTGTGTGTGGAATTGCAGTACGTCATGGAACAGCTAGACGCGGATACAGCGTTCCTGAACAGTGACCTGACGGACCGGGTCTACATGGAGATCCCTAACGGTATCGAGAACGCTGACGATCAAGTGTATCTTCTGAACAAGGCCATCTACGGCTTGAAGCAGGCTGCAAGCGCGTGGAACAAAACCATTCATTGCGTGTTCTTGAAGAACGGTTTCAAGAGCTGTGGAGTAGACCAGTGTGTGTACGTCAAGCGCTCCAGGAACGGTTTCTTGTATGTGTGTCTGTACGTCGACGACATGATCATTGCAGCTAAGACGAGCGACGAAATTAGTGATGTGAAGAACGCACGGAAGGCCGCATTCAAGATGAAGGAGCTCGGCGCTGCAAAATTTATCTTGGGGATGGAGATCGACCATGACCTGAAGGACGGAACACTCCTGATCAAGCAGACCCGGTACATTGACGAGGTGGCGGAACGGTTCGGTCAGGAGAACGCCAAGGCTGTGGACAATCCATGCGCATCAGGGTTGAAGCTGTCGAAGGAACAGTCACCTGGAACGGATGCAGAGCGTGCTGAGATGCGGTTGAGACCGTACCGTTCTCTTATCGGGTGTCTACTTACATCACGACGTGTACGCGCCCGGATGTCGCTTACATGGTGACGCAGCTATCAAGATTTTTGGAAAACCCGAGGCTGCTGCATTGGAAGGCAGCAATTCGCGTGCTTCGATACCTAAAGACGACTCGCGAGTACGGTATTCTATACCAGGGTGGTACGGGAACGGTCACAGTTGAAGCGTTCTCCGACGCTGACTGGGGGACGAACATCGACGACAGGCGGTCCGTGTCAGGCGTCTTGGTGATGATAGGGAACGCTCCATTGGTGTTCAAGTCAAAGTTCCAGAGGACGGTTGCGCTAAGCTCTGCGGAGGCAGAGTATATGGCGCTAAGTTTGTGTGTGCAGGAAGTTCTCTGGATGCGTGCGATGCTTAAGGACATGGGAATCGAACAAAAGACCGCTACGCAGATCTGGGAGGACAACCAAGGAGCGATTGCGTTGGCCAAGAACGCTGGCTACAACTCAAGGACGAAGCATGTCGACATAAAGCATCACTTCACACGTGAGAACGTGGAGAACGGAACAGTTCAAATCGACTACGTTGACACCAAGAACCAGCTGGCGGACTTATCGACGAAGGCGCTTGGAACGAAGACGCTCAAGTTCTTATGCGGGAAGAGCAGCATCAAGGCCAAGGTCACCGTGCATTAGCGGTGAGTGGGAGTGTTGGGTAAGTACACCGTTTATGCACGGTTCACCGGTTCGACCCACAGTTCAGTTGAACCGGGGAATGCTGAATTGGGTGGTTGAGAGGCAAGGAGTAATCTAGGAGTATGACAGGTTTAATAAATTTAATCTACTCACTTCGGCATTTGCCTCCTACATCTCAAGCTCCTAACCAACAACTTGCCTAATTGCGCCAAGAGAGCTTAGCACCATTAATTCCTAATATTCTGCTGGAAAAAGATGATGATAAATTAGAAGAAAATAGTTAGATTTGCTGAATAACATCCTGTTGGCAGCATTATTAAGGCACCAATAATGCTTGAGAAAGCAAAAGAGGTTAGCAACCGTCTGCCGTATTATCATTAGTTTGAGAAGAACAATTTTGGGTAATCTGTGTATGTTGCTTTAGGCATTGATTATATAGGGGAAAATATTACGCAAAATATTAAGACCATCCATAACCTGCCCCACCTGGTTTTAATTCAAGCAAATGCCGCCAATTAATTTCTAAATCTGAAAAGGAAAGAACGTTTGTCGTTTTTATTAACCAGATAAGAATGAAAATTGGTGTTATGTTTGGTAGCCCAGAAACAACTACTGGCGGTAATGCCCTTAAGTTTTATGCATGATTTTCTAATTCGAAACTGGCGTTAGCTAACTTTTCCTTACTCTAGTAACCATAAAAAACCCTTGCAGGTAGATCATTTAAACACTTGAAAAAAATCTAAATAACTATAGAAAAGCAAGTTTAGTATCAATTAAACACCACTAAAAAACAGATGAATTCTATTTTTGTAAATAAGATAATAGTCTTTGGAGGGGTTAAAACAGGACATGAAGTTAGAATTACATTACTGTCCCATGACGTTTACTTACGCCTGCAACTAGTTAAAATATAGAAAAATTAATACAGAAGAAAGAGAGAAGATATATCAGTTTTTTAAAAACTGATATAAATGAAAGCTGTGGTGTAACAATATAGACGCCTACACCATTCATTCATTGATTCAATGTTCATAGTTGTTTAAGCCATTTAAGTTTGCTGGGATCATTTTTATGTAAATTGCAGTCAAAGTTAACTAGATTTCAATTAAAATCTGATGCAAGAACTGTATGGCGCTGAAATCAGTGAATCGCTAAATAAGTGTGTATTCCCGAGTGATGAATCAGTTTTTCTTGCAAGATATTAAAAAGGCCTATTTAAAACTAGCTAAGGAATACCATCCAGATAAAAATAGTGATGATCCATCAAGGAATAAATCTGAAAAGCTTGATATATGCCAGATAGAGCAAATAACTTAGCAGCTTCAACTTGACAACGCCAGAAAGGCTCAGATTTAAAGTATAACCTTGAGATAAGTTTAGCAATAGATGACTCAAATGATTTCTTAGAAATCAGAGGAGAGGTCTTTATTGATATGCGAGCGTTATTGACAATTTTATAAAAGAAGGAGTTAAAAGCCCTCCTGTTGCGCACTAAAAAGATGGTACATCCAGTTTTGTCGTCTGAGGTAGTATCAAAATTACCGATAACGAGGCTGCTCTTTCAGAGCTTAGTGCATTTCTGCAATCAGACATCCCTGTTAAGTTATCGGTACAGGCAATGAGAATATCCGAAAGACCTCATTGTTGGGTAAATTTGAGCATTCAAGGCATAGACCTATACCTCTTGTAATAACAATAGCTACAGGGGGAACTGTTGGTACCGTAATAGCACGAAAAATAGCTATGACTGCTATACCTCAGTTGGTTGCTGGCTTCCATTCGTTCGTTGGTCTTGCGGCTGTTTTAGTTGCCTATGCTGCCCTGCTTGCACCTTATAATTTTTCTATTGGCGTTACTGGTAGTCTTCCGGCAGGCCATTTTTTCAGAATTAGTTACAAAATAAGGAGATCATAGCCGTTAAATCTTGATTCTGATACCCAATCCCAACGATGATAAATGGTCCGTGGTAGTAGTCTGCGTTTTAAGAGCCAGACGGAAGCAGAAGATGATAGGATTGAACACAATGTGAGGGAAGACGCGAGGGGCTTTGATTTTTGCTCCTATCATTGGTCAGAATTTTTTTTTCAGATAACGATCCTAGCAAATTAAAAAGTGCTCTTTGAACTATCAGATAGAAGCATGCCAAGGACGGACGAAGCTAAACTAGGGCCTAAAATTTGTAATTAAACTTTGAAACAAAAGGAGGATTTGTCAACATTCTCGAAGAAATTAAATTACAAGCTATCTAAAGACCTGAACTGGTGCGGCTGGAACTCCCCTACTTGACGTGAACATGAAAGCTTCACAAAAACTTAACCTTGTTGGTGAAAAGTATTCATATTCTCCTAAGCCCTGGTATGCGTAAAAAATAAAATTACTGATCAAGAAAAGATTTGGAAAAATTAGTAACAAATATGGATCACTAAAATCTTGTACGTTCTTGATGTTGTTGTTAAATCTTTCTATGGTGGTGTTATCAAACTGAGCAGTTTGTAGATAGCTCTCACTGAAAGTATACGTAAAATTATCGCTGTTAAACAGCATAGTAGCGAAGATTTTAGTCTAATCTTTTCTCAGCAAATGATGGCAGGGACAGCAGAAAAATTAAAACAACTAGCTTGATAAAAATATAATCTTAAATCAAGTAAAGGCAACTCATGAAAGAGTAGGGCACTGAATGATATTGCATCCCTTACGCCAGAAGAAGAAAAGATAATGCCGGCCGAGGTTGGCATTACAGCAATAGATTAAGAGTAACTGGTACATATAATGAAATTACACAAGTATCTACTATTCTATATTGTTATAGATGGCAGTCCTCAATCTGCTAAATTAGCAGGAGCAGCAATAAAAGTCTTTGATCTTGATCTGGAAAGTACAACACCGCTATTGAAGGTGATATAGTTGATACTAAATACGTAGTCCACCACTACCGAGCATTACCTGTTTTAGCGCCTCAAAGAGACAAAAGGCTCTTTTCCAATAGTCGAATTATTTGTCCAGCAGGGCCGTTTCCAGGATTTACTACAATTTTTAAAGGCCTTAAATTCGAGCTATTTATATATCCTAAAATATGTGCAATATATGAAGATTTATCTTCAGCTAAGGTAATCTTTCCTTTTCTAGCTTTAGGAGAAATTCCAATATTAACCTCGCTAAGATCCAAGACTAGATCATGGATTTTTTTCAGATCACTAGTGAAATAGGCTAAATGGATAACAAAACAGAATGTAATAATTATAGTCTCTGGCAAGCAAAACTGGCTTTCTAGAAAATCCAAGAACGAAACTTTAACAACCAATGATTGACTTTAAAGCGACTCTAATCGATGATAATAGATAATTGGCAAGAATATTTAAGATATCAGAAAAAATACTAAAAAAAATACCCTGGATTCATCAACTATCAATCAAATTAGGAGCAGAAGTTTTGATTACAACAGAACCGCCGGTTAAACCCCATATTTTTCAGCGAATTAGGTGGGGTTTTTGACTGAGAGATAATTTTTTAGACAAAACCATTTTGAAGAATTGGTTCCTAAAAATTGTAAATTACTCCTTGGTCCCAAATATGCGCTATTAAGAGATGAGTTTTTACAGGAACGCAAATTTTACCTTTGTTGTTGGTACATTGCCGGAATTTCTTCAATACTTGTATCTTTTTTAAAATTACAACAATCAAAATTAAATGGAATATTTGATTTAACTACAAATTGGCAATAACTGACAACTTGAAAATCACGTTGGTGATGCACCCAGATTTGCTTTAAGTAATAGTTTTTAAAACAACTCCAAACAACATTAGAAGTTCCTGAAATAAAGATAGATTCTGGAACTTTGTGTTTTGGTCTGGTATGAGTTTTGGTCTTGCTGTTACGCTAAAGATGAGAAGCTGCTATGCTTTTTGCCCAGCTTATATCTTCCACAAAAGATAATATCCTATAGGATATCCAAACCAAAATATTCCCACTATAATTCTAAAACCGACAATGTCAGTTAGTTCTTCAATCTTAACTGCAGAGACTAGATCCTTGTGATTTTTAACCTTAACCCGTACGAATCCTTCAAAAGTAACATTTACTGTTGGTGCCCAGATGATTTAAATCATTTAGGTGTTTTGAAATTATAAAAATAATTAGTATGAAAAATAAGATTTCTAATAAAAGCGTCTTTAGTTTTGAATCTTTACTAACCCCGAACTTAGTAATCTGAATGAAGAGGGCAAGACAGATGATGCCACCAAGAAAGCTAAAAAACCGAGGTCTTTCGGATATTCCCATTGCCTGTTGCAAGCTGCCCGCCTTTTCCTGGCTTCATCTCAACATTATTAAGGTCCATATTTACCAATACTTGTATTGATGCTGAACTCTATTTTTGATCGGAGTGGCGTGAAGAAATTATAGCTTCTGAAGAAGCAGTGCTTCGAAAAATGAATCGTAAATTACACCAAAATATTTAGGATTTTTAATTTGGTGCGGTATTCCGTTTTCAGCGATATCTTGCATAAATTCCATTCTTTTTTTGCTTGTAGGATGGTCAAAGCGGCAATATGCTGCACAAAAAGAAGAGTGGGGAAGAGAATAGCATGATTTTGAAGCAAATTATAGCAAAAAATTATGTTATAGATAAGAAAATACAACTGCGCAAGAAGTGGCAGAATCGAGCCTTAGACAGCGTTTATCCTATACTGTTTTTGGATTGTATACACGTTAAAGGCAGAGATAATCATACCATTGCTACCTGTTATCCTACCGCTTGTTCTTTATAATGGTAAAAAGAAATACAATGTGCCGATGAACCTTTGGGAGTTGTTAGCTCTGATGTATTATGTATTTTCGCATTGCAATTAAAACTTGTGCCGTTAAATTACTCGTACAAGATAGAGCTGAGAAGCGTTACCACGGCACTTTCTTAACAGAAGCACGCGGAACAGGCGTCATGAGTCGACTTTTCCATTCCTATGGATCTTATACAAGCAAAATCGAAGGAAGACGTAATGGAGTGTAAAACATGCTCCCAGCAGCAACTAACATCAATGATGTTATAGAAATTAAAGCAACAAAAACTAACGAAAACATTCTACCAAGCACGATCTTGAAGCTGCACACAAATTGGTAACAAGATCTGAAAAAGCAAAATGTAGAATTTTGCAAGAACTGTATGGCGCTGAAATCAGTGAATCGCTAATAAGCAGGATAACTGATGATATTGTGTTATTGATTTTCTCTCTAGCTGACTCTAATGAATTTAATAATATCTTTTCTAAGGAAAAGGCAAGCGGTAAGAAGAAGGTATTACCTGTAGCTTGACCCCAGTTTTTTTCTCTAAATCGAGCTTGGCTCAAAGCAAATCATAACTTGAATACTCTAATGAGGGCTGGTTCTTGGTATACCCCTAGCAAACTCAAAACACCTGATGGTAAAATCGGGAGTTCGAAATCTCTCTGCCCCGACCACTTCTTTCAAGGCTTCCAGCGGTTGCTTCACCGTTCTTTAATTGTCAAGTAAAGCGTCTTAAAACCTGAGTACCTCTTGCTGTAAATGCTCTTTTGGTTTTATGATCATTTGCTATAGGTCAGATACATTAAGGTCTGCGTAGCTTTAACGTCTAGTATCGATAATTTATCTTGTCTTTCCGAGGTTAAGCCCCGGGCTTTCAGACCCATTCTGGGAGCAATCAGCTGAATATGTCTTTAACGCATGCGTAGAATTGTTGTGTAGTACTTGCACTTACTATCCGCACCTTCACCGCCTGTTACCAGCGGTACAATACAGGAATTATGAGCCTTTTAATTCGAAACTGGCGTTATTTTCTAAATTAAGAAAAGTTTCTAATGGTTTGAAAATCAGTTAGATCAAAGTTAATATCCTTTTTACTTTGGTTTTGATCTCAAATTTAACTATGCATGATTTGCCGTTTGCTAGAATAAAAATACGTAAGTTTTTGAAAATCTATGTCAGCAAAAGAGATTATCGCAAAGAATTAATAGTTGATAATAGTAGGTTTAATCTTGACGGCACTTTAGCTTCTAAAATACTCCCGGAGGAAACTAGTTGGCCTAGAAGGATTAGATGATAAATTAATTTCCTTGTACGCCAAGGGGATGAGTGTATCAGACATCAAAATAGAGTATGGTCTATCCTTAGGAGATAGAGGATGTATTGCTCTAGCAATGTTCAAAAATTATCCTGTACTTACTTGTGATAAGATCTGGCAAAAAGTTGACCTTGATAAAAACTATTACTTAAAGCAAATCTGGTTTACCCTACTGAAGTGCAGATTGAGCTTCATCCTCAGTCACTGCTTGGTATATAGGCTTTAGGAAGTTTCTATAGAGTGAGAAACTGAATTACTACACACCTGGGGATAAAAAATCTCATCCTCTGTATTATTAGATGAATACTGTCTCCAAAAGTAATAATAAAAAAATACAAGAATATTCTACACCAGAATATGCAACCCAACTTAATATGATTCCTTAACTCTTGTGAGATTTTTGGCCTTTTTTTATCACTATGAACTGTTAACCCTTCTGACGCAGTCTTAGGTAGAATATAACTATTACTTAAAGCAAATCTGGGTGCATCACCAACGTGATTTTCAAGTTGTCAGTTATTGCTTTAGCAATATGTTAGAAAAAGTAGTGCAAGGAATTCGGTGATGCCAGAAGCGGTCGCTTATCCATAAGCCTAAAACGTCCTTGCGACTGCAGAGGATACTTCAGCGGGTGCATTTGCTCTTCATAAATCACTATTCAATACTTCCAGGCAAACTCGTGTTGCTCAATATATTTTTTTACACCGGCTGCTTGCCTCTCAGTCGTTATCTTACCGTTCTCTGAATGTGTGTCTTTTGCTGTTATTGTTTATTTGAAAAATTATTTTGTGAATTTTTGTTTCCATAATCTTCCTTCTGAAGGAATCAAGTTATACCCTTCCTGAACTTGAAGCTTATGACCAATACCTTGAATTAAAAAATATTATTACTTTTATACCTATTTCACAATAAAAAATTGAAGGGACAGGGTGTGCATTTCCTTAGTGCGTATTTGTATTTCAACGGGTGATCCGTATGAACCTAAAGGAATAGCAGTATGCAGGGGATGGGCTACAAAGTGGAAGAGAAAACGTTGGGGATGGCATGTTGGTTGGGTGAATTTGCTAAAGTTTCAAAGATTGATCTACCAAAAGTTTCACAGTTTGAAGCTGAAATATGTACTCTTGAAATACAGCTGGCAAATGATTTCACCTGACAAAGTGACGCCGTCAGTTTGGATATTTTGATTTTCTATCTCTGCGTAAGTTCTATCTACAAATTTCTATTTAGTGTCGGAAGAATTTTACAAAAAAGCCATATCATTTTTTCAGCAAAAGATTGAAGAACTAATTTCCAATAAAGAAAATAAAGACCATTCTTTTCTTTATAAGATCTTGTAAAAGATATATATATTGTCTTGTGAGTATTTCGGTTTCTTTTGATTTAACGTTTTTATCTACTTTACTGATAAATTCATCGGTTAATTTTTGGATTTCATCAGATCAACTATTTCTAGAGAGATATCAAGGAATAAATCTGAAAAGCTTGGATATATGCCAGATAGAGCAAATAACTTAGCTAGGAGGAGTGCAAAATAGCAAGGCCTGATTAAACAATTAAGTAAATGTCCGATTAGAGTAGCTTTGATAGATTTTTCTAACCTGATTATTTCAGCAGGAACGCTGCCACTAACTACTACTATTCCTTTTTCGGCATTAACTTCGACAATCCGCAAGTTTTGAACAACCTATTGTCATCAACTATGCCAAAAGTAACTCATACCCTAACCCTTTGGCTCCTTAGTTAAATTCAATAGGAGAACTAAGATATATAATAGATACAGTCAAGGGTATGTTGTTTAAATTAGCAAACGGTCGGTTTGATCTTCCAAAACATAGTTTACTTGTTGTATATAAAGTTTGGCATTAATATTTTGAAGCGAAGCTAAATCTAAAAAAGAGAAACCTAAGCGGAGAGATAAAGCACATGAACTTGAAATAAATGCGTCTTCAAAACTTCAACAAGCAAATCTTGTCCATGGGATAAGACCGCTTTTTTAGTACAATTTAATCCTAGTAATTTAATTTGATTAAATAACTATATAATTTTGAGTTATTTAATAATATCCTTGTGATTTATTTATGGTAGTTGCATAGGCTAGGGTGATTTGATCTAAATCATCATAGTCATATACTACCTTATTGCCGCAAAAATCAATAGTTACCTCTTGTTCTTCCTGATTGAAATAAAGTTAATATCAGTTTTTTCTTGTAGCATACGGCGAGCTAAAGTGCGTGTTGAGTTTTCTAGCTTAGCACCTGATAGGGCTTGAACTTGGTTCATTATGGAATAGGTTAGGCAGTAAAGTCACAGTTAAAAGCTCTAAAACGACTATATATTTTTCTCTTGACTAACACAACGGTATCAAAGTTTATGACAGGCTTACTCTTCCTCTTGACTCTTGCTCATTTCTTTAATCTCCTTTGTTCTTTTGAATTGGAATGAAGCTATGGCTCACTTTTGCTCTGTCCCAATGATTGTGTAAATTCTCATAAGTTATAAAATGAAAAAATTATAATTTAGGAGAAATGTAAATGACTCACAAAATCGAAAATTCAATCCTCTATCTCTTCTAAAAACAGCAAATCCTCTCTTCTCTCATCATCCCAAGATGTAAAATAAAAATACCCGCCGCTTCTTTGAGTAACCTTAAAAAATCTTCTCAAGTCTTTTTGCCTTGAGCCACCCTCTGAATAGTTACTTTGCATTAATATCATTACTCACGGTCATTTTAACTTTTCTATTTCTTTAACAGTTAAACCGGTAATTTTAGATATTTTTTCAATACTATCTCCGTCTAGTTATGGTTAACATCTAGTACAACCTCCCCTTCAGAGCGAAGCGCGCTTAAAAACCTACAAGCAATTAATGCGCGGTTTGCTTCTGCCTCTAGTATTTCTTAAATTCGTAGACACAAGAATAAATTTCTTTTTTCACCTTTCATCAGCTCTAAATTCTTTCACTTTTATAGTGAGGTTATGATTGGCTCTAGAATTCTCAATAAAATGACTTTATTAGGTATGCCTCAAAAATATCGTTGCGCCTAACTCTTAGAAAAAAATACAAAACAGTAGGAATTGTTGGTGTCACTAATAAAAGCAAGACAGAGATTGTCAGAAAATATACAGAGATTAATAAGAACAACTATAATCTTTATGGGTTTTTGATGCATCTGTTGATTTAAATGAACAATTTGTTCTGTTATCACAAAACATAAATAAAAATATACTAATAATTCCAATATCAAAATATCAGAAAATATACTAAGTGTTAAAAAAGAAGTTATGCAATACTTAAGTCAACAAGATAAATGGTTGCTAATTTTTGATAATTTAAGAATGAATCTATTGCTGAAACCTTGGTTAATGCAGCTCGTAGCCAGAACCTGCCAAAGATCGAATTGATAGAGCCTTGCAACAGGCATCCGATCCTTCAGATACAGATAATTATACAGAAATTCGCTACGAAGGCTTTGTGCCAGGTGGTATAGCGATAATTGTTGAGACTTTAACTGATAATAAAAATAGAACTGTTGCAGAAGTTAGGAGCGCTTTTATTATCGGTTTCTTCAATACTTGGAATATTAGCATCAGTTGGAATGCATAAGGGAGAGGTAAAAGCAATGGATTGGCAAGCTTTCTATTATTATAGAAAGGCTGTACTTGCTGATGAGTTTGACGGAGCAATCAATTCACTGCGTGTAACTATTGGCAAAGAGCCGACTCACATAACCTACATTAATGTGTTGAAATACAAATACGCATTAAGGAAATGCACAATATAGCTGAAAAACGTAAAGCTGTGCATAGTAAATATAAAGGAGATCAAGAACAACAGCCAGCGCAGTATCTCAGTATTCCATGTTTTGGGATTGTTGTATCGGGATTTGAGCAAAGAATAAGCATTTCTGGCCTTTGCGCAGCGCTTTTGAGTAATTCATCGAATTCATTAATATCTTCATGGTCATCTCGATAAAGACTTAAAAGCATTATATCAGCTTTATTAATATCTTCTGTTAACTCGTGCTTTATCTCAATTAAAATATTATTATTTCTATTGTTTTACTTGCCGGCAAATTAGAACACCGTTATTTTTTACACCGCTAGCAATCTGCCAAGTTGCTCCAACATTTGGTGCCAGAACTGTTTGAGGTTGATTATAGTTGGCTGCAACTTCTACAATATTTATAGTAAAGCCATTAAATGAGGCTAATCTAGTTAAAACTCAGCTCAAATCACCAGTATCTTGCCCGCAAGAATGTATGAACCACGTTTTTATCAGGAGACGCCTTATATTTTTTCGGCTATTTTTAACATAACATTTTTACTGATTTTATTATTATTTTTTTATCAAAAATGTTTTTCTAGATAAGCGCTCCACAAGCACTGAAATATTATGTATGAATTCTACTAGTTCCAGGGCGCGCCTGCTTAGGCAGCGCATCAGTATAAGTATCTTTTAACTTAGTCAAGTGCCTTCGTGTTGTTATAATCAACACGAAGGCACTTGACTAAGTTAAAAAATACTTATACGTGTATATCAATTAAAGGAATAGATTTTGGCTGTAAAATAATCGAAGCTGGTATAACTTTTAAGTTGTCTTCGATATTGTCAGGAATATCTTTCAAATCTTTGATATTGTCTTTTGGGATTAATACGGTTTTAATTCCACCTACTAAAATTAGAATTTTAATTAAATTACGAGACTATAGTAACGGGTAGTTGGGTTTTATACCCAGTTAGCGCCTAAGTGTAGGATTTTACAGAGATTTTTTGTCATGTCGATTGCCAGACGGTTTGTTTTCAAAGAGCTGAGCGGTTTTTAGCGTAAGTTCAGGAGTGTAGTATATTTTCTTCGTTCTTTAGAGAAGAAAGCTTTTGATCAAGTCTTGCGTTGGATTTTCCAAAACTCGCACAACACAACAAAGTCTGTGCGCAGAGAAGAAGAGAAGATCATGCGCCTTAGCAGCTATGTTGCTAATCTGAATAATGTTATTCGTCTTTAATTGCCTTAGATAGCAGCGGAAAGTTAAAGTTTGATTATCACAAATTTCTTAAATGGTTTCCACCTAAAGAAAATGATGGCGCTGAAATAACTTATCCTGAATTGACTAAAGAGGCTTATGCCATTTTTCCTAAAGCTCAATCTGAGCTGATTGAAGCTTTTATTAGCGCTATTAAACTCATCCGGTTCATAAACCATTAATGTTTCATGCAATTCGTAAGCGTGTATTCCCGAGTGATGAATCAGTTTTTAAGACGCTTTACTTGACAATTGAATATATTACACGAAAATGGAGTATGCCTCTTCCATCTCGTCAATGCCGACTGCTAATTTTTATTGTAATTATTCAGAGGGTGGATACGTTATCAAGAGTTGAGAAAAAATATTGAGCATTAATCCACTGGGCTACAACCATTGGAGCGGTGTCTGACCCAGTTAAAACACAATTTGGCTGGCATATAATTAAAGTTCTAGATTCTCTTGCTTACATGGTGAAGCTCCGGAGTAGGTAAGTTACTTTTTGCTGGATTTGTTGCATGGACTAGATATGGCTTGGTAAAATTTTCCCTCAAAACCTATCCCTATAAAATACGTTGGGTTATCATAATAGCTTTCAATTATATTCATTTGGTAATTGATAAGAGCTGTAACCATGTGTACAAAAGCATTTGTCACTGATCTATGCCTTGAATGCTCAAATTTACCCAACTACAGAAGCAAGCTGCAAGCGAAGGTTTAGATGCTGAAGAGGGGTAGTTTAGAAAACACTCCGATTTCATCAATATTGACTTCCTGTCCGGATTTGCATCTAAATTCTCAATTAACATTTCTATAATTTTTGCACCTCCTATAATGTAATGCTAAATCCTTTTTCTTATTGATTCTCACCTTCTCCCCATTTCAGTCTTTCAATAATCTGCAGGTATACTTCTTTTGACACTGAGGTAACGTTACTTCCGTATATTTTACTATAAGCAGGCGTTGCAGGCCTATTCATGGAAGTTCACCAAGACCCTGAAAACGCTCCAAGCGTAAGCGCATATGATTGTTGATTAACCAGTGTACCGGTTTTACTACTCTCGCTAGATGCTAGAGAAGAGTTTGCAAAAAACAGTGCAAACCACGTTTTATCAGGATTTGCCAAGCAAAAACAGGAGTCAAGGAAAATAGGCGACATATTATAATACTATAACAATTAAACTTATTGTAGTATCAATTACCCCTGAAATTGCAATCAAATTTTTTAAATTATCTAAAGTTTATATATTTTATATAATCGTCCATATTTACCAATACTTGTATTGATGCTGAACTCTATTTTTGATCGGTGCGATGGAGTATCTTTTGTAGATTCAAGCAGTATAGAAGTGAAGAAGAAGATAATGTAACATTATATGATGTTATGGTAAATAAACTACCTATAAAAGAAGTGATTAAAAACGTTTATCCTGGGTTAAACGTTATACAGAAGCTGATTATAAGATTTTGTTGTAACAGTCTCTTTGTGTTGATAGCTTCGTTGTATTAAACCAAAAACGCTAAAGACAAATTGCAAATTGAGCTGGCAGAAGAAATGAAAAAAACTAAGTTCATTATTGATGCAGAGGGCAAACTGAGCAGTTTGTAGATCATCAACAGCCTTTTTGCACTAAATAACATCTTCTGCATGAAGTTAGGCCTTTTAGGCTAAAAGGATGGGTTTCGCATGCCAAGGAGAGTAGTCTCTGCAGAAGAATTATAGTAAAATCTATTGTTTCACGATCGCTTAAAGCCCGTGCATTTATCTGATAATCGCCAGGTAGCTGTCCTTACTCTCTTGAGATTAGTATAGACGCTTATTATTATAGGCTTCGATCCTTGCGCCTTGTACTAGTTTAATCTGAAAAATGGTATTATAAATAGTTTTAAATTGTTTTTTTTTAAAGGTTCTACGGTGTTAACAAGCAATATATTTTAATACTATTGATGCTATTGCAACCTATAAAGGTTTAGAGTTGGAGAAAGTAGAAGATTATCAGGAGTTCATTAAAGCCGTTAATGATGCAAGTGATGAGTATCAGGATTAGCAAGAAAGATATGTACAAAATCAGTTACAGGGACACGTCAACAAAGCACAATAGTCAAGCCAAAATAGCATATAACAACAGATTTATAGAAATTTTATTTTACGCCATAGCTAGCCTTACAAAACTTTTAGTTTTTTAAAAAGCAAAAGAAGCAATAAAAACTACATCTAATATCATTTCTCCACCTAAATAATTAGGCAACCTGTTGTTTCAATATCCAGAAAAACAGCGATCATTTTATCATCTTCATCGCCGGTATTATAATATTCCGGCCTCTGATATTTTTTAGTGACTCTGTCAAGTTAATAGTTTTTGGTATTGATGAGCTACCTGACATGAAGCGTGGACAAGGCGTTATCTTGCAGAAATATAGAGATGCAAAGCTAGGGGATGTAAGAACTTTTGATTCAAAAGAAGGCTTAAGCTGGAATTTGGGTACAAAAACACGTTTAGAAAAAGATATAATGTCGTGGCGTGATGAAGCTATCTGCATATCAAGAAAATATAATCTTAGCACAAGTGCAAGCAGTATATGGCAATGAAGTACAATCTGTTTCAATCAATAGTACTCTGACATCTTAATTCCGTTAATATGCGTCAATTCGTCACCAACTTCTACGTCCTTTAAATATTTAAGGTCAGGGTTTTTCTAACTAATATAATGATTTCACTACTTAGCGCAATAATCTGCTAAATTCTCTGACTCTGGATGCGTGTTTAGGATTAATTCAATAAAGCTGCCAGCGATGTCCCACAGAATTAATGCTACCTATGCCTCTACCACTAGGTGAAAACGTAATATATTCGCCTATTTGCTCTGTTGAAACTCCTAGTTGCTCTGTTGAAACTCCTAGTTTCTCGGCAATATAGGTACGCGCATCTGACATAATTGCTATTGGAGTATTCACCAAACCAACATGCCATCCCCAACGTTTTTGAATACCGTTGTAGCATACCCATGCCTAAATCCGCTATATTCACATGGATTAAATGACACATATTTGTCATTATCAACATTACCGTCATATCTAAACCTAAATGTAAACCTATTCTCCTATACATGGGATATTTCACCAAGATCACCGTTTGTTAAACCATGCTGCTTATTTGTTTTGGTAATTAGCACAATTTGCTATGGGGTCTTCAAATACTACCAGCTATTTTGGCAATGTGATTAGTCCTTGGAAAGCGAA
Organism: Peronosclerospora sorghi; assembly: GCA_026184515.1. NCBI lineage: Eukaryota > Oomycota > Peronosporomycetes > Peronosporales > Peronosporaceae > Peronosclerospora > Peronosclerospora sorghi. Next base: position 8,985,156 of record CM047580.1, read on the forward strand.
AAATAGTGATAAAGATTTAGTCCCAGGTGGTTCGAAAGATATACGGAAAGAAGAAGCCGCTCACTTTTATAAAATCTGAATCCTATTATGCTATTAATGGTTTTTTCTGCTGCTGCTCACTATAGCTAATGCCGTCTCTGAATTCATTTGTACCAAAGCTGGTATTTTTCTGTTGCCTTGTGATTGTCTCTATTCCGGACATATCGCTTACCTGTTTTGCAACCACGCTTTCAGTATTCCTAAAAAAGAAATTTGTGCCAAATTGCCCAAAAATACTAGAGCCTTCATATTGTCCGTATATAGAATATAGCAACCATCACTATGCAGTTAGCTGGAGCTTTGAGTTTTGAAGAATTAAATATTCTAGTTGTTGACGCAGATCCACAAGGAACCTCAACCCGTTGGGCCTCTAGTGCAGACGATTCTATTCCATTTCTAGTATGATCAGTGGAGATCGGCAATTAGAAGAGTTATGGCTATGGGTATATTTATTCAAGCATTACTTTTGCCGACAGCGACAATGACCGTAAAAGACAATGTAACCAAGTTTTCTCGGCCGGTTGCTAAGATACCGCTGGCATTTGCAATATCAATCGGAGTAATTGAGAATTTTGGTCATATATTAGCCGTCGGTTTTGATCAAGTATTTAGTGAGATGGAGCAGGACGATCTTCTTCCTTTTTGCACAATCTTAAATTATGCGTTCATGCAGTCACCAATTTTTACTTTTACTGCAGAAATTAGTCAACCATTTATAGATAATACTAAGCAGCTTGGGCAAAATCCAGAAGGAGAAGAAGTGTATTTAAAAAAAGGTCCATATGGTTGGTATGTCCAGGCAGGTGAAGATATTTGGTAAATCAAAACTGGGAATAGTTTGGGTCTTATTTTTGCTTCATCAATTCTCATATCAACTTCTATCTATTTTTTTACTAGCAGATCTTTTTAAAATTGCTAAACTTAAATCACACATATCTTCAAATGCAATAGATCGTTTTTTAGAAAAAGCAAAAACTGGCGTTCTTTTTTATTTAAGTTCTTTTGAGTTTCTGCTTGTTTTAAGTGGCAAACAATTACCTGTCTTAATATCAGCATTTGGTCCAGCCTCTATTTTATCACCAGCTTTCATTTTTGCTGGGGCAAGGATATATGAATTTTGTGTATTATTTTGGTATTCGCGTCATAAAGCCAAATTCAAGCATTATTGGGGCTTGGAACAATTATTTTGGTTCTATTGTGCTACTTAAGTCCTTTGTTTGGTTTTGTAGCCTAAAAAATTGTCCAGGTCTAAAGTCCGGCCGTTCAGCAGGCAGATAATGCTGCTTGCAGATTTTAGTGTTAATATTGATTCATCAGTTGCACAATTTTGGATCCAGCTGCGAAAACTCTTTTCCTTTATTTTCAGGTTGCATTTCAAACATATTAAAATCCTTGAACTCTGCTGGTAAGTATTCTTCTAAAAACGCAAAGAAGTCTGGCTGATTTAATAGCAGCAATTAATTTATTCTTATCAAAGGTTGTTATTTTAGAATATCTTGGCTGTAGCAATAAGACCAGTCTTTTACAAAACTCGACGGTGCTCAATTAGCATTACAGTCTATAAACCAAATTAAATCATACTTATCCCCTTGATCTAAATAACCCTTGCCTCTGAAACACCAAGGCTTTCAGTTACATAAATCCGGAAACGTTATCGAATTTCTATGCACAAAGTTTTTGCTGGTATTGCGTGAATATGCCCAGCTTTCCTGATTACGCAGTAATTGTTCAGCTAGTTTCAAATACGAATCTTTGTCACCCTTAAGCTATAGAGTTAGTTGGTAAGAGAAAAGATATATTATCTGGTTTTTGCATGTTACAGCAAAATATTTCTGTAAAATCTAACCCATTCTTTACAACCGATAGCGCAGCAGTTTTAAGAGACGTTGAAATGAAATGTGATCTCTAGAAGCAAAAAAGGTGCTAAAGCTTTCTTCTTTAGAAATTTTTAGCAATTTTTGTATTGGGACAAGGGCTGATAGATATTTGTCTAATGAAAAATCACAACTCAACAAGATAATAAAAAATGCAGATGGTTACAAAAATTTTGCGTGATTGATTTTTAAATGGAATAAGCTTATTAACTCAAATCTTCTACTAAAGAAATTAAGTAAGCAAAAAAAGAGTTTTTCTTTAATGGAGAATTAAATGACTTATTGTGACCATTCAAACCCTGCTTATTAGCGATTCACTGATTTCAGCGCCAATTTAAGTTTTAAGTTAATATTCCAAGCTTCATTAGGGGTCAAGAAGGTAAGGCATTTTTTTCGAAAGAACAAACGTTTTTCTTCATAATAGGCGGTTATTTCTTAAAAACAGCTGGAATGCTAACCCCGCCTAAGCTAACACCAATAAGACCAAAAAGTAATGTAGGAATAACAGATAGTTCACATCCGCCAAGATTCAAAACTAAGGTGCAAAAATTATAGAAATGTTAATTGAGAAGCAGGACTCTGCATAAACAAATTCACTAAAGATGCGTCTTAAAAACTGATTCATCACTCGGGAAAATGCGGGATCAGATTAGAAGTTTAGGGTTGAAATGGAATAGTTTTAGGAATATTGATATAATTTTTGCTTCTGACCTTGATAGGAATAAATATATTGATAAATAGTTCAGTAAATTGAGGGATGAAATTCCTACGTTGAATAAGTATGATGACGCCTGCCAATAACTATTATAATTGTTATTATCTCGCTCCTATTTAACCTGCTTTTGCCAAAAACACAATGCCACTTGTAGCTTCAAAGACTGGGTAGAGAAGAAGGTAAGGCGTTGATATGTCGACAGCTTCTCAACATTGCATCACAATCATTGGAATTAGAGAATCCACCAATGCAACGTACCCGAGGACGTCAACCTGGCTCAGTTTCAACATTACCAAGTCAAAGAATGTTCGTCAATGAATCATCGACTCAAAGAGAGTCTTCACATTTTGAGTACATCGAATCTAGCGGGACCACTGGGTTGTCAGTTGAAGGTGCAAGTGATCGTCCAACAGCACAACCAATCCGTATACGAAGATGCACTGTGTGCAAGGAAAGCGGAAATAATGCACGTACATGTCCTCACCGTATAGTTTTTGGATCAAGCAATCATAGATAGGTGCAAAGAACATGGTCTTACGGGCTGGGTAGCCGCCATACGTTTGCGGCTTGCACGGTTGAATGGGTTTTCGCGACGACACGTCTTTCTCCCACGAAGCGGCATAGCCCCAATTTTCCATTCCGCCATTCACGGCATACACTGCGTCGTTCATCGTGTCGTCCGGGTAATAGTGAGTGTGCTCTTGAAATTTACCTCCAAAGCGAGACATGATTCGCGCGATCTGTTGCTGGCTGCGGTCATCTGGACTTCGTTCACTTTTCCAGACGGTTTTACATGGTTCTTGTCGCCCCATTCGTACGTGATGCATCCAGCTGCTGGCAATGGTGTAATCCGAATGTCGGCGCCATCCGGTGCGTTGGATGTCAATCAACCCATGTCGTACCGTGACAGCCCCCACGGTGCACTCGTGCGTTGTCCACAGTCTCAGATTCAAATGCGTGTGCTGCCCCACATGTATAACTTGTACGTTTCAAAAAAAGTCTGTGTGTGCACGCCCGTTGTCAACATTAACGTTGGTGTGTTCTCCATCCACTCTAGGCGCGTGGCATGTCCCACCAGTAACATGTTTTTGGTTCAAGTAGAAAGCAGTGGACGCAGCGGCTTGATGCACGAGGTGGACCGACTGGCCCTAGGGTGGCTTCGCGTGGTATAGGCATAGGCTATCCGGCCTCGTACTATAGCCCTACGTATTCAGTGCTGTAGTCACTTTACACCCTCGTCCACCCCCCAGGATCAAAACGTCTGCACCAAGTAGCGTTGCAACCCTATAGTTTCTTTCATCTACCTTTTGGATAGGCTTGTTTGCTGCCAATGAGATTAAGCGTATGTATACTATGTTGATAACTCCTTGGGACTCATGGGCGGTTTATTTGACTATTTCTCTTTGCCGTGTCGATGTGGCAACAAATTCTCTAACACGACAATCTTGATCACAGGCGAAGCCCACACTGTTTGCCATTGCACGACGTGGCCATTGTTCGAGTAGTGCCAGTTGTCATTCGTTCGTGCATTGACAAGGTGAGTTTGGGGATTAACGTTCGGCGTCGGAACATCGTTCCTTGTTTCGCCCAATCTTGGTCGACTGGCCATTGAGCATTTTTTAATATAATTCAGCAGATTTAAGCAGCGCTTTTGTAGGAATGCACCCCCAGTTTAAACATATGCCGCCTAAATTCTAGCCTTTCTATTGACCTGATTCCTACGCCTTCCAAATACATATTTATTACCTTCAAGCGCTTCTCTAGACCGTGTTTTAACCGAGCATCACCTTCAATAAAATAACAATGGCCTGGACGTGATACGTTCCAGCGGCGGGAAACGTGACGCTTGCCGTGAAAAGTTTCTTGTTAGGAGGAGCCTCCATGTCCAAGTGTAACTCCTCGTGATACCATCGCGTCACGCTGTGTCACGTGGGGGGGGGAGTCGAATTAACAAGTGGGGGGGTCGATTTAACATTCCCCTTTATAAAATTGAAGTATTATTATTTTTCTTTCGTATTTTTTTCAATATTTTTTAATCATAATTTAAAAAAAATTGACAAATTAATTCAATTTATTTTAAAGTATTATCTATATATGGGGACGGGTTAAACAGCAGCAAGTGAAAGACTAACTAGCAGCAAGTGAGGCAGCGACTAGGAAAAAACAAAAAAAGTACCAAAAATGATATACTTTTTTTACCCTTTGGGACTTTTACGCGTGGTCGGCGGCTGGTGTTTGCCGGGTGAGTTGTCAATATTTCAGATGGGGTTGATAACAGATGTTAGCAGGATTGACTTGAGCAGAGTTTCATATATCTTACCTTTGATCGTTAAATTCTTAAGCAAACTCTACTCCTAGTCTCGTACTCTGCCTTGCCTCGTAAGTTCCATTGAATGCTGCAATTATTGACAAGTTGGTTATTCTTGGTATATTAGAATTGCGATGACAGACGAGGATCGTTCCCCTCAAGCCTAGGTGGCCGTGCGGACGGAACAATCGAACAACGATGATCAAATTGGCCCTGATGATATTCACGACGATGAAGACTTCGACGTCATGCGGAGGAGAATGTTGGGCAGATCTTCAAGGATTTCGAAATGGCTAATCCGTTCCAGGAGGATGACTTGAGGGACACCAAAGATGAGGAAGAGGAAGCATCCGTAGATCTTCCCCAGTAACCTGCAGCCGCCACCACTGCAGCCGCCGCAGATCTTGCTGATTTCTTACGTCAGGACCTTCAGAAGTTTCCCACGCTGGAGGAAGCGCGTGAGGAGCTGCATAATAAAGCTCATTTGGAAGGCTTTTCCATTCTAAAAAAAGAACGAAAAGAATGCGGACAAGAACGAGGGGGAATACAGCCAGAGGACCAATAAAGAATTTATGAAAACTATGTTGATATATTGCACATGCCACGGTTTACCCTTCCAAGACGCATCCATAGAGGCCCAAATACAAACACACAGTCATAAAAGGAAATGTAAATGGTCGGCCACCATCAAGAAAATCAATGGCAGCTATCGGGTTACCGTGTCAGGCGTTCACAACAACCGTGCAACCAAGGACATTAGAATTTTCCCAATCGCTCGCCGAGGGACGCCCGAGCAAGAATTGTTTGTTTTCAATCTCATAAAATCGCGGACCCCCACGGAGATAATTCTGGACAACCTGAGAGAAAATTTCGGGAATTCTTGCCTTTTGATTGCGAAAGAAATACATAACCGCCGAAAAAGGCTTCGCAAACAACAAAAAGCGGGACTTCCGGAGATAGACGCATTACTACGTGACATAATGGCTGATAATGCAAGATTTATACTCAAGAGGTCAGAGGATGGCCACGTTACTCATCTCATTATCATCCCGAACACAATTCCTCAGCTACTGCTGAAAGAACGGAAAACCGCTGTCATTCAAATAGATGAGACGTATAGAACGAACAAGTACGGGGCCGGGATGCTGCATATCATTTGCTCGACGAATAAAAATGTCACGTACACTTTGGGTTACTGTTTCCTGCAATCAGCGAAACAACATGATCTTCAGTGGATTTTAGAAGAATTTTTTGACGCCGGAGTCATCATCCAACTGGAAGTAGTGATCACGGATGCAGATGCTGCACTGATGAACGCCTGCGCGACCGTCCTTCCCAAAGCGCACCACATGTTCTGCTATTGGCACATTCAATCCAACATCAAGGCGCAGCATCAAAGGGACTTTCCATCATGCGATACTCCAGGAGGCACTCAGTGGACTTTCGCAACTTTTCCGAAGAAGTGGTTTAACCTGGTCTTTAATTCCAAAACTAAGGGGTTGTTCAATGCTAGATGGGAAGAAAGGAAAGGACACATTACAAAGTTATGTGCGGATTATATCCAAAACCTTTGGCTTGACCCGTACAAAGAGAAGTTTGTTGGTGCCTGGCTTACCCACATCAAGCATTTCGGACAAATATCGTCGTCGAAGGTGGAGAGTGCTCATGCGGCATTCAAAAGATCTCTTGGAACTTCCCAATTGGGATTTTTCTCTGTATACCCGATCATGGAAATTGTGTGTCGCAAGAAGCTGGAAAGAATCACCATGCTGCGAGAACGGGATAAAATGTTCAAAATGGTTGTACCGCGTAACGTTTTGAAACAACTATACGGCAAAATTTCCCGCTATGCCTTCCAATTGATGAGCAAAGAATACCTCGCAGCCACCAATGAAATGCCTAAGAAGTTGAGCGCTTTGCCTTCTGAATATGATCCACTTGAATGCGATGGAACTTGCATGTACAACTATGGCGTGTGCTGCAGGCACGAACTCGTGAAGTTGATGTCCAACGGGGACTAAAATGCCTGGCAGGTCAATCCCGCGGTCATACATCCCCATTGGTTCTTCGACAAAACCTTCATCCCGCAAACCATAGCATCAACCCCCACCATACTCTCTCCAATCAGGAAGCGCAAGAACGACAGTCATCTATTACCGACTGGCGAGGAGCGTTCGGATTCGGAACAGCGACAGAAGAAGCGCATGTGCTGTGTGTGTGTGTGGGGGGGATATTGTCATAATAAGACAACTTGCCAGAAGCGCGAAAAAGAGGCAAACGAAAATGCAATTCGACAAGAGGTAGAGCGTCGGCTACAAGAAGCGTTGCCCAACAGCGCGCAGGTAAGTGAATCAGTCAAATAATAAATAATCTCTACAACAAATCCATCCTTCCGTCCACTCCAAACGTCTGGCGACCCGTCGATGTAATCAACGCAGCAATTGGTTTGGCATATAATCGCGAAAAACAAAACCCCAAACAACCGTACATCGAACTTGCCGTCCGTTTAATGGCTTTTTGTAGAATATCGAGCAGTACGGCTTCGTACATGTTGCATTGTTTTGCTCCAATTTTATCTTCTGTTTCACTTGTTTTCGTGAATCATTGGTGCCTGTCGGGAGACGAAACTTGATCATCCCAGCAAACGTGACAACAAGTTCGGCCTATTCACGCGGAGCAGCAACACGAGCACGTCGGAATTCGCCAGACAGCTGCGTCCTGAGGCGATCTGCATCACGGAAGACGCATTCCATGTATACAATCAATAGAATGTGGAACTTCTGTTGCACACTCTCGTCAAAAGCGAGGAAGCGATCGACGTACAGACTGAGATTGCTGGAATGCTGCGTGGGTATGATATACATTTCACCGAAAAAGGCAATTGCGTCTTCATACTGCTGCTTTTCAAAGAACTCAAGAAAAATACTGATATTCAAGAGGGACTCGAACGCAATGGCTGCTGTTTTTGCATACTTGTTCGCAACCGTCTGGACCCACGGGAAACGCATCCACTTTTCCACGAACTCTTTCGATTCTCGAAACCATTGTTGACGCTCTGCCCGTGGAGCTGACAAGGTCAAGATCAGCTGCGAGTTGAGCAGTACGATCACACCTTCAATATCACCGGCACTTTTCAAGAGCTTAAACGCGTCGTGCGGACGACCACGCGCTTCCGCTTTACGCGCAGCGGCGAGAATGAGCTCCTTCACTTCATCTTACGGTTCGTCGTTTAGTAGATGGTGTGTATAGTCCACGCGTACGCGAGCCATCAGTGGGATTCGTTAATCCAGCCAATACATCGAACTTGCGCGTGTTAAACAGCAGTTCTGCAAAGAGCTCCTTATTCGCTGTTAAATTTGAGATGCACGCAACGTAATCGGCAGCTTCTGAAGCGTTCCACGCTGGAAGCTATGGATATACTGGCGAATGAGGCGTACGAGATACACGGTTGTCGCACCTTCTTCACCCATGGAGAATGACGTGCATTCCAACAATCCATAGTAATTGAACGTAGTGGCGAAATGCACAGTTTCCACTAAACATCCTTTCGATGCGAGATACATCACCGCTTTTTCAAACTCTTCGGTGATAAGTAGAATCTTAAAGTACAAAATGGCAGCAAAATTGCCACCACCACTTTGTACGCCACTAGTAAAATGACTCGGCACAAATTTCTGAATACTCTGGGCCAATGCTGTAATCATATACGTACTGTCGGGAATTCCACCTGATGCACGCTGAATAAAACATAGCCGTTGCCATAAATAATCCTCCACCGTAGTCATAATACGCGGCTCATTTGCGTTCACGTTACAAAAGCAGAGCAAATTTACCACACAGCGCTCAAAGAAATCGGCGACACGAACGGCATCGATGGAAGAGCTCACTGAACGGTGGTAAAGGTCTCTTAAGCGCTCGAATTCAGCAGGGATTCGCTTTGAAAAACCCCTCATATCGTTAGCGTTGTCATCTGCATATATTTTTCTGATGTGCACGGTATTTCAAAGCACACATTATGTCAGCGTCAAGAGGAGAGTCTTCACCACTAGACATACTCGCTGAAAAATTTATCGCCTCGTCTTCACCCCTACTACGAAACAAGTACTACACAATCGCCCAAATGTTGTCCATGTTTGTATTGCTGGCAGCATACCGTGAGCTGTGCAGATGCTTGACGAATGCGCGAATAATTGAGACCAGGTCTGGAGTGCCACCAATAGCAAGACTGTTCTTCTGCACAGTTCCGTGCACGAAAGCACGGAACTGATTTTTCAGAAATACGCGCGCACCGAAGGCAAAGCGGAGAAAACGTCTCGTCGCAAAGAAAGAAAATGCACAAGTAGTATATTTAACTATAACTAAAGTATAGTCTGACACAAATACACAAACATTTAGTGTACCTTTTTTGATCTTGTACGAATATGTCCAACCTTAAATGCCTTTATCCGCGCATAAAGTCCCAAAAGGAAAAAAATGTATATCCTTTTTGGTCCTTTTTTGTTTTTTCCTACTCGCTGCCTCACTTGATGCTAGTTAGTCTTTCACTTGTTGCCGTTTAGTCCGTCCCCTATATATGTAAAAGAATACCATGTCGTCGTGCACACACCCGCACATAAGCGAATATCTTGATCTAAGTATAAAGTTCAATTAAGTACCTGATCCCGAACCTAAGAGAAGTCAAACTGTACTATCGATTTCTTTTAATTGGTTACAAATAGCGCTTTTGCAGCTAAATAAAAAAAAACTATTCGACTTTATCATTGGTTAGAAATAGCAGATTTACATACCGACATTTTGCAGGCGGTGAAATTGCCACGTGGCAGGGCGGCTGCGCTCATTTTTACGCCACCAATGGAAGTTTTTAAGACGCGTACAAGGAGCCCGGATTGGTGTCGATGGTGAGCTTATACTATTTGATTTATGTTCCGTGGATTTGCTCACTTTTTGTTGCGGCAGGCAAACAGGTACAGGGGCTGTATGAAGACCTAGCGCAGGTGCATCGACTGCTCAAGACGGCTACGAAGGAATATTTAGAGGCTACAGATGATAGTGGTCGCACGCCGTTACTGCTTGCAGTAACGGCGTGCGACCCAAGGATTGTGGCCACATTAGTATAATGTAGAGTATATGTTTTCGCTACCCTAACCCTGGAAATACATGGGGGGAAAGTTTTGTAGACGGACAGACGGTTTTTATTCCCTGCCCCGTCGGTACGACGGGTACCACCTATACTTGTCTATATATATATATAAGAATTCATGCCATGCTGCTCGACCGTCGGAGCGTTCTGATTGGCCAAATTACTAGTCCAACAACTCAGCCGACAATGACAATGAGCGCGGAACCTTTCGTTGCTTCTATCATTTACGACGCCATCAGCGGATTTGAACGGATTGACGTTTGCATAATGGCTTCTCGCATTGGGAGAAGATCGCTTGCCGAAGATGGGCGATCAGCACATTCGTTGCCCTCCACCTACGGTATGCAGTTGCGACGGTTTACGGTGCAGAGATGCTCTAATAGACAAGGTTTATCCAGGCATCAGAGAAGGACAAGGTGGCAGTGCGTACCTAAAAACAGAGCAATTCTTGCTCCGCACAATGCCGGGGTATCAAGTCTCAATATCGAGATCCTTCAAGCTGTGCCAGGATAAAGTCGCCAGTTTGTGGCGGCAGATTCTGTTGTCGACCCTGCTGGTGCAGATATCATGCCAGTCGAGTATGTGAACAGATTGGAGCCAAACGGTTGGCCACCGCACACACTATCTTAGAAGATAGGTGCACCGATCCTTCTGCTTCGCAACTTGGACTGCACGCACGGGCTGTGCAATGGAACCCGGCTGATCGTTAGTTGTTTCTCTGCACGGATCATCCAAGCCGAGGTGATGACCGGGGATCACGCCGGACATTTAGCGTTTATCCCCCGGATTCCCCTCTTCACAGAAGATGCTGGGCTTTCGTATGAAATCAGACGGCGACAATTCCTGTTCGATTGGCATACGCAATGACCATTAACAAATCCCAAGGTCAGACGCTGAGATATCTCGGGATTTGCCTTGGACGGGATGTGTTCTCGCATGGGCAACTGTATGTTCCATTTTCGCGGGAAACGTCCCCACCCAATGTGCATGTGCTATTGGCCGAAGACATTCAAAACGGGTACATGAAAAATGTCGTGTACACTGAAGCTCTTCTTTAGGTACTTCAGTCGGTTGCTGATCAAAGCTTCGCCGTTTTTGGGATCGCCATGGAAGGCGGTCTCATCAATAATTCTTTTATTGCCATTCTAAGATTTTTCTTGTTTTTCTTTTTCCTCCCCTTACCCGTTGGTACAACGGGTACATTATCTAGTCTATATAATAACAGAATTCATGTCGCGATCCCGCACTTAAGCGAATATCTTGATATAAGTATAGAATTCGATTAAGTACGCGATCCCGTACCTAAGCGAAGTCGAACTGTACTACAGTCTTTCCTCAGATAAGTTATAGCCTTGGTTACAGAAAATTTTATAACTTATCTGAGGATAGAACTTAGCTGAAATGATGCATTACAGTATACTGTTTTGGGCTTGCTGCATGTAAAGTGAAAACAGTAAATACACTAAAACAAAGCCAACTTTTTGCTGTAAAAAACCAAATCCAACAAACTAACAAAAAGCAATGTCGTGCCAAACAGATTTTGACGCACTGCATACAGCCCTCACCAGGTCAGTAGGTGATTTCTTTGCTTGAGAAAGAACATAAGGAAAGCTTGTCTACTATATAATAACAGAATTCATGTCGATGCATGCGCGCTCCCGCACCTAAGCGAATATCTTGAACAAAGTATACGCTCCTCTTAGGTACGAGATTCCGTACCTAGCCGAAATTCAACTGTACGCACGTCATGAGACTATGAAATGCCTTTATAAAAAACATACAATACAATTTTGGCTTCAAAAATCGCACTAATTCTTGGTAGTACAATTGACATGAAGATCAGTATTAAAGCGTAAATAATTGTTTAGAAAGGGCGCTTTTTACATCTATTTAAAAGTTTTCCTCCCTGGGACGTTCCCGGTCACGTAGTTGCTTCTATGACTTTACCTTATATACCCTCCTCCCCGTCGGTACGACGGGGTAAAGTGGTCGCACGCCGTTACTGCTTGCAGTAACGGCGTGCGACCCAAGTATTGTGACCACATTAGTATAATGTATAGTATATGTTTTCGCTACCCTAACCCTGGAAATACATGGGGGCAAGTTTTGTAGACGGAAAGACGGTTTTTATGCCCTACCCCATCGATACGACGGGTCCCATCCCGTAGGGGATGGGACCCGTAACACATGCTCTACCTCATTATATTCGTCTTAGTGGCCTTCGTGCTACTGTAATTCACTATTCGGTTTCGTTAGTCAGAATAACGTGGCGCGTTTTAAGCATAATGACATTTTAAGTGGAGTTAAGTTAATGTGTTTCAGGCAATCGCCACGTTGGTACAACGGGGTACTATGCTAGTCTACTATATAATAACAGAATTCATGTCGTCGATGCATGCGCGCTCCCGCACCTAAGCGAATAACTTGATCTAAGTATAAATTCAATTAAGTACGCGATCCCGTACCTAGTAGAAATTCAACTGTACGCACGTCATGACACGATGACAAACGTATTGCAAGTTTTAACAGTCGTTTTGTATGGAATTCAGTTCTTCTCGAGGTTAGGGTCGACAAACTCCCCCCACCTTCGGTTTCATTCTTCGATTTACTACTTCTGTAGCAAGACGAATGGATCATTTGTCGAAAATATAAGGGTGTTTGCGGAAGCTTGGAGGAGAAAGTTATTGTGTGTATGTGTGTGGCCAGTGTGTGTGTGTGTGCGTGTGTGCAAGTAATAATGGCAATGGAAAAACAAGCGTTTTCTCTCGAAGAAGAGGTGCGACAACTATGCGAACAGGAACAAACGAATCACACAGCACTGTTGAAGCAGCTACTGTACAGTAGTGTGGGACAATTTCTAATGGGCAGCCTGGACATGCGTCATTGGTGGTGTGGCTACTCGACGCTAATGGTTTTCATGATGCGCGTACTGGAGCTATATCCAACGACTGAGAGCGTATGCGTCTTCTATAAAAGGATGATACAACAGCTCCGAACGTGCCGTAAATGGTACGCATATTACAATAATTTGTATAGGATGATGCATTGTACTTATACGCAATTGTTGTGTATTACTTCGTTAGCGTGGATATGTACCATGCGTCGATGGCATGACGGCGCTCCTTGACAAGGAGTGCACGGCGTATTCGCGCATTAAGATCCCCATTGATCTTGATATAGACATCCATATGCATAATTACCAGGCAAAGTAACCTTGCAGAATTAAGACGAAGACCAAGCCTGATACTATGGTATGAAGCACCAATGGTGAACAAACTGGCTTTTGAAGCAGTGTACAGATCACTGTTCGATATTAGTAACGAATCAATCACTCAATGACACACACTTTTGTCATGGCTGGCGATTTTCGCCAACTTTTGCCGGTTGTGCCCCAAGTATCTCGCCCGGATATCGTGTCTGCCTCGATCAAGGAGTAAGCCCTGTGGCAATATGTCCATGTCTGGTAAATACGCGCATGTAGTCTGCCGCGTCTATTGCAAAACATGGCGACTACTCATTTGACGAATGACTGCTTGCGGTAAGAGGCAATTGCCGGCAACTGGAGAGGTAATTCAATGCCGTCCAATCATGTGTGCTCAACATGAGTCAGTTGAAAATCTCATCAGTGTGACGTACATCAACAGGCAAGACATTGATAGAGGGTGGCTCAGCATGCGTGCCATCCTGTCAGCCAAGAACGATGATGTTAGAATAATCAACGCAGCAGTTCTGGATATTGATCCTGGCAACACTCAAGTGATGTAGTGCTGATAGAATTGACGATGGCGAAGGCCAGAACACAATACCAGTGGAGTTACTTAACTCGCTGGATGTGACTGGCTTGGCATCATACCAGCTTAGCATCCAAATGGGAACTCCGCTGATACTGCTCAGTAACCTTGACCCTTAGCAATGGCACATGGTTGGTTGCACGGCACGTGGTGACTCGCGCCGTCGAAGTATAGATTATTACGGGCGAGTTTGTTGGGCGCTTGGTGTTTATTCCACGCATCACATTCACCACCGACAAAGTGCTTCTATATCTCTTTCCTCTCGCGCTTCCAACTCATTCATGAGCTCGGATAGTGGAGTGTCGAGAATGTCACCTCGGGGATTGAAAACCTACTCATCTTTGTGGAAATGTGCTTTGTCGTGCTCGCGCACCATCGCGCGTTCCCGTACCAACCATACACGCACGGAAACACGGCGCTCCGTACGAGTCTCTTGGCGGACCACCTTGCGCTAGAAGACGCGATGCGCGATCTTAACGAAGTCATGCCCGTGGTCTTACCAACACCCTTCAAGCCGAATGCCGCGACATTGAAAGCGAAGCACAAGTATGACGTTCGTCCGTCCAATGATCTGTACGCTAGAGACACAATGGAAGTGCGACGCACTGACAGCATGCATGCGGATGCTGAGAGCGACAGATCGGGAGACGCAAGAGGTTCCCAGAGCTCAAAAGGATCAGCCACAAGAGGGACACGCCCCTCGCGCGGCTGGAGATTGTAGCATCTCTTGCTGAAGAAAAGACAAGGCTGGATCTATTTGAGCATTTAACACTACGATGATGTACACTCAAACTTGACAAGAGCGGGGCTAGCTAGACACCCTCTTTGAGAATCTCAAAGTTACGCAAATCGGTTTGACCGACCAACTTGAGACCTTTTTCGTTCGCGAGATGCAAGATGCAAATGAAATAGAACGAGACAGTCACGTTGGACGGCACCTGCAGGAATCAGGAAAAACAAAAAACAAGTTACAATCAAATGGCGTCGACAAGAGGCAAGCCTTGCCCGTGACAGTCTTCACTACGCTTCCAAAAGTCATTACGGCATCGACTCCATCCGTCTCGGATTCACGTGCGCGTTTACCACAATCATTGACTTCAACTACACCATCACCACGACAACTATTGGCATCGTCTGGGCTCGGAACAACTTTTTTTCTCTAAATGTTCCCAAATGCTGCCTTTCAACTTCTTCACATCCACACGTTTGGCAAACCGTTCATAGTGGACGCCAATCTTCTCGACGACACGATCCGCTTGAACAAGACCTTCTATAGAATACAAACTTTGGGTCCCAGGGTCATCCAATCCACTGCTCCCATCCTCTTCATCCTCATCAAATCCTCCTTCAAAACCAACACTGTCTTCGTTATAAGTAAATGGATGCCCCTCATTCTCATTCTCGACCGGGTCGTCGCGACGTTCATTCTTGATATCAACTGCCCCAGCCCCATCCACAACGCCAGGAACGCGTTTCTTGAAAAAACGAGGCTTTTCCTTCAAAAAGTGCCGGAAGAACAAATCCACTTGAATAGTCATGTCCACCGGCACCACGAGATCTTGCGCGTTCTCCTCTTGCTTCTTTAGATTGCCTTTCGTGACTTCCAAAGTTCCCGGGGATTTGGGAGCCTTGAGATGTGTCATGTCCGGCGCCTCGCCAAAAAATCGATCATGACGGCCTTTTTATCCACGCCAGCACTACTTCCGTTTCGAGACCGATCAACAGGGCCATCTGTCGTCTTGGCCTTCACTGCAACGCCATCTTCATCAAGATCTACGTCAACGTCAAAGGGCCCATCTTTCTCCGTCTCTTCCTTAACCCGCTGTTTCTATATAAAAACGAGACCTCGCAAGTGCTGACGTGTCTCATATATTGTAGTAAGTAATGTGGTAACTAACTTTAATGCAAACCGATGTCTCATATATTGTAGGAAGTAATGTGGTAACTAACTTTAGTACAAATAATTGAATTCGACTTTATCATTGGTTATTACAAATATTACAAATAGCGCTTATAGAAATAATCGTCTGTTCGTACGGCCTTATAGCGAGTATAGTAATTGAGCAATACCTGCCCACTACCAATATTCGACATTGCACGCAATCGTTAACACCAAAAAAAATCTTACCTTTTTTAAAGGTTAATGTAGATAGATATACAGTAGTTTTTATGAAATTCCAATGAAACAGTTCGTCGGTACGACGGGGTACTACACTAGTCTACTTCTACTATATAATAACAGAATTCATGTCGGAGTGCATGCGCGCTCCCGCACCTAAGCGAATATCTTGAACAAAGTATACTCTCCTCTTAGGTACGCGATTCCGTACCTAGACGAAATTCAACTGTACGCACCACATTTGTCGCAATATGGGAGAACTTTATGCACAAGCGCGAGTCGTGGAAGGACGATAAAAAAAGCAGCATTGAAATGTGGTGAAGTGTACCACAAATTTGGTCACTTTTGGTCAAGGCAGTTGGTCGAGTTTCCGATTGGTCTAAACAAGGGGGGGCTTTTTAGCCTATCAGATTCAAGGGGTGTCAAGAACGCAAGTTTGGTGAGTCACCTGACATTGGGTATTTTACATATTTTCATGCGGGTACATATTGGGACCGTAGGGAGGTAGTATTGGTTAGAGTTGTAGATTTGACTAAAAGAGAAGAAGTCGGTTGGAATCTTTTGGTTTTGCCTTCGGGATATCAACTCAACAGGAGGTCGTTTAAACCTTTGCTATGTGCATCAGTCGCCTCCGCCCGCCGCGGAGTGTTTGGGAGCAGAGGGTCGAGTAATCCCTTCTAGCTCATTATACCCGGTCTGGACGCGCCACACGCGCATTTGGCCAGCCGGAATTCCCTCGACGGGAGCACGCATTGGTCGAGTTTCTCAAGTTTAAGTCAAGTACGTTTGGAACGTGCTATTCACTGGATTGGTCTTTACGTGGAGATATCGTTTGTGGAGTTTCACGGGCATATTGGGTCTTCACGTGGACATATTGGCTCATTGTAACATTGGTTGGAGTTTAGACCGGTTTTGGTCTTCTCTCATATTGGTCAGGGGCTAGACCGGTTGATTGGTCTACCCTCTATTATTTCGTATTGGTCAGGTCTAGATCGTTTGGACGATCGACCTATTGGAATTTATCTTTTGGAAGTGTTTCTGGTCTGTACGTACCTGTAGTGAAGAGTTCCGTCCCAGGTACACCTAGCCAGCACGGTCTCATATTCAAGACCGAATCAGATCGATCTGCGATCCCGATCCACCGAGTGTGTAACTAGCCCATTCCATCGGGTACACAAGGTGAGATGAACTTAAGTGAATCGGCCCAAGTGTCTCTGGATGATGACCGGTCGTCTGCCAGCAGCGGACGATCGGACCAGATTTCGAGTGGAGGTCCGTGAGGTACCCCCCCCCGTAAGTTGGAAGGCTGGGCACGATGGTGGTGGTCAGGTTGTCGATACAAATGTATTCGATTTCGAACTTGACTCCACCACAGAAACAGTTTAAGTAGTACGAAAGCCACGATCATTGCCTCCTTCATGGAACACGAAAGGTAGTTGATTGCATTGCATGAGCTCCAACCTGCTCCATGACGGAGAAAAACGATCAATATACAGGAACAGGTACGAAAAAGGAAGAAAAGGAGTCGTCAGTTGGGTTGAATTAATAGTCCATCGAGATCGTCGATACTGGGCACACAGTTGGAGCCAAGGGCTCGGAAAATGCATTAAATCGTACCGTCAAAGCTATCATTCAAGAAGGCTATCTCGAATCCAGGCTGTTTCTATTACTTCTAGGTATACACCCTTGGTGAAGATGAAGAAACCTTTCTGCTTCATTGTTATCATGTCCTTGACGTGTTACGGGATGGACGGACATAGGGCACGGAGGCCCCGAAGTTAAAAGTGAGACCAATTCGATTTTCTCGAGATTATGACACGCTAATTGCGCTAACTTTAAACGCTTGAGGTCATATCAAATGACATTGTTCCGAGCCAAGCGCCAAAAATCATGTGGATCTCTCACCCGATCACGCGTCATTGGCTACGAATATCGTCCTTTCAAGTGCTACAGAAGGAGCACGAGCACAAATTGGCAGCAACATGCCGTCACAAACATTCCGAGCAAGGAACGACCTCGCGTGGTTCTAAACCGTCGAAAAAAAAGAGTCAGATACGACCGAATAAAGTGGTGAGGAGGAGGATCCGAGTTTGGACACTGAGGCGACGATCCATTTTATGAGATGGAATGGATCCATCCATATCTATGGAGATATCATTTACTCTCTCTCGAAATGCGTATGCAATGGACGTGTGGATTCGACTTTCTCATGAAGATAGCGGAAAATTGGCACTTTTTCCACGTGCTTAAGACGGAAGGCCCGAGCCAAAAAGCTTTCATCGTCACCATTCCCACTTATTGTCACCATTCCCACTTATCTTCGACTGGAAGAGAGGTTTAGACGCATCAAATTTCTACTCCATGTAGTAATAGAGGTACAGTATTTCTTAGTGAAAGGGTTCAGAAGAAAGGGAAGATTTTTATCCTGTTGGTTGTCAAGATCCTCTCATGTTTACAAACGTTTTTTATGTGATACCATCGATACTTGCTGTCGATCGTAAAATAAAGTAGACCTTTGTCACAGCTAGAGATAAGAGACGGGAAGATACTGTAGTAGCCACTATGTTTGAATGTGTAACAACTTAATTGCATTGTCGTTCTTCTGTTAAATCTTCACCTACCTTTGACATTTTTGCGACTTAGTTATATGATGAAAGACATCGCTATTCCCTTAGGAATGGCTCCTCACGAATTTATATCCACATCATCATATGCGATTCTGACTATATGTTTTTAGTGGTGTATGTTTTTCATATGGTAAAACGCCCAAAAACCACGAGGTGCCTCATATTGTAACTGTCATCAAGATGAAAGTCGTCGCCTTTGCTGCAACAGGTAAGTTACACTTACCACTTGCACTACATTCTATTTCTTTAAAATTTTGACTTTCCGACGTTTTCAACTTTAAGTGACACGCCGTTATGTATCTCACGATGAAATGTGACAATTCAAAAGTAATGTGTGGATGGACTATAAAGTGACTCATACCTCCTACCACATCCATAATGTTTCATCCGGTGTCTCATATATTGTAGTAAGTAATGTGGTAACTAACTTTAATACAAACCGGTGTCTCATATATTGTAGGAAGTAATGTGGTAACTAACTTTAATACAAATAATTGAATTCGACTTTATCATTGGTTATTACAAATATTACAAATAGCGCTTATATAAATAATCGTCTTTTCGTACGGCCTTATAGCGAGTATAGTAATTGAGCAATACCTGCCCACTACCAATATTCGACATTACACGCAATCGTTAACACCAAAAAAAATCTTACCTTTTTTAAAGGTTAATGTAGATAGATATACAGTAGTTTTTATGAAATTCCAATGAAACAGTTCGTCGGTACGACGGGCACCATCCTAGTTAAATAATAACAGAATTCATGTCCGCATGATCCCGTACCTAAGAGAATATATCTTCATCTCTGTATGAATTTGAATAAGTATGCAATCCCGTTACCTAAGCGAATTATCTTGATCTAAGTATGAATTCGATTAAGTACGCGATCCCATGTACTGAAGCGTGACTCAAAGAAGTCCCGGCTTGGCAGAGGACGTGACGGCTAACGCCGAAGATATTGCCGAGATGGATGAAAGCTGAGAAGACGTCGAAGCCGGCGTAAACAGTCAAGGAAGAGGATACCGTGAAAGTGGAGAAGAAGACAAAAAAGGGTCGGTGTGAGTGAAATTGTAAATTATGAGCAGTAACTGGAATATTGTTGCGAACGAGTAGTATATGTTTTCTTATCTGAAGCAGACGAAAGCAGCGTATGCGTACGTTGCGAGTGGATGGAGAGGGCGTCCGCGCGGGAAGGGAGTTGCACTCTGTGTCTTGGAACCCAACAAGTGCATGTTGAGTGCTTGGCCATGTATCTCAAGCAGATGGAAGCAGCGTATGCGTACGTCACGAGTGGATGGAGAGGGCGTCCGTTGGTTGGGGGCACATGACTTGACGTTGTTTGTGGGTAGGAACGTGCGGGACGCGTACAAGAAAGCAAAAGCCAAGCTGTTTAAGGTCGCTCGACGGGCCATGCACTTGAAGCACGCGGCCGAGAGCAAGGCGACGTGGGAAGACTATGTCGACGCGTTTGGTCCATCGCCCGACGATCAGGAAGCGGTGCGTGGCTAGATTGAAAACAATCGCGCGGAGCTCGCGTGTTTTCGTAGCGATCGGACCATTCGCCATCATATCTTCTATTTTACATGTGAAGATCCGGGCCCAGGAGCATGGCGACGGCGCCACAGCCTCCACTGGGTCGAGCGGGGCTTGCCGCATAGACGGCAAAGAGCACGAGCAAGCGCTGGAACGTGCTGCGTGGGAATGTTGCCGCGGGCACGGAGAGCGTCGAGGCAGAGAGTGACAGGGCGTGACAGGCTGAGACGAGCGCGAGGGTGAGATAGAGATCTGAACATATCCGTTTCCTGCAAGATTCGGCTGCTCCCAGAACCTCAAGACACGGTATGAAGTTCTTGCGTTTGTGTCGCTGTCGTTTCCAACGATCTAACTCTGTTTATAAGATTAATACTGCGAAGCGACTAGAAAACGCTGGAGGCTATGCTGTTTGCGTCCATATGCGGCAAATTCACGAGCGTCTTCATGAAAAAGCAAGTTGGGAAAATTTAGCACCCGTTGTATCAGCACTGTAAGTTCCTGTACTTGCTAAAGTAGAAGTGTTCAAGTATGAAAATATCGAAGATCTGAGGAAAATTTCAGGCGCATCTTCCTTTCTTAGTGCTCGCGGCGCCCTCGCGATTGCTTCGAGCTTTCGAAAGGAAGGTCCTTGTCTGTTGACCAAGTAGTGCGGGCCTATTCAGAAATTGCGGCGGAGGCTGACAACGTGTTTCAGAACACCAAGTAAAACGTGATGCGTATGATTCCGAACTCCCTGGACGATGCGTATGCAAGTGGCAATCACTATGGATATGCAAATGGCGACCATGTCGTTACCGTCTCCCAACTAGCAACAACAAAAACAGTTTACAGATGTACTCATTATGGGATTTACAGCTACCGCCAGTGTCAAGTCCTATTTCGGGCTAAAGCTGTAGCTTTGGAGAAGGACACCATCTCTAGCGGACATATTTCCAAATCACCCATGCTATTCGCGGGAGCAAATGGGGGCGCCCTTCAACCAGCAGATGGTGAAGCCTTTAACGATCGCAAGACTCGCGTTGGCAAGCCACAGCTTCTGTGTGAGACGTGCGACGTTCAGTTGTTGAGCGAAGTGGATGCCAAATAACATTATAAAGGACGAAAGCACAAGAACGTACTGCGTAGACAGACCTCGACCACAATATCCAAGGTCGTGGCTAAAGCTCAATTGGAGCAAGAGCCAGTAGCACAAGTTGCTGTCGACAAAGTAGATGGCCCAAGCCTTAACAGTCGACCAAACGCGTAAGAGCATCGAAAGCACAGCCAAGAAGAGGGACACGATTTCGAACGATTGAAGCTTGCAAGTGAGGCTTAAGGATAGTAGATGAGAGAGCCAGGATGAATACGGAAAGCTTCTTTGGTGCATAGGGAAGTGGTCGAGTGTCAGGTGCTTTTTCCGTTGTGAGTCACCGCATATAGTGGTGGCTTAGGCGCACAAACGTCGCGATAAGCCGATGCGAGCGATTCAAGAAGAGTGGAATATAAGGCTTCTGTATAAGAAGCGTGGTCACTGCTAGCAGATTTAGAAATCTTCTTCGTGGTCACTTCTAGCAGATTTAGAAATGGTCTTTGTGTTGACATCCGTACCTAATAATAGGTCCTGAGATTAGAAGTTGAGTCAACATTTTTTACGGTGCCTAGATCTTTTCGCTTAATGAATTTAATTACTAGCAGTAACTACATTGTGATACTAGATTTACTATATGGTCCTAAAAATGTCATCCACATAAAACAGTGCCAATCCCCCCCGAACAGCGAACCCCAAGTTTTTACGAGTGCTGACGTTATTGACATTTTCGCTTCGCAATGGGGGCTATTCGGTGCTGAAGACGCAATGAATCGAAATTCACGCAGTGAAAAAATAAACTCTTTTCTTTTTGTTTCAAAGTAAATGTATATATACTATACTTTCAATGAAATTTTAATGATACAATTCGTCGGAACGGCGGGTACCATCCCCTAGTTATTAAATAAAAAATGATGTTATATCAAAATTAATTTTTCTATTCTATTATATTCTTCAATAATATCCGTTTAGCAAACTATTGCCTTAACCGCTCTAAAAGTCTAAACTGACCAAGGTTTAGGGCTTAGGGGCGTAAGAATTTACTAGATTCTTGGAAACTCCGCAAATGAGAATTTAGATCCCGTGGAAGAGGCGGTGAAGAATCCCGTGGGCAGTGACCGCTCGTCCCCGAACAACTCGCCGTATTTGCCACCGCCTCCTGGTCGCCTCACGTTTTTTCTCAATCCATTCAAAGTCTTGAACGATCTCCTCGGTCCTGCGATCTGCAATCGACTCATGTGCTGCTCGTGCTGTCTGCTCGTCTACTTTTTCGCGCCCTTCATTAATGTCGCGATCAAAAAAAAAAGTAGCCAAGGGGGTTGTTTGCTCCTGGAGTCAAGGTTCGTCAAGAGTGTGGCGCGTGTGCCTGTGCGTATATAGTGCGTCTTTCTTTTGGGTGTTTATAGGTAGGAGGAGATGACGATGGGAGGAGTCTGGTTTGTGACGTTTTTAATGGGAAAGGAAGCGAGTGCGTGTGGCCTGTAGAGGTAGGTGGGGAGTGATGGAGATTACGAGCAAAGGCTTCTGACGCAACGAAGAGCAAACGC
The DNA here is from genome assembly GCA_026184515.1 of Peronosclerospora sorghi. Taxonomy (NCBI): domain Eukaryota; phylum Oomycota; class Peronosporomycetes; order Peronosporales; family Peronosporaceae; genus Peronosclerospora; species Peronosclerospora sorghi. Next base: position 9,007,918 of record CM047580.1, read on the forward strand.
CAACACGATCGATGGCGACGAAACGAGTACAAGGACGCACACTGGCAAGGCTACGAGCGAAGCTGATGGTTGCGTCATTCCCTCGACTGCTTGCTCTTGCTCCTGCTCTTGGGCTGCTCAAGCTCCTCCTCATCCAGTGAGTGCCAACGCGTCCATGGACCACACCCAGCAGCATGACATGGCCAGTGAAATGCAAGCGTTTGTCCGTGGATACCAAGGCCGATTCAATGACGAGTGGAGATCGACCACGAAGCACTCGTGAAAGTTGAATCTGACGCTGGAGCGTCGCGTGCGTAGCATGCTTGTCTGATCAAAACTGTCCCATGACGCGAGACTTTGTCGTTCCAGACGTAGCATAATGCCCGCATGGAGCTCCCCCAGCACGGACCGCTGCGGTTCTCATCCAGGCCACGTTCGTATATTTCTTTGATTTGACGAGGAACATGCTGGGCACGAAACCACGCGTCAAAATGTACGGCACTGGATTTCGCTTCAACAGTATCATGTCGTGAGCGTTCGGGAGCGAAGCTTGTGGCACGTGGATCGCCAAGAGCGTCGTGTTTCCATCGAAGAAGACGTGATACGATCAATGGACGGCCGCGCTGGGACCAAACTACGAGCCCATACATGCGCTCAGCGACCACAAGCGACGAGAGGCGGCAAGCAGAGCCGAGACCGGCCGAGGACGAGAGGGGGACATCCACTTTGGGACACGACACGCCCGAGCCGCCTGGCACCATCGACGCGACGTCGCTTCCGGTACCGGGACATGACTTGATGATTATGACTACTCTGTGTGTCTCTAACCAAGACGTTGTTGCGTGTGGATGGACTGTGTAGATTGCGCACTCGTTGGCCGGCGACCCGGAAAAGAGCAATTTACTCTTGATCCATGCGTGCAGTTGTGACGAAGTCCAGTGTACGCACCCAACGTACCACGTCCTCTGTGCGCACATGAAGCGCTTTCTACGGAGCTTCTGCTGGGCCTCGCATAGTGAAAAGTGGCGATCGTATCGACTCGCGTGGATCACGGCCGAATTGTTTGCGTACCATGCGCTCCATTGCACTCAAGGACACTGCAACGTCCCGCTCTGTGAACGAATCCGCGAAGAAGAAATTGTCTAACGTGCGCCTCTCCCCCACTACTAGGCCGCAATCAAAGTCCAACGTTCCCACGCAAGGGACAGCCAGAGCTTCTTTTCCTAATCCAGATCCACTTTTTCCCACGCAAGCGACCACGAACGCACGGCACAAGCGCGCGCGACGTGCGTCTCTTCTTTCTTTGTCTCGAGCGCCGTGATCGACTGCAGACACCGACGCAAGGAGCCGCCGACCGAAACTTTGATAACTCAATCGTTTTCTATCCTGTTCGTCTTGCTTTGATACGTACAAGCTGCGATCTGTAGTGCCGTCGCGGATAGTAGTGATGAAGAAACCGCGGTAGAGTTGTCCCCGCGGTCCACGGCACTTGAAATATGCCGAAAAATGCTCTACTCTGCGGAGCCTTCCGCAGTTCCAGTTGTCTAGGCAAGACTGGAGGAGATGGATGTGGTAATAGGCCCTCAGATCCAGAACCCAGTCCCAGTTACTCGTAAATGGGGCAGACCGGCTGGATCGAAGAATAAGGCCAATAAGAGGGACAAAAGCGGCTTTGAATACGTTGAGGGCTGCAAATGTGGGGATTGCGGCCAGCGGGGCCATAATTCACGTACGTGCACGTCGTGAATTGGAAGTAGAAAAAGCTTCTTTGGAGCATTTGCATTTATTCCATTAGCCAAAATGGGGGAGGGCATTAGATTTTTCCAAAAATATTCGAAATTCTCATTTGAGGGGCGCATTAGCCGAAATGGGGGGGGAGCGCATTAGATTTTTCCTATTTAAATAGACAGACATTAGGCGCTAAGGTCTGTTGTCAATTTATTTTTTTTCCTTTAAGGATATATAGCTAATATAAGAATGTTTCATTTTTAATTTTTTTTCAATTTTGTTTTTTTGGGTACAAAAAGACAAAAAACCTTTAACAACTAAATACTTACATCAAAATAAAAAAGTAAAGACAGGTATTTTTTTGGGAAAATTTCATGCATGCCCTCGCTTTTTGCGGAAATAACATGCATGCCCCTGTCATCTTGTCGGCCAATCAAATAAAAAAAAGAAAATACAGAATGTTTGTCATTGCGGAGCAATAACTGTTCTGACTTTACATCGCGTGATTTGCTCCATAGGTCGTAGCAGAGGTCGCGTTGATCGTTCTGGTAAGAAAAGAGGCCCAGAACGGAGCTCGGGCTGGTTGGGGCGAGAGTAGGATCGTCAACCAAAACATCGGGCTCATTTGGTGGGGCGTATGGCTTTGCGTTGACTTGTTGAATACATTTCCTGATGACTGGGCCACTTTTCCTTGATTTCCGAGATAACCTTCTTTAACGGTGTTTTCGTGACACAAGGTTTCGTCTTCGTCTATACTTGCTGGCGAGCCTTGGTGATGTCGGTCTTGGTCATCTTCCCATCCATCACCGAGGTAGGTTTTAGTCTCGGGGCGACCTACGTGTTTTTGACTCAGCTCTTGAATAGATAGCAGGGATTATGAACACCTGCTCCCTTTTTGAAATTCTCTCTTCAGTATTCTAATGTTTAACATCTGTAATACCAACAAGTTATTGTATCTAATCATCACCTACGAAAGGTAATCAAACCACTTCAAAGGGTTTCTTTGAGTCACTAAAAAATCCATTGCCATTTCGAAATGACTTGTCTACATGATTAAGCTCCGACAAAAAGCGCTGGCTCGAGAGTGTCGGCTAAAGGTTTCAAACGGGAGACCCATTCCGCAACTAAAAATTTCCACAATGCCGTTATTTTCGAGTAAGTGGTGTGCTATGACTTGGCCGTCAACAGCGTAAACAGCAGATTTTAAGGTAACCAAGCCCGAACAACTGTTACTACAAATGAAAGCATCAACGTTTGCAGCGTAAGCGACTTGAGCGACATCGTATGCAGCATCCAGTTCTGGCAATGATAATGATGGATTCCGATAGGCGAGAGACTTCTATCCTTCGTGTACTGGGCATCTGTCCATGAATAGATAACGATAACTTCTGCAATAGGGCTTTTTCCTCCATAGCAGGCTTCCTGGATGAAATTCGACCCCATGCTGCCTTTCATAGGTGAACTTGAAGCCAAGTTGTGGAAGGGTCAAGAATAACCTTGTTGACAATGGCACCAGATATGATGAGATTAGCCATTGAGTGGCCAAATATAATCGTGTCTTTGACAGTTTTTGTAGCTGCATCGCTCGTCCCGCTCACTTGTAATAGCAGGTCTACCAAACGTTGCTGGAACAACGGGTTAGTCTAAGCGTTTAATTTCGTGTCCATCGTGATATACTTCCTGCTTAAGCAGTACGGCGAGTGGTCGTCGATCTCGTCTCCAAACTAGTCAATTGGGTCGTGATCGGTTAAACCATAATCTTCAAACTATTTAAAGCCAGCAACAAACACACATGCTCGCTGGTCACCCTTGCAGCCACAACCTGCTTCATCCGTCACAAGATACCAAATTTTGTCGAAAAAATCGGCTGTTTCGGTGCGTAAAGCACGATGACCCCACTATGTGAACGACCGAGTCATCACCGACGGCAGGAACGGGGAGATTTGTTCACCAAATGGAACTTTTCCTCACAACGTCAACTCCTCTTCTGACACTCTTGCAACGACAATATCCGGTGCATGTTGCTCAAACTTAATACGAACGTTCAGGTCCTTGCCAAAAATTTCAAACCTGTCGTTTTGTAGCCATGGTAAACCTCGTTGGCGCGAATACAGCACTAAGTCAACGCCAGAAAACTTGCAAAGCGCCGTCATTGTCGCGTGCCACTGCCCTTCGGCTAGAGCTCCAAGAACGGGCGTCGGAAGCTCGGGATCCATCACTTCGGGGTAATGGAGTCCTCACTGGACGTTCGCTGCTATTTCGTTTCCACCGTTTTTTGATACATTGAGCAATTTGATTGGCCGACAAGCTGACAGGGGCATGGATGTTATTTCATAAAATCAGGGTCATGCATGTTATTTCCGCAAAAAGTGAGGGCATGCATGAAATTTTCCGTTTTTTTAAAAAAAAACCAACCTTTTAAAACTAAACTAATTCTAAAACCTTGAAAACACCTTTTATTTTTATATCTAAATTTAAATACGTAGAAAGTAATTAGTAACTTTGATGAAGTCGTAACATGGTAGTCTTAGGAGAAGCATTGTCCGGAAGAGATCTTTAGAAATTCTTAAATTAATTTATTTTTTAGGAAAATAAATTAATAAATTATTTTTAAAGCTTTTATTAATATTAAAAGTATAATGTCTTCAATAAATTTTGACTAGTACCCTTATGATAAGGTAGCTTCGACGACTCCTTCGAATTTTCCAATTTCTTCTCTTCATGAACGTCACCATTTGGTGCTTTCTCCAAAGCATCATGATTTTCCGCGTCGTTTGCGCAATTTTCTTCGTCGCAAACCGAACCTTGCGTGACTCGTTCACTTTTTTTCATACAAGGTTTCAATTTGAAAAAACATGCCGGGTAGTCGTCACTACCCGGTCTTTCAAAAAGAGTACTTCATACCCTTTTACTTCATCATTCTTTCCGAAAAATAAAGCTTTCTCGGCATAATTTTCCAGGGACTTATGTTTCCGGTCCCTACAAACCATGCAGGGTGAACCGAAAAATACAATGTCGGAAACTTGTGGTGTCTTCTTCGTCAGCATCTCAATTGGTGCCCTTCTTCCTGGGTTAGCCCTGGTAGGGGTGCGATTTAGAATATAGGTCGCATATTCGGCTGCTTCGGACCCAAAAATCATGCATCGGACTATACTATAAATGATCCGATTCATCCGCTCCGCCTTCCCATTTGATGCTGGAAACCCAGCCTTGGTGACTTGTCGTTGCACCTCCGTGTTTTGGCAGAAAAAATCGACCGTTCAAAACTCTCCACCTCCAACGGTTCAGAACATGAATCCGACAGTGGAATTCGTTTTCAAACGATTCCCTATCTTTCCTTCGGGAAGCAAACACACGAACGTAGTTTGAGAAATAGTCCACATACACGACCCAACATCTATTGCCACTCCGATCACAGCCGTGAGCGGGAACTTCAAATCGCTGCATATTACGCCACCAACACGGTCAATTGGTGCGTTTATTCCAGAGCCTTTCTTGGGTTGGGGCGTTTTAGCACCCATACCCTCACCACAGGTCAGACAATTCGGCCGTTTTTGATCCGAAAACTCGAATGCCTGACCTGGGCCCCTGACCAGCTTTTTAATCGTGTCATAGGCCAGGTGAACTAGCCGGAGATGAAAATGATACAAATCTCCTTCTTGGGTATCAATATCATCTCCTTCCGTGGATGCACTCATAACAATATTTGAGAAATCTAAAATTAATCTTCGTTAATTTTTGGAATTAGGTTTTCCACAAAAATCAAGCCACAGATCTTAGCATCGAATGAGATTTCTCCATTAATTTTCACTGGAATCTTCTTTTCGTTATCAACTAGAGTACAACCCTACTTCTTCAGGAACCCAAAATAGATAAGGTACCTTGTTAGCTTAGGAGAAAAGTGTGAGGACTCACCAACACTCACCCTCAATCACTAGCGTAATCATACAAAATCTCTTGTGCAGAGTGTTCTAAACATCCACGTAGAAAGACGTGATTGGCTGAACAATTCAGCCAATCAGACTTATATATTTGAGTGTTACGTAAACTACATGTGACGTGTGCATATTCTGTTCATTGATTGGAGAGTAAATGAATGGAATGAAGGAGATTCGGCTTAGATGTAGCAGTAGCGAACTAAGTCCCAATCAATTCACTCTTCAATTAACCTCCAACTCCCAGTGTCTTCTCTTTCTCTTCTCCAATACTTCCGTCTTAGCCTCGCTTCCTCACAAAAAGTGTACCTCCGTAAGCGTGATAGTTAAGAGTGAGTCGTGATAACTCTTCAAGCTCACTCTTCCAAGTTTTGTGCCCACTAAGGAACCTCATTCTTGTAGAGTCAAGCGTTCTTTAGGCCCACAGTCCTGAATTTCTTCTATAAGACTTTTGTCAGACACCAAGTGTAGACTAGCTCCACTATAAATTACCCACCGGTCACCGGTTGATGGATTACTTAAATTCATAGTCCCTGCAAAATTCGTTCTTGTTTCCGTGGCGGTCAAGATGTACTGTTTCTCATTTCCACCAGTACTCTTCCGTCCACTTCTTTTCCCCTTTTTATCGTTTCTTCTTGGGAATTCTCTGCGCATTTGCCCTTCCCCACCGCAATTATAAGACATGAGCTTTCTGTTCCCCTCACTCACCATGCTTGCAGAAATTTTCATGCTCTTTTTCCTCTGGAATTGTGTTCTTCAATTTATTGCGACCATTATAACAATTCTTCTGCGCGCTGTATACAATCCATTATTGTATGCTCGAATCATAACGCATCATCATAGCAATTTTTAAGGAGCAGCATATTTGATGAGATTTTCCACAATCAGTTTCTCGCTTGAGCCCCTTTCACAAGCTAGGGTCACCGAATACAAAAAATGCTCGTTTCAAGTTCTTCTAGCGTCATTTTGCTGCTGCGAACAGTGATGTGGCTTGTTGATGCGATATATTAACTCTGAACGATTCCACATTTGTTCCAGCCCGTGGTTTAAACTTGGGGAGAATTGCCATCAAGTGCCAGTATTAGCTCTAAAATATTCGTCAGCTACTCCATCCAAGTACGCACCAATCTTGTCTGCTCTCAGGCGTTCAATACACGTAATACTTTAAGTTAATCCAGAAATTTCCAGGGAATAAGGAGATACACCCATTGCTGAAAACCAGAACCAAGTCCAGGGTAAATCTCTGTCCCCGTAAACTTTTGAATTGACAACTTCTGTATATTTGCACCAGGAAGGTGAACAACGTGATTTCCGAATACATTTCCTGGTGGTGGGTTAGCTCCATCCACACTCGGCCAACCTTGGTGTGCATGCGGAGCCCCCGCATGTTGCATACCTAGACGCTCGATGCCGTCCTCTCCGTCAAAGTCATTCATTGTTATTTGCCGACCAAAGGTACAAAAATTCTTCAGACCATGAAACGACTATTTCCTCTCACAAAAGACAAGTATTTCCTTGAGACAGGCGATGTACTAGACGCTTGAGAGCGTTCTTCTTCCATCACCTCGTTCTCTTGTTCATTTGACTCATTTGATCAAGCAGCGCCGTTAAGACGTCCGCCTGATCAGTATTTTCTTCTTCCATGAGAAGGGGATGAAGAAATTTCAATCCAAAAAATCGACAGCAAAAACCCCTTGCCAAGAAGGGGATGATAATGACCAGGAAGCAGCTCGGACCCCCGATCTTTTGTTGCGGATAATCGGACGATCCGCAACTATACCCAGGCGTGGTGGCAGCCAGCGGGGACAAAAATCGAGGAATTTGTGCGGCTGCACATGATCAACCGAGTTCTGAGTGCGAATCAGCCGGATAAAGACACGACGTTCGCGACAAAATGGAAGAAGTTCACGGGGACATCAGTCATTCCAAGCGCAAAGACATCTTCGTCGCTTGCGGGAAATGGTGGAAGATAAAGACGAAGATCTTTTAGCCATCGCGTTTCACCAGGGCACTGAGCGCTTCCGAGCTATCGCTCATGTCGATCGCGCCGACGCTGTTTATGAAAGACCACTGGATCCAGTAAGTCACGGTTCATTCGGTCGGTCGAGTCGGTACCCGCCCACCACACTCGCCTTCTGCACCCTAACACGCTGCTGGGTCTCCTGCGGTTCGAGCTTGGCGAGCTGTACATAGCGCATTGGTGTGAGATTCAATGGCAAGGTCACCTGTTTGACTAACTCGAAGAACTACGGCGCCTTAACGGTCACTATCCAGAGTACGTGTCGGTTCTTCATCTCCAAATCGCAGACTGCGTCTCCATGACGCCAGTAGCGGGTGGCGTAGCCACTCGTTGCTAAAGGGGCCCCGACGTTGAAACCAACTTGGAATAACGCCAGTGTGTTGACCGTAAACACGAATGGCGTCAAGAAGAACAGACACCTACTGATCGACTACCTACTATCAAAATACGAGCTGTCGTGTGTTCAGGAGACCAACTTTGCAGACCGCTCGCATCTCGCAAACTTCAAGTTCCATCTCGAGTTCTCCTTCGAGCACAAGGTGTTCCTGAGCGACGTGAACGCGCTCCTGGATAGGCCGACGCGCGGTCGGAGCAACAAAGTGATGACAGTGCTCCGCTCCGACTTCCTAGGATTTTCCTGGGCAGTGGAGCGCACCCGCATGACCTTCCCTGGCCAGTACCTCGTCGTACAATTCATGGTCGAGCTTGCTCCTGTCTACATCCACAACGTGTAGGCGCCAGTGAACAAACAAAGAAAACAAGCGTTCGTTTCCAGCTTAGACACGGAGGAGTTTGAAAATGACGCGACGGACTTGGTTCTTGGCAAGATCAACACTCCGCTAGCCCCGATCCGGGACTTTTCGACGACGGATCTGCGGTTTTACCCAAGTCGCTCGTGCTGCCTCAAGTGGTTGGCCTGCCTTAGTCTCGTCGACGACTGGCGGATCCACCACGATTAGGCACGCGTGTTCACGGGGCCAATGCCTCGCAAGAACCGTCTTGACTACATCCTCATATCGGACGCGTTCTGCAAAAGTCTTTACAGCGACACCATGTACTTCCTGCCGCCACATGCTGGAGACTACCTGGCCCATAGGGTGGCGTTCAACTCGGGATTTCAGCTGCACGGTCGAGGGTACTTGAAGTTACCGCACTATCTGTTCGAGTACCCACTAGTGGTGTCGGCGATCCGGCGTGAGGCTGACGATATCCTGTCGAAGCTCCGCAGTGCATCAAATTCAGGGAAGACGTGGGAGCGGTGGAAGTCGACCTTCAAAATGCAGCTGCAAGACCTGCAGAAGAAGCTCCGCGAACAAGACGCCCAAGCTGTCGAATACCCTCGTGTTGCGCTGGATCACGCCGCCGTGAGACACAGAGTTGCTGCTGACGACGCCAACCGTAAGGTATACGAGGAAGCCATGCGAGACTACAAAAAGACGGTGACCCCGTTGAGCTTGTATCGTCAATACACTGTGTTTGATTTCCAAGCTGCGAAATCCGATAAGTCTACGACACACTTCTTCCAACCGCTGGACACAATATTGCGGCGGGTCTCGATTGAGGAGGTATTTCTACCGAATGTGAGTATCTCGACGAACACGCACGAAATCAGCATTCGCTTCCTCGAGCACTGGGGGTCCGAGATGGGAGACCCCGACAGTCCAACAGGAACATCCCTCCCCCCCGCCGAACAACGCGGTTCAGCGAAAGATTCGCAACTCCGTCGTACGCGGCCTCTCAGAGCTCTTGACAGGCAAACTATCGACACAAACGTGTCCGCCCTTGACTTGACCGAAAGCCATTAAGCACATGAAGGCGACGTCATCTCCAGGCATGGATGGCTTAACAGCAGGATTCTACCAAGTCGCGTCAGACATGTTCGGGCAGTGCCTTGAGCTGGTCTTCAACAATCGACTGAAGCGCGGCAAACAGCTCGCCTCGCAGCTCAAGTCGGAGGTGGTACTACTGCACAAGAAATGTTCGCGTACAGATCCAGGCAACTACCGACGGATCGCACTTGTCGTAGTTGACGTGAAGATACTGTCGAAGGCTCTAACGTATCGGCTGCAGCCTGCCATCCTGAAGCCGATCCACCCGGACCAGAAATCCTTTGTCCGCGGCCACTCGATCCACCACCACGTGCGCTTCCTGGTCAATCTCCAGACCCTAGTAACAAGTCGAGCTGAAGAGGCGTACGCGCTGTTTTTGGACTTCCAGTAGGTGTTCTATCGAGTCAACCGGGACTACATGTTCCGGCTGTCTGAGTGTATGGGGATCGGCGAAGGCTTCACGCGCTGGGTCACACTACTGTACACGGATCCGCAGGCTCACCTGCAGATCAACGATGTCATCCAGCCGGCGTTACATCCAAATCGAGGAGTGAAGGAAGGCGATCCGCTATCCGCGCTACTCTTCATCCTGACGATCAAGCCACTAGGGAATTTGCTGCGGTCTCACAGGCGTACGGTGTGTGGCTGAATGACGACCACACTGCGACGAGCATCTTCATTGCGGACGACTTGACCCTGCTCGGCAGTTCCATCACGAACTTGCAGGCGCAGCTTGAGACTGTGGAGGAGTACTGTGGTAAAGTGTACCATAAAATTGGTTTATAATTGTGGGTGTGACTGTGGGCACACCCGGGTGAGTAACTGTGTGTAAGATTGTGTGTACTACTGTGTATACCGTTATTTGTATAACTGTGGTGTACATGGACGGAACATAGACGGGGCATCGTGAGAAGGGACGACTAGGTACGGGTACCTAACGGATAGCGACGGACGACAGAAAAATCAGGTCGACTGGTAGACGGAGTACGTTGGAATGGGTAGTTATTATTGGTTGATATTAGGTAATTGGTAGTTTTTAGGATATAAGTGCTAATAAAGTTCTCTTTTTGCGACGAGCGATTAGATCACCGAGGGGGAGGCGTGATCTCCTCGCGCCTCCCTCTCTTTTGTATACTCACCCCTTAAGTCCCGGGAGGGAGCACGTAGTGCACTTTTTGGACCACCGAGAGACGTAAGGGTCTTCAGAACTCACCCTCAACTCCACCCGCTGTGTCAGCAGTAGTATTTTGTAAAGGTTTTTTGGGGAAAGTGATCGAGCCTAGTGTTCTCACCTCTTCCCCCATTGGTCCACGTTTGGCCCCTAGAAGTTCGGCTGCTTTAAGCTCCACACGGGAGCTCTAGGCGGATTTTTTGTGAAAACCGTCGATCAGCCCGTAGAACGGGCTAATCGACCCTTCTCTTAGGCTTAAGCTTAGAATACATAGTATATTTAGTGTTCTATTAGCGGAGTAAGCTTAAGAGGATCGGCGATCGGGTGGTGAAGATTTCCGCTACCTGATCAAGTACCCCTTCGCTGATCACCACCAGATCGACGATCTACAACCTGCGACCTGCTATCACCAACCCGCAATCGCGCCAACTCGTGCTGGATCAGCTACACCGATCAGGGACCTGCCATTATCGATTATTGGCCCTGATCACCCCTGATCACCCCTGATCATCGATCCGAGACCTTGATCATCCCCTGATCATCGACCTGTGATCATCTGAAATCTCGTCGATTTATCACAAGAACATCGATCAGCGGTCCTGATCATCGACGTTTTGCACCTGATCAAGCCTGATCACGCCTGATCAGGCCTGATCACACCTGATCGACACCCGTCGATCTACTACGAGTTTATCCTAATCTTTCATCGGAACCTCGCGGACTTACATCCCGGTCATCTGAAGAGCGACCTACGCCCAAACACAAGGTGAGCAGGAACACAAGTCAGTCACAAGACAACCTGAGGACCCCCTTCGTTAGTCGGCAGTCCGGGAGCCGTGGTAACGCCTGATCAAGCTTCAAAAACTTTGATCAGCCGCTCCACAACAGTATTGTCAAGGCTCAGGCGCGCAGACGAACCTATCAAAGTCAGTGCTGCTGGCGCTGAACCGGAGTCAAGACTTCCCGCAGATGCCCGGTGTCCAAATTCTCGGACGCTCCGAGTTGTTCCAGTACTTGGCATTCCATTCAGTCATTCACCCGTAGAAGATCGAATCCTCGGGTTGTTTTGACCATTGGTTCTATGAAGGCATCAAGAAGTGGTGCCTTCGCGATCCGACGCTTCGTGGACGTCTCCTGATCGCGCAGACCATGGTGCAATCGCTCTTGTTGCACTACGTGCAACACGTCCTCGGTTTCGTCGGCTGTCGTCAGGAGATGCAGTCGATGCTGAACCGATTCGTGCCGAGTCGAAAGCACAAATGTGATGTGGTGAAGTGGAAGCTATATTTATAGCATATAGGAGATGATCTGTGGTAGTTATCAATTCTTGGTATATTTTTATCTCGCCAAACTCTACACGTTAGCACGATGACACTTTTTACGCTGGTGATTTCTTCAAACACTGAATATTAGTATCAAAGATTGTGTCATGCCTTCAGTAGGTGAACAATATGAACACTTAGTGTATCATGGTGTTAGTAGTGCGATGCTTCTGTCTTCTAGCAAGATGCTTCTATCCATCACTAATACCAAGTGATGCTTCTCGTATTTTCACAATGTCTTGGCAAAGTTGTTTTGGCTCTAGCATCATGGCAATGACGCAAACGCTAAGTTGAGCGTCTTCAACTCCATAAATGTCCAGCAACTAGGTGCGCTAGGGAACATGAGGTAACAAGGTAACCAGACTGGTAAAACAAACCATCAGCAACACCACAGAAAGTTAAGACATAGGCACAACTTACTAGCACAACGGTGGATGCATTCATGGCAGCAAAGACGATGAAAGTCATGCGCCCTCGGCTTCATAATTGAACACCAAAGGGCGCTAGGGCACACGAGATAACAGAGTAACCAGACTATGGAAACAAACCATCAGCATCACCAAAGAAAGTCAAGACATAAGCACAACTTACAAGAACAACGGCAGATTCATCAGAGCGGCAGAGCCAACGAAAAGTCATGCGCCCTCGGCTGCTCAAGTTGATCGGCTTGATGTTCTTGGGTGTTCTCAAGTGGTTAAGTATTTTAATTTTTGATGAGTAATTTCGACCAATCAACATCGACCTGCGACGGCCAGATCGCGACGGCCATATCGCGAGGCAAATCTGATCAATCAAATTACAGAGGTTTGCGACGGCCAGATCGCGAGGAAAATCTGATTAATCAAGTTACAGAGGGTTGCGACGTCCAGATCGCGACGGCCAGACCACGACGGCCAGATCGCGAGGCAAATCTGATCAATCAAATTACAGAGGGTTGAGACGGCCAGATCGCGAGGTCCAGATCGCGAGGCAAATCTGATCAATAAAATTACAGAGGGTTGCGACGGCCAGATCGCGACGGCCAGATCGCGAGGTAAATCTGATCAACCAACTTTCAGAGGGTTACGACGGCCAGATCGCGACGGTCAGATTGCGAGGCAAATCTGATCAATCCAATGACAGAGGGTTTCGACGGCCCCAGAGTCCAGTATTGAAGTCAGCGCTAAAGTAACCAAGAAGTAGTGGGTGAGAAAAGTGATTGACTTTGATTTAAGAGTTGGTAACACTCAATAGAATCAAATTCCCTTGAATTACACAGATCTCCGGCGGCACTTGAAAACCTTCTTTATCATTCCAATACTAAAACCCAAGTGTAATACATGGAAGTCGTTGAGTGAACGCCCTAGAAAGTGGAGCAGCAGCCGCTTAAAGCGCGCTAGTGTTGGGGGAAGCCCGGAACTGCCTTTGGAAGTGTGTCCCTAATGTGTTCGATTGATTTGTTGGTTCGGGCGGAAGTATTAAGTACCTGGGAAGTAAAGCAAGGAGGACTAGATTACCTCTTTGTGTTGTTGATTAAGTGGATTTTTTACAATTTTCAACTCCTTCACGGCAGTGATGCGACACACATCCAGCTTATCCCGAGAAAATTCCTGTATCGTCGACGCGCATACGGTGGCCTTGGTGTTTCGAGTTCCGACGCACTGCTGAAGCGGCAGCGGCTCGTGCTCATGATGCAGTTCGTAGCACAGGATCGACAGACTGGTGGACGATGGTGGACGACTGCGAACACAAAGCTACTGCAGTCGATCCTTCCTCGGTACAATGAACGCTTGACTAGCTCATGATATCAGCGCAGCGCCATGGCGAGCTGATCAAGTAGAGACACACGTCGATGTGGTGGAAGAAGACCTGGATGTGGTGGCACCGGACAAAGTGGGAGAAGACGTGGCGCGACTTGCCCTCTGACGATCGCGGCAAGTTTGCGCTTCGCCAGCCGCTCTGGTTTCACTCGGAAGCCGATCTTCACTGGAAACAGCTGAAGCGCGGTGGCGCAACTTCTGCACATCGAAGGTGCATAGGAATGGTTCCAGAGCAGCACCGAAACTTCCGTCTGCACATCTCACGCGTCTTCAGTCTCCGATCGCTTGCTGACTTCATGCGCGTTGGAGCGCGTGGCCAAAGCAAGTCGGCTTCGTGAATCGGCACATCGGCTTCACGCTGGTGGACGTCGTGCCAGGAGAGCAAGCCAAAAGGCTGCGCGCGCTGTATGGTGAGGCGACCCAGATTGTGGATCGGCTTGAAGCACATAATGTTGTTCTTTCGACACCTGACGGGGGCATCCGGACTTTGGTACCGTACATCGGAGTCTTGAGCAACAATAAGTTATGCTTGCACCCTGTGATCCCACGCTAGGCGGTCTTGCGCATCGTATGGACGCGGAAGCCACCGACGAAGATGCACTCGATGAAGGTCCACTGGGATCGCATCGATGACACCCACATTAAGGCACACATGAAGCTCGGCAAGCGTTTGTGCAAGGTGCTGCTCCGGATCTTTGAGGACCTTCAGTTCCGACTGGCGTTCCGCCTGCTGCCGGTTCGGTCACGTTTCGGGTTCCTGGAACACATAAACCCCGGTATCCGCGAGTGCGTGTGTGACGGCAGTAACGCAATCGAGTCTGAGCAGCATCGGTTCTTCGACTGCACGCTCGCGTCGGGCTTGTGGTGACATGTGCTCGGTATCGCGAGGACGCTCTTCACCCACAAGCCGACGTGGAGTTGTGAGAGATGCGAGGACGGACCACGAAGTAATCGTATCCGACATGTGGCATGTCCTCCACTCGGTGACGATTCATTTCGTTTGGTCGGATCGCAATCGGTATTTGTTCGACGTAAGACAGTCGACACCGACGCTTTCCAAGCTCCAAGGAATCCGACGACGTTTGCTTCACACATCCGGTACTACCAGCGGCGTCTGTATTCAGCAGACCAGCTAAATCTGCTACATGAAATAAAAATTATTATTGAAAAATAAGAATTAAAAAACAACGTGTTTCTTAATTTAAGCATGACGTGCTCACGCGTTTGGACCCCCAGTCCGGTTTTGGGGATTTTGTTGACCGCAACCCTGGTATTACCAGTGTTCGCACAACTGCCTAACCGAACGCTGGCGGAGGTATCCGGTCAAATGGAGTGACATGCACGGATAAGACTTCAAGAAAAATTTAAGTAGCAACCAAGAAACAACCCAGGTACAAACCTAGCAATGGTGTATATGAGTATTTATATCAGTAAGGTCAGTCAATACACGGTAGATTGAGAAGCCACTCAATCCGTTGTAATAGACAAATTTTCAACTGCACTTAGGCGTTGACAAAGATCATATGGGTTCTTCTACTACTATCTGGAGGACCTAATCAGTTCTTCGGCTATTATCTGGAGGACCCAATCATAGCGTGCTTATGAGATATAGAATCGATCAAGTTGACCCCTCGCCAAAAAAGTGTTGTGCCTCAGCCTACCCTAAATCTTCGGCCCATGATGACCTTCCCCCGATGACGGCATCGTGAAGACCTCCTTGTTCGCAACCGAGGTGGTGAGCTCTTGAATTTTGGTTGCGTCACTCAAACTCGTCATAATATATATATATATATAGTAAAGGTGCTTAAACGCAATTAAAATCAATTGCAAGGATAAAATTGCAGAATGGGGCGACGAGCAACGTATTTTTTGGCCGAATTATGTGGAGAGGTAGCGACCTCAACACCACTCGAAGAAAGGATTGCAATTAATTAAGATTATATAGTCGGGTAATCGATCCAAGACATACGGAACGTAAGGCGCCGATGGGCCAGGCATCGATGGCGCATGTCTGTTTTATGGATTTCCCATAATTGAAAAGTACAAAATTCGTTTCAGGACACCGACGCTGTGCGGTCCCAAATCCTACAGTTTGGAATAATTAGATAAATAAGGCTACCAGGTTTTGTACAGGGAGGAGGCTGTACCGGTCAACGGAACCGTTCCACTAGCTCTTCAAGCGGTCAGCCTTATGGAAAACTAATCACCTGGTGGAGAAATCATTTACTGCCAGGTTTGGAGAAAAAAACAAATGATAGTGCCCCGAAAAAACTGCACACGTTTGGCGTCGCATCTCATGGATAGGTTAGTTTCGAATCGTTAGACCCTACGTCCGATTGTTTTGTAGCTGTTCCAGATAGCCAACTAGTAACGCTCGCAGCCTTGATGATAAAAGTGTGGAAAGTTGACACGAGTTGGGGGAGCGTTTGAACAGTTGTCAGCTTTCAATCAGGCGAGCATTTGGGTCTTCTGTGCTCGGAGTGAGGAGCGCTCTGTGTGTAAGTACAGAGCGGTGGGAGCTGAGATATTTCGTAAGGACAAAAAGATAAAAATTGTATTATTATAGTTAAAAATTTAGTACCAAACTCTAATCACAAAATTTAGTCTCAAATCGCTAATCACAAAATACATATATGAAAAAAACAGAGAAAGTGTGGCGGCGAATAGTGTGGCGGCGAATATAATTCCCATATGAAAAATTGAAACCACCGTGGTTCCGTCCTTTGAAAAATCGTAAATTGTACCATCAATAGTAAGTTTTCAAACAGAAAGGGGAGTAGGCTACAAGGAGAGCGAAAAGAACATCGTTATGACCTAGTTGCGGTATGTAATAATGTGCTCTCGGGGCACCCCACACAGAAGTCATTTTTACAGGCGATCATCATCATGCTCCGAAAGAGTGGACAATGAGTGGTGCGTTGGATTATAGGCCCATCCACTCTTACAATCAAGTGATAATATTCCAATTAATCATAGCGACACACTTATTAGGAAACTTGGTCGGAGACTCACAACACGACTTCATTATTACGGTAGATGAATGGACCGTGGATTGATAATGACTTTTTAGTATAAGATAACATTTTCTATCTCATTTATATTGTGTCAGGGATGTCCTTTAGTACCGCTTCTGTTGATACTGGTGGTAGAGTCACTAAGGTTGGCCATGCACCAAGAACCACGAACAACTACAAGGGATTGTCAGTTGAGAAGGGCCTGACATTTACGCATCGTTTCTTGGCTTTGTCGATGATTCCACTATAGTTTACGGCCGCAGATTAAGCTGCGGCGAAATGGAACTAGTAAAGGTAATTAGAATGATTTCAGAGCTCAAGTTGAACTTGCCACGTTCAATTATTTTTGTTGATAATATTGTGAGCTGTAACTATTGAGGTGGGACCTAGGTACTGCCACAGGGCGCAAAGACGTGTCCCTCGGCCAAGCGATAGGCGACAATCCGTTAGAATCAAAGAACACGGCGATACGGCTGAAGGCGGTATAACGAAACTGATTACAACCGTCAAATGCGGGATCTGATAAGTAGACAGCATTCCGTTTTTTCATGCGATCTTTTGTCGAGTTCATATCGCTACCCGAAGTACTACGTCGTCTTTTCAATTTTCAGAAACAAATTTTGTGGCGGAACGTGACAGATGTAGATGCTTCAAGGAACTTGCCGTTGCTTTTTGCGCTAACGTCGGTGGTGGAAGCTGAAATTACAGCAATCCCAATCGCGAAGGATACGCTACTGATGAATGAGACGCCGTTTTGGCTGTTGGCACCCCTAGAACGGTATGAACAACATAAAAAAAAGCGGAAATCAGGTACTAGGAGCCATGACTACGTATCCCTGGCGCCGCGGTCAAAGCGGGTTCGAGATACCGTTGAAAGATTCTTTTCTACGTAATGTAGCGAGTGTAATTGGGCCAACAAAGGAGGAGCCGGGTCAGTTAGGCAGGTATGTTAGAGCGACATTTATTACGTTGATCTAAACGTAACCCAGGAAGAGCATCAAGGAAAATGCGTGGTAGCAAACGAATTATTACAAGTGGTCCGGGACGCTCCAACCAGGCTCAACGTGGAGATTTTTCCGTCAGAGGTCGACACTAAGGGTGGAACCACAATCTCCAAATTGTAGAACACTGCTAGACGCTAGATTAAAGACATCTGAACTACTGACGAAAACCCTTTGGAATGTGATTTTACGCAGTGCTTGACGAACACTTGCATATTCGTAAGACAGAATGACTGTGTAGTAAGCTAATGAGTTCTTACGTGGACGACTTACCTGTTTGAGAACGAGTAAGTTTTTGGTTTCTACATTGATTGTTCAGTGAACTAAAGGCGCTTGAACTAAAAGACCTAGGAAATGTCGAAAAGTTCATAGGCATGCAAATCGAAGGACGTCGGGATTGTGGATATACATTCGAACAAGAGATCACGATTCAAGACCTGCTTCAAAAACAATCTGAAAGAAGTAAGCGCAATTAAAACACCCATCCATCGCTATTCTTATTACCGACACTCTCGAAAAAAGCTAAACGCAGCTTGCCTGTCTCTAGCCAGATTCCGATCTGGCGAGCGATCTAGTTTAACAACTTCAGGCGGGAGCATGCCTGAATGGTCGGCACAAACCGCTGCCTTATCATTTCTCGATCGGGATGTCAACTTCGTGCACCTTTCCATAAATCCTACACAAAGAGATAGGAATCGGTAGGATATCACGTCTTTGAATTTTCTACAAGTTATCATTATCCAACGTACTCGGCTATCTTGTTAATCAATTCGCAGTAGGAACATATTCCGAGCTGCCGATCTAGACGGGTTGATTTTTCCGATCTGCTAAGCAAATCGGAATTTTTGACCTGCTGATCCGGATTAGGGAAAGCATTTTGGAGAGAACACATAGCAGTATTGTTCTTTGTCCAATCGGAGACCGGGTAGGTTATTCTCGCCTTTTGTTCCGTTGCTGTCGGAGACGATCGCAACCATCCGGATAGCCCAAGTCGTTCTGGTTGCAATGCTTTGGTCGGATCGAGATGCGATCTTGACATGATCTCATGGCCACGATTCCTGGAATCCTCGGTCTTCTCTATTTCATCGGCGTTCTTCAGTCGTGCAAGGTGAGCTGATCCGCCTGCTCCCGATCGTCCTGAGTACTTAAATAAATTTTCACATGCTCAAGGGTAGTTCCTTAATCGGCGTTTTAGCGCTTAGACCAGCAACATTCGACCGGTGTAGATATTCAATCGGTTTTTATTCCGATCTCTTTCTCATATTTCTCGTATTTCTCGTATGATACATGAGTCAGGTTGGACGTTTTAATTTTCAAAAGGAAATAATGCGGAGGATGAAGAAAGGCTTGTAGTCGAGGCTACAAAATTAAAGTGATATTTATTCATGTGAATTATCTGTCGTTGCACCTAGCCACTTATTTTTACCTATCTGCGATTACTAAGTAAAAACGTTATGTCAACTTCAACTTCAATGTAGTAACCTAACCGAAAAATACAAAAGATGGAAGGGGACGTAACTTCGGGCGGGGCGCCGAAGTCCTAGTGAACCCTAAACACCAGTAACCGTATTGAACTTTACCATTGTGGGAATCAAACCCGAGCAAAGTGATCAGAGATCAAGCCCCCCGACACTAACCACTTGAGCCACAGTGCGATCTGAAATAAAGTTGCTACACTCGTACTTACACTTTTTCACTTCACTTTCTCTTCCTTCAATCCATTAATCGATACCCATCAGTATCATAGCACAGAAACCATTATAATTAACAGGACGTAGAAGCTACACTACAGGTTCGGGGTGAAAGGGCCGTCCAAAAACTGGACCCAGCCGCGAAATCGCGAGACAGTGAGAGGTACATAATAACACCTCGTACTCCCACATAACGTGGGGCGTTGGATCGAACCCCTACCGGATCGAGTTCTTGGCCGACATTTTCATCAGATCTCTGAATTTTAAACACCATTCTTTTCTGAAATCTGATCCCGCAAAAATGCAGACTTGGTCACGATCTGGCTTGATCGTCATCATTATCCTTTCCCGTAAAATCCTTCATCTTCGATGTTAATCTTCGATGAAGCCGACATCCGGACCGGAGGGGTCGTCTGTGAGTTAGCATCATATGTCTGAGCTGCGGCAATATTCGCTTGCGAGGTAGCCGTAGATTGAGTTCGTCTAGATCGAAAGGTTCACTTGGCGATCCGACTGTCTCCACTCTCACATCAGTAAATGATGGGGCTTAAACGAAGGGTACGCCAAATTGACTTACAAAACTGGTCGGGCCTCCTTTTGAATCGTACGGTAAGAACTAACGGGTTCCATTTCCATATCTATCGGCTGCTGGAAAGTGGTTGCCGGTCCTAATCGGCGCAGTGGATAGGCCCTGCAATTTTCCGAGAATCCTGCGGCAAATTGTTTTCACCACTGTTCTCCTTCAAAAATCTTTCTACCGCGTGTAGGTATAATAACCTCTCAGTCGAGATCAAAAATCGCCTCTACGTTCTCGGGAGACTTTTTTGCCTCTCTCACTTTGTTATCATCACACATTCTCAGCCTGAACTCGACAGGATTCTGAGGAAGATTGCACAACATGGGATTGGATCAAAATCCCACAAAGGAAAGGGGGATAAATTCATCCATGAATTCGATATGGTACCCCGCCTGACTAGATCAAATATGAAGATGACTTGTCTTACACCTATCCCAAAAAACGGGGAGGTTCCTAAATGTCTCTAGTGCGCACGACCAGCTTTCTCCCCCGCAGACTGGTTGTTTGGAAACAAGTAAGAAGAGCACGGTGAGAGAAAAGTCAGAAGGTCATATGTAAAAACTATTAAGTACCACTGCTATAATAAATCAATTACTGGCAAATGTGAGCGCAAGAAAGTGATTACATACCCTGTTTTCACTAGAGGGGGTAGAGGAAGCACCCTCGCGCACGAGAAGCAGCTGGGGTTCCTCACACTACATACTGTGGAGGGGTCCTTGAGGAGCGTCGACGCGTGCACTCGTTGAGCACCCGATCTACAAGCGATAGGTCACGGGTTCGATACCACGCTAGAAAAGCCTAAGACTATGTCACTCCTAACATCTCCCGCCACCACGAAACAAACGACGATACGCTTTCACAACGATTTTCTTAGTCCCATCAACACTCCTTTCTATTTGTTCTCTTCTTCTTGGACTATTATAGATTGATTGGTATCATGACGAATGTACAAATGTCTCTGCCCACAACCATGCATACTCGGACGAAGCATCATTGCTCTCCATCTTCCGTCGAATGGATCGCACTCAAGGGGTCGAAGCACAGGTAATTGGAGATGACGACATCAGAATTCGTCCGACACGAATGCTACCCGTCTCAGACAGCAAGTACCAAGATATCTTTGCGTATCTCAGACATCTCAACAGGGACTAGAGAGAGTGCAAATGAAGCGAATATTGTGGCTCTGTATCGCACGCGAACGATGTTGTATATCGTCCGCCCATTTCTTTTTTCAAGATGCGCTGTAAACAATATGTACTTAACATGATCGGAACGAGCAACGTGAACAACACCACGCATTAAGTGCCGAATTCCTCAGTGGTGAATCTGCTGATGACTACGTGTCAGTCCTGCAAAAGCTGAAGAAAATGGGCGCGCTCAAGCTTCATTTGTCGCCCGAACGCCATTTTCGTTGACAGAGATCTCACTGTATTTGGTTCTATTGTGCCCGATATCCCGGTTTTTTATACGGATCTCACTCTACTTGTTCTCTTTATCCCAATATGCGAGATGTCTCGGCACAAGTCAAACGCATGCGCAGATGTTCCATTGTGCTGTTGACGAAGACGTATCCAAAGCAAAAGGCAGACATGGAGTCACCACCAGCATCGAGAATTTTGCAACCAATTTGTTCAGCTTATTTGATCCAAACGATAGGTGGGTTCGAGCTTCATTGAGTTAAAATTCCGCTTCTTTTCCCATAAGGAATCTGACTAGCAAGTGGAAAGAGATCATTGCGCGATGTGTATACGAAACCGTAGGTCTGTCCTGTGCTCACATGCTACGCAAGCTGCGACATAAGAGGAAGCCCTTGGTCCCACTTGATTTTGGTGGATTAAACAATTTGATTGGAACACACAGTCAGTCGGGGTAACGATGTTGACTGCTCAAGTTCAAGATACGATGTCAGTTCTCGACATCTAGCAGAGTAGGCTGCCCGGCACCACTATGCTCTACATAACTGGGCAGTAGAATAAAAGATACAAGACGAGCGCCTTCGGCTTTTGTGCTCAGCGGGCTCCACACGGGCATCAACATTGTGCTCACCTTCAGTCCGACGAGTGTTTTGCTGCGTACACGCTTCAACTTGTAGGAGAAATAACAACACAGAATACACTTGTGCTGCAAACGCGTATTGACAAGGCGGTTTTTTGCGAGGCGAAGGACTTGTGCGTGACGTATGCCACGAGGGGGACGCTTGTAATTACCTGCGGCTTAAAAAAGCAAAACGAAAGTATATTATGTAAAGTTACTTAACCTAAATATAACAAGGGGAATGTTAAATCGCCCCCCCCCCCAATTTAAAAACCCCCCCCCCCCCCCGCCCATCCCGGATGTTCAAAGAGCAAGCGTCTCATCCAATCTCTAAATTTAAGGCGACTATTTAATGAAACATTAGCTTGCCAATCATCTCTAAGTTTGAATGTCGGTATTACAGGAACATATTAGAGTTATATCATGTTAGAAAATATATTTGATCTGTAATATCGTCACATTTCAACAGTGCTATCAAAATTTCTTTGGTTAGGAGCCCTACGTTACGTAATTCCATGAAAGATGATACCAGCAATGGTGGAAACAGATGCGACGGCAAATCCAATACCGACCAAGCGACAAAATAGCTGCCATTTTGTCTTAAGCAGGTGCTGCTGAATAGCCTTCGGAAACTTCTCACTCGCGACAATAGCTCCGCTTTCTTGGCAAAAGCCTATAAACTGCAATCGATTTGCACTCAGAAAGCGCCACCAGTACACGCTTGCAGACTTGAGGATTATCCTTACGACGAACCGATTTGCCATGAAAATCACCACAAGTAACCACCACGATGCAATCGAAAGATACACAGCCTTCTCAGTAGCGCACGCGAGATTATGCAGGAGTTTGCCAACTACTTTCTCTCTCTCTCAATGCTATTCGATTGGAAAACACAGTTTGAATGCGGTAGATGGTTGAAGGAATAGAGCATTTTCACATAGTGCTTCTGTGAGAGGGAGTAAATTCACCAGCGTTGTATTAGTGCTGAGACTGCTTGTCAGGCACTGACTTGAAATCGAGGCGTAATTTAGACGCACATCTTCACCATTGGTAGTACAGTCTTGAAACGTGCGGACCAATCTACTCGAGGTTCTCACGCATTCTTCCAAATCTTTGATAGAAGAAGATTGATTAAAAATATTCCACGCTACAGCCGCGTCAAAGTCAGCGCCGCGTAGTCACCTCTAATGTAATCGTTGGAAATGGTAGTGTACCTCTGAATTGCATCAAGTGGATTGATAACGCTTTTGCTTGTATTGTTATTGTTCTCGTAAAACTAGCGTGTTATACTTTGAATGGTGGTTTGTGAAGTCGCTCGTTCATCATTACTTAAGCAGTGCGCTGTGTGAGCGTTCTTCCACATGTACAACTCTGCTGTGATCACTGAAGCCGCACCAACGAAAAATAGGAATGTGACTAGTACGCGCAGGAATCTTGTGGCGTTTGCCACGAGTGTGACACAGACCGCATAAAAACTGTAGCGGCAAAGCAAGACCTCCCAGACGCTTCCAATCGTTTTGACAGTGGTGATGCCTCGAATATCTAGTACTGGCATGTCGAAGTATGACTCGGTAATCAATCCAACTGCTAAATCTGCAATCAGCAAAGTGAGACGACTAACATCTAGGTAGAATATCACTCGAGTAACGAAAACACCAACATCGACCAACGATGCACGTAGCACGGCAGTATCAATATCAAAATTTTCTTCATTGGCAGATTCAAATTCTTCACTTGTTCATTACGTGAGGCGGTGGCTAGCTTGCCGAGCTCATTTTTATGGACCTGATCCAAGCTCGTCATGACTACGGTACTAGTATTTTTTCATCTGCTGAGCGGTTGACTCGGCTGCGTATACGAGCTCCTTTTGCAGTTGCGTGACCATCTGGACGGAGGCATTAAATTTTTTTCTAGCGATTTCCAGCTTTCATCCACAGTATCCAGGACGTTCGTAAAACGTTCGTGCAATCCTGCAACAAACATAGGAGCCTTGTGAAGTGTCCAACCGGCTTTTTTTATAGCCTCCAGACTGGTAGTCGACGCAGAAGTCAGAAGAGTCTGAAAGTTCCGACGATGCTAGTCTGCTTAAGCGGTCAATGCGGGAGGCCGACTGTTGCGCATGACAACTACCGTCGCTTAGAGACAAAATTGGTGTTAGTGAACTTAGGTGCTGTAAAGCCGCAGCATTTGTTTCAGCGATCGTTTTCTCGATGGAATTATTCACGGCATCGATACCATTCCACATCTCGAGGAGCTGTTTTTCAAGTTTATTTGTCTGCTTGGATGCGCTCATATTCGCTTCCAAATCAACTTGTGTGGTCAATATTGCACGAAATGCCATGATTAGCTCTCGGGAGGAAGACAGGACGTCATAATTCGGCATCGTGTCGTAAAAGTTGTCGCCAAAGCAGTTTATCGTACAATTGGCTCATGGGATGGAGTTGTTGCTTCTATCTGCTTCGTTAATGTCGATAAGAACGCATCCGTACCTGTTATAGCAAAAAAACGTATCAGAAGAACTTTCAGTCTCTATCTTGACCAAACTCACTTACCGCCGTCGCATTCCTCTGGTAAATAAGGATTCCGTCATTAGCATTAATGGTTTCCTGAACGTGTTTGCTTATCGGCTTCTTACTGTAATTTTGCGCTGGCTAAATATGCTAATGAACTGCGTTCAACACACTGCGACATGGTGTTCAACTTATGACTGGTAGCAGCATACACTTCCCTCGCCGTCGTTAATTCGTTGTGAACCCCTAAAACGTGAAGTGTCCAAGTGGTGAATAGTGTTGAGACGTAGATCCCCCCAACGTAGGTGCAACAAATGAAAAGCAGTAGTAAATGAAGACGTGGGTAATTGTCAACCCATCGCAACGACTTTGACCTTGTTTGATGAGATGTTGCGAATGGCGTCGGCAAGAAAGTGGTTTCTTCCCCTTCGTCTTTGAAATTCGCTTCTTCGGACGTTGAGAAAGCTAGAGGATGCCATTTGGCGCTCGATTGAGACAGCATTTCCCAGCCACAGCGATAAGAATAAAATGAAAAAGTATATACCCATAACGCCCCTTTATCGATGTATGAATGCAAGAGACGTCCCTAGCGGGTGTAAGATTGATTGAAGAGATGACGTCTAATATGTCCCTGTTTGGGTAGGGCGACCCTATAAAAAAGGGCATTGTTACATCACTGCGTAGAAATGGGCGGGGGGGGGGGTCGATTTAACATTCCCCTATAACAATACCTCAAAGTTAAATTTAAGTCATAACTTGTAAATGCGCTTACGCATTTCATCCAATAAGGGTTTCAACTCCGTGAAAAGTCGTGAAAGCCATAATGCCATAATGGCTACCCGAAATTTCAACACTCCTCCTAAAACACCGGAGGCTGCTACTTCGTCAATTTAAACCCACTTTCAATCGTAACTCCTTCATCTTTTCCACACCCAAAGACTTGGTAAGTAACCTGCTACCATACCCACACTTCGTACATGTGTGGGCGAAACAATGCCTTTTTTGAAAATCCTTCATAAATTTTAGCTTAATGTTAATATGCTTGGTACTTCCAGCACCGAATTTGCTTTATACATGCTGTATCGCCGCCTGGGTGGGGGGGGCGATTATCAATCTTCAGAACCAGGGGCGTCGTGGCTCGAATTCCAATTTCACTGAGTAGCTCCTTTAATCCAATTGCCTCTCGTTCAGCCTTTGCATCTGCCAAAAATTTAGCTTTCACTGTCGATAGTCACAGTGGTCTTCTTCTTGCACTGGTTACTCCATTTACGAAAACAACCATTGCACTGATGCTCTTCTATCTTCTTTATCGACGGCAAATTCTGCATCGCTGAAGTACGTAACGTGCACGGGAAGTACCAACTCTTCGTCATGCTTCAATCTCAATCGCAATACACTTGTGCCCTTTAGGTATTGCATCACAGGTTTGCAACTTTATAATCGCCCAGAGCGGGCGCATGCGTTCTACGAGCTAGACGGTGTACAGCGAAAGAAATGGCCGGGCGCGTGCACCTTGAAATCCACAAGAGACTTCCAACGAGATATTAAAAAATCTATGATGGGCTGGTTCTGCTTGGACGTCTCCGGAACAATTCATCATCGTAGCTGTGAATTCCGTCCAGATTCAAAACCGGTGTCTTGGCCGGGTTGAACTTCATAAGGCCATGCGGTTTCAAAACTTCGCCTATGGTGGCTTCTTGATCGAGGAGGTAACCGTGTTTTGGTCCTCCTCCGATCAGTATTCCCAGAAAATTGTCTTTAAAAACTTGGACACGATTCCATCACTGGTGCCGGTGACAAAAAGTTCATCCATATATGCGCCCACCAAAACAGTTCCACTTTCGTCAATCTTGACAAAAATGCAGGTGTCGGTGACACGCTGGTCGAAAAACAAACATTCCAAAGTCTCGCAAAAACACCTGTGCCATAACCTTCCGGCTGGCTTTATCCCCTAAAGGCTACTTCGTAATTTCAATGCCATATCACTTTTCAAATCCACTCCAAAAACTTCCAATAGTTCCTGGAATATCTCTATACTATCAGGGCTCTCCAAGAATATTTCGTAATCCTCTTCAGTATTCATTTTCGGGTACGCGTTAGGCGCATATCCGTGCCGTGATGCGACCCCCCCCAATCTGTGACAACATCGAAATTATCTTGACATTATTGATCTCCATCTTCGTGGAAAACGTAAACAGATAATCTTCTTCATGGACTTGCTTGTCGCACTTATGACTAGATGCGCCTTGAACCCCTCTACGGTTATGTCAGACTTCATTTTGGTCTTATAGACCCACTTGGTAGAGAGGGGTACGTTGCCTGGTGTGCGTCGTACCACCGCCCATATGTCCAGTTTCTCGAGGGAATCTAACTCGTCCCGCTCGGCAGCAGTCCACATGTCTTCGATGGGACTTGTATGGGCCTCCCTGTGATTCCCTGAAATCCTGCCGCGCTGCCTTGGAAACATTTCCTGTCTTGTTTATCTTAGACACAGCGTATACACGTAACGGGCTTCCACGAACCGGACCGTTTTAACGGTCAACGGTTGCGTCTATCTCTCCAATGTTACTCGAAACCGACTCGGTCAAACCCTTCTTGTTCTCGAGCGATTCATCAAAATTTTTCGCCCTTTGGGTGTTTTTCTTCTAGCGGCTTGACTTTCTAACATGAGAATACATCACTGCGTGCCTCAGACACATTTTTTTATTTTGTGAGTCATCATTTTTACTCACCAATTCCATAACATTTTCATTTCTCGTTTGCGAACAAGTCTTCTCGCGATCTTCTAGCTCCTCTTCGATGCTACCTTCCAAATTTTGGTTATCTTGTTGCTTTTATCCTTGTCAAGCGTTTCAATTTCCACAACGTTCCTTGTAACAGTGGCTACTCTGTCCTTAAGGAGTAGAATCTTGTAGCCCTTGGTTTCGTCGCTCTTGCCAAGGACCAGTACTCCTTCTTCATGCCTCGCAGAGCCTTATTCTTGGGGCCCCTCCATACCATGCATGGAGACCCGAAAACAGCATCGTCTGTTAAAAGTCGGCGCTTCCTAGGTAATACCTCAATTGGAGACAGGCGCCCTTGATTTTCCCTTGTAGGAGTTCGATTGAGTGTGTAGGCCGCATACTCAGCCGCCTCCGATTAATACATCAACGGGACTCGCGGATCCGAAATCATACATGGGACCAGATTTAAAATGGTCCGGTCATTCGTTCAGATCTACCATTGGATGCTGGATTCCCCGTCTCGGTAATTTGTCGGCAAACACCAGTCTGTTTACAAAGCAGATCCACAATCATGTATTCGCTGCCACCATCGGTACTTAACACATGGAATAAACATGTAATTTTTTTTCAAACCATGCATAAAATTTTCAAACATTTTTGCCGCTCTATCTTTCGTGCGAGTGGCAAAAATTATCTCATAGTTTGAAACGTAATCCACGAAAACTACTAGAAATCGATTCCCACGTCGATCACCGGGAGTGATTGGACCCTTGGGGTCACTGCAAATCACTCTTCCGATCCGCTCAATTGGGACATTTGTGCCCGAATCCTTTTAGGATGTGCCTTTCGTGTCGCCTTGCCTTCGGCACAGGTCGGTCAATTTGTTTTTTCGTGCCGTAAGGACTATGCCCGACCTGGGGTCCCTAGCCAGTTTTTAAACTTTTTCATATTCTAGGTGACCCAAGCGCACGTCGTAGTGATGCAAACTTCCTTCTTGGAAATCTTTATTCTTGCTTTATAAATGTTGTTTAACAACATATCTGAAAACTTGTTCGAAAATCCACTTTGTTTGACACTTATTAAATTATCCACAAACACAGACCCAAATGTTCGAATTCAAAACATTCTTTCCCCATTCAAAACCATATCTATATGGTGACAATTTTCGGCAACGGTGCATCCCTTTTCACGTAATATTCCCGGCGAGATAAGTTTTTTTCAGTTTTGGTGCATTGTAAGCCTCAGTAAATTCGATGACCGTCGGAAACTGGGTATTCGTCTTTAGGGTGACTTCTCCAACTTTGGTAACCGCCGTCAGGCAGGGAAAATGTGTCATTCGGACAACATTTCCTTACATCTTCTAGGATGTCTGCGCTCGATACTAATTATCTACTAGCTCCACTGTCCACAATCACGTGTCTTCTACGGACATTCCTTCGGACATCCACTTGTTCAATTTTCAGCCGTAGTTTCCATCGTCGAAATAACTTCTTTCTTTTCGGCCAGCCGTCACATGACTTGTTGGCATTATTCTCGTTGGAATTGTTGGTATTATTCGACGTCTCTCAAGGCATTCCTTCTTATGTGCCCTTTCACCTCCGCAGATGTGGCACCCCCGCCTTTTCTCAGTTCGAACCACTGAGTTGGCGTGCAACCATGCTGGTGGTCTGCTCTTGAGAGCGTCATCTTCCAACTCTTGAGGTCAGACAATTAGCTTTTGGGCACGGCTCAGGTAATCCTGCCTTGAGGGATCATACCTGGCACCTTGAGTCTTGGAGCAGCAAATTGCACAATGTTTTCCACATTTAACTTTTCAAAGTACAATAAATGCTCAGTCCACGTCCTTTCAGGGTCCTTCTCGACCGCGAACCACATTGCCGCTTGGTGGTGCGAAATGTTGACTTAAATGGCAGCCACATCGGTTTCAGCACAAAATGCAAGTGGGGCGACATCTGCCACCACTTCCCAATATTTGAGCGGAAATACTCAGAGGCCGTACCTCCTAAGTGTTCCCCCAGCTTGTTAACCTTTAAGCGTTCCATCCACGTAAACCCGGAGTCCATTTCATCAATTTCAGTGGCCTCCATGAATTGATACAGCCACTGTTTAAACCCGGCATATAATCCTGCGTAAACCTCCTTTCCGGAGAACTTCTCCACGGTCAACTTCGGTATCTTGTCCATAACGTGACCGAACTGAGCCATTTGCATATTCCCGGCAACTGCATTTCCGCCGCCTACACTCGGTAAACCACATGTGGTGTTCTATTCACATATGTCACAGCGCCAACTTCCACGGCTTCGTCCTCTGCTAAATCATGCTGAACCATCTGCTGGCCGAAAATACGATATCCTTAAACTTTTCCGGAGTTCATTTTCTTTCACGCGTACTGGGGAGATCTTCAACTACCCAGACGACACACTTGCTACAAATCGCTTGATTTGCGCCTTTTCTACCGACAGTAAGCGCGCTTGGACATCTTTCAGTCCATCTAAGATAACCTGTAGGACAGAATTCTGCCCTGCCACGTATCGTCATAACATTCGTCCATGTTTCACGAGAAAATTAATTTACCAATCGAGAAACAACTGCACTACTCTTTAAAACAATGGGACTTTCCCCTTGCTCCACGAAACGTAACGAGAGTAACTTGAAACCAAGCCAAAGCCCTCCGAAACCTTGGGCTCATAACCTGTAGGAAAAATAACAACACAGAATACACTTGTGCTGAAAGAGCAGATATTGAACGACCTGGTCTTAAAGTATTGACAAGGCGGGATATTGCGAGGCGAAGAACTTGTGCGTGACGGATGTCACGCGGGTGATGCTTGTAATGACCTGCGGTTTAAAAGAAAAACGAAAGTATATTATGTAAAATTACTTAACCTAAATATAACAATACATTAAAGTTAAATTTAAATCAAACTTGCTAATAAACTTACACATTCAGCCGATTAGGTTTCAACTCCGTGAAAAGTCACCAAAGCCATAATGGCTACACGAAATTTCAACACAACTCGTGCGTAAACGTGTCCGATCAAGAACTGTTCGACATACCAAAGCCTCACACTCTGCGACATGTGAATATCTCAGAACAATTTCGTTCGATTCAGCAAGTAGATTTTTCGATCCATTTTCAGAACTAGTGGCTCAATTCTAACGTACCAGTTATGTTTTTTATCAGTCCAGATATCTAAGGGTACCCATGTTTCGCACCACTTAA
This sequence comes from Peronosclerospora sorghi, assembly GCA_026184515.1. NCBI lineage: Eukaryota > Oomycota > Peronosporomycetes > Peronosporales > Peronosporaceae > Peronosclerospora > Peronosclerospora sorghi. The sequence goes on from CM047580.1 coordinate 9,038,474, forward strand.
TACTTTTGTAACGTTCAAAAGTTCACTGTCAGAAGTTACATAATCACATGGCAGGTTATACGACATGTAGAGTTGGAATAAGAAGCTATGGTACCATGTACTACTAAAGCCTTTCAAAACTGTGTTAAACTATGAATATCCCCTATAAACAGGCATACTCCAAATCGAGGATCGGGGGAGGGCGACTCTCTTACTCGATCTTAAAATCGTGCAGGGTACGATTTAAAGCCGCTTTCTAACCTATAGTTAATGTTAAGGGTTAGCATTAACTAGGGCTTAACTGGGTTTTTGGCATTCGAAAGGATTTAAGAGATATGTTCTTCTGAAAAGGTCATTCCACTCGCACCACTACCTTCATTCTTCCACGTTTTTTTCTAGCGCCGAGGAATTACCATAAAAAACTCAAAATTCTTCTTCGTCGTCACCGCAACAACTGTCATCAAAAGCATCATCATATTCACCACCAGGAGAACAGCGCCGGCAGCAGCAACAGGGGAGAACTAAGAAAAAGAAAAGAAAGTCTACTCCAATGAAAACATGCCATCCTTCAGAGAGAATTTACCCTCTCATTATGGCCAACTAAATGTTCCAACTAGGCTTTGAGTGAAACCGAAGATTGTTGACATCATCATCGGAGAGATGCTGTTTGACGATGACGAAGAAGATGATTCCTCTGAAGAAAAGGACGAGGAGGGAGGAGACCGGTATTGTTGAGGGAGATGCCAACTATGCAGAGTTGCTTCAAGAAGAAGGGATGCGGGAAGATGAGGATCTTCAGATGATGGCCTCCCCATACAGTGACTTCAGTGGTGATACTGTCAACCACCAGCCGCCAGCATCAAGGGCTAAGGACAGAGCTCTAGAACTTTTTGAAGGATGGGATGGCGTATATGACAAGCAAGAATCAAGTGACTACTATCACGTTACTATTCGCAACAATACAGAGAATAAATTAATTGTGATATGCGTCACGCTGGGAGTCTCATTCAGACAAGCTCTAAGAATAATGCGGGAGACGAGAGAGGAAACTGTAATGGCAAGCATTGGAAACCCTAACACGACATGAGTGGTTTCTCTAGTTAGAGTGGCGGTGCAGTGAACCTGACAGCACTTTCGGAAATTTTGGTTTCTGGCTGTGCATTCCCGATTGAGGACTCTTTGACCCACCTATCCACCACGTACCTGGACATCACAGTACGCTTCTGCATCCGGGGAACCCTTTATAACTTCCACCTGATTGTTCAGCCTCTCTTCGAGCAACAAACCGACGAGAGCTTTTCAGTGTACTGAAAAGGGTGCTAGACGTCGTATGCCCCTCATGGACTTCCAGATTAATTGGAGTCACAGTGGATGGGGCCATATATGACCGGAGGCATGTGTGGCATTGCAAACAGAACTGAACGTGTCGTCCCCCCGAGCATGATCCTGGTGTGGTGTGGTGCGCACCAGCTGGATCTGGTCATGCAGAAAGTCTGCAAAGACCTTCTCGAGGGAGAATTTTATTTAAAGATCACCGAACTTATTGGCTATATGCGCCGTCAACAAAAACGTTATCGTCAAAATAAAGACAAATTGTCCCAAGGTCAGCACCACAAAACGGCTTTCCATGGGAAGAGTGGCTGGATGGCTCGTCAAACACAGTCAAGTTATAGTGCGCTACTTGACTCTGAAAGCTTCCGACATTTCCCCGAAAATGGGTTGGTGGATTATTATCCACGGCGTCACGCATTCATGGGACTTGTGGATATGACGTTCAAGGGGCTCCAAGCGCTGACGAAGCTTCTGGTGGATCATACGAGCAACCGGAAGCTCTCGTGACGAAGATCGGCTCGATCACAGGACTTCAAGGCCTACCGCTTTAGGAGATGCCTACCGCTTTAGGAGATGCCTGGAAGTCCGGATCCTGCAGCAGATGAGAACCTTGTTCTCTCTGACATTTGGCGATATACAGTCAAGATATCATCCGTTCGGAGCTTCTTGGAGGACAAGGGGTACTTCGTCATCCGTTTAATCCTAGATGTTGAGACTTCTGAGGACGAGGACCTCAGCCGGACACTAAGAGCAATCGATAAGCTGCTAGTAACATCTCTTTGGAAGATTGGGTCAGAAAACCATAGAGCGCAATCACTCGAATGCTGCTGTCGAGAAGCCGCTTCCTCCGTTCTGCCCCAACAATTTGTTAAGTTGCCCCGAGCAAAGAACATCAACGACATCTTCAAGGAGTACAAGGAGAGGCTTGGAACAACCGTAAGACCCCCGAGCTGTGTGCTACAACGAGCGAGGGCCTAGCCGTTGTGTATTCTCTCTTGATTGATCGTATCGAAGAAGAGTTTCGCAAGTTCAAACTGGCTTACGATTCGGAGAGGGAGGTAAAGCGAGATCTCGACAGCATGATGCCAACTCGACGAGAAATTCTAGAAGGAGCAGTAGGTACACACCGAAAATGGATGGAAACATCTAATAATCAGCTGCGGTGGACGACAGAAAGTTTCTTTAGAGGAGAGCTGGAAGGCTTGTGGTCTGAAGGATAAGTTTCCGTACCTCTGTGCGTTCCCGGGTGGCTTGGCAACAGTATTCCCAGGGACCTCAACCGTCGAGTCCGACTTATTCGTCATGAAATGGGAAAAGGATGGCACACGCACGAGGCTCACTGACTTGGCACATGAGGGGGTACTGCAATGTAAGCAACGAGAAGTGCTAACAAAGATTACGAAAGATGGAGTGATGTGACCGCGCGAACGTCGTCAAGCTAAATGTCGCGGCCTTTCGTTTGACTATACTTGAAAAATCAGGGCTCGTTTTACGCGATCGTAAGATTGCGCGGGAATCGAATGTAACTTAATATCCAGGGAATAGAGAATATTCGACGTGGAGAATGCGTGCCTACAAATGATTTGACTGTGCTCAGTATTAACCACTCGAAAACCTTAGAAAATGGAGCACCGCTTGAAACAATTGGATAGAGAGGGGCAAGAACATTAAAAACTACTTAATTACCTTGATAATCTCTTGGTTGTCATACCCTGTCCTTTCCCTCACACCATTACACACCAGCAGGCCTCTTTACATTGGGATTTACCCTTTTTACCTAAAATAGGCTATTTTGGGGTGATTACGAAAATTATTTTGGGATATTCTGGAACCACTTTTATTCCCTATGTAACATCTACAAACGTTGACATATCTCCCCAAGCTGATGGTGCTGCTTGCACTGCAAAATCCCTTCGAGTGAAAAATCCGTTAAAGTAACATAAACTCGTCCTTTTGCTAGGTAATTTCCGAAAAATCCGACTCGACCGTGCTGGTACCAGGGAAAACAGTAGCAATCACGCCTGCGAATTCCTGAAGAAGCGGGCATCTTTTCCCCGCAAAGAACCATCCTTTCTCGAAAGATGTTTTGTGATCACAATCATCGAGATATTTTTTGAATTGTGGCTCACGACGTTGTGCCTGTACTAAAGCCGCAAATTCATCTTATAACTGTTGAAGATCGTGCTGGGTAAAGGTCTCCAATAAACGCAATTTTTTTTTCTTAATTTTTGCTCTCGAATAATATGAGAAAACTGTTGTCCACTTAATTTGACAATTTCGTGTGGCAATACTGGCGGTAGTGGACCTGCCGCTGCATTATTGATATCCCTTTCCACTACAATCCTCGATATTTTGTCGATTGTTCCGACAAATAGTTTGGAGACGGATTGAATAAAGAGATGAAAGTGCTGGGGTTCCGTGCACTCAATATATTGAAATGTCTCTAGACATAGGTCCCTTGATTGCAGATAAGATTTTTGGCGCTTTCAAATTTCACTTCATAGTTTCCAATCCGATAAATATTTGGTGGTGGCGCTATTGCGAGCTCATGCTCGCTTCAAGGGCCATGGACGTCGCACATTTCACATAATTCAATTACCAGCCGTTTTAATTCTTCACGTTTGTTGGCTAACCAGCGTCGCAAGTCCTTGAAGGCGGACGAAAGACACGTTGATGGTGTCCACATACGAGGACAACATATGAATCATAATCCACAAGAAAGTAGGTGGCGTACAAGCCGGATTTCTGTATTTCAATACGCCTCGCTGCAAACCATCCTAACAATATTCCCGTCGATAACCATCTTGTAACAATGAACTTTGAGCATTTCGACCTTATTTGAGAAATTAAATTCTGCTGACGCCGTAAATACCCAGTCATTCCTGTAGTCGAATTCACGAATGTATCGCTACGAAGTGCTTTGAAGCCTGCTTGAACTATAAAGTCCAACTGATGCAACGCACACCAAGTCCGTTACAATCCAGTAAGAAATTCTTGTTGAAGCCTAGTAACGACACGCTGATGCCGTCCTGTCATATTAGACGCTATATTGTGGTGGATTCAAGTTCAAAATCGAAGACCGTAGTGTCGAGAACCTGACCACCATCGTGCCCAGCCTTCCAACTTACGGGGGGGGGGTACCCCGCGAACCTTCGCCTTCGATCCGATCTGATCGTACGCTGCTGGCAGACGACCGATCATCAACACATGACGCCTGGTCCGATTTGTTCTTCATCCCACCTTGTGTACCCGATGGAATGGTCTGGTAACACACTCGGTGGATCGGTGCTGGGAATCGACTTGTGGTCTAAATGTGTGAGACCGTGCTGGGTAGTGTACCCTGGGCGGAACTATTCACCCTGGGTACGGGTAGACCAGTTATACTTGGAGTGAGTATACTCCAAAAGGAAGATCGCTCAACCGATCGTAGAGCCCAACCAATATGAGAATAAAACTCCAATAATCCAATAGGGAGATCCAAATGAGAACGTGATATACTCCACGAACGATATCTCCACGTAACAATCCAAAAGACTTAATAACACGTTCCAAACGTGCGTAACTTGAACTTGAGAATCCGACCAAGTGTACTCCCGTCGAGGGATTCCGGCGGGCCAAGTGCGTCTGTAACGCGTCCCGGCCAGGTATAATGATCTGGAGGGGATTACTCGACCCTCCGCTCCCAAACACTCTGCGGCGTGCAGAGGCGACTGATGTACAAAGCGAAACGACCTCCGGTTGAGTTAAAGTACCAAAAATTAAGACGTAAAACCAAAACACGCTTTTAGCAGGCGAAACCAAAATCACACTAAAACTCCATACCCCCTATGGCCCCCAATATTTACACACATGAAAATATGTAAGTGCACGCCATATCATGTGACTTACCAAAATCCGTGTTCTTGACATCTCTCGCACACAATTGGCCCAAAAGCCTCCTTGATTTCCACCAATCCGATTGCCGACAAGCCGATCGGTGTGCTGCTGTCTCAAAACGGCCAAAATTCTTGGGTCCGCTTCGCCACAGCCGCCCCTGAGTCTGGTCGCAGCCGCGCAACGGTAGCTTCCCGATCTCATCGTATTCCAGATCTTCACAGAAGCGGACTTCACCTATGGACGGATCTCCGAGTCCACCTTCGCCAGGTACTTGCCTTGTACACCCGATCGTCTTGTAACCTCTCTTGACATTATTTTTTACAGGTGCCCTGAGTTCCTCATCACCCCATCTCGATTCGCCTACCAGATCGGCACGATCTGACAGCCATCTCAGCAACTCAGAGTCCGACACACCGGACAGGCACCAGATCGAGGCCGATCAGCTCCTGAAAGCGGTCCGTGAGCTCCAGTCTCAGTTAGACATCAGGGATTCTTCACTCCTTCGACTGCGGAAGGAGGTGGATACGTTGATCCCCATGTCCACGAAGTTGCAGGAGGTGAACGCTGAAAACGCACATCTCCGGGCCCAGATCGCCCAACAAGAAACGAGAGGTAAGCCGATCGATCTGTTTTCATCTTGGGTCTGGTCTGACCCTCCTTTGCATGTAGATCGGTTGCCCGCCGACATCGCCAAAACGTTCGACACCTTAGTCACGGATGATCGGCAGTCGCATGATCATTGCGATCAGCTCCGACCGATCTTGGACGGGCAGATCGGCTCACGGCACGATCTGTCTCGCTTGGATGCCTATAGGTCCCACTCCTGGAACAGCTCGCGGTGGTCGACCGGCAGAGGTTGGGGGACCAATCCGATCGGACCTTATTCCGCACCCAACACGGTGACCTGGAGAGGCAGATCAGCGAGTTACAGGTCGTGGTCCGGGATCAGATCGGGAAGGTCGAGTCCTTCCAGAGCCGATCGGACGCCTGGACCCAGGAATCAGATCGTCGCTGGGCGGCCGTAAATCGGTGCTACCAACAGTTGACTGACTTGTTGCACCGGCGTCCGGCTGTATCCCCTAGCGCTGAACGGTCTTCATCGACCGTTCTGGTTGATCTGCATCAAGACCGGACCCGACGCCACTCATTGGCCAAAAGTAAGCACCCCGAAAAAAAATCGCAAACTTCCAAGAAGCGCAAGGACGCGTCGAGGGGCTCAAGGGTGCGGGGCATAGCGCGTGACTCCTAACTCGAGGAGAAACGAGCGGTGCCCCAGAAGAAAGCCAAGACGCTGGCGCATCTTCAAGCCCCAGATCGGATGCAGATGACAAGTCTATCATCCCCAAATCTCGTGCGCCCTCGCGCCCCCGCGCCGCTCATACCAAGCGTATAGAGGTCTCCTCCGGAGAGGACTCGGGGTGCGGATCGAGTGATTCCGAGTTCTTGATCACTGCCTTATCGAAGTCTCGATCCGATCAACGCCGAGGTTCCGTTCCTGCAAAGCCTACATCGGGGACTAATAAGGAGATCAGCTCCCAGGGTGATGGTGCTGCACCGACGCGCAAGTCGACCGGACCGTTGCCTTAGTTCCAGCCCGGCACATCCGGGCTGCGCAATCACGCCCGATTGAAAGGGTTGTTGGCCGGAGATCGACCTCTCCCATCTCTGACTTCGGATGCCACCTTGCCGTGGTCACCGGGGCAGATCGGTAGCTTGCACCGATCAGCCCTGACCAAGCAAGATCTAGCCCGGTCGGTGTCCCGACCAGATTTCTGGCTTTTCCCTCCAGCTCTGAAACCCCCTGACCCGTCTGCGTGGCGGGCGGATCTGGTCACAGGACCGCAAGTCGCCCGTCTGTATGCAGATCGACCATGGGAAGTGTTGCTCAACGCCAAGTTGGAATCCATGTTCGCGTCGACTTCTTGGATCGATTTGCTTCTGGGTCGACTTCGGGTTTTTAACACAGCTCACTGCCAAGCGATCTGGGAGTCTACGCACTATCTAGTTCTTCTTCCTGGTCGGAAGTTACGTGACCAAGACCTGATCTTGTATCGGAAGCGCCTGAAACAGCGCCTGAGCCGGGCGGGCGAGGACTGGATGATCCTATGCCAATTTATTCTGGAAGGGATGCTGGTACGAGAGTGCGACATTGACATATTTTTGTATCCGGTGTTTCTTCACATGTCCAAGCGTCGCGTTGAAAGCCCCCGGGCGTTGACTGAGAACGGCCTCTGGTATCCCGGTGTTCGGTGCGACAGGCCAGTCGTAGACCTGAAGGACGCCTTGATCCAGATCGATCTACAGGAGCCCTGGTGTATTCAACATCGGGACCAGATCGAAGACCATCCGGCATTTACTATCGGTCGTTTGTGGGGGTGATTGCGACTCTTGATGTGTCTGATAGCTGACCAGATAATCCATAATACATATCATCATTCTTTTCAAATTCCTGATCATCCAATCAGTTGACCAAATTTCATCACTTTCTCCAAACTTGCACCAACACGTTATCATATACAGTTTCCATCCACATCGCGAAAATCATCACCACGTTCGTCATTCCACTACTCCAGTTCATCACAGTTCATCACAAATTCACAATAATTCCGACCTTACACATATTCACACCGATCGATATACTGATCGGTGCTACTGTGTGTCTTGATCTTCGTCTTCATGAGTCTGCATCACTGCAAAGCGATTCCGACTGACTCGTTCTCGCTCGAACTCTCGTAGCAGTGCTCCACAATTTAGGTCGAGTTCGTCGATACAAGTTTCTTCGTCATGATCCTTCCAGCGGACTAGATATTCTCGGTGAGTGCGACCGATACGGGTCTTCTTGACCGATCGGACATCCAGCACTTTTTCCACCTCGAATTCGTCCTCTTCCAATGGCCTTTCCCAACTGTCCTCCGGCAGCAGAGCCTCATCGAAATCGAATCTCTCCGCTTAGTCCACCAGACAGGGAATTTAGGCCGATCGGGGAATTCTCTGACCAGCTTCGGCTTGTACACGTGCACGATCGGAAAAACTTTGTAATCCGTGCCGATCGTGATCAGACCGGCAACATGATCACCGATCAGCTCTGCTGCACGGAAAGGACCGTGCCACATGTGAGCCAACTTCTTCGCATAGCCTTCCTTGACCCGATCGAGGTATTACCATACCCTCGCCCCTGGTTCAATACCATGAGGGCGGACCTGATCGTTATTCCGATCTGATCGATCTTGTGTGGCCTGAAGCAACTTTCATTGACGACTTCCTTCGCATGCTGATAATGCTTCTGGACCTGCATACGCCAACGACGGGCGTCGCGATCGCGGGTCCGAGTGCAGCCGATCGGTATCGCCGCTTCAAGTGTCGATCGAGGGTCCCATCCATACGCCAGATAAAAAGGCGTTTCTCCTCGGACCCGATCGGTTGAAGAGTTGAGTGAGAATACCAGTATCTCTGCATACTCATCCCAGTCACGTTGGTCCGGATCGGCCACATACATCTTGATCGCCCTTGTGATTGTCTGCACTATGCGTTCAGCCGATCCGTTCTCTTGCGGGCGATATGCCATCGTCGCGCTCTGCTTCTGGCCTAGCATGTTATTGAACGATTGGAACACCTCAGCCATAAAACCGGGTTCCCGATCGTGTCTGATAACTTCGCTGGCGCCAACCTTTATGAACACGCATTCCTCGTAGTTCTGGGCGATCCGCTCCGCAGATCGGGATGCACTACCCTTTGCTATCACCATACCAGTGAACAGGTCGATCCAGATCAGCAGTTCAGTGTTGCCGCGCGTTGATCTGGGCAGTGACGGTATGTGTTCCATTGCTATTACCTGGAAAGGGTAAGTAGACTCGATATTCCCGGGCGATCGCCCCTTGATTATCGGTCTGCCCTTTCCGGTCTCACAATCTGTGCAACAGCCCACATATTTCTACACGCTCCGAAAAAGTCCTCTCCAGTGAAAGTGGGCCCTGATCTTGTGGTATGTCTTACTATGCCTTGATGTCCCCCTTCTGTACTCACATGGTAGTGATGAAGGACATTCGGCTGTAGCAACTCAGGGATCACCAATTTCGCCAGTCGATCTCGATCGGCACTATCTTGGTCAAAGTCACGGCAGTAATACAGCAATCCATTGTCATCCACATCGTAACTGTCCGCGATCTTGGTACACTCTTTCACTTTATCATTCGTTAACTTTGGACAGTTCACCGCGCAGATAGGCTTTCAGGTTGACGATCCACTCTTCTTCGTCCTGCGCCTTGAGAATCCGTTCCGCCCTTAGCTGTTGCACAACGCACTCACTCATCCTTTCCTTTGGGAACGATCGGCGAGACTTCTGAGTTCGCGATCTAGTCGCCGCCATCACATGCACCTGATCAGGGCTGTCCTTGGGCTTGATCAACTCGGTAGTCTGTTTATGTCCATAAGTTCATGTAGAACGGCCTCCTCGGTGATCGTCACCCCGATCTGGTCCCGCATGGCTTGGGTCGCGAGGTGGTCGGCGCTTCTGTTCCAATCCAGTTTCACGTGCAATAGCTCGTGGTTGGGATAGTCTTTCAGCGCCTTCATCACCCGATCATTCAACAACTTCAGCCGTGGTGCCTTACAGTCGATCTCCCCGGTGATCTGTCTTATCACTAGGTTGGAGTCACCACATATGATGATCCGACCTTTTTTCTGTGATGACAGCAAATCGAGACATAGAAGGAGCCCCCGATATTCCGCCTCGTTGACCGTTATGTCAGGCGTGAAATCGGCGGCGGCTGCTACTATAGACATTGTGGTAACTTCCACAGTATGGCACTATAGGAGCCGACCTTCTTCTTCACGCTAGCCGATCCGTCGAAACTCAAGACCAGGAGTTCCTCATCCCGATCGACGATCGTTGTCGGCAGTGAGATTGACTGTCGAGGTTGCTTCCTTGGGGCAATCGCCATCAGAGCCTCATCCACTTCAGACCGAGGGGTGATACTGGCAGCCAATGTGCCCAATATCTCTTCCTCTCCTTTGGTGCACTTGACGACCTCGAGGGACCACTGCGACAAGATCGCTGACCATCTGACGAGCCGACCGTCCATACCATTGGCTGATAATAGCCAGGCCAATGTAGACTTTCTCGAAAGAACCTTTACAGATAGGCCGACCAGTAGGTTGTAGCACACATCAAAAATCCGTAGTCAAGCCAGAACTTCCTTTTCGACGATCCCATAGTTAACTTCGTTCGGCTTCAGCGTCCGGCTCGTAAAAGTGACCGGGTGGTACACTCCATCATGTTCTTGCACTAGAGTGGCAGAAATGGCCCACTTACTAGCGTACACAATGACGATCGGTATTTTTTCCGGATCGAAGTGTCTGAGAATCGGTGCCGTCGCCATCTTGGCCTTCAGCATACCGAAAGCAACCTTTGCACGCTTCATGTAATCGTCTGCCTCAAACTGCGGAGAATCTGCGGGCAGATCAGAGTCGCAGCCCTCCCGTAAAAGTTGCCCGATCTCATTCGCGCAACATATGGTAGTCGACTTCCCGGAGCTCGTACAGCACGGCCGCGTAAATCGCGAAGTTTTCAATGAAGCGGCTGTAGTAATTTAAGCTCCCTAAGAAGGACTGCATTGCCTTCAGTGATCTGGGAAAAAAAACGGGAGGTTGCTCAGTGACTCCAGATCCTTAGGATTGGCCTCCAGCCCACTGATTGTACCATATGACCTAAATAGGCGACCTTGGACATTCCCCAAAAACTCTTCACAGCACTGATCGACATGTTCCAGAGATCTCATGTCTCCAACAACCGTTCGACCTTCTCGCACAGATCGCTCCATGACGAAGCAGGGATTAGAATGTCGTCGATATACGATCGCCTCCCCAGAACGGACGGTCTCCTTTCCCGATCGGGTTCACCCTCTGTAAATACATCATAGTTTTCGGTGGAGTCCCGATCGGTACTGATATTGAAGTGTCCATACAGTGCGTTGTCGATCATCCTCTGGTAGATCTGGGGCGCGTTCTTCAAACCGAACGGCATACGGTTCCACTCGAACAGACCGAACGGCGTAATAAATGCGGGGATCTCGTGAGCGCGATCGGTCATCGAAACCATCCAAAACCCACTTGCCATATCCAGCGAGCAATACCATAGGGTCTTGTCAAGATCTTCCATCAGATCGCTGATCAGCGGCATCGGGTACACCATAAACTTGGTCAACCGAATTACCAACCGATAATCGATGCACAACCTGATGTCGACGCCGTTCTTCTTGATTACAATCACGATCGGCGAGGACCACGGCGAGGTCGACGGTTTAATAATCTTGGTATCCAACAGTCCTTTAATAAGATCAGATAGCTTTTCGAGGTACTGTGGCGCCACACGTCGGCATCGCTGGGCGATCGGCTTGGAATCACCAACATCGATGTCACAGATTGCTCCGCGAGCAGCAGGGGGTAAGGCATTGCCTTTCCCGACCAGCAGATGCTTCTTCTTCCATATTATCTTCTTAAGCCGATCGATCTGGTCGGGCTGTTGACATCCCGATGACCAACTTGTAGATCGTCCAAGGTGACTTCGGGCATATCGGCGGACACTCAGGGAGGAGGGGGAGGACTGCCATCTGGATCTCCAGCTCCTGAATGTACTGATCCCTCCCTCATGTATACAAACTTGATCGTCTTCTGGGGAAACATCACCCAAACCGTCCTGATCGGTTGCACACTGCTGTTCCCGATCTGCGGGCTGCTCTTCAACGACATCTATCTTCTTAGGCACGCCATCGTGGTCCGCCCCAGCAATCTCATGTTCCCCTTTTTCTGTTTCTGTTTCCGGCTCCTCTGTCGCCCGTTCTTGTGAAACCACCATGTTGACGAACCTTGGCTCATCTGCTTGATGGTCCACCGTGTCCGGCGACTGCTGTGCCTTTCTTCGAACTAACATCTTCTTTGGGGTTACATAGCTGGGTCGTTCCACCATAGGTGAGGTATATTCTTCCACCGGTCCATCATTGCTAACCAGATCGGTGGTCGGTTGGTATGCCAAGTTCTGCCATTCGACATAACGTCTCAATCCGATCGAGACGAACCCCGCCTTTCTTGGCACCTTCCCTTCCGCTAGCCGCATGTCAACAATAGTATTGTTGTCGGGCGTAAGCGGCTTGTCACCGATATTAGTGAGTCGAACGTAATCAAACCGGCCGGCGCTCTTCACAAAGGTCGGATCCCACCGGTCGCGCCTGGTCACCCATAACTTCCTTGATCGAAAACCTTTATCGACCGGGGTATCAGCGGATAGTCCGACTGTAATGGTGACATCTTGATTCCACCTGACCAGATCGGTGTGCGATCCATATAGGGCCGCCGACCAGCTAACTGGATCTGGACCTCATCCGGGAGTGTAAGCACTCCATGAGACATATCTAGGCGAATACCCGCCAGCGCCATAAAATCCATGGCTAACAGGACATCCTGACCGGCCAGATTGCCAACACAAGCGCTGAAAAAGTAAACTAACGAACCCGATAGGGTGATCTTCACGCGCGTCCTTCCTTCGGTCATGTAAGAAATTTCCCCAATTCCAACGCATTCTTGTCTCTGGGTATCGTCTATACGACATCCGACCTTACGAGCAAAGGCGGAGTCGATAATCGAGACTTCGTCCCCAGAGTCGAACAACATCGTTGCCTTCTGGTTATTAATCTTACCACAGGCTTTCGCCTGCTTAAACCATTTGTCGGGCGCATGATACTTACAGTATCCGCGAGACTCCCCAGGCAGCAGATCCAGCTGCATGACCACCTTCGATCGGGAATATTCATCGGTCGTGAGATTGTAGACCGGATGATCCCGATCGACGCAATTGAGAACAGAACATGTATTGTCGGTTTTATCCTCCTTGCCGACATATGCATAGATGTGAACCGTAGACCGCTCGGCTCGATCCAGATTCCAACCTGGCGATCGTTCTACTTTAACATATTTTCCACGTCAGGTGGAAGCATCCCCGCGTGCTTACCCGGCGCATACCACTTGCGCATCAGATTGTAAACTCTTCAATCTTGCACTTGCCGGCCTCGTGGATCTCTCCACATGACTTGCACACGAAGAGGCAGTGATCGGTGGCGTGGCCGCGTCTTTCGCACTTCTTGCATATTAATTTCTTCCAGCAGTTTCCACCGTCATGCTTGCTCGACCCGCAGTGAGAACACTTCTTGCGAGGTCGGTCCGGGTCGGACTTGTTCCCACTCCTGCCCTTTCGATCTGCTTGGTTAGGCATCGATCTGGTTCTTGGGGCAGGTTCCGTGATGAAAACGTGGCGATAATGGTCCTCATCCGACTCCTGACTGGGCAGGCCGCTACTTTCCTCTTCCGACCCAGTGCTGTCTTCAGTCACAATCGCCTTGACAGAACGGACCGATCTGGTTAAGGGCCTCTTCACAGGGTCGGTCTGGGTCTTCGATCTGTATCGAACCGATCCAACGGCGACCTTCGCCCTCATACTGCGCGAATGTTGCAGCGCCCGCAACGTCTGCTCCACTTCCGTATCATCCTTTGGGAGCAGCAGAGTCAGCTGATCTGCCAGCTCTTGGTCATCAAGGGTACTAATATAGTGACCCACGTGCTCCATAGCGGCACCGGTCTGCGGGTTGCCTTCCTTGATCACTATCCCGGCGCGAATTGCAGCCACGTTAAGACGGTGTAAGTACTCGATCGGCGTCTCGTCGCCCCGCTTCTGCATATGGTGGTACTTTCGGGCGGTAGAAAATCCGGAGTTGCAGTACTGCCCCTCAAATTCTTAACATAGTAGATCCCAGTCAGATCGGACATCCCGACCCAACTGTTGGATCCAGTTCGCAGCCGGTCCTTTCAGCATATCCCTGAAGATCAGACACCGTTCCTTTTTTTGTCTGCTTTTTACGGGATCGTCTGATCCCGTAAGAAAGCAGACTTGACCCTACCAAACCACGACCTGGTTTGCTCTTCGTCGGCGTCCTTGCCAGTAAAGTCCTTGAGGTCCGTAGTCGCAGCCATAAGAATACGTGGGATCGCGGCAGATCCAAGATCAAATGCGGTCGTAGAGGCTAGGTTAGCCTTACGCGTTCTGACCGCCCCTGCACCGTCTGACCCATAGTGGTCATCCGGATCGCCGACCGACTCCATGTCGTAATCGCTATTCTTGCTTGATCGGCGCGGTCGGGCTGGCTGCGGATTGCGTCTTCCTTTGCCAAATGGTTTACCACCTCGGATAGCCTTATCCGCTGATGCCACTGACTCCATATCCACATCCCGGCAAATATTTACATTTTGCCGGGAAGATCGGTCCTGGGCATGTGGGCACGGAGGCGATCGGCATCGGTCTCCCATGAAACGCTTCATCATCACTTCAAACATGGCTTGAACGTTAGCTTGGGTCATGGGCAACGTGTTGGTATCCTCCTTTGGAGGTACTGAATCCTGTGGGGGCTCCTGGGGCCCCTACTGTCATGAATCCCCTTGCTGCCGCACGTCCTTTTTATGCTACCACGGGGGTATGGTCCGCCACCATGGTCATCCGCTCAACACCGACCTCCAACTCCGATGAGTTATTAGAAGCAGGTGGAGACTGATGCGACGACTTATCATCGGAGCACACATCGTCGTATGCTGCCGTGGTCTCAGCGACCTTCAATGCTGCGGTGGGAGTTGGGCGGCGTACCGCCCCCACCAACGGCACCAAATTGTCATGGAGGGTCGACATCGACATCTACAGCCTCCAAGTATACAGATCGAACAGTTTGTGTACGCTGGCGAGGTTTCGCACTTTCATGCCGACCTCAGCCAGCATCTACAGCAGGTTGTTCACCAATAGAAACGGCCAATCGCTTTGGATCGGCTCGGAGGTGGGTCCGAGAAGGCGATAGGGGATCTGGGGTCTATAATCCGCATGACCTGGTCTTCACGAATAAATCGCTTCAACTCGTGGATGTAATACATCCTGGTAAGGTCTTCTTCTTTGATGACCCCATCCCCGACCTGCGACTTTTCTTCCAAGTCGTATTCCTCGGACGGCATTCTGAGCCTCTGCTTGGGAACCTTGGGAAGGTGGACTGGATCGTTCCGATCAGCCTCCAAGTCGTTTTCACTTTTTATTTTCTTTTCGTCAAAATATTCATTCAAATGCATAGGATCAGGACGAAAGCCCTGATCCTTTCCGAAACTATAGCAAGACTTGCTATAGTCCCGATCGGCTCCGGTGGGAGCCTTATGGGGAGGAAAAAACTTATTAATCCCGATCTGGTCCTCCACCCGGCCATATCGGACATCACCATCCTTATCGACAACGAGAACATAAGGCGATAGCCGTTCCTTATGTCCTCTCCAGAACGATTCCAAATTTAATTCATTGTAGTCAATTCTTTGCTGACTACAATGAATTAAATGTGGAATCGTTCTGGATGATATCCACGATCACCAAGCCGCTGCGGTGATATCCACGATCACCAAGTGATCCGGGCACGCGCACCATTGTGTTGTAGTCAAGTTCAAAATCGAACACCGTAGTGTCGAGAACCCGACCACCATGCTCAGTCTTCCAACTGACAGGGGGGGGTACCCCGCGAACCTTCGCCTAGGATCCGATCTGATCGTCCGCTTCTGGCAGACGACCGATCATCAACACAGGACGCCTGGTCCGATTTGTTCTTCATCTCACCTTGTGTACCCGATGAAATGGTCTGGTAACACACTCGTTGGATCGGTGCTGGGAATAGACTTGTGGTCTAAATGTGGGAGACCGTGCTGGGTAGTGTATCCTGGGCGGAACTATTCACCCTGGG
This sequence comes from Peronosclerospora sorghi, assembly GCA_026184515.1. Taxonomy (NCBI): domain Eukaryota; phylum Oomycota; class Peronosporomycetes; order Peronosporales; family Peronosporaceae; genus Peronosclerospora; species Peronosclerospora sorghi. Next base: position 9,054,463 of record CM047580.1, read on the forward strand.
TACGGGTAGACCAGTTATACTTGGAGTGAGTATACTACAAAGGGAAGATCGCTCAACCGATCGTAGAGCCCAACCAATATGAGAATAAAACTCCAATAATCCAATAGGGAGATCCAAATGAGAAACTCCACGAACGATATCTCCACGTAACAATCCAAAAGACTTAATAACATGTTCCAAGCGTGCGTAACTTGAACTTGAGAAGCCGACCAAAGTGTACTCCCGTCGAGGGACTTCCGGCGGGCCAAGTGCGTCTGTAACGCGTCCCGGCCGGGTATAAGAGCTGGAGGGGATTACTCGACCCTCCGCTCCCAAACACTCTGCGGCGTGCAGAGGCGACTGATGTACAAGGCGAAACGGCCTCCGGTTGAGTTAAAGGCCCAACAATTAAGACGTAAAACAGAAAAACGCTCTTAGCAGGCGAAACCAAAACCAACACTAAAACTCCCTACCTACCCCCTATGGCCCCCAATATGTACACACATGAAAATATGTAAGTACACGCAATCTCATGTGACTTACCAAAATCCGTGTTCTTGACACCTCTTGCACATGATAGACCCAAAAGCCTCCTTGATTTCCACCAATCCGATTGCCGAAAAGCCGATTGGTGTGCTGCTGACGCAAAACGACCAAACTTCTTGGGTCCGCTTCGCGACACTATCAGTTGATATTCTGATAATTCAAGTATTCCACGATTCATTGAGTACCACTGAAAATCGAGAAATGATCTGAAACATATTGTATCCGGTGTGACTTTGATGCATCGGTATCGCCATGAGATGGATGTTAAATAGCTGTCCCTTAAAGGCAAAAGCGCAAGCAAACATCTAAATACCCTTGTTTGCCTTTGATTCCACAATCAAAGGCAATAGAAAAGGCCCAAACAGCATGCAATATTTGCGAATTAAGTTGCAGATTCACAGCGCAAACTGACCGAACATATGATATGACTTTCCCATCGCTGATATTTCCAACTTCGCCTATTTTAGCTTCTTGTTTCGTTGCTTAAAGCAATTTCGAACACTGCCTAAAATAAATTCCAATAGCAATGAACTTTATAACGAGAAGAAATTGCAAAGTATTCGTTACATACACTTCGTTGTATCCACTGATATTTTCACCATCCGTTTCTTGCTGATGAAAAATCGATAACGTCTTTGAACGCAGTTCGGATCCTCCTGTTTCCTCATCATCTTCAGATTCCATGAGAAAACCCTCACTAGTATCTTCAACAATATTTTTGTTTATTACGAATGTCAGCTTCTCATTAATTGATCCAGTTGATAAAGTAAACATTTGTTGAATACTCTGACTTTAGTTGAGGTCTAGATCAAAAACTTTTTTCTTCGTTCCTAAATGCCAAGTCTCGAATATTTAGCAAATTCTAAGGCGTGCATGTTTCCACAATGCGATTTTAAATGATCAGCACGCCAAGGTTTTTGAGGTACTTAATATTGTTGTCCGTTTCCGCTTTTTTCTGTCTTGGGTGGACTCATTGTCCCTTCCAAACTTCTCGCAAAATTGTCAGACGACCGAAACAACAGCGCTCGTAGCTGCATCCCTCGATACCACTCGAATGCCATAGATAGATTCCCATTTCGATTGATAGTGTATTTCTTTTCTGTAATTTTGACATGCTAACAAGGTCCTTATTATGGAAAGACCTACGAAACTCGCGGAAATTGTTGGCTGGTAGCTAAGAGAACTAAGCCGCACTATAGGAGTATACAGTAGAACCTGTCAGATTTAATACTGTCAAAACTAATAACCTGTCATAATTAATAAAAATCGTCGGTCCCGACTTGGGCCAAGCCAGAGAACTAATAACTAATAATTAATTGGTTTCGGTTAGTCCCGACCCAGTATAAGATTAATAATTCCATATATTTTTTCTGTGACTTCTACTGAAATTACTGTGTTATGCTAGTTTGTGTAAGTTTTTTTCTGGCGAATACTAAACGAATGATCCTTCATCATCTGAAGCGTGGCAGGAAATGATGCTGAAGTAGAATCTGCTTGTTGCATCCAGTAAATCTGCAGCTTTACCAACATCTGATTTGCCTCGGCGTCGGAGATCGTTGGAGGTTCTTCACTGTCATCCTCGCCTTCTGGATCTTCTGGAACTCCAAATTTTTCGTACGTGTTGAGAATCTCCGCAACAATCTCTTCTTCATCCGGAACATAACTGACTTCCTGCTCGGCGGGATAATTGAGCAGGTTGCGGATGTCCATCGGATTGCTGTACCGAAGCTGGCGTCTTTGCTACTCTAATTCCTGGATGACTTCCTGCGGAGGCTCAACTTCAGCTCCAGCAACAGTTTCACTGGAAGACTCAGAACGAATTGAGCAATGTCTGAAGCAGTTTTGAATCGTCTGCGGCTTCACATCGTTCATCCATGCTGCCACGGCCATGCGAATCCCATCCAGAACGTTGTTTTTTTCGGGATTGGCAACACTGTCCTCAATCAGCTCCAAAAGCATCCGGTTGAACCGCCGACGATAATAGGCCTTGAAGTTGCGAATGATGCCAGCATCACAAGGTTGAATCTTCGATGTGGTGTTCGGCGGCAGGTAGACAACTTTTGTGTTGAGCAAGGTGACCTGCGCCGGAGGTTCTTGATGGGGATGTGAGCGCTGGAGTTGTCGAGCAGCAGCAGAACTTTGCGTCCATGCATTCTTTTTTCGAAATCCGTCAGCCAAATTTTGAAAACATTCTGCGTCATCCATGCTTTTGCGTTTGCATGGTATTTGCAGCCGAATGAGTCTCGATTGACTTTTTAAAGCATCTAGGGTTCATTGACTTGCCAATCACCAACAGCGGCAACTTGTCAGAACCATCCCCGTTGCTGCAGACAGCAATCGTGATGCGTTCCTTGTTTGCTTCCGTCCTTCCAGTTGTGTTGCAAGCGAGTTGTCGGCTTGCATTCGATAAAAAAGGCCAGTTTCATCCATGTTGTAAATGTCTTTCCATTCATATTGGTCAAGACATTGGCGAAGTTCGGGCAGGCTCTCAGCAAGAAGCGTCATGTTGACGGAGCCGCTTTCTCCAAAGCGGCGGTATGATTGAATTTCATGACGTTTTTTGAAATACTCCAGCCAACCATTTGAGAACTCGTACGTTGGCGACGCATTGGGATAAAGCCGCCGTATGGCGGCTTTCTCACGAATGAGGTCTCCTGAGATGTTGATTTGTGCCTCGTAGAGTTTGACCCACTAGATCAGGGCCTCTTCGACAAGAGGATAAGTGACGGTGCGGTGCGTCTTGATGCTGACATTCGTGTTTTCAACATCAATGCAAAGCAGAGCATCTGACTCTTTCAGCGTGTTTGAGATCGTGCCTTGGATAACTAAGATGTTGTGGGTTTCTTCTAGCCACTTTATCAGCTGACTGTGTGTGAGCTTGGGGTTGTGCGCTTGTGTTGACAAAGAGCGATGCGGATGGCATCGGTCATTGTCTTACGAGGTGGTTTGTTGACTCTAAGAGGCATTGGAATGGCTGGATGAGGGGGAGTGAATGGAGTGAGGAAAAAAAGAAAAAAACAGGAGAGAAGTGCCCATTTTATATGCAAAAATCAGGGCAAAATTTCGTTTTTTTGGCCCTTAGTAAATAGATGCATCAGCAGTTTACTACCTATTGCATGATGTCAGCAAAAAAAACCTGTCAGATTTAATAACCTCTTAGAATTAATAACTTAGGGGTGGTCCCGAGGCTATTAAATATGACAGGTTCTACTGTACAAGAAAATACGGAAAATTTTCGGGAAGCTCAATGCATATATATATATTACAATGGACCAATCAGAGCCCGAATAGCTTTCATTTCATCTGAACTTAATTTTGGGGATATTTCAAGGGTCACCCTACCAGTACACCCCTCCGCCCTACGGGCACACCCTCACGTGACTTTCGACCAATAGAAATAGAAGCCAGTAAGTTAAGGCACCCCAACAAAGTTCATTCACATCTTGCCTAGTACCTACTTCATCTATCACTTCTTCTGCCACCCTCGCTGTTGACGGACGTTTATAGAACTGCCTCGCAGTACCGTAGGACACACTCCAGCACGCTCAACCACTGCGCATCGGTCGCAGTACTTCTGCTAGTTGCATGACGCTCTTTTCTCGGCCTTCGGAGCAGAAATAGCTCCGCCTTTCATTGCTAAAGCACCTGCACCATGAAATCAATGCCAACGTTGGCGCAGACTCCGTATCAACAGCGGCCACACGAGCCAAGTGGGTAAAAAGACACGTCGACAGACGCAACTTGGTTGAGTAACAGAGCATACTATGGTCGTACCGTCTATGACCGCGCCTAGAACGATCAACATTGGGTCACGCCAAGTTCCACCACCCAAGTTGTTGTCATCCGTCGGGAAATCAGCTTCTACGCTCCGTTGCACCACACTATACTCCACGAAAACGTGTCTGGTGTCGTTAACCTCGCCGAAATAGTATACCCCTCAGATCAACGGCGGCATACGCAAGCTCCAATGTAAACTTTCACATGAGCTACAAACTCATTTCTAACACCATCAAGTAAGAAGGCAATTCTCTAGGGAAGTTATTACACCCTCGATGCTCGCGAAATCGTCTAGAGCAGATGAAACAGCGTGAAGAAGCTCAGATGCGCGAGATGGAGCATTTCTGGGAGTTTATACACACGACAGAAATGCGCATCACAACAGCGCAAAATAAGGATACTCTGATGTCTGCAGCTGAGCAGAAGAAGGCTAAAAGCGTACTGGTCGAACTGACAGACCCGCTGCTGCCGGAACCGCTTTTCATCTCTAGAACCCATTCAACTGATATAAATACTTCGCAAGAGTGGGATTGAGCAAGAAATGCGATTAGAGTAAGCTAAAATCCTCGTTAGCGCTGCGAGAGAAGCGCGCGAAGATGCTGAGGCCACTGCACGTGAAGCCGCGGAGCTCATGGCCGTGCTTGATTCCAAACTAGACCGTGCAGTACATGAAGAGCAAAAGTTGGTTCACAAACAGTCGGTAGCCGGTGATCTTCGACATTCGAGAGAGCTTGGAGATTCCAGTGGACGCTCGTCCACCTTGCAATGTGGTACACCGGCATCGTCGGGTGCGATCGAATAACTGTTAATACTGATGTTTGTGCGTCAGACAAATCGAACTTAGTTGACCCTATACATCCTATACATTGTGAATTTGGACCACTAAAATCATTCTGATGTTGCGCACATAAGCAATTTATATTTCTATTGGTCGAAAGTCACGTGAGGGTGTGCCCGTAGGGCGGAGGGGTGTGCCGGTAGGGCGACCCTATTTCAAATGTTAGATTGGGCATTTTTACCCAATTTAATGCTAATTACCCAAAATAAAGAGGGCTGCACGCCAACCGCTAGTTGCCTGCACGAGAAACTAGAAAACACTAGTTTTTGTTCAATTAAAACGAGTAGACAGGTTGAAACAACTGTTAGAATCAACAGAAAAAGGTTGCGTGCACTTCGTATGATCAAAACTCAACTGCGTACGAAGTTTTGACGCGGGAGGATCAGTGGAAGTGGTGTAGCTGCGTGCGCGCGCAATAGCGGTAGAGATTCAGTGCGTGTGCTTGTGGTAAACAATATAAAACCGGAAAGTAAAGATATATTATGTATGGTTACTTAAGTCGCTATCCAGTCCTAATGCAACTTAATCTAGTAACTGCCTTCATATGAAAAAATGTATGTCTTACATGCATCAGCCAATGGGCTTCCACTATACGGAAGAGTGTAAACTCCAAAATGGGTAACCACTCTTCCAACACTCCTCCTGGAAGACCGGAGGCTGCACCATCGTCACTGTAGCCCTAGCGCTGCACGCAACACTTGAATCCTTGGCGCATTGAGGTCTTGGTCAGTAGATCGGCCAGCATATCCACACTTGGCACGTGACTAGCCGAAATAATGCCCTTCCTCGTAAAGTCTTTCAAGAACTTGAGCTTGATGTTGACGTGCTTCGTGCTGGCAGCGCTCGACTCATCTTCCAATTGTTTAATGGCCGCTTGGTTGTCCATCTTGAACACTAACGGTGTCTTCGAATGCATGCCGATTTCCGCAAGTAGCTCCCGCAAACCAAGCGCCTCTTTGCCAGCTACAGCAGCAGCAACAAATTCCGCTTCGGCGGTCGATAATGCCACCGCTGTCTGCTTCTTGCAGGCCCAGCCCACAAGCACACCATTTACGAAAAGCACCATCGCCGAGACACTCTTTCGATCCGCCTTGTCGGCCGCAAAATCTGCATCACTGTATACCATTATGCGCAGCGGCATCGGCAGATCTTCATCGTGCTTCAAAACCAGTTTCAGGTCACTCGTTCCCTTAAGGTACTTGACGATCCTTTTAGCAATCTTGTAATCGCCTACGGTGGGTGCATGGGTCTTTCTGGTGGCGCGGTGCACAGCGAACGAAATGTCAGGACGTGTGCACCTCGCGACCCACAGCAGGCTGCCCACCAGCGATTGGAAGTGCTTGATACTGGGCATGTTGCCCCGTGGTTGCAACGGCATTTGCTCTTGAAACTCTTTGTTTTCATCGAGTACCAATACCGGTGTACGAGCTGGGTTTATCTTTTCCAGTTTGTGTGAAACCAGAATTTCCTTGATCGTCGCCTCTTGATCCAAAGTATATCCGTTTCTCGGATCTCCTGCGACCCGAATACCGAGAAACTTAGTAACTCAACCCAAATCCTTTAGCTCGAGCACTTGCGTGTCGTCGAAAAACTCATCCACTATTTGATCGCTGGTACCGGTGACCAGGAGATCGTCAACGTACGCCCCGACTACAGCTGTTTCATTTCCCACGTGCTTTACAGAAATGCATGTGTCCGTGACACACTGCACAAAATCAAACTTCATCAATGTCTCGCACAGACACTGATGCCACAGGCGTCCAGCCTGCTTCAAACCATATAGGTTTCGCCTTAGCTTGAGTGCAATCTCCTTTGGTGATTGCACACCATAATCACGCAACTTTTCGTCTGTAATTTCCATACCTTGCTGCACTTGCAGGTATATTTCCACATTGTCTTCAGATTTTGCTTTGGGGTAGGCACTCGGCACATCGCCGTGACGTGCCGCTACCCCCCATACTTGAGCCAGCGCCAGGAGCAACTTTACGTTGTTCAACTCCATAACTGTTGAAACGTGAATAAGTAATCATCTCCAAATACTTGCTTGTCGCCTCTGGCAACTAACCTGGCCTTGTACCTCTCAACCGAACCATCTGCACAGACTTTCATCTTGTACACCCACTTGGTCGGAAGAGGCACTTTGCCGGCGGGACGGCGCACGATGTCCCATGTGCCTAGTTCTTGGAGCGACTTGATCTCCTCCATTTCGGCGCGTTTCCACATCATCGAATGATGGCCACCATGCGCCTCCCTGTAATTCCTTGGATCCGGCTGCATCAGTAGTGCACCTGCAGTCCCGGCATCCGTTCCACAGACTGCATAAACGCATAGTGCGGTTCCACCATTTTCATCATTTTTGTCAACCGTTTCCGGAACGACGTCGCTTGCAACTGCTCTTCTAGACTTCGACGCTTCATATTCGCGTCCCTTGGGTGTATTCTTTTGCTTCCTGCGTGACTTCCTTGTACCCTGACCAGTGGTTTCCGCGTGCTGGAGCGTCGCTTCAGACTCCGGTATTCCGTCATTTGAAAGTCCTGAAATCTGTGTATTTGAATCGGTGACCCTGGCACGAGATTCTGCTAACTCTTCAAGCTCTTGGCTGCATTCACCTTCTAATACCTTGGTGATCTTGTTACTAGCCTCGTCACTCAGCGTTTCAATCGCTGTGACGTGCCTGGTCACCGCGACCACCCTATCCTTAAGTAGCAGCACTTTATATCCCTTGGTTTTGTCACTCTTTCCAAGGATAAGTGCGCGTTCAGCGTGCTTCGACAACGCCTTTTCCTTCGGGTCCCTCCAAACCATGCACGGGGATCCGAAAACCACAATGTCGTTCACCGCCGGTCGCTTGCCGGTGAGTACTTCAAGAGGGGAAATTCGACCGGTGTTTGACCTTGTCGGAGTGCGGTTGAGTATATATGCTGCATATTCAGCCGCCTCCGACCAGTACGTCAATGGTACGCCTGATCCGAATATCATGCACCGGATCATGTTGAAAATGGTCCGGTTCATGCGCTTCGCTTTGCCATTCGACGCAGGAGTGCCGGCTTCGGTAACCTGACGACGGATACCAGTCTGTTTGCAAAAAAAGTAAACATTCTGGTACTCGCCGCCACCGTCGGTACGCATCACATGCACCCTGCAGGAGAACTCGTTTTCGAACCATGCAATGAAATGTCCGAACATCCGTGCGGCCTTGTCCTTCGTGCGCTCTGCAAAAAACGCGTACATAGTTCGAAAAATGGTCGACGAAAACGACCAAGTATCGATTTCCACGCCTGTCGCGGGGGGTGATAGGACGCTTAAGGTCGCTGCATATCACACCCCCGATGCGATCAATCGGTGCGTTGCACCAGAGTCCGCTTTTGGTTGCGCTTTCCTTGTGCCCTTGCCTTCAGCACAGGTCAGGAAGTTCGGTCTACTCGTGTCTGTGAGTTCGATGCCTGACTGGGGTCTTTCGCCAGCCTTTCGACAGTGTCGTAGGCCAGGTGACCCAGGCGCACGTGAAAATGATGCAGGCTCCCTTTATGCGCGTCTGAATCGACACCTTCCAGCACACTGTTCATAACCATACTTTCAAACCCTTTCGAAATACCATCCTTTTTTTGCGCCTTCAACCTGGCTACAAAAACTGACCCTTGAGTCATCACATCGAACAACTTTTGCCCTTTTACCATAACTCGCAGCTTGTGACCGTCGTCGACAATTTCGCAACCCTTTTCGCGCAATCGGCCAAGCGAGATCAGGTTTCTGGCTAGTTGCGGCGCATAGTATACTTCAGTTAAAACAATAACCGTTTCACTATTGTTGCACGTTCGCAACGTAAGCCGCCCAACCTTGGTTGCCTGAAGTGTGCCACCATCCGGCAAGGTAAAATTGTCGTCGAGACTGCAATCCCTGGCATCTTCCAACAGACTAGCGTTCGAAACTAAATGTCTACTAGCCCCACTATCGATGATCCAGATGTCTTCATCTGCATTTTCAGTTCCACTTGTGTTCAAAATGCCATCCACGGTCGAAAGCACGAAACGCTTTGACGACCCTTAGTTTGCGCCACGGCTTTGCTTTTGGGTGCGTTCACCCCCGTTCTTACGGCGCTTTTCGGGGCAATACCTTTGTATGTGCCCCTCGCCACCACAGCTGTAGCACACGCGTCGCCCCTGACCAGATGTTGCTGCATGCACGTGCAACTTAGGGGCGGTCCTCGGCTTCATCGATCCTCCTCGAGTTCTTGCTCCCATGCGATCAACTCTTGAGCATGACTAAGATAATCCCCCCGTCTGGGGTCATATCTAGACATCATCATTATCTTGAAACGTGGTGCGGCATACTTCACAATATTTTCAACGATTAACTTTTCACTCGAACCGCTTTCGCGAGCCAGATCTACTAAGTACAGGTAGTGTTCCGTCCAGCTGCGCTTTGGATATTTCTCCATCGCGAACCTTGTGGTGGCTTGATGATGCGATATGGTCTTTCGAAAACCCAAATACATCTGGTCCATTACGTGGACCAACGTCGGTCACACCCGCCACCACCATGCAACATTTGTCCGATAATATTCGGCGGCGGTGCCCTCCAAATGCTCGCCAAACTTGTTTACCTTTAACCGTTCACTCCATTGAAAACCAGAACTCATTTCGGCGATCTCGAGGGCCTCCATGAACAGGTAGGCCCATTGCCGGTAGTCTGCACCCAAACCGGGATACAGCTCGCGTCCCGAAAATTTATCTATACACAACTTGGGTATTTTGTACCCGGTGTATTGCACCGGTACATTCGCCTGTGCGGCGGGCGCTGTAGCACCGCCTGCACCTTGCGCCGCAGCGGGCGTCCTACGAGGTAGTTCGCGTGCACGGGAGCGTGGCTTTGCGCCAGCTTCAACCCCTTCGTCCTCGGCCAGGTCATCCATTGACATCTGCTGACCGAAGGGACGGTAGTTTCGGAGACTTTCGCGAAACTCATCTTGTGGTATACGTATAGGCACCTCCCTCTTACGCTCGGGGGACCTCTTCTCAAATGTGGGCCTTGTTCGCCCTGCATCATCGACATCTGTATTCAGCGCAATCTCGCGCAAATCACGCACTATGTCCTGAAAGTCGCCCACAGAGGGCACATCGTCTCCATCAAAATCATCCATCGTAAACTTAATAAAAGAACCTCAATCACTTCCGTCAATAGCTTCCCCTTCGATGAGGGACTTTCCACAAGCTCCACGAAACGTAACAACACGAAAATATTCAAACAAGCACACTCCAATCACCAAGAACACTCTACGATATTACTTGGCGCAACTTGGGCTCATAACCTGTTAAAATCAACAGAAAAAGGTTGCGTGCACTTCGTATGATCAAAACTCAACTGCGTACGAAGTTTCGACGCGGGAGGATCAGTGGAAGTGGTGTAGCTGCGTGCGCGCGCAATAGCGGTAGAGATTCAGTGCGTGTGCTTGTGGTAAACAATATAAAACCGGAAAGTAAAGATATATTATGTATGGTTACTTAAGTCGCTATCCAGTCCTAATGCAACTTAATCTAGTAACTGCCTTCATATAAAAAAATGTATGTATTACCTGCATCAGCCAATGGGCTTCCACTATACGGAAGAGTGTAAACTCTAAAATGGGTACACACTCTTCCAACAGCAACTTGTTTTATCAAAACGAAGGTCAGCCCAACCACACGAGTCCTTCCCATGGACCACCACGTCAATTAAGATGCATAAGTAGTCAAGGTGATATATGATCACATCGTATTGATGACGAGTCCCTCGAATTCTTTTTTAGTCTGTGCTTGCGCCGACTTTTTCGTAAACGTTCACCGGTTGGTCGTTTTCGTCTCACGTCTCAGTGGTCCTCTCTCCTCCTGATTATTTCTTCTCGCCCTAAATAAGTAACGCCCTTTTCAACTTCCATACACTTATTTTCCTATATAATCCATACAAATCAATTTGAATGGCGCAATAAGTAAAATGTGAGAGTAGTCGTTTCGATTACCTAGATTGCAACTCGGCATCTCCCTCACAGGTTTTTGACCATTTCGACAAGGTGGACCCCATGATGCCATGCAGTGAACTTTCTTCTTCCGGATATCTCGAGATATCTAGAGGGACATCAAATAATTGTTGTTACTTTCAAGTACCTAAGCCAAGCTTCTAAATAAGTCAGTTCCTCTTCAGGAGGCCCTCGTACTCCAGGCATCATTAGTCGAATTTCCTTCTACCCGACATTCAAATTCCAAATCCATCTTTCCTCTTTCAATGAACAAGCACCTTTGCTTTGTCGTACTTGCCCTCGCCGTTTCGGCCGACCAAATAGCCCACTCGACGGCCGAAGTGGCCACGGATCACGATCCTGGCGCTCCGGGCGAAGGCAAGCGACTGGGTCCCATGAATGGGACTTTGGATGAAGAAAGGATGAATCGTCCCCGGACGCTGAATCTCATATCACAAATTGATAAACCCCGAGCTGACACTCTAGTGAAGGATCTTTTATCGCTAACGGAAACGGCAGCTTCATCTGCCACAGTGCGTGCTAAGCGAAAGCGAGCGCAGAAAGTGGTCCTCTCTTTCGAGAGGATTTCAAAAAAAGTAAAGTATAGCGACATGAAACCTGACCTGTATCGGCTTCTTGCCGAAGACGACGCCAAACGACAGCAACTCGAGGCACTCCTCATGGAAACGGACGAGGGGCAGGCGATGGCTGCTCTTGGTGGCAATATCTATGACATGATCGAGGGTCTGATGCATCGACCACCCAGGATGCAGAAATTCATGACTGCATGGCAGGTCGATATCAACAAAGTTCGAGAACGAGAATTAAAGTTGAAAACTTTTCTCCCGCTTCGCCAAATTGCCGAGGATAGACTTAGTGACATGGCTCTCGGAAGTGTATACTTTGAGCAACACAAATTGGACGGAGAAAATGCGATGTCGCTCTCGAGTATTCAGCGCCTCGTGAAAGTGTTAAAGGAAAATGTAGAGCTTTGCAACGAGATTGGAGTGGAAAAGGCGAAAGTGGCAAATCTCGCGCTGAACATGCTACGGTCCGAGCCTTCTCTTCCATCGAATGCTGTGATTGCTAATATGGCTCTCGGCAGCGAATTTTTTAGAGTCCGCAATCTAACCTAAGCTCTTCTCGAGCAAAACGTTTCGATTGTATCTTGAAGTTGACATGGTTGAAGACTGACTCTAAACTGTCCCAGTGGTTGGTTTTTATCGCATCCCACTGTAACGTCGTACACTAACGGTAATAAAAAACAGCTTCTTGTCATCATTTTTCCTTATGTTCAACACAAATTGGTCATATTGAGGAGCGGGGTATTGTTTAGGGTGAGCCTGCGGATCCTCCCCCCTTTGCTCCGGTCACATCCCCCTCCCTTTTATGTGAGGGGAGTGAGTGACTGCAGGCTCTCCCTATATATATTGTTAAAAATAGTCTATATACTTTAATTACTAAAATTAGGTAGGACTATTTGTTTTAGTTAGCAATCTGTATTTCTTACTTTTTAGTCGCTAAAAATACGGTATCCGTACTCGGTTCTCAGTACTGCCTATTTTTGCACCGAAGTAATGTAGGTAACACAACAGCTGTTGAAGCTTTACTATACCTTCAACTCCTTATGCATATTCATGTTAGGCTAGCTAATCACTTCTCAATAAACATTCCAATGAACAAGTCCCTGGTTCAATCCACTTCGTCAAACACACTACGATCTCTCTAAGGGTGTCATTCTCGCAACCTATCTGTAATTGGTTACTGAGATATTGACTTGAGACGGTTTCGTTATATTAGTTTGTTATCAAACATCTACGACCTCAAGTTTCCTACACTACTGTGCTACGATGGACGGAAACAACTTTCAACATATATATGTTGAAAAGACGCGAAATTATTGCTACACTACGCGTCGCAGGAAATTGTTAATAGCGACATTTCGATGAAAACATTGTGGGCAGTACTTAACTTATGATAGGTACACCAACTTACATATATGCATATAATTAGTTTAAGTCTTAATCTTAATACTAATAAAATCACGTCGAATTTTAACTTCACATACACAAGTACACAAGTGGACTGTAGTACGGCGTTTGTTTAGCTGGAAGTTTCTCTGTTACTTGGAGTGTGGAGATAGTGAGGGTCTCGTTTCTGTGGTGGAGTCCAGTTAGAAATCGAACACCGAAGCGTCCGGAACTTGACCACCATCGCGCCCAACTGACCAACTTACGGGGGGGGGACCCCGCGAACCTTCGCCTAGGTGCCGATCGGGTGACCGATTGGCACTGCAGGACGCCGAGTCCGATTTATCTTGCATCTCACCTTATGTACCCATTGGTGTGGGTACACACGGTGGACCGTCGCTTTGTAGGGACCTTGGCAGGTACCGATATGGGTGTAACGCTTCTGGGGTACTTAAACCGAAAAACCAAGGAATAGATAATCCAATGTATCCGATCTGCAGATGGAGCGGAAATCGTCACTCCAAATGCGGGTAAATTCTGGGGCTTGACTGCAAAAGCAGTGAGTAACCCCGCCAATATCTGGGACTTGACTGCAGATCGCAGTGAGTAACCCAGCCAATTCAAAAAGAACACGTTCCAAACGTGTGGGGCTAGAGGGGTGAGTGAACGTAATAAGCGCTCCCGTCGTGGGACTTCCGGTGGAGTTGTGTCCTGGCCGGAATTAAATGAGCAAGAGGGGACCGTGTTAGCCCTCTTCTCCCAATGACTCCTGTAGAGCGGCGACTTATGTAACCCAATCTAATACGAACACTATATTTAATATCCAATTAAAATCCAATATGTAAACTACATGCAAAACCGTGTGTGTAACATGGTTACATTTGGTTACGTTGGTGTACGTAAGTACACAACGGTTAAGGTCAAGTATTGACCAGTCCGAAAGGTTCGGACCTATTGGTTATTTTAACCAATCAGGACAGAAGCCCTTGGTGGAGGCGTGGCAGCTTGCCACGTGTTGGTACACAGGTGGTGTACATTACATTTCGGCTAGGTACGAATTGAGTAAGTTCTACTTAGTATTACATATAGTTTACATTAGTTTAATTAATTTAGGCTAATTACATATTAAATAAAAATCAGTTTACAAAATACTCTTAGACTGCTAGGCGCACGACCTCAACCGGTCGCGCGCGCAGGGAGTGTTGTAGTCAAAGGGAATACCTCCCTTAGCTACCCCCTTTTTAAGGGAAGCCTTGTATCAAGGCGTTAGTCTCTACTAACAGTAAACCAAGGGAAATCTTGGCCCCGAGTAAGAGAGCGATCTCTTACTAAGCCCTTTTATAAGGGCGTATCGGCTAAGTAGCGGCGTATCGCCGCTTAAGGAAAGTCTTCCTCTGTGCGCTAGCCGCACCGTGCGTGTACGCACATGCTACATCTGGTAGAACTTGTAGTCAATCCAACACCTGTGTTGGTAGACGACAACATCCTCTGCAAAGGATGAGCCAAGAGGATTGACGTAAGGTAATCCCCGTCCAACAAGAAGCTTTAACAGGCTGTTATCCATCTTGGGCGATGATGGTATGCAGCTCCTAGTGGAGCAGGGCTTTGAGGCCGTACGTGAGAGTGTTAACGCCCTCGACGCCCATGAGGCGAATTTTTATGGAAGTCGTTC
>CM047580.1:9069246-9094994 GCA_026184515.1 Peronosclerospora sorghi
GGACCGTAGGGAGGTAGTATTGGTTTGAGTTGTGGATTTGCCTAAAAGAGAAGAAGTCGTTTGGAATCTTTTGGTTTTGCCTTCGGGCTAACACCTCAACAGGAGGTCGTTTAAACCTTTGCTATGTGCATCAGTCGCCTCCGCCCTCCGCGGAGTGTTTGGGAGCAGAGGGTCGAATAATCCCCTCTAGCTCATTATACCCGGTCTGGACGCGCCGCACGCGCACTTTGGCCTACCGGAAGCCCCTCGACGGGAGTACGATTTGGCGATCTCAACACCTCAACTCAAGTACGTTTGGAGCGTGCTATTGACTGGATTAGTCTTGGCGTGGAGATATCGTTTGTGGAGTTTCACGAGCATATTGGGTCTTTACGCGGACATATTGGCTTGTTTTAATATTGGTTGGAAACTAGACCGGTTTTGGTCTTATTTCGTATTGGTCAGGGGCTAGACTGGAACGGTCGGTCTACCCTCTATTATTTCGTATTGGTCAGGTCTTGATCGTTTGGACGATCGACCTATTGGAAGTTATCTCTTGGACGTGTTTTTGGTCTGTTTGTGTCTGGGGTGAAGAGTTCCGCCCCAGAGATACCTACCCAGATCGGTCTTCTATATTCAAGACAGAATCAGATCGATCTGCGATCCCGATCCACCGAGTGTGTAACTAGCCCATTCTATCGGGTACACAAGGTGGGATGAACTTAAGTGAATCGTACCAAGTGTCTCTGGATGATGACCGGCCGTCTGCCAGCAGCGGACGATCGGACCAGATTTCGAATGGAGATCCGCGGGGTACCCCCCCCGTAAGTTGGAAGGCTGGGCACGATGGTGTTGGTCAGGTTGTCGATACAAATGTATTCGATTTCGAACTTGACTCTACCACAATGGTGCGCGTGACCGGATCACTTTGGTGATCGTGGATATCACCGCGAGGTGTCATCAAAGATTGAATTTGAAGATTTCAATTTGGAATCGTTCTGGAGAGGGCGTAAGGAAAGGCTATCACCTTACGTCTTCGTTCTCGATAAAGATGGCGATGTCCGGTCTGGCCTGGTGGAGGACCAGATCGGGATTAATTTTCCTCCCCAAAAGGCTCCCACCGGAGCCGATAGGGACTATAGCAAGTCCTGCTATAGTCCCAGAAAGGATCAGGACCTTGTTCCTGATCCTATGTATATGCATAAAAAAGTTGATGGAAAATCAAAAGACGAAAAATACTTGGAAGCTGGTCAGAACGATCGGACCAACCTCCCCAAGGTCCCCAAGCTACCCAAGATTCCCAAAAAAGGGTTGGGAATGCCGGCCGACGAATACGACCTCGAAGAAAAGTCGCAGGTAGGAGATGGAGGCATAACTGAAGAAGACCTAAACAAGATGTACTACATTTTTGAGCTGAAAGGATTTGTTCGTTTTGACGTGGTCTTTTGGGTGTTGAACCTCCAGATCCCCGACCGTCTTCTCGGTCCCACTACCGAGCCGGTCCAGAGTGATCGCCCATTACTGTTGGTGAAAAACTTGGTGGCGATGTTGGCGGAGGTTGGCATTAAAATGCAGAACCCCGCCGATGTCCCAAAACTATTTGAATTTGAGACTTGGAGGCTGAAATCGTCGATGTCGACCTTCCACGACCATTTGGTCCCACTGGTGGGGGCGGTTCGCCGCCCAACTCCCACCGCAGCAGTGAAGGTCGCTGAAGCCTCCACAGCGCTTGTCGACATTGGTTCTGATGACGAATCGGTTTATCATTCTCCACCGGCCTCTAACAGCTCATCAGAGTTGGAGACCGGTGTCGAGCGGATGACCGTGGGGGTGGACCATGCCCAGCCTGAACAAAAAAAGGACATGCGGAAGCAAAGGGCTGCTTGCCAGTCGGGGCTCCAGCAGCCCCCACAGGTCTCAGTTCCGAAAAAGGAGGGTATCAACACGTTGCCCATGACTCCAGATAACGTCCAAACCATGTTTGAGACGATGATGGAGCGTTTCATGGAAGACCGGGTTAGACCACCTCTGCGCCCACATGTCCAAGACCGGTCTACCCAGCAAAGTGCCAATGTTTGTCGAGATGTGAATATGGAATCGGTAACCTCTGTGGGTAAGCCTACTCGAAGTGGTAAGCAAGTCGGCAAAGGGAAGCGCAAGCCGCAACCGTCCAGACCGCGTAGACCAAGTAAGACAAGTGACTGTGACATGGAGTCGGTCGGCGGTCTTGACGACCATGGTGGGTCAGATGGTACGGGCGCTGGCAAGCCACGCAAGGCTAACCTAGCCTCCACTACTGCCTACTACTTTGGATCTGCTGCGATTCCGCGCATCCGTATGGCCGCGACGACCGACCTCAAGGACTTCACTGGCAAGGATGCTGATTAAGACCAGGCCCGGTCTTGGTTCGGTCGGGTCAAGTCTGCGTTCCTGCGAGACCAGACCCCGAAAAGTGAAAAGTGTCTGATCTTCCGGGATTTGTTGAAAGGACCGGCTGCCAACTGGATCCAACAGTTAGGTCGGGATGTCCGGTCTGACTGGGACCATCTATGTGCAGAGTTTGAAGGTCAATATTGTAACTCCGGATTTTCGAGTGCCCGCAAGTATCACCATATGCAGAAGCGGAGCGACGAGACACCGATCGAATATTTGCATCGGTTGAACGTGGCTGCACTTCGCGCCGGCATAACAATCAAAGAGAATAACCATCCGAGCGGTGCCGCCTTAGAACATGTGGGTCACTATATTAGTACCCTTGACGATCAAGAACTGGCGGACCAGCTTACTCTACTGCGTCTTAAGGATGCGGGCGAAGTCGAACAGACCCTGCGGACGTTACAACAGTCGCGTAGTATGAGATCGAAGACCGCTGGTGGATCAGGTCGCTATCGATCCAAGACCCGGACCCAGACCGATCCGGTCAAGAGGCCCTGGACCAGACCGACCCGAGCGGCCAAGGCGATTGTAGCCGAAGACAGCACGGGATCGGAAGGGGAAAGTGGAAATCAATCCAGCCAGGAGTCATCGGATGAAGACCAATATCGTTACGTCTATGTTTCGGGACCTTCCCCGAAGACCAGGTCGAAGTCCGAACAGATAGACCGGATAGGAAGGAACGGAAGCAAGTCCGATCCAGACCGACCTCGTCAGAAGTTCTCCCACTGTGGGTCGAGCAAACATGATGGTCCAAACTGCTGGAAGAAGATGGTGTGCAAGAAGTGCGAGAGACGCGGCCACCCGACGGACCACTGCCTCTTCGTATGCAAGTCATGTGGAGAGATCCACGAGGTCGGCCACTGCAAGATTGAAGAATTTTTTAACATGATGCGCAAGTGGTACGTGCCGGACAAGCACGCGGGAATGCTGCCGCCGGACGCAGAAAAGATGTTAAACTAGAACGCTCGCCAGGTTGGAATCTGGATCGAGCCGAGCGTTCTACGGTTCACATCTATGCATATGTCGGCAAGGAGGATAAGACCGACAATACACGTTCTATTCCAAATTGCGTCGACCGAGACCATCCGGTCTACATTCTGAAGACCGATGAGTACTCCCGGACTAAGGTGGTTATTCAGTTGGACTTGCTGCCCGGAGAATTCCGCGGATACTGGAAGTATCACGCGCCTGATAAATGGTTCAAGCAGGCGAAAGCCTGTGGCAAGATTAATAACCAGAAAGCGACGATGTTGTTCGACTCTGGAGCTGAAGTATCGATAATCGACTCCGTCTTTGCTCGTAAGGTCGGATGTCGTATAGACGATACCCAGAGACAAAAATGCGTCGGGATCGGTGAAAACTCTTATATGACCGAAGGAAGAACGCGTGTGAAAATTACTTTGTCGGGATCGCTGGTCTACTTTTTCAGCGCTTGGGTTGGCAAGTTGGCTGGACAGGACGCTTTACTAGGCATGGATTTCATGGTCCCAGCTGGTATTCGCCTAGACCTGTCACATGGAGTGCTTACACTCCCGGATGAGGTCTAGGTCCAGTTGGCTGGTCGAAGACCTCTGTATGGTTCGTATACCGATCTGGTCCGGTGGGATCAAGACCTCACTATCCCAGTCGGTCGGTCTGCCGATACCCCGGTCGAGAAAGGTTTCCGTTCGAGGAAGTTATGGTTGACCAGGGGCGATAGGTGGGTCTCGACCTTCGTAAAGAGTGCTGGTCGACGTGATTTTGTCCGTGTTACCAATATCGGTGACAAGCCGCTGACACTAGACAATAACACTATTGTTGGTATGTGGTTAGCAGAAGGAAAGGTACCAAGGAAGATGGGGTTCGTCTCGATTGGGTCGAGGCGGTATGTCGAGTGGCAAAACCTGGCGTACCAATCGACCACCAATCTTATCAGCGATGATGGGTCGGTGGAAGAGGATACCTCACCTTTAGTGGAAAGACCAAGTTATGTCACCCCAAAAAAGATGTTGGTCCGAAGAAAGGTGCCGCAGTCACTAGGAACGGTGGAACATCAAATAGACGAGCCGAGGTTAGTCAACGTGGTGTCAGCACAAGACCATGCGACAGCGGAGCAAGAAACGGAAGAAGGGGAACATGAAATTGCTAGTTCGGACCATGACGGTATTCCTAATCAGACCGATATCAGTGAAGGACAGCCCGTCGATCAAGACCAGGGGCGTTCAGCCGGTCCAGATGGTCTAGGTGATATCGCCCCAGAAGATGAACAAGTCTGTATACATGAAGGCGGGGAACAGTACATTCAGGAGCTGGAAAGCCAAAGGGCAGTCCTCCCTGAAGTGTCTGCCGACTCTCCCGAAGTTACAATGGATTATTTATGAGTGGGTGATCAAGACCTTAACAGTCCAGACCAGATTGAGCAGTTGAAGAATATCATATGGAAGAAAAGGCATCTGCTGATTGGAAAGGGCAACGCCTTACCACCTGCAGCCCGTGGTGCGATTTGCGATATTGACGTTGGAGATGCCAAGCCGATTGCCCAGCGATGTCGACGCGTGGCGCCACAGTACCGTGAAAAGATTTCTGATCTCATTAAAGGACTATTGGTCACCAAGATTATTAGACCGTCGACCTCGCCATGGGCCTCGCCGATCGTAATTGTTATCAAGAAGAACGGCGTCGACATTAGGTTGTGCATCGACTATCTGCTGTTAAATCGGTTAACTAAACTTAAGGTGTACCCGATGCCGCTGATTAATGATCTGTTGGAAGACCTCGACAAGACCTTGTGGTGTTGTTCGCTAGATATGGCAAGTGGATTTTGGGTGGTCTCGATGACTGATCGAGCCCGTGAGATTTCCGCATTTGTGACACCGTTTGGTCTTTTCGAGTGGAATCGTATGCCGTTCGGTCTGAAGAACGCGCCCCAAATCTATCAAAGGCTGATAGATAACGCATTGTACGGACACTTCAAGATCAAGACCGATCGGGACCCTGCCGAAAGTTATGATGTGTTTAGAGAGGGTGAACCGGATCGGAAAAGAAGACCGTCCGTTCTAGGGAGGCGGTCGTACATCGACGACATTCTGATACCTGCCTCGTCATGGAACGATCTGTGCGAGAAGGTTGAACGATTGTTGGAGACATGCGACCGCTGGAACCTATCTATCAGTGCCGTGAAAAGTTTTTGGGGTATGTCCAAGGTCGCCTATTTAGGCCATATGGTCTCGAACAATGGTCTAGAGGCTAATCCCAAGGACCTGGATTCGCTGAGTAACCTACCGTTCCCCAGATCGCTGAAGGCAATGCAGTCCTTCCGGGGAAGCTTGAATTATTATAGCCGATTCAATGAAGACTTTGCTATCTACGCGGCTATGATGTACGATCTATGGGAAGTTGACTATCATATGTTGCGCGAAGAAGACCGGGCAACTTTACAGGAGGGCTCCGACTCTGGTCTTGCTGCAGTTTGTCCGCAAGTGGAGGCCGAAGATCATATGAAGCGTGCACAGTTTGTCTTTGGTATGTTGAAGGTTAAGATGGCGACGGCACCGATTCTCAAGCATTTCGCTCCCGAAAAAGTGCCGACCATTATTGTATATGCCAGTAAGTGGGCTATCTCGGCCACTTTAGTGCAAGATCACGATGGTGTGTATCATCTAGTCACGTTTACGAGCCGGACGCTAAAACCAAATGAAGTGTCGAGAAAGAAGTTCTGGCGTTGCTACGAATTCTGGATGTGTGTTACAACCTGCTGGTAGGCCGACCTATAAAGGTACTGTCAAGGCGGTCTACTTTGGCCTGGCAATTATCAGCCAATGGGATGGACGGAAGTCTAGGCAGATGTTCCGCGGTCTTGTCGCAGTGGACCCTCGAGGTCGTTAAGTGCACCAGGGGCGAGGAAGAGATATTGGGCACATTTGCTGCCAGTATCACCCCTCGGTCTGAAGTGGACGAGGCATTGATAGCGATTGTCCCGAGGAAGCAACCTCGGCAGTCAGTTTCGAGACCGCCACCGACCGTCGACCATGACGAAGAGCTCTTGGTCTTAAGTTTTGACGGATCGGCAAGCGTGAAGAAGAAGGTCGGCGCCTATAGTGCCATATTGTGGAAGTTGCCACAATGGTCTATAGTTGCCGCCGCTGCCGATTTCACGCCGGATATTACTGTTAACGAGGCGGAGTACCGATGTCTACTTCTTTGTCTGGACCTGCTGTCGTCGCAAGAGAAGGGGCGAGTCATCATATGTGGTGACTCTAACCTAGTGATCAGGCAGATCACCGGAGAGATCGACTGCAAGGCTCCACGGCTAAGGACGCTAAACGATCGAGTAATGAAGGCATTGAAGGACCACCCCAACCACGAGCTATTGCACGTGAAACGGGACTGGAACAGAAGCGCCGACTACCTAGCGACCAAGGCCATGCAAGACCTGACCAGGGCTACGATCACCGAGAAGGCCGTTCTGGATGAATTGATGAATATAAACAGGCTCCCAGAAGTGATCGGACCCAAGAACGCCCCAGTCCAGGTGCATGTGATGGTCGCGACTAGATCAAAAGCTCAGAAGTCTCGCCGACCGTTCCCGAAGGAAAGTTTGAACGAATATGCAGTGCAACAGTTAAGGATGGAACGGATCCTCAAGGCGCAGGACGAAGAAGAATGGATTATGAACCTGAAGACCTACCTGCGTGGTGAACTGTCCAAGTTGATGAACGATCAAGCGAAAGAGTGCATCAAGATCGCGGATAGCTACGAAGTGGATGATAATGGATTATTGTATTACTGCCGCGATGCCGACCAAGACAGTGCAGACCGGGACCGATTGGCGAAATTAGTGATCCACGAGTTGCTGCAGCCGGATGTCCTTCATCACTATCACGTGAGTCTAGAAGGAGGACATCAGGGCATAGGCAGGACCTATCACAAGATCAAGTCCCACTTCCACTGGAGAGGTCTTTTCCGCGTTGTGCAGAAATATGTGGGCTGTTGCACGGATTGCGAGACCGGAAAGGGTAGACCGGTAATAAAGGGGTGATCGCCCGGAAACATCGAAGCTACCTACCCTTTCCAGGTCATAGCGATGGACCACATACCGTCACTACCTAGATCGACTCGCGGCAACACTGAGCTGCTGATCTGGGTAGACCTGTTCACTGGTCTAGTTATTGCGAAGGCAAGTGCATCTCGGTCTGCGGAGCAGATCGCCCAGAGCTACGAAGAATGTGTGTTCCGAAGATTCGGCGCCAGCGAGGTCATCAGGCACGATAGGGAACCCGTTTTTATGGCCGAGGTGTTCCGGTCGTTCAATAACATGCTGGGCCAGAAACAGAGTGCGACGATGGCATATCGTCCGCAAGCAAATGGATCGGCGGAACGCATGGTGCAGACCATAACGAGGGCGATCAAGATGTACGTTGCTGATCCAGACCAGCGACATTGGGACGAGTATGCAGAAAGGCTGGTGTTTGCACTCAACTCGTCGACCGATCGGGTCCGAGGAGAAACGCCTTTTTATCTGACATATGGATGGGAACCTCGGTCGACACTGGAAGCTTCGATACCTGTCGGTTGCACCCGGACCCGCGATCGCGATGCTCGACGCTGGCGCATGCAGGTACAGAAACACTACCTGCATGCAAAAGAATTCGTCAACGAAAAGCTGCGTCAGGCCACACAAGACCGGGCAGACCGGACCAATGACCAGGTCCGACCCCACCGTATCGAACCAGGGGCGAGGGTATGGCTATACCTAGACCGAGTGAAAGAGGGCTATGCGAAGAAGCTGGATCACATGTGGCACGGCCTTTTCCGTGTTGCCGGGCTGATCGGTGAGCACGCTGCCCGTCTAGTAACAACTGGTACAGATTACAAGGTCTTCCCGATCGTGCATGTGTCCAAGTGAAGCTGGTCCGAGAATTTCCTGATCGACCCAAAACTCCCTGTCTGGTAGACGAAGAAAAGAGATTTGATTTCGATGAAGCGTTACTACCGGAGGACAGTTGGTAACGACAATTAGAGGAAGACGAGTTTGAAGTGGAGAAGGTCTTGGATGTTCGGTCGACCAAGAAGACCAGGTTCGGTCGGACTCACCGATAGTACCTGGTCCGATGGAAGGACTATGATGAATCAACCTGGGTCGACGAGATCGACTTGAATTGTGGGGATCTTCTACGAGAGTTCGAACGAGAACGAGTCAGTCGTAATCGCTTCGCAGTGATGCAGACCCATGAAGACCAAGACCAAGACACGCAGTAGCATCGGTCGGTCTAGACCGGTGTGAATATGTGGAAGGTCCGGAGTTGATGTGAAATTGTGATGAACTGTGACGGATTGGAATAGCTGAATGATGAATGTGATGACTATTTTTCGTGATGGGGGTGGAACTGTTTACGATAACGTGTTCGGTGCAACTATGGAGAGAGTGGTAAAATTAGTTCAAGTGATTTGACGATCGGACATATGAAAAGAAATGATGACATGTATTACGAGTTATCTGGTCGACTACCTACGACTTCACTTGCTATCGACCCACAGACGGCCGATGACCATTGACGGATGATGTTCCACTTGATCCTGAAACTTGTTACGCCAGGGGTCCTTCCGGTCAAGTTGGACCAAATCATCCTTGAGGTCCGCGACCGGCTCAGCGCAATCAAGACCGGGGTACCATATGCCGTCGTCGCCAGCAGTCTGGTCTTCTCAACGCGACGCCTTGGCATGTGGAGGAACACCGGGTACAAGAACACGTCGACGTCACACTCGCGAGCTCGCATCCCGTCCAAAATGTACTGGCACAGGGATTGCCAAGCCTCGCCCGCTCGAATTCGACGTCGCTTGCGCTTTCTCTGGAACGTCGCCAGGCCCGGATCTTGTCGCACCCGGTCGGGAGGAAGCACCAAGTAGTGGGACGCTTCCCAAATTTCTTGGCCGTGGATCTTGTTGAAATCCTTCACCCGGCCTAGCAAATTGCCGATCCATGGAGTCAAGTGGAACACAAGTCCTATCGGAGTGTTCGAACATTTTCCATGGTGCATCGCCGTATAGGCGGCAGATCTGCGCCGACGTAATCAGGTCCGCCCTCCATGCAGACGCGGCAGGGGTTTTCTTGACCGGTGGAAAAGCCAGGAGTCCGGACGAGAGAAAGACCGGACCAGAAGCTGCTTGGTCAGGGTAGACCGGCGCAAACAGCCGATTTGCCCCGACGACCACGGCCAAGTGACTTCAAACGTCCGCGGCGGAAGGGAGCTGGTATCAACCGCCATGTTCTTCAATAAGGCGTACTTGTCAAGCCCGGATGTCCCGGGGAGAACCGAAGGCGCCGGCGTCGCGGATGTCGATACTGGTGCAGCGTCACTTGGCATACC
Organism: Peronosclerospora sorghi; assembly: GCA_026184515.1. Taxonomy (NCBI): domain Eukaryota; phylum Oomycota; class Peronosporomycetes; order Peronosporales; family Peronosporaceae; genus Peronosclerospora; species Peronosclerospora sorghi. The sequence goes on from CM047580.1 coordinate 9,079,008, forward strand.
GGTCTTTTGCTCTGACCCCACTGTCGACGCCACTTGGACGAAACTGTCACGCAGATTCGTTCGTGACTTGGACTGGATGGGGATCATGAACTTGGAATCGCCGGACCCTTCGCTGGAGTCCTCCTCAGACGAGACCCCTGTGTGCTGGATGCGACTTGCAGTACGGCGCGAGGGCGCTCGACTTTCCGAGGGGCTGTAGATGTCGTCCGTGCCCGAGTCCGAGTCCATGAGAAGAGCCTGTGTCTTGGCTCGCTTATGGTACACTGCACGCTTCCCCCCGATTCCGGGTCCGCGCGCAGTGCCCCGCGCCCTCGAGCTACCCGGCGCGTCCGCGCGCTTATTTGACTTTGGTGTAATTTCATACTGCTGAATATCAGCCAATGAACGAAGCCGGTCTTGGTCCTGCTTCAAGCGGTCTTGGTCTTGTCCCGAGGCGACTAAGGTTGCTGATGCGGACCAATCTACGCTGGAGGAAGCAGTCGAACACGGAGGTAGCAAGTTCATCAAGCGCTGGCGGCACTGGTCTAGTGCCACCTGACGACGACCCGACTCTTGCGTCCAAGCGTCGGACCTGTCTTGACAGGACCGGACCTTCCCGGTCTGGTCTTGAATCGCAACTTTCAACTCGGCAATGCGTAGCGCGAGGTCTTCGACTTGCATGCCAGTGAAGTCGCGTCAAACTGTCCGTCCAGCTGCTGCCGACGAACAAGTGCAAGTTGATCCCAGAGATGGGACTGATGAGCCTCCAGACGGGACAGCTCATGGCGCGCGCTTATCAGCTCCTCCAAAATGTGTCGGAGATGGTCAACATCATCGCCGGACTGCCTATCGGCATCAACCAAGGCACCTATTTCCTGGACTACGCTGGGAGGGATGAGAGCTGAAGACAAACGAGGGTCAAGAAGAGTACAAGATAAAGACCAAAGATGCGCACCTCGTGTTGCCTGGTGGGCCACCTGGGTCCTGAGACGCATGTTTTCTGCGAGCATATCCTGCATCCGCGTGTCGGCTTCAGTCTGACACCCTTCCGATGTTTGAAGTGCATGAGAGTTACGTGGGCTGTCAGACCGAGCCGACCGGACAGGTGAAGCAAGGTGGGGCGACTCGGCGAATAGAGTTTCTGCAAGAAGGACAAGAACAAGCGTCAAAGGGAAGCATAAGAAGATCAAGTGCAGTAAAGGCAGTACCTGACGCAGGTGTCGAAGATGTTTGGTCCATGGTGAAGAAGTGTGAGTGACCAAGGTCCAGTTGGTCGAGTGATGGGTGAGTCAGACCGTTATCGTTGAGCGACACGGTCGGACTCAAGGGCGGCTGTGGTGAAGTGTACCACAAATTTGGTCACTTTGGTCAAGGCAGTTGGTCGAATTTCGGATTGGTCTAAACAAGGGGGGCTTTTTAGCCTATCAAATTCAAGAAGTATCAAGAACGCTGGTCTTGGGTGAGTCACCTGACATTGGTTATTTTACATATTTTTGTGTGGGTACATTAGGAACCATAGGGAGGTAGTATTATTGGTTAGTTGCGGTTTTTCCTAGTAAGAGTCTTTTGGTGGCGGTTTTTCCAAGTCTACACCGCAGCAAGGGGTAGCCGTTTTCTTTTTACGTACATTAGTCGCCTCCGCCCACCGCGGAGTGTTTGGGGGCAGAGGGTTGAATTATCCCCTCTCGTCTATTATACCCGGTCTGGACGCGCCGCACCAGCACTTTGGACACCGGAAGTCCTTCGACGGGAGTACGATTTGGCGATCTCGACACTTCAAGTCAAGTACGTTTGGAACGTGCTATTCACTGGATTGGTCTTTACGTGGAGATATCTTTTGTGGAGTTCACGGGCATATTGGGTCTTCACGTGAACATATTGGCTCATTTTAACATTGGTTGGAGTTTAGACCGGTTTTGGTCTTATCTCATATTGGTCAGGGGCTAGACCGGTTGATTGGTCTACCCTCTATTATTTCGTATTGGTCAGGTCTAGATCGTTTGGACGATCGACCTATTGGAATTTATCTTTTGGAAGTGTCTCTGGTCTGTACGTACCTGGGGTGAAGAGTTCCGCCCTAGGTACACCTAACCAGCACGGTCTCCGATATTCAAGACAGAATCAGATCGATCTGCGATCCCGATCCACCGAGTGTGTAACTAGCCCATTCCATCGGGTACACAAGGTGAGATGAACTTAAGTGAATCGTACCAAGTGTCTCTGGATGATGACCGGTCGTCTGCCAGCAGCGGACGATCGGACCAGATTTCGAATGGAGGTCCGCGGGGTACCCCCCCCCCGTAAGTTGGAAAGCTGGCCACGATGGTGGTGGTCAGGTTGTCGATACAAATGTATTCGATTTCGAGCTTGACTCCACCCTACGTGCGTCCTCCGTTGATGTAACAGGGTTACATTCAAGTTACATTTAGTATGTGGTGTACGTGAGTACACTACGGTTGGGGTCAGTATTGACCGGTCCGAAAGGTTTTGGACCATTGGTTATTTTAACCAATCAGGGCAGGAGCCCTTGGTGGAGGCGTGGCAGCCAGCCACGTGTTAGTACACAGGTGGTGTACACTACATTTTAGCTAGGTACGAATTTAGTAAGTTCTACTTAGTATTACATATAGTTTACATTAGTTTAAATTAATTTAGGCTAATTATATATTAAATATACATTCAGTTTACATTTAACTCAACCGCCTACAGACGCACGACCTCGACCGGTAGCGCGTGTATTGTAGCGTAAGGGGATATCTCCCCTTAGCTACCCCCTTAGTAAGGGAGCCTTGTGTTAAGGCATTATCGAAAGCTAATAGTAAACCAAGTGGGAATCTTGGCCCCGAGTAAGATAGTTCTCTCTTAATAAGCCCTTTTATAAGGGCGTATCGGCTAAGTAGCGGCGAACGCCGCTTAAAGGAAAGTCTTCCTCTGTGCGCTAGCCGGACCGTGCGTGTACGCACCCGGCTACAGTTGTCCTTTAAGATAAAGGAATTCACCGGTGAAAAAAGTGATAACCTTTATGTGTGGCTTCGCGGGGTCGAAACGGCCTAAGCCACAGCGAATGTGCTCTAGGATCACTTGCAATTGGGACTTGCACTGACCCATCTTACGGGTAAAACCCGTGCATGGGCGTTTACGTGTCCGGATTCGGTCACGGACGTGTTACCGACCTGGAAAGTCCTTAAGCAAAAGCTTGTGGACATGTATGCCACACCTGATCTGGTTTTACAGAATCAAGTGGCGTTTTTGAGGTGCCGTCAGGGCACTAGGGACTTGGAAACATACATCCAAGAACTTAAGACCCTGTTGGCAGGGATGTACGCGAAAGCGTATTCGGATGATGTGTCCATTCCCGTGTTTATGGGAGGCCTGAAAGAAGGGCCTGCACGTTCGGAGCTCTTCCGATCCCGACCCCAATCCCTGAGAGAGGCGTATATGATGGCGTTTAACGCCGAAAGTAATTTCGTTCCTCTAAGGTGGGTCCCAAACCCATGGACCTGAGTCAGGTCGAAGCGGAATAGAAATCTCCCGCTCGGAGTCACTCTGACTCCTTCCCACAGGGCTTCGAAGCGGATCTCCTTTCAATGATGCAGCGGCGTGGGCAGCTAATGCTTCCTGTGTGGAAGCACGGATCATCTGCGGAACAGATATCCGAAAAACTCCCCAGCGAGACACTCGCTATAAGGGTCCGAAGGCGGAAAAAAGGCCCTCACCCAAGCCGTCGGGCAACGACGGCTCCCAGTAGGTGCGGGGCGCCCTACTGGGGGATCCCTCAGTGCAGTTAAACCCCAAGGTAGGGACCGACAGCACAAATCCCCGAGGGAAACGGTGCTTTCTAGCACCGAGTTGGGGTACCAGCCAGGTTTGCTTGTCGTCCGTGCGGACGTGAAAGGGTTTGATAAGCCTTGGAGAGTCTTGATAGACTAGGGGGCGCCTGACAACTATGTCAGACGGGCTTCTGTAGAGAAGAGTCGGCTGTATGCCGAGGCCCTAGAGGCACGTTCTCGTGACGTTGTCACGGTCCGTCTAGCGACGGGCGTACAGGTTTCTGTACCCAAGGTCTCGATTGACCTTAAGCTGAAGTTTGCAGACTTCGATAGCTCAGAACGTTGCCTAGTCCTGGATTTGGACTTGAGGTATGACCTCATTCTGGGCATGAAGTGGCTGGAACGACGCGAGCCATGTATAGACTGGAAGGCTAAGTCCATTGGCTCAACGCACCCGCGATCGGGTGAAGCATTGGCGAGTCATGAACCCCCCTTGCTCAATCGCAAAAGCGATTCTGCCGAGAGATGCCAGATATTGGGATGTCTGAGATGATCAGTCCCAATGAGGTCAAGGAAGTGTTTCTTGACGAGGGGGATTCGGCGGTTAATCCCCACGCCGTTATAGACGATACTGGTGAGTCGCCAGTGGTAGAGGTGGATTCCTCTATAAGCGCGAGGCTCTTCCTAGAGAAGAGACACAAGGTTTGTCCCTTCTGCAGGTCGGGGTTCCCGACCATGCCATGTTCGGCGAGAATGTTGCGACTCCAGTGGTAGGGGTAGAGACCCCTGTGGTTAAGCGTGAGGCGCTTCCAAGCGTAGATACCCGAAGTTCGTCTATTTCGCACATCGGAATTGATTCCGACCACGCCGTATTAGGTGAGACGAGCGAGTCACCGGTGGTAGAGGTAAATACCTCTGTGGATAGGCGCTATGCGCTTCCAATAGATGGGGCAATTGACTCCCCCCATATGGGTCCCGGGACGAGTCCCGAGACCAGTAGTCAGCAGTCCTATCGGATGCTGAATAGTGTGACAGGTGTTGTCACGGAAGGCGTAAGACTTGAACGGTTGCCTGGGGTAGGCGAACTGTTGTCGTTGGAGGAGATGTCCTTCAACGATTTTGAGACTGCTGTAAAAGCAGGTGAACTCGACGAGATCGTCGTGTTGCGTCCGGAAGAGGAGTTGAACTCCTCATCCACGATGGACGAGTCCGTTTTGGTGCAAACCAAACAGGCATTGAATGCCCGAAGCGGTCTTAAGATCCCTGCGGATCCTGAGTACCCTTACCATTCCTTACTTAAGGAATTCGGAGATATCATTAGTGACAACCCACCGATGAGATTACCCCCGGATCGGGGAGTCCGACATGAAATTGACTTGGTTCCTGGAACCTAATACTGAGTCACTAGGCAGTGGCCTCTCCCCAAAGAGCAATGCGACGTCATCGACGCATTCTTCAAGGGGAAAGAAGAGGCAGGGATGGTACGGGAGAGCAAGTCTTCCCATTCATCTCCCACTTTTTGTGTTCGTAAACCGAACGGAAAGTGGCGAATTGTGCATGCGTACAATAAGCTGAATGCAGCTACTGTACCAATGCAAACTCCGATTCCTCGGAAGGATGTCCTCCAGAACAATATGGCAGGCTGTACTGTTTACAGCGCCTTAGATCTGGTGGACGGGTACTATCAGGTGCTCATGCGAGCATCAGATATTCCGCTTACAGCGGTCAGCACGCATAGTTGCATGATGTGGGAGTGGCTTGTTATGCCACAGGGGCTTTCGAATGCACCAGCGACTTTTAATCGCTTGGTGACTCAACTATTCTGTGGTGAAGTGGATCTATATTTACAACATGTAGGATGTGATATGCAACAGATATTAATTCATGGTATATTTATTCACACCAAGACTCTAAATAATAGCACAATGTTGCTTTTTACGCTGGAGATTTCCTCAAGCATATGTATACGACCATCGCATATGCTCATCAAAGAAAGTATCAATTACCACCTTCTTGTCTTGTCAACACTAACATTAACATCAAAGATCGTTGTGTGCGTCCATCACGTGAACAACTGTTTCAACAAAGTCGTGGTAGCCCTAACACATCCGAGAGTGCAAGTGTTTTAGTCAAAATGCTGTGCTCTCTTGAGTAACATAAACTACAGAAAGCCAAGACATAGACGCATCTTACATACACAACGGCAGGTTCAATCCCAGTGGTAAAGCTAACGAGAAGTCATGTGATCTCAGCTTCACATACTGTCCTGTAGCTATGGGCGCTAGGGCGCGGGCAGTAGCAGACAAACAGATCACGAAAACAAACTGTCAGCACTACTACAGAAAGCCAAGACACAGACGCATCTTACATACAGCAACGGCAAGTTCAATCCTAGTGGTAAAGCTAACGAGAAGTCATGTGCTCTCAGCTTCACATACTTTCCTGTAGCTATGGGCGCTAGGGCGCGGGCAGTAGCAGACAAACAGATCACGAAAACAAACTGTCAGCACTACTACAGAAATCCAAGACACAGACGCATCTTACATACAGCAACGGCAAGTTCAATCCCAGTGGTAAAGCTAACGAGAAGTCATGTGCTCTCAGCTTCACATACTGTCCTGCAGCTATAGGCGCTAGGGCGCGGGCAGTAGCAGACAAACAGATCACGAAAACAAACTATCAGCACCACTGAAGAAATCCAAGACACAGACGCATCCTACATGCCCGACGGCAGGTTCTATCCTAGCAGTAAATCCAAAAGAAGTCACGTGCCCTCAGCTTCGCAGACTGTCCTGCAGCTATGGGCGCTAGGGCGCGGGCAGTAGCAGATAAACAAGATCACGAAAACAAACTGTCAGCACCACTACAGAAAGCCAAGACACAGGCAAACCTTATAAGCATAGCGGCAGGTCTGATTGTGGTGGGAAGCTCCCGGAAAGTCATGCGCCCTCGGCCGCACAAGTTGGTTAATTGGGCATTCTCGATTGTTCTCAAGTGGTTAAGTATTTTCATTTTGGAAAAAATATTTTCAGCCAATCAGAGACGACCCGCGACGGCCACCTTGCGACGGCCACTCACGACTGATGGATTCATGAGTGGTATGAATGTGGAGATATAAATGGATATTTTTATCCAATCAGAGGCGACCCGAGACGACCACCTCGCGACGGCCACCTCGCTCAATCAGATTACAGAGGGTTTCTGAAGTAACTGTGAAGGATTATCAATCAGGTTACAGAGGGACTCAGTGGTAACTGTCAAGTATTGAAGTCAGCGCTGAAGTAACCAAAAAAGAGTGGGTGAAAAAAGTGATCGACTTTGATGTAGAAATTAGTAACACCTAATAGAACCAAATTTCCCTTGAAGTACGCAGATCGCTGGCGGCCGTGAAAACCTTCTCTTTCGATCCAATACAAAAACCAAGTGTAATACAAGGAAGTCGTTGAGTGAACGCCCTAGAAAGTGAAGCAGCAGCTGTTTGAAGCGTGCTAGTGTTGGGAGCAGCCCGGAACCGCCTTTGTAAGTGTGTCCCTAGTGTGTTTGATTGATTTGTTGGTTCGGGCGGAAGTATTAAGTACCCGGGAAGCAAAGCAAGGAGGACTAGCTTATTACCTCTTTGTGTTGTTGATTAAGTGGATTTATCATAATTTTCAACTCCTTCACGACAACTGGTGCCGCAACCCGGGACTAACGTCGACTTTAAATTCAAGCTTACACAATGGCATTAGTACCACAAGGGGATGGTCTCCATTTTACACTAGAATACTCCGATGATGATACTAGAAGGACTTACACATTTTCCGAAGCGTGTGCAAAGGTAACACAGTATCAACAACAGAAGCTCAGATTAACGGGTGATTCGAGCTGTTGGTTTTCATTATTTTAGATACGTAAGATGAGGAGGGCTGTACCCAACTTTAGGGTGCGAGAAGATCTCACTACATTTGGAAATATACAAGCATCTGTGATGGCACTGGAGGATATGTTTCCAAATTTGGGGTATGAAATTATCAGACGGGATGAGTTTGAGAATGCGTGTGATTACGATTTGGTACGGACCGCAAAAGATATTGGACTGATGGAGTCTCTACTATTTGCAGAAAATCAGTGGTAGACATCATTGATGGTATATCGAGAAGAAACTGACAATATCATTCCCACTTACTATATAATAGCAGACACTGTGCACACACCGGTGAGGGAGTCTAAACCACCGGGTATGTTGGAGCTCATTGATAGAGATGAGTTTGAAGAAGTGACACAGTTGCGACCCATAAAAATTACCAAAACTAAAAAGAAGTTGGAGTTCTCACCTGATGACGATGAAATCATGTCCACACCAAAACTATCTGGGCTTAAGCAAGAACCAGGGGTGGCTGAACCTAGGCAGGGTCCAGGGGTGGCCGCACCTAGCCAGGGTCCAGGGGTGACTGCACCTATACAGGGTTCAGGGATGGCTGCACCTAAACAAGATCCAGTGGTAGCCAATTTGGTAAAGATGATGCAAGATGGGCATTTGAGTTTGGAAGAACTAACTAAAGTCACGGCAGCCTTGTCAGCTAGTCGCACACCCAATACAACGAGAGGGGCGCCTAGTACCTATATCATACACCGGCTACGCAACCACAAATGCATCATAGTACTTCGGGGTATGGTATGCCTGGTGGAAGTGCAAACGCATGGGAACCCTCACCTCAACCAGTTACAGCCATCATTCAGAATACTGAGATAAAGTCTTTTGATGGGAATAGGCAGGATGCTGGAAATGCACGGGCTTGGGTCGCTCGATTTTCACACGTGGCTAATATATCACATTGGAATGATAGTCAACGTCTGGGAATGTTTGTTGACAGCTTGTCAAGCACAGCATCATGGTGGTACGCGCAACTAGCCGATTCGGTAAAGTATGACTGGGGTAAGGTGATTGCGCTTTTCAGAAGAAGTTTTGTGTGGAAAAAGTGTCGCCTCGAGTTATGTATTCAAGATTGTCGCAGAAACATGATGAGTTGGCTACTACATATCTATACCGATTAAACGCAGCAGCGTTGCGAGCAGGGATGGATTTTAGAAATGCGTTCAATGCGTCATTATTGGAAGATCACATTCAACAATTCTTTGACACTATTCATGATCGCACCATACAGATGCAGTATCAACACATAACCTTCTCAACTATCGAAGAGCTAGAAAAATTATTAATCAAACATGAAGCGCGGCTTATGAGGCCTGAAAAGAAGGTAGTTACACGCAAGAATGCTGATGCTATGTATGAAGACCCGCAACCTAGCGTGCATACGATGGGCGGGGAAGTACATGCAGTACAGCGGGTGCGACCGACGTATGAGGACAAGAGTGCGCGAACGCCAACAAATCCTAATACGGACCATGTTGTGATATGTGAACACTGTAACCGACGGGGACATAATAAAGTTCACTGTTGGAAACTGGTGAAGTGTGAGCATTGCGATAGTTTTGGTCATGCTGCAAAGTATTGCCGGAATTTCATTGAAGAGATGGCCGAGATGCGCACTAAATTGAGGTCAGGAGAGTTTATTAAAGCTCAGGTGGCGGAGCAGTTAAACGCCTAGCCCCACAGTGCATTGCAACCACTGTCGAGATAAAAGTGGGGGCATTGTCAAGTGAAATTGAAGCGACACCGCTGTCACCCTGCATAGAAAAGAAAACCAAGAAAAATAATACATGTTGTATGAATGGATCACTCACCTTGGATGAGGATCAAGAAAATAAGAAAAAGCAAGAAAAAGTAATAAAACAAGCTACTTCCAGTGAAGATAAGACACAAGCTGAGCCAATGATAAGTGATGAAGTAACAGAGACTCCAGCATGTGTCACACTGGTGGATAAAAATGTGGGAGAAAGATATGGATGGCAACAGCCAATGGAGGAAAAGTATCCTGCAACTCAAGTTTATGTAAATGGGGCCATTGATGATCTGGAATTACCATTGATGTTGGATTCAGGCGCTAACATATCCGTTTTACATACACATGTGACACGGAAGCTACAAGTAGCGGTTCGGATGTTTGATACCCCAACTAGGTTTTGTGGCGTAACACACAGTATTATTGGAGCAATAGGAGTGGCTACAGTTAAGGTTCACATAGGATCATCAGTGGTTTTCACCTGTGATATGTGGGTCGCTAGTATTGATACACATGCATTAGCGATACTGTGTACAGACTTTTTGGTCAAGGCGTGTGTAATTTTGAACATGAAAGACCAAATTTGTCAGATTCCCAGGGAAGAACCATTGCCGTTGATGACGGGAGCATATTTAAAGTCAGAAGAATACCTACAAGTGCATACACAAGTGGTGGAGAGCGCTAGCATGCCGATCAATTGGACTAACGTACACGCAGTGAGAACTGTTGGGGATAAACCTCCTGCTGTGTATGTAATGGATGCAATAGATCCAATGAAGGTGGATCAGACGAAATTGGAAAGAGTATACTTGTACTTGCATGAAGGAGTAGAGATTTCGGCTGAAGCTATGGGAGAACAGATAGCACTCATTCCAGAAGTAGATAAAAATCCAATTGAACCACCAGATATGACTACTGCAGACATAGGATAACCAGTTGCTACTACTAAAGAAAAAGAAGATAATCTACGTGCCTTGTTGTCTGAGTATGCCGATGGTTTTATAAGTTCTGGCAATGCGCTACCAACTCCAGCTAAAGGTGTAGTTTGTGACGTAGATGTTGGTGACAATGCACCTATTTCACAAAGAGCACGAAGAGTACCGCCTACACTGTTACCTAAGTTGTATGAATTGATACGAGGGTTATTACAGGCAGGACTAATTCGGTATTCAGAATCTGCTTGGGCCTCACCGATCGTCATAGTGTTAAAAATAACAAAAACCGACATACGGCTGTGTATTGATTATAGGTCGGTGAATGAGAAGACGAGATTAATGGTGTATGCTATGTCGTTGATTGATGATTTACTGGACAATTTTGAGGGAGTAAAATGGCTGTGTTCAATGGATAATGCGAGTGGGTATTGTGCTATACCGATGACCAAGAGAGCTCGGTTCATCACAGCATTTATTTGCCCCTTAGGACATTTCGAATGGCTTCGGATACCTCAAGGGCTTAAGAATGCTCCTCAAATATATCAGCGTATAGTGGACAACGCTTTGTGGACAATGGTAAGGCGGTCACAGCAGATGGGGATAAAATTTAAACTGCTGGGTGGCAAGTCAGACATGGACAATGACAGTGAAGAGGCACATGTGTTGGAAACAGACGTGTCCATCACTCAAGACGTTTTTCATAATGGCCAAGTAGTGATGACTGATGAACAACCTATTATTGGGAGGCGATCGTATATTGATGATATTACTTTCGTCGCAAGAAGTTGGGATACATTGTGCATCATGCTTAAGAATCTCCTGTAATCATTTAAATATTGGCAGATCACTATAAGTTTACCGAAGAGTGCGTTTGGCAAACACAGTGTGGAGTTTCTGAGTCATTGTATATCCGCCGAAGGCGTTAAAGCTTCCCCTCGCAATTTGGAATCAATTGTCAAAATGGCGTTCCCACGGACATTAAAAGGAGTTCAAAGATTCACTGATAGTTTGATATACTATCTACGGTTTATTGACAATTTTGCAACACTAGCTGCATCTTTGTATGAGTTAACCGAACTACAGTTGAAGGATGGTACCCAACTGAAGCACGCTGAAAAGTCGTTTTTGTTGCTTAAGGACCGTCTGGTGAATGCACCTTTATCAAGAGATCAAAACCATTGAGTATAGTGCTATATACCAGTCCATGGGCGTTCGGAGCAACGGTGTGTCAAGAGTATGATGGAATACTGCACCCAGTGCGTTACGTTAGCAAGGTTTTTAAAGATGCTGAAACGAGATATAAAGGAGCGGAGCAAGAGGTGCTAGCGTTGCTGAAGACGTTGCATAATGCCAGTCACATTTTTTTTGGACGGCATATAACGGTTTATGCAAGATATTCTATAATGCGATGGCTGTTCACATCGAAAAGTTTGACAGTCAGAGGAATCCAATGGGCAGTAATCTTGTCTCCATGGTCATTGGAAATCATACGAACGAATTATGAAGCTGTAGGATTACCTGCTTTATTAGCCACGTCCATTGTGCCTGCAGAAAAGATGAATGAAGTGCTAGAAGACATTGCCCCGTTAAAATCGTTGAAAGATGTGCCGATCATTAAGCCAATTTCTAGTCTACAACGTCATAGCACTGGATATGTTTTATCGTTTGATGGTGCTGTGCGTCTTAAGAATGACCCGAAAGGAGCATTCGGCATGATAGTATGGGAGTTACCAACCTGGGATGTATTGGCAGCGGAATATGGGATTCAAGATAACCTTACCGTGAATGAGAGTGAATATCATGGACTAATCCTTGCGCTAAAACTCGCGCAAGACCATAATGTAACGAAAGCAATTGTGTGTGGACTCTAGATTGGTTATTGGATAAGTCAATGGAGATATACGCTGCAATCATGCATCACTATTGGTTTGGTTGGGCCGAGTGCGCTCGCTCGTGGAGAAATTCCAAGCAATCAGTCTGATACACGTGGCTCGCAAGTATAACCAGGCGGCTGATTTTTTGACTCAATGTGCTATGAAAGAGCAGCAGGCAGGGAAAATTATCAATGAAGATAGAAGCAGATCTACAGCTGTTGAATCGTCTACCAGATTTGTTGTATGCCAATGCAGATGAGGCTCAAGTTGTCACAGAGCAGAAGGATATATGGGAGGATGTCGATTATGTGTCACCACAAGTATTTGTGCTCACTCGAAGTATGACAAAGCCACGTAATGAGCAACTCCAACATAAAGAGAATGTTACTGTTGGACAAGGGCGGAAACTATTGGTGATGCAACCTCAGTGGACAATGATGTGATTAGATCTTAAGAACCTCAAGATAAAGAGACAACGACCCATATGAAAATTTACCGTTATTCGAATTGAACGAATTAAAACAGCCCAGATACAGGATGAGTGGTGCAGCAAGGTCATGGCGTATCTACGAGGAGATGACGATCAGATAAATTCCGCTAATGAATGGAAAAAGATAGCTCGACATGCGTTCACTTACGTATTGGATAATAAGGGTGTCCTGTACTATGTCTCGAAAGATCAAGATAAAACCAAAGAATATGTGTGGAGGTTGGTGGTACCGATCATATTACAAGAGGATGTATTGCATGCGTATCATGTGGAAATCGGAAGTGGGGAATATCAAGGAGTCGGAAAGGTTTATGCTCGGTTGAGACCCAAGTATTATTGGCGAGGGATGTATGCGCATATCGAAAACTATGTTGCAGCGTGTGAAGATTGCGCCACCGCAAAAGGTAGGCCAAGATACCAGCGGCGCACTAGTGATAATATTGTAGCATCAAGACCATATTTTAGATTTTAGCGATGGATTTTGCATTGGCATTACCACAGACTGCAATGGGGCATGAAGCGTTGTTATGCTTTATATGTCTGTTATCTGGGTATGTGATCCTAATTCCAATGAGCACCACCACTGCACGAGATTTAGCAGAAGCGTATATGGTGGGAGTTTATAAGAGATTTGGAGCCCAAGAAATGTTGAGACATGATAGGAACCAAAGATTTATGAGTTCGGTTTTCAAAAGATTCAATCGAATCCTAAAGCAAAAGAAGAGACCTACGTTAGCATATCGACCGCAGGCCAATGGGAAACAAGAAAGATCTGTGCAAACAGTGATCAAGGCAATCAAAATGTTACATCACGGATCCGGAACAGAGAGATTGGGATGAATATGTGGCTCCCTTAGAGCTTGCATTGAATACTTCAGTGGATCTTCAGCATCACCAAACTCCGTTTTACTTGGTACATAGTTGGGAACCCAGAACCACATTGGAAGCAATTGATACCACCCAAGGATACATCAATCATAGAAAAAGACGCATTGGAGTGGAGGTTGACTGATACTAAGAAGCATATGAGAGCGCAGGCGCAACCTGCTATTATCCAGGAAAAAGTAATTAAAGACAGAGCCCAACGTCATAATGACGCAGTAGCGTCTAAAGTATGGTCAACTACCAAAACAGCTTATCGACCGGGTGAATTAGTTTGGCTGTATCATTATTTGGTCAAGCCAGGGTTGGTCAGGAAGTTGGCACATTTATGGCATGGACCGTATGTGGTTGATGAACGTAAAAACGATATGGTATATCGGCTACTGATACCTACTAGTGAAAGTCGAATATTCCAGCTTGTGCACATTGCCAGGTTAAAGCCATATATCAATAAAATGAGACGACCTCGGGAGAGACTTCAGGTTGAGGATACACTGGAATTGGATGAGGCATTACTCCCTGAGGACTCGTGGTATGAACCAGGTCATGATGATGAGTGGGAAGTAGAACGAATTGTAGACTGTCGAGTCAAACAGCGAACAAGGAATGGACGTCGAACCAAGGAGTATTATGTCAAGTGGAAGGATACTGATGATATGACTTGGGAGCCAGAAGACAATCTTTCATGCACTGTTTTATTGTATGAGTTTGATGCGCAACGAGCTTGGGATAATCGGCATTATGCAGCTCAAACAGCAGAAGAGTATAATACAGAGGCTGAAATGTAGATTCCTCATAAAATAAAGCAAGAGACGAAAGCGTCAAGACCTTCAAGAAAATAACAAGATAAAAAGGCAGAGAGAATAAAAAAGACAAGGCCCCAGAAGATGTAGTACATCCCTATCACGGACCCATGTTGGTTGTGATAAGTAGAATGCGGACCCAAGTTGGTTGCATTGGGGGCATAGAAAAAAAGAAAACAAAATAAAAACTAGTATACATGTTTAAACGAGAACTGGAATTTGTTTGAGCATGCGGAGTAAACAAGTTGCAAGCTAGCGTTCATTGGCGCGGCGTGCTTAAGTTGAAGAATGGTAATGAAATCGAGTCTATAAGTGATCATTGAATTAAGAATAAGATGTGGAATCCGTGTAAGATGGAGATCGTACGAAGAGACGCCTATTAAGGTCCCAAATGTGTGAAACCTGTACGGCAGCAACAAGATGATACGAAGACAAACCGCTAAGGTATTAAAAGGTGTGAATCCTGTACATCTATTACATCTATTGTCAATCAAATATGGAGGAAAGACAACAAGAACAAGATTGTGCGAAGAGAAGCCTGTCAGGGTATGAAAGGTGTGAAACCTATACGGCGACAACAAGATCGTATGAAGAGAAACCTGTCAGGATATTAAAGGTGTGAAACCTGTACATCTAGTGTCAACAAACCACGAAAAAATATATAACAAGAGTGAGATCGTACGAAGATAAACCTATCAGGGTATTAAAGGTGTGAAACCTGTGCGGCAACAACAAAGCGTACGAAGAGAAACCTGTCGGGGTACCAAAGGTGTGAAACCTGTGCGGCAACAACAAAGATCGTACGAAGAGAAACCTATAGGTTAATAAAGGTGTGAAACCTGTACGTCATTGTAAAATAAAACGAAGAAAATCAGAGCATCGAGGACGACTGTATGAGAGATATCCAACAGGGCCTAACGGGTCTAGCGGATACAAAATTTATGCAGAGTCACGGGATGTTACTAAGAAAAAATAAGCCATGGGGCGACAAACCTGGATGTCGTTGATAATCTTATGCAAGGGGTATCAAGTTGGCTGATTGAGGAGCAACACCTATATAGCGGTCAGAGGGATGCAGAAGAAATTGCGTTGCAATTCAGTTAGTTGGGATTTGATAAGATGAGAGAAAGACAGAACGTACGACATGAAGAGTAGACCCGGAGAGTATAAGTGGATACACCAGGGTGGCGAGCCCAGTGAGTGAGCTACCTGTTGCATGAGAAGGACAATATACATGAAGGAAGGAAGAGGCAGCAGTTGACTCACTGGGATCATAGATGTATATGGAATGGGATCATATACTGTGATTGGTCGAGAGGCCAGAAGTTCATTTAGAAGTCAAGAGAGCGCACGCATTACCTGAGAAGAATGAATATGGCAGGATGGGAATTGGCGTGAGATGTTGAATTTTGAGAAAAAAGAATTTTTGGCCAATAAGAGGCGACCCGCGACGGCCACCTCGCGACGGCCACCTCGTGACGGATTGACTTATGATTGGTATGAATGTGGAGATATAAATGAATATTTTCAGCCAATCAGAGGCGACCTGCGACGGCCACCTCGCGACGGATTGACTTATGATTGGTATGAA
>CM047580.1:9095004-9107990 GCA_026184515.1 Peronosclerospora sorghi
ACCTGCGACGGCCACCTCGCGACGGATTGACTTATGATTGGTATGAAAGTGGAGATATAAATGGATATTTTCAGCCAATCAGAAGCAGATAGTGAAGCATATACCTGAAGTGTACATCCCATCCAAACTGAGTAATGTGAAGGTATTTCGCTGAGAAAAGAAGACAACGTTGGTGACTGATTACGACTTCAACGGAAACTTAAGATGGACAGTACGGATATGGTAGAGTCCCTCTTGAGTTTGAGAGCGATAGTACAAAAAGATGATGAAGCAAAGGGCGACGAGGAAGGTGTTTCACTCAGTGATTATACAGCCCCAGATCCAAATGCCTCAGAAACTACAACAGCATCAGTATCCAGGTCTAGCTCATCATGGACTAAGAAGGAGTAGGAAGAATTATTGAAGATACAACAGGCAAAAAAAAGTACAAACACCCCAGCGCATGATATATATGATTTGTATAATCAACAATGTCACGCTAAAGGATGGATCGTCAGGACTAAAAAAGGGGTCATGTGCAAGTTAGAGCGAATGGGAATCAAGCGCAAGAGGGGTGATGAATGGGAAAACGATGAAATAGAGTGGTTAACGAACATGATAAAACAGGAGGCTACCACCACAAAAGTGGTTGAGCGATATCCAATAAGATTCCCGCAATCGAAGAAGATACGTACTATAGCAGCTGTGCGAAAGAGGATGCAGATGGTGTGTCGGTCTGGGAAAGGTAAAACTCAGACACCACCGAACCGAGAAAAAAACCAACGCATAACTAAAGGACGCTGCTGAAAATGGATGAAACGAGAAGATGACATATTGACAGAAGCGATAAGACATGGAAATGTGGATATGAAAGTTATTGCAAAAAGGTTGGGTGACGTCACAGACATGGATGGAAATAAGCTAAATCCAAGGACAGAAAGTGGAATTAGGCATAGGCTCCTTCGATTGAAGAATAAGTTGTCTGATAACAACCACTCGCTCACACAGTCAATATCTACATCAGATCAAGGAATCATTTGGGAGAAGATGAGAACCAAGGTTATATCAATCAAACAATGTCTGAAAGCCAGAGATTGGAGTCCGAAGAAGAAGACAAGTCAAACCGATTGGATGTCATGGGCATAAGGGATAATAACGTGGTGAATCAAGAATTTGGTGTTATGAGTGGACACACGATAGAAGATACATTAGACAATTAGGGATCTAAATGCACTGTAGAGCATGAGGAAGAGAAAAACCCAGCCCTTTCCGTAATTGTTGACCGAGTAGTGTGGTGGAGTCAAGTTCGAAATCGAATACATTTGTATCGACAACCTGACCACCACCATCGTGGCCAGCTTTCCAACTTACGGGGGGGGGTACCCCGCGGACCTCCATTCGAAATCTGGTCCGATCGTCCGCTGCTGGCAGACGACCGGTCATCATCCAGAGACACTTGGTACGATTCACTTAAGTTGATCTCACCTTGTGTACCCGATGGAATGGGCTAGTTACACACTCGGTGGATCGGGATCGCAGATCGATCTGATTATGTCTTGAATATGAGACCGTGCTGGCTAAGTGTACCTAGGGCGGAACTCTTCACCCCAGTACGTACAGACCAGAAACACTTCCAAAAGATAAATTCCAATAGGTCGATCGTTCAAACGATCTAGACCTGACCAATACGAAATAATAGAGGGTATACCAATCAACCGGTCTAGCCCCTGACCAATATGAGAGAAGACCAATACCGGTCTAAACTCGAACCAATGTTACAATGAGCCAATATGTCCACGTGAAGACCCAATATGCCCGTGAAAATCCACAAACGATATCTTCACGTAAAGACCAATCCAGTGAATAGCACGTTCCAAACGTACTTGACTTAAAGTGTCGAGATCGCCAAATCGTACTCTCGTCGAGGGACTTCCGGTGTCCAAAGTGCTGGTGCGGCGCTTCCAGACCGGGTATAATAGGCAAGAGGGGATAATTCAACCCTCTGCCCCCAAACACTCCGCGGCGGGCGGAGGCGACTAGTGTACGTGAAAAGAAGAACGGCGACCCCTTGCTGCGGTGTAGACCAAGACCAGAAGAGGTTTTTGCCACTTATTCCTAGACCAAAAACCTTTACCTGGAAAAATTCGTAACCAAAAGACTCTTACTTGGAAAAACCAAAACTAATCAATAATACTACCTCACTATCGTCCCTAATGTACAAACACAAAATTATGTAAAATACCCAATGTCAGGTGACTCACCCAAGACCGGCGTTCTTGATACTCCTTGAATCTGATAGGCTAAAAAGCCCCCCTTGTTTAGACCAATAGGAAACTCGACCAACTGCCTTGACCAAAAGTGACCCAATTTGTGGTACACTTCACCATAGTAGTGCCAGAAAGTCAGAGAATGGTATTAGAGGATAAGGACAAGCAGAAACAGTCAGTCGAATACATCCCACATCCAACAGAACGATCTCCAATAGCAAATGAGGATGAGAACATAACCGGTGCAGATAGGGAGCATCCCACCATGGAAGCCTAAGAAATGGATCCTAGGAGTGGACAGACAATAGAAGCTCCATTAGATGGTGATAATCTGGGCACACTATAGAATGTGAGGAAGAAGAGAATCCAGCTCCTCCACTATTGATTAATCTGGTCGAGTCGATAGAGGATTCGGAGTCCAGTGCAAGTAAAAGAGATGAAAGGGACTTGGTCCCGGAAGAAGATGAGACGCACTGTAATATAGGATCTGGAAAAGTGGAAGAGAAGGATGAAGGTACCACGGAGGGTTTTGATGTATCTACAACTGGAGATAATGAAAATGAAAAATAATACGGAGAAGTCTTGAGTCACCTCTCCCCAATGAATGATGTTGATACAGAAATAATTCAAACAGTGGCTCAGAGGGCAGACGAGTATCGTAAATACACGTTCAGTAATATTTTTGTTCCAATAGACCAACCACACTTATTGTGGAAAAGTAAGTGTCAACCAGGGTCAACCGCAAGGCAGGTGATATTACAAATGCCAGATGTTGAAAGGAGTGGTGGTCAAGAAGTTGATAACGTCACTATTGATCCAGGAATTATTATTAGTGTGGCAAAGTCTTTGGACTTCCATAGAGAATTTGGTGGAAAACAACAGCTCAGAGTCATCAATCCAGAAGATGCAAGAAATGTATTATTCGTGGTCAAGCTATTACTAAGTGATTCGGAGTCTCTAGCTGTTTTCCTTCGGGAATGTTGGGGTGTAGGTTATGGACCATGTAGAGATGAATTATGCTGTCTATTGTATGATGTCACAATACCACAGTTTAATTATCATAGAACTTGCAGGCATTGGTTGTACTTCAAATTTGGGAGGTGTATATGGATAAGTTCACGTCAGTGAGTGACTATCTCCTCACTATGTGTTTAATAACACACTTGGAAGCACGTTGTGTTACCGATCAGATTCAGTACAAGTATGAATGGGACTCAAAGGATGTTACGTCAACAATGGATCTTCATGTGACATCTTATGGAGTGGGGCAATATTTAGCTAAAAGATGGAAAACCTACGACAATGATCATGGTCCCGATCATTTCATGACGTTAATGAGAGGGGTGTTATATTTACAAGTAACTGGAGATTTTAGGACAGAGTGCATAAATATGGATCAAGTCAGCTTGAGGAGATGGGATTATGGAAGACTTTGCGTCGTGCGATATTATGAATTGAGTTTTCTGGGCTGGGGAATATTATGCTCAGTTGGATTCCGATATATAATTGTAACCACCGCTAATGTGGGGAATATAAGTAGGAACATCTGCAAATTGCGATGGTTACCCGTGGTCAATATCATGAATTATGTCAGAAGATTCAGCACGGTGGATAAATTGACTACAGAACCGTCATCTCCATTACTACAATTAATGACCAAAAGACATACGATTGAGTCGCTGAGGTCCGTATCAGTGATGGCGGAAATGGAACAGACGCATATTTATAAGAATTTCAACGTACACTAGATATGGACCAATTGAAAGTAGTACTAGCAGCTGTGGAGACAAAAGGAATTGTTCTAGCCCGTGGTCCTTACGGATGTGGGAAAACATATACAATTACTGCGATTGTGTTAACGATATTAGCGTTGTTTCCATGGTGTCGCATTTCTATCATCTCAGAAACTAATGCAGCCTTCGATGAGGATCTTAAAAGGTTGATGGATTCCAAGGCGACATAGTACGGTTATGTGAGATAAAGGGTACGATGGCATTACCAGAAGCCGAACATTACCGACGGAGGTTTCTTTCAGAAATATTACAACGAGAGCGACGTTCATTGGAAGGCAGTGTGGCTCGCAAAGATATTTCTGAAAAATGAAGATTGAAGGAGGTGGAGACATTAGAGCAAGCACATGTAATTGTTGCTACCTTGGCCCAATTAGGGCGACCAGACTACCACACGGTATCTTACAACGTAATCATTGATGATGAAGGAGATCCAACGGCAGAGGTAGCGTTATTACAAGCTATCAG
The DNA here is from genome assembly GCA_026184515.1 of Peronosclerospora sorghi. Taxonomy (NCBI): domain Eukaryota; phylum Oomycota; class Peronosporomycetes; order Peronosporales; family Peronosporaceae; genus Peronosclerospora; species Peronosclerospora sorghi. Next base: position 9,099,509 of record CM047580.1, read on the forward strand.
ACCAAAAGTTGAGGTTCTGGTATCTGTAGGTGGTCCCTATCAGCTTTTTGCGTACTCTCCCATAAGTGAAAAGTTAAGACACGGTTTCACAGTGGAGCCCGTCGTCATAAAATCAACTGGGGATTGTTGCATTCTATAGAACATTTTCGCGCTACCCATCAGTTATTACCAGCGTTTCCCGGAATCACAATGAATGCAGAATTTAGAAGTCATCCGAAAATCACGATATTGTTACAAGTATTCTACCCATATAAAATCCGAGATAGAGCAGCCATATCGAAGGATTATTTGAGTGGTATGCGTTTCAATAGCCTGGACGTGGTTGATTGGGGTAAGCCAGTTCATCGCAATCTTTCTGGAAAGCAAAGTCTCAAGAGTGATCGAGTTATTTGGATTAGTTGCCAAGAGTGGGTGAGAGAGATGGAACGTCAAGAGTTCAGGCATACTAATATTATTGAGCTGGAAATGGTCATATACTAATTGGGGAAGATATGCGGTATTCTGGAAAGCGAAATGCGAAGAACAAGATTAGCCGTGAGGAAGTCATTATTAATTATTTCGCCATACCAAAGTCAAGTCAAGGCTATACAGAGGCAATTAAAGTACATGGGTAATGTGTATGACGAATATCTGGATGTTGAGGTGGCTACGAACGACTCTAGTCAGGGTCGTGAAGCAAATATCGTTATTGTATCTATGGTTCGATCACACACGCTGGGATTCCTTGACGGATACCCATCAAGATCATTAGTGACACTTAGCATAGACCGTGATTACCTCTTCATAGTCGCGTCGCGTTATGTTTTTGAAGGCGAGAGTACCTGGAAAAGGTTTATTAACATATGCAAGGAAAGTGATGTTCCAGTTTTCACGACAACTATGGATGAAGATGAGGCACGTAAATATCTGAAGTATGATTACTAAGAACTATGTGTTTGCGTGCCTTTTGCTCGCATACGCTGAAGTTACGCAAGGGGAGATTGTGGTGAAGTGGATCTATATTTACAACATGTAGGATGTGATCTGCAACAGATATTAATTCATGGTATATTTATTCACACCAAGACTCTAAATACTAGCACAATGTTGCTTTTTACGCTGGAGATTTCCTCAAGCATATGTATACGACCATCGCATGTGCTCATCAAAGAAAATATCAATTACCACCTTCTTGTCTTGTCAACACTGAACATTAACATCAAAGATCGTTGTGTGCGTCCATCACGTGAACAACTGTTTCAACAAAGTCGTGGTAGCCCTAACACATCCGAGAGTGCAAGTGTTTTAGTCAAAATGCTGTGCTTTCTTGAGTAACATAAACTACAGAAAGCCAAGACATAGACGCATCTTACATACACAACGGCAGGTTCAATCCCAGTGGTAAAGCTAACGAGAAGTCATGTGATCTCAGCTTCACATACTGTCCTGTAGCTATGGGCGCTAGGGCGCGGGCAGTAGCAGACAAACAGATCACGAAAACAAACTGTCAGCACTACTACAGAAAGCCAAGACATAGACGCATCTTACATACAGCAACGGCAAGTTAAATCCCAGTGGTAAAGCTAACGAGAAGTCATGTGCTCTCAGCTTCACATACTGTCCTGCAGCTATAGGCGCTAGGGCGCGGGCAGTAGCAGACAAACAGATCACGAAAACAAACTATCAGCACCACTGCAGAAATCCAAGACACAGACGCATCCTACATGCCCGACGGCAGGTTCTATCCTAGCAGTAAATCCAACAAGAAGTCACGTGCCCTCAGCTTCGCAGACTATCCTGCAGCTATGGGCGCTAGGGCGCGGGCAGTAGCAGATAAACCAGATCACGAAAACAAACTATCAGCACCACTACAGAAAGTCAAGACACAGGCAAACCTTATAAGCATAACGGCAGGTCTGATTGTGGTGGGAAGCTCCCGGAAAGTCATGCGCCCTCGGCCGCACAAGTTGGTTAATTGGGCATTCTCGATTGTTCTCAAGTGGTTAAGTATTTTCATTTTGGAAAAAAAATATTTTCAGCCAATCAGAGACGACCCGCGACGGCCACCTCGCGACGGCCACCTCACGACTGATGGATTTATGAGTGGTATGAATGTGGAGATATAAATGGATATTTTTATCCAATCAGAGGCGACCCGAGACGACCACCTCGCGACGGCCACCTCGCTCAATCAGATTACAGAGGGTTTCTGAAGTAACTGTGAAGGATTATCAATCAGGTTACAGAGGGACTCAGTGGTAACTGTCAAGTATTGAAGTCAGCGCTGAAGTAACCAAAAAAGAGTGGGTGAAAAAAGTGATCGACTTTGATGTAGAAATTAGTAACACCTAATAGAACCATATTTCCCTTAAGGTACGCAGATCGCTGGCGGCCGTGAAAACCTTCTTTTTCTATCCAATACAAAAACCAAGTGTAATACAAGGAAGTCGTTGAGTGAACGCCCTAGCAAGTGGAGCAGCAGCTGTTTGAAGCGCGCTAGTGTTAGGGGCAGCCCGGAACCGCCTTTGGAAGTGTGACCCTAGTGTGTTTGATTGATTTGTTGGTTCGGGCGGAAGTATTAATTACCCGGGAATCAAAGCAAGGAGGACTAGCTTATTACCTCTTTGTGTTGTTGATTAAGCGGATTTATCATAATTTTCAACTCCTTTACGACACTTCCGCCCTCATACAAAGTACGCTCAGACGTACTTCGACGAATATTCGTTCATAGTCGCGCGGAAGGCGACTCGTCTGATGTTGAGACGCACTTAATACACCTTCGAGCGGTGCTCGAATGTATGCGGGAGCATAAGTTATATGCAAACGCATCTAAATGTATTTTTGGTGCTGAGGAAATTCCTTTCCTCGGATGCTTCATCGGTAAGGATGGAGTGCGGGCGGATCCCGCGAAGGTGAAAGCCATTGTGCAGTGGCCTTCGCCTGTAAATCTTAGAGATTTATGGAAGTGGCTTGGATTATCCAATTATCTCCACAAAAACAGCGAGAACTACGCTGAGATGGCGAAGCCATTGACTGACCTTCTTAAGAAGGACGTAGATTGGTGTTGGGAAACCAAGCACCAAATTGCTTTCGAAGCGGTTAAAGGTAGATTGTTGAAAGCCCCCGTTCTTGCTCTCCCAGATTATGGGAAACCTTTTAGCGTCGTCTGCGACGCCTCCTATTTCGCAATCGGATGTGCTTTGTTACAAGAAGACGATGCGGGACGAGAACGCATGATTGCGTTTGAGTCGAGGCAGCTTAAAGCTGCAGAGCGGAACTATCCCGTTCATGATAAGGAGCTACTTGCTATGAAGTATGCCCTTGTCAAATTTAGGGTTCACCTACTCGGATCAAAGCCTTTGTGGTTTATAATGACCACGCGGCCTTACGGACAGCGACAAAGTCGCCTCATCTCTCCCAACGGATGGCCCGTTGGCTCTCCTTCTTTGCGGAGTATAACTTTGAGGTTAAGTATAAACCTGGCAAGCAGAACGTGCTTGCGGATGCGTTGTCGCGTCGTCCTGATTACGAGCTCGCTCACGCGACATTCGTCACCACGTCTGTGGTGGATCTCATACGCCAGGCATATGAGAAAGACCCACAATGTACGGCGCTTATCAGCGCGTTGGGTGAAAAGGGACTTGGCTCGTCTGAGCCTACCCTGTCAAGTCGAGCTAAAGCTCGTTTACACCGTTACATGTACTGTGACGGTCTGCTATTTTATAGCACGAGCGCGGAGGACACTCCGCGGGTGGTAGTTCCTCATGATGAGGAACTGAAGTATAGAGTCCTCTTTGAGGCACATGACGCCCCTACCGGGGGTCATTTAGGTCGGGATAAGACCTACAGCGCTTTAAGCGCTTTGTATTGGTGGCCCAACATGCATAAGTGGTTCGGTGCGTATATTAGCACCTGTGAGACGTGTCAGAGGGTCAAACCCTCTGCAGATTCAGCTGCGTCTTTGGCGAGCTTATCCGTTCCTACGGAGTGTTGGAAATCCATCAGTATGGATTTATCTTCGGCTTTTCGAAGGACAAGGCCGGTAACACCGGCATATTGGTCTTTGTAGACCGTTTGAGCAAGATGGCTCACCTGGTGGCGGTGCCAGAGTCCATTGATGGACAAGGAACAGCGAAAGTGTCCCTAGACCGTGTCTTTCGACAGCATGGTCTACCCGATTCCGTTGTATCGGATCGGGATCCCCGTTTTACGGGAAAGTTTTGGGGGGCGCTGTTCAAGGTGCTGGGCACCAAGCTCCTCATGTCCACTGCGAATCATCCGCAGACGGACGGACAAACGGAACGCGTTAATCGCGTCGCAGAGGACATTCTCCGGATTTTATGTCCGGATTTTCCAAAGAGTTGGAGTGAGATGATTCTAATGACTGAATTTGCCATAAACAATTCGGTCCATGCATCTACGGGGTTTACCCCGTTTTACGTGAACGGATTAGTGAATCCGAGGGTTCCGTTGACGCCACGTGTGTGTGGCCCAGGGCTTGAGGGGGAGGATTACATGATGTCAGCCCTGTGTCTGTGCGAAAGCACATCGATAAGTTTTTATCGACGCGCCTTAGTGTCTTACGACACATTTGCGATGCCGTGGCGGAAAACCAAGTCAAGCAAAAGGAACAGGCCGACCGAAAGGGACGGCGTAACAAAAAGGTGTATAAAGTAGGAGAAAGTATTTTATTAAACGCTAAAAACCTTCCTACACATGCAGTTTCTAATGTGTTAAGAAACAAACTACTCCCCAGGTTTGTGCGGCCTTTCAAGGTTATATCCAGAAAGGGCTTGGCGTAGACCTTGGATATTCCGAAGGCGATCCGTACGCATCCAACCCTCTTCGTAGGTATGCTTAAGCCATTCCAGAACCCGGAGGCGGGTCCCTTCTTGGAGGGGGTTGGAAAGGCGGGTAGCCGTAAGAGCCGTAAGACACGGCAGGGCGGAATAAGTCCGACAGGGTCAAAAGGCGACCACTAAGCTCCGCAACGGTCGACTCGAGAGAGTCAAGCCGTTTCTCGAAGCGTTCAATCGCACCCTCCTCATTTCGAAGTCCCTCCTAGACGTCCTGGATGCGATGACTGTGTCAATAACAGCGCTCGTGAAACTCACGTCGCAATTGCGCGACCTCCTCCTCCAGTTCTCGACTCGAAGGGTATTCCACATTACCATGTGGAGTGCCTGATGGCGCGACGCCATCATCGGGGTGATACTCAGTACCTGGTGAAGTGGAAAGGTTATCCACATTCACAGAGTTCGTGGGAGTCCGAGACTCCCCTGCGACAGGATTGCCGTGACGTCGTTGACGCTTTCGAGCGGGAGAATCCCGCTGCGAGTCGACGATCAAAGGGGAGGGAGAAGCCCCTTCACTACTAGTAGTTGGGAGTTCGCCGGAGGCAGATGAACCTCTCACACTGTTCTCGGGCACCGCGTTAGGGGAAGAAGCGCTAGCATAGCGCGTGCGAAAAGGGGCACGTAATAGCCCCATCGCCTTGGCTCTGGCAAACGCCAAACGCAACGCCCTCTCCACCCGAACGTCACGGGGGAATAGCTGTTGTGCAGCTGTGGTGGAATCAAGTTCGAAATCGAAAACATTAGCATCGATAACCTGACTACCACCATCGCGCCCAGCTTTCCAACTTTTGGAGGGGGTACTCCGCGGACCACCACTCGAGATCTGGTCCGATCGTCCGCTGCAAGCAGACGACCGGTCGTCATCAGAACCCACTTGGTACGATTGTTTAGTGTCCATCTCACCTTGTGTGCCCGATGGAATGGGCTAGTTACACACTCGGTGGATCGGGATCGCAGATTGGATCGAACCGGTCTTGAATATAGAAGACCGATCTGGGTAGGTATCTCTGGGGCGGAACTTTTCACCCCAGACACAAACAGACCAAAAACACGTCCAAGAGATAACTTCCAATAGGTCGATCGTCCAAACGATCAAGACCTGACCAATACGAAATAATAGAGGGTAGACCGACCGTTCCGGTCTAGCCCCTGACCAATACGAAATAAGACCAAAACCGGTCTAGTTTCCAACCAATATTAAAACAATCCAATATGTCCGCGTAAAGACCCAATATGCTCGTGAACTCCACAAACGATATCTCCACGCCAAGACTAATCCAGTGAATAGCACGCTCCAAACGTACTTGAGTTGAGGTGTTGAGATCGCCAAATCGTACTCCCGTCGAGGGACTTCCGGTGGGCTAAAGTGCGCGTGCGGCGCGTCCAGAACGGGTATAATGGGCGAGAGGGGATAATTCGGCCCTCTTCCCCCAAACACTCCGCGGCGGGCGGAGGCGACTAGTGTACGAAAAGGAAAGAACGGCAACCCTAGCTGTGGTGTGAACCAAGACAAGAAGAGGTTTCAGCCACTTATCCGAAAGCTAAAAGATTTGCTTACTTAAAGTTATAACCTCTGTCCTAAAAGGTAAAACCATAACTAAAATACTACTACCCTATAGTCCCTAAATGTACCCCCACAAAAATATGTAAAATACCCAAAGTCGGGTGACTCACCGAAACTTGCGTACTTGACACTTCTTGAGTCTGATAGGCTGAAAAGCCCTCCTTGTTCAAACCAATCCGAAATTAGACCAAATGCCTTGACAAAACTTGACCAGAAGTGTGCCAAATTTTGGGCACGCTTCTCCACAGCCGCCCCCGAGTCAGACCGTGTCGCACAACGACAACGGTCTGACCTCGTCCATCAAATTCAGTTGAACCTTGGTCATTCAGACTTTTCCGACATGGAGCAACCATCTTCTTCATCCGTTCCAGGTACTTGCACTGCTGGATTTGAACTTCTTGTATTTCCTTACCTACCGTTCTTGTAGGCACCTCGCATACCACGTCATCGCATGTCACTTCGCCCGTCCGGTCGGTCCGGTCTGGCAGCTCCCATCGTTCTACTGCACCTCCGACATCGGCAGGGCATCAGACCGGGACCTACGGGCAGTTGCAAGACGAACTTGAAGAGATCACACGTCTCCAGGAGCAGATTTCTCAACAGGCGACACGACGTAAGCATGCATGTCCGGTCTTCACCTTGGACCTGTTCTAACCTTCGTTTGACTTCAGCCCGTATACCTCCAGCCCGTATACCTCCTGGCATCAGCAAGGCGATCAATGCCCTGCTTGCCGCCGATCGGCAGTAGAACACGCATGACCTCCATCTGCGTCAGATTTTGACCGGACTAATAAACGCGCGCAATAGGTTGACCCGCTTGGAGGCTCATCAGCTTCATCTTCGGGAGCAGCTTGTGCTGGTCCAACAGCAGCAAGCAGAAGACCCGCTTGACCAGACCACGTTGAGCATTCAAAGCGACGACCTCGAGAAGCGTCTCACTGAACTCCGAATTTCGATTCAAGACCAGACCGAGGAGATCCAGTCTTGTGAACGCAAGTCGAACGATTGGACGCAGGCAGCGAACGGTCGTCGGGCGGTATTAAAAGAATGTCATCAGCGCTTGGTTGACCTGTTGCGTCATCGTCGACATCCGGTTGCTGCCTCCACCGTAGACTGGTCTGCGACGGCCGCCTTGGTGGACCTTCACCGGGACCAAGACCAAGGCCGTTCATTGGCCGAAATTCCCCAGCCCAAAATTCGTCAAAATTCTAAGAAGCGCGCGGACGCGCAGCGTCCCTCGAGGGCGCGGGGCACAGCGCGCGACCCTGAACTCGAAGGGAAGCGTGCGGTGCCTCGTAAGCGAGCCAAGATACAGGCGCCCCTCGTGAGCCCAAGCTTGGACGAGGATGACGACAGTAACATCTCCAAAAATCAAGCGCCCTCGACCGCCGGTGCTGACCATGCCAAGTATTCAGAGGTCTCGTCCTGGTATGACTCCGGCGAAGACTCCGGTGATTCGGAGTTTGCTGTCCCCATCCCAACCAAGTCGCGAACAAGTCCACATGAAAGTTTTGTTCAAGTTGCATCGACTTCGGAGCAGACCAAGAAGACCGGCCCGCATGGTGGCGTTCCACCACCTCATGCGTCGACAAAGTCAACACCTATGGTCTTGCCTGGGACGTCCAAGCTCCACAAAGATGCTTTGTTGGCCAACGTGGCAATTGACAGTTCTTCCCTTCCGCCACGAACGCGTGAGGATACTTTGCCGTGGTCGCCAGGGCAGATCGGTTGTTTGCGCCGGTCCACCCTGACCAAGCAGCTCCTGGCCCGGTCTTTCTCTCGTCCAGACCATTGGCTTTTCCCGCCGGCGAAGAAAGTTCCTGCCGCGTCGGAATGGCGGCCGGACTTGATCACGTCGGCACAGATCTCCAGCTTGTACGCTGACTAGCCGTGGAAGATTTTCGAGCATCCCAAGCTGGGGTTCATCTTCCACTCGACTCCGTAGGACAATGCTTTCATGAGTCGGGTGGAATATTTTAACAAGACTCACGCTCAAGCCATCTGGGAGGCATCCCACTATCTGGTGCTTCCCCCTGAACGAGTTCGGCAAGACCCTGGCTTGGCGACCATCCAGAACAAGCGC
>CM047580.1:9118575-9174317 GCA_026184515.1 Peronosclerospora sorghi
AGCCCTCCTTGTTTAAACCAATCCGAAATTAGACCAAATGCCTTGACCAAACTTGACCAGAAGTGTGCCAAATTTTGGGCACGCTTCTCCACACAGCTGAGTAAAGATAGGGAGGAGTTTCTCCCCTTCCGACCAAGCGCGGAATTTCTGTTCTGCCTCTTCGGCATTCTCTCCTGGAAAAGAACGATAGGAACCTAGCGGAGGTTCTCAACAGAGGAACCCTGTGCCTGTCTGCCGAGGCGTTCTCGGTATGAGACGCCAGTTAACTGCTTCTTCGCGAGCGGTTTTTCCCGGAGTTTTTCCCGGCGTTCGTATTGATACGGCTGTTCAGCCGCAGTGCCAGGAATATATAATGCTAAACCATTCCTTACCACAGTCCTAGCCCACTTTTGGGGGTCACGAGTACCCTCAAAATTATATGCCGCTCGTGGCGGGCGTTTGGGGGCGCGTAACGCAGCCTCTCATGCCTGTGCGGCAAGTTGAGTTTCTTGAGCCGCATCCAACTCGTTGGTGATGATCGCCTTCGGCGATCCGGATGTATCATCCGACATTGGTAGGGGTGGCGCACTAGCTAGTGCATTTTCCCCACGTGTGGGGAACGGATTGGGTTCCCGACATCGCCGTTCGGCGTTGTCAGAGTGGTCAGCCTTTGGGGAGATATCCCCAAGGACATCCTCCTCCGAGTTATCGGAATAGTCTACATCCTCTTCGCGAGGAGAATCCTCAGCACCACTAAAGGTGCTTATGGTAAGCCAGAGTTCTGGCAGTTGGAGTTCTCCAACTATAATTGTTTATTGCATAAGCAATAGTCTTGATGGGGGAGGATGTAACAGGGTTACATTTGGTTACGTTGGTGTACGTAAGTACACAACGGTTAAGGTCAAGTATTGACCAGTCCGAAAGGTTCGGACCTATTGGTTATTTTAACCCATCAGGGCAGGAGCCCTTGGTGGAGGCGCGGCAGCCTGCGACGTGTTGGTACACAGGTGGTGTACATTACATTTCGGCTAGGTACGAATTGAGTAAGTTCTACTTAGTATTACATATAGTTTACATTAGTTTAATTAATTTAGGCTAATTACATATTAAATAAAGGGAGTTGATAACCTTACCACAACTACAGAAAGTTGATAAATGTGAGCGCGCACAGCGAATATCCTGTTACGCGTTCCTCAATTCAGTGCAGCGCATCGCACTGCATCCGGTTTCCATTTGACCGGGTTTAAGCCAAAGTCGCTGCTCAATCCCGTCGAATACACGCCGCACTCGTGGTACATCCTGTTCAGCCGACCTTCAATCGGCGGATGCTTTTGTGTCAGGACTGCACATTCAGCACTTCAGGTATTGCTGTTTGCATTGCTGCTTGCGCAAGCTGTATCCCTTTTCCTCCTTGCTCATTGGCCGCTTCATGCTGTGCAACTGTTCTAACTGAACGTCGCTCCTGCCTGTGACGATTCCTCCCCTTTCAAAGACACTTCAACACAACAACCACGGCAGCTGTATAAGTACTGAGACGTAAGAAAGTGTGTTTCAAATATGGGGAGCGTCGCACTGAGAGACAGACGAAAAACTTTAACTGTAGGTACCCGTACTACCGACGGCAGGGGCAGATTACGTAACCGGAAGACAGACGGAAAGCTTTTATATAGGTAGAAGATGTAAAAGCGCTATTTATAACCAATGATACAGTCGAATACTTTTTACCTAACTCTAAAAGCGCTATTTGTAACCAATTATAAAATCGAATTCAATTATGTCCGATTTATAGTATAATTCGAATTCGATTAGGTTCGTTGTTGAGCACGCCGCTCCCAATCCCGTCGGTTTCGCCGTAATCGCAAACTCTCTACTTGTGGTGGAATTGGGAGCTTTTCTTGCGTCTCAATAGTACGTTGTCGAGCACGCCACTCCCGAGCGAGTCGGTTTCGGTTTCGCAGGGAACGCCTACTCTTCGCTTGCGTTGGCATTGAGAGGGGGGGGGAACTAATTAGGGAGCAGGCAGGATGGGCTATATTGTTATAAGCGCTATTAAACCCTAATTAAAGAGTATCATTTCTATAAGCGCTATTTGTAATATTTGTAAATAACAAATGATAAAGTCCAATCCAATAAGTTCCGAATTAAAGTATAGCTCGACTTCGATTAGGTACGGGATCGCGACCATCATTATGTTGTATACATAGATGGAGATATTCGATTAGGTACGGGATCACGGCGACATGAATTCTATTATTATACAAATGTAGGTATCCGTCGTACCGACGGGGCAGGGCATAAAAAATGTTTGTCCGTCTACAAAACTTGCCCCACATGTATTTCCAGGGTTAGGGTACCAAAACGTATACTCTACATTATCTACATTATACTAATGTGGTCATAATCGATGGGTCGCACGCCGTTACTGCTTGCAGTAACGGCGTGCGACCACTATCATGTGTAGCCTCTACATCTTCCTTCGTAGCCGTCTTGAGCAGTCAATTCACCTGCGCTAGGTCTTTATACAGCCCCTTTACCTGTTTTCTGCCGATACAAAAAAGTGATCAAATCACGGAACATAAATCAAATAGTATAAGCTGACCATCGACAACAATCCGGGCTCCTTGTGGCAATTCACCGCCTGCAAAATGTCGGTATGTAAAGCTGCTAAAAGTGCTATTTGTAACCAATTGAAAGAAATCGATAGTACAGTTCGACTTGGATTAGGTACGGGATCGCGTACTTAATCGATAATAGATTCATACTTAGATCAAGATAATTCGCTTAGGTAGCGGTATCGCATACTACTTATTCAAATTCATACTTAGATCGAGAAAATTCGCTTAGGACGGGATCATCGACGACACTCTCACTTTTTCGGTTAAATTCACTCAGTTGATATATTCGCTCACTCCCTTCGGTTAAATTCACTCAATGGACAACGAACGAACTACTCGCGCCCACCGACGCGTCAAGCGCCTTGCTACCTCCTCCGGAGAAGGACTACGCTACACGCGAAGCGTTGATGGAGGCTGCGCAAAGCTTCGCACGGGGACAAGGGTATGCACTTACCATCAAGTATATATATATTAATATGATGTTTTTTTGATAAAGCGTCAATTGATGTGGAGTAGAACCGGTATTAGTTGTCCAGCAATAATTCCACCTAACAGGTTGCGCTCAAGTTTATCCCGGCACAGGAAAGTCACACAACTTCAACATGAACTGCGAAAGCCTACACGGTGGTCTTGGAATGTAAAAGGGGAGGGTCTTTGTATTCAAGATCTGATAACCGTAGATGATAAAATGAAAGCCGAACGTTATTCTGGTAACGGAAATCGCGCGACGTGTTCGTCAAGCAAGAGTTCGAATTCGGTGTTCATTCACAATACGAGAAATTTAACTTCGATTTTTGCTGGAATGTGTCAAAGACTGCAGCTATCACAATTGATCCTATGCAGGAACGGTCAAGAAGAACGACAAAATCTCGTAGAAGTTGTCGTTCAATCCGATGAAGCCAACATCTGTTGACGGGAGGAAACTGATCTGCACGATTGCAGTGAGAACTTCAGGGTAAACCACTTGAAAGTATTGTTTATTTTCAGCATCAACTACATGCTGTTGACAAAAAATAGTCCGGATTCTTGTCTTTGAACAATCTGTTGAGATGCTAGGAGATTCCCCAGGCTAGTCTCGATCCATTGTAGTGGAACGCACTTGAATCGCTCCTGGGTAAGTATCGCATTAGCGATGTCTACTGTAGAAAGACCTCGTGAGCGATCTAAACAAAAAGAGACAAATGATCAGGTAACAAACGCGACTCTATTATGCATAGACGCACCTCCGAGCATCTGCAAGAGAACTGGTTTTAATGCCGCTTCAAAACTCAACAGAACATGGCGATCTGCCTCATCATCCTCCAGGTACAAAAGTCCCGCTCGACGTAATTTACGGAAAGTGTATTGGAGTGCCCGAATCCTCTGGTTGATGTTGGTAACCTCGCCATGTGTATCCATCTATAAGAATGAATTCCAGTAGACGCCTGTGAGGTAGAGGCCAGCTGCAGAAAAATAACTCTGCACACCTACTTTCGCATAATACCTAGTTGAGTTTATGTAATCGCTGAATTGGATACGAATGGCTTCATTGGTACCACTTGCGACCTGCTTAACAAGAAGCAACTCAAGAATATCCATTAACGTCTCATCATAAGGACCACGATCGCTTCGACTCAAGAATTGCTCCTTTTCACTGTGACTGATGGATAGACTGAAAAACGCTTGAGTGACAATATTTTCCCAGTGGGCTTTCTCCCCCACCCCATCACCAGCTTCAGCAATTAGATTGTGTGACCCCGCATCAGCAGAAAAATACTTTTTTGTCAGCTCCATCACTTGGATCCAATGTAGGAGCTCTTCGTTTGCGTCGTCCACTTTAGTGACACGAATGATTCGGAGCTCGCGAGCTCTGCTACCGATAAAGACAAGAATAAAATCATAAGCTCTTCAAGACATTCGATAGTTAGGGACTACTAACACTTTGCTTGTATCCCAAATCTTGTCCACATTGAGTTTTCCTTCCACGTGCACAAGATCCCCCAGCACAACTGATGCATCTAAGCTTTCTTCCCATATTACTGCCTTCACGAGAGCAGTACCATCGTCCACTAGAATTTCCGCTATTATACTCGATCAGTGTGTTGGCTATAAACTAATTTACCACGCAAACATTACTTCGATCTTTGTGCTCCCCGATAGACACTAGAACTCCAACGCACTGGGCCTTTGTAAAAAGACGCGACCTCCAGCGTCCTGACGTCTTCCATCTCCACGCATGACTTGATGGTAGACCAACAAATTCGAACAATGTACCACACACGTGCACACAGAAGAGCTTGACAAAGCTCTAGGAATGGTGAAAATGCTGGAATACGTGGGACGACACAGTAGAAAATTTATTACCCATGTAAGGGGGTCTTTCCCGATTTTTTGCATAACTATCACCCAGCTGTTTTTCAAATAAGACAGAAAATGTTATCGGTTCGAATCCGTTATTATTCAAATATAAATATGAATATATCATCAACTGAGTGAATTTAACCGAAAAGTGAGTGAATATATCAACTCGCTAAATAAAAATCAGTTTACAAAATACTCTTAGACTTCTAGGCGCACGACCTCGACCGGTCGCGCGCGCAGTGAGTGTTGTAGTCAAAGGGAATACCTCCCTTAGCTACCCCCTTTTTAGGGAAGCCTTGTTTAAGGCGTTAGTCTCTACTAACAGTAAACCAAGGGAATCTTGGCCCCGAGTAAGAGAGCGATCTCTTACTAAGCCCTTATATAAGGACGTATAGGCTAAGTAGCGGTGTATCGCCGCTTAAGGAAAGTCTTCCTCTGTGCGCTAGCCGCACCGTGCGTGTACGCACCTGCTACAGTGTGCATCATCTTAAATCTGCGTACCTTACACTCCAAGCACACGATTGGCCCAAAACACTCCATCTTTTAGCCAACCCGATCTCTCCGACTTGACAACTGGTATACTGGTACATAATAGTAAAAAAAATTCAATAGCATTTTACTACAGCGCCCCTGAGTCTGGTCGCAGCCGCGCAACGGTAGCGGCCCGATCTCAAACAGTCTTCAATTCCATGCGTTCCTCCGAGTCCAATGTACCAGGTATTTCCACTTGATCTCCGATCGCCACATCTTTCACTAACATTTGTTTTCGGAGGCGATCGGTGCCCGCACTCTCCGCTTATTCAAACTTCTGACCGATCTGACCATTCCGACGACTCGGGCGACACTCAAATTGTCATCAAACAAGATGAGCATCGAGTCGAGGTCGATCAGCCCCAGAAAACAATTGATGCACTTCGACCGGAGTTGATAGTTGAACGTAAAAAGCAGATCGTGACCAACGCCGCATTTCAGAGAATGCGTCGGGACACAGAACGGTCCTCCAAGCTGATCGACGCCATACAAACTGATCGCTCAGCCTTGATGGCCGAGATTAAACATCTCAAGGCCTCGGTTCCGAAACAAAACAAAAAAGGTATGTCAATACATCGTTAAATCCACTTTGGATCGGTCCTCACTTCCTTCTGTATGTAGATCCATTACCAATCAACGCCATTCAAACCGTGCAAACACTGGTTGATACCGATCGGCAGATACACAGCCACTTCGATCTGCTTCGAACGGTGTTGAAAGGGCTGATCGGCACTCGTCACGACATGTGTAGCTTCAAGATCTGCCGATCTCATCTTCAAGAACAGCTCGCAGTGGTCGCTCGACAGAGCTCGGAGATTCAGGCCGACCGATCGGTTCTGTATTCTCAGAAGTGCGAGTTGGATCGGCATATCGCCGAGTTAAAACTCACGATCGACGATCACTCCGAGAGAATCGATGCCTTCCAAGATCGGCTCAGCATTTGGACCCAAGAGTCGAACATACTCTGGGGAATCGTCACCGGTGCCACTATGAGCTGGCTACGTGTCTGTCCAGTTCGCCGGTCGCTAGCCTCATTCCTTGCGGGGCAGCCTCGAGATCCCTCGCGGACCCGCAGTCGCATTGTGCCGGCAATGTTTCCAAACAAAATTCGGGCGGAAATTCTCGCCATTCATTGGCTGAAATTCCGCCCTCCAAAATTTTCACGCATATCAAGAAACGAAAGGGCGCGGCGAAAGGCGCGAGGGCGCGGGGCATATCAGCAGATCCAGAATACGAAAAAACGCCAACGACATCGCGGAAGAAAGCCAAGACACCGACGAAGCTTCTGCGCGCAACAGCGGATTCAAACAATCCCGTTCAAGCCACGAAAACGCAAGCGCCCTTGACCCCAACTACCGGCCGGTCCAAGTCAGCATTAACCTCGCCTTGGCCAGATTCTTAGGATGGATCGACGGATTTATTTGAGCTAGCTCTCGATCTATCGCGGTACCGATCCACCCAGCGTCGTCGTTCCGTCTGACCGCTGCCGACCCTTGGTCTCCGGGTCAGATCGATATGTTGCGGCGATCTGTCCCAACCAAGCAGCAGCTGGTCCGCACTTTTTCACGTCCGTACTACTGGCTTTTCCCGCAGGCGGTTAATCATCCAAGTACAACTGAGTGGCGACCCGATCTTATCACCGGGTCGCAGGTTGCCCGTCTGTATGACGCCAAGCCGTGGGAAGTTTGCTTAGTCCCGACCTGAACGCCATGTTCACACAGACTCCGTGGATCGCCTCGTTCTTAGGTCGTCTCGGGTAGTACCGCAGCACCCACTGCCAAGCGATCGGGGAATCAACCCACTACCTGGTGCTTCCCGCCGTACAAGTAAAGCTGGAAAGGGACTTGACCACGTTCCAGAAGCAACGGAAGCAGCGTCGGAGTAGGGAGGGTGAAGCCTGGCTGTACATCTGTCAATTCATATTGGAGGGCATGCGGGCAAGGGAATGTGACCTCGACATCTTCCTATACCCATCCTCCATATGGACAGGCGTCGCGTGGAAAAGGCCGGGGATTTAATCGAAGACGGAGCTTGGTACCCCGGATACCACTGCGACACCATAATCGAAAACTTGATAGACGCCTTAACCCAGCTTGACAGGGAGCAGCCTTGGCGTAACCAATTTCGCCACAAGATTGCAGATCTCCCAGACATGATTGTCAGTCGGCTATGGCGTGATCGCGAGCTTTGACATTGAAGGCGACATTGGGCAAACATTCGCGCATTCATCATTAATAAAATCTCTTTTTCGTTTACCCGATTTTCCCATCTGTCTTAGCCTTTAATCTCATTAATCAAGGTCCACCCTTGCCACATCCAACTGCATCCACACGTGAAAATCGATACCATCATCATCGAAAAATATCCACATCCTCAAGCCACTTTGCTAGTATTGAAATATCACCAGTTCATCACAGTTCGTCACATACCCGTAGTCGTAATCACAATAAACATCACAAATATTCGTGCCGATCGGTATTGCCGATCGGCGCTATTGTATATATTGATTTCCGCTTTGTAAGTCTGCGTCGCTCCATGACAATTCCGATTCACTTCATTTCGTTTAGGATTCTTAACCAGAGCGCCATAATCCAGATCGGATTCACCGATACACGTTGCTTCTTCGCGATTCTTCAAGTGGATCGGATGTTCCCGGTGAGTTCGACCACGACACGTCTTCTGGGACGATCTGACATCCAAATGGGCGGTCCGATCAGCATCATCACTGTCGACATCAGCAGTGCCCATACCGATCAACCAGTACTTCTTCTACCATCTTAATTCCTTGGGATAATCGGTCCGATCGGAAATGTTGGCAACTTGCGGATCATCCATAGTCGTCTCGAGCGGATCGGTTAGCACTTCAGGTGGGGTAGCCACATTCCAGATCGGGTTCGCCGATCCATCAACACACATATCCCCGCCCCCGTGCATACACGCCAGGTCATCTGGTGAGGCGATCTCGCTCGGTCCTCCCCTGTCAAACGGACAATACTGACCCTCGTCGACGGGCTGCCCTTCTGTGGAACCGACTTGAGTGGATGTGTCACCATACTCGTCTCCAGCGATACCGCGATCGTCCCCATCTGCCGTCGGTTCCACTGTCACCCGATCTTGCTGTACAACTGCGTTAACGACTTTTGGCACATCGGCCTTCAAGTTCACTGTATCGGGTGACTGCGCTGATAACCTTTGGCACATCTTGGTCGCCACGTGATCTGGCTGTTCCGTCCGCGGCGGGGGCTTCTTCGGCTGACTTGTCGTCGCCGATCCGATCGGTGGTGGCCTTACGCGCAAATCTTTGCCACTCAATATCTCGTCTTGATCCGATCCAAATGAATCCCATCCTCCACGGAACCTTTCCTTCATCCAGCCACATACCGACGTCGTACCGTTGCCTGGCATCAGCAGTTTATTACCGATGTTAGTAACTCGTACGCGATCGCTTCGATCTCCACCGTCCACAAACGTCGGTACCCAGTGATCGCCCCTGGTCACCCACAACTTCTTTGTCCGATAGTCTATTTTCACCGAGATATCTGCCGATAGACCCACAGGAATGGTGATATCTTGGTTCCACCTCGCCAGATCAGTACGTGATCCGTATAAGGGGCGTCGACCAGCCAGTTGGATCTGGACTTCGTCTGGAACCGTTAGCACTATCAGGCGTATCCCTACCGGCACTATAAAATCCATACCAACTAGTGCGTCTTGACCGGCCATCTTACCAACCCAGACGCTAAGAAGTAGACCAATGAACCAAATAAAGTGACATTCACACGCGTTCTAACTTTGGTCATGAAGGAATTTTCGCCGATCCAAATGCATTCTTGCCTCTGGGCATAGTCGATCTGACGTCCAACCTTACGAGCAAAGGCGGAATCGATAATTGAGACTTCTGCACCAGATTCAAAGAGCATCGTGGCCTTCTCGTTGTTAATCTTCCCATAGGCTTTCGCCTGCTTGAACAGTTTGTCGGGAGCGTGGTATTTCCAGTAGCCGCGCGACTCGCCGGGCAGCAGGTCAAACTGCATAACGACCTTCGATCGGGAATATTCATCAGTCGCAAGACTGTAGACCGAACGATTCCTGTCACCTGTCCTTTTTGCCGTTGTATTGCTGTATTTCACGACGAATGCATAGATGCTAAACGTATATCTCTCGGCTCGATCCAAATTACAAACTGGCGAGCGATCTAGTTTAACATCTTCTCGACATCGGGTGGCAACATTCCTGCGTTCTTGCCGGGAACATACCACTTGCGCATCTGATTAAAGAAATGCTCCATCTTGCATTTTCCATCTTCATGGATCTCTCCACATGCCTTACATCCAAATAAGCAGTGATCGGTGGGGTGGACGCGTCGTTCACATTTCTTGCACGTAATTCTTCGCCGGCATCCCTGATCATCGTGCCTGGTTGACCCGCAGTGAGTGCACTTCTTGTACGACGAATCCGGGTCCAATCTGTTGCCTTTTTCTGCCTTCCATTCGGCACGGCGTGAACCTTATCGATCTCTGGGTGCAGACTGGGCGACGAAATGTGACGGTACTGTTCCTCGTCTGACCCCAGACTGAACCAACCACTGCTCTCCCTTTCTTACCCGGTGCTTACATCATCCACGATCGCTCTGATCGCTCTGGCCTGTCTGGTCGCAGGTCTCTTCACATGATAATCCAGCACCTTCGATCGGATCCGACAGCAATATTCGTCCTCATACTGCGGGAGTGTCGTAGCATACGTAACTAAGTTGATTGATCAGATTTACCTCGCGATCTGGCCGTCGCGATCTGGCGCAGTAAGGTCAGCTGATCGGCCAATTTCTGATCGTACATCGTACTGATAAAGTGACCCACGTGTTCTTAGGAAGCGCCGATCGGCGGATCGGTCTCCTTGATCGGGATCCCCGCACGCATCGCAGCCACATTTAGCCGCTGGATGTATTCGATCGGCGTTCATCACCCCTTTTCCTGATATCGGGATACCTTCGAGCAGTAGAAAAGTCGGAGTGATGGTACTGCCTTAAAAACTAAATGCACAGCAGACTCCAATCAGACCGTACATCTCGACTTAACTGCGTATCCAATTCGCAGCCGGTCCCTTCATCAGATCTCGGAAGATCAAACACCTTTCTTTGTTTGGCGTCTGATCATGGAGGAAGGCGGACTTCGTTCTGCTGAACCATGATAGGGCTTGATCCTCATCTGAATCCTTTCCCGTAAAGTCCTTCAACTCAGTGTTTGCGGCCATGCGAATCTTTGAGATCGCCGTCGAATTGAAGTCAAACGCCGTCGTCGAGGCTAAGTTCGCCTTACGTGTCCCGACTCTGTCCTTACCACCGTAGTCATCGTCAATTTCGCTGGTCGACGCCATGTAGAAGTCGCTTCTACTTGCCCGTCGACACGGGCGGGCTGGGCGTGACCTGCGTTTTGTCTTAAAAACCGGTCTAACACCTAGGACAGATTTTCTGTTGATGTTATTGACTGCATTTCGACTTCCGCACAAATAGCTCGTTTTCCTGGACCGATTGGCTTGGTGCACGAGGGCGCAGAGGTGATCGGCCTCGATCTCTGGCGTAACGCTTCATCATAGCTTCGAACATGGCTTGCATGCTTGATTCCATCGAGGTCGAGGTGACTGGATCGGTCTTGGGGGGTGCCGATACTTGTGGGCGCCCCTGGTTCCCCGAATGGCACACCCTCGTTGCCGCACGTCCCTTTTTGTTCCGTGTGACTGGTAACGTGACAGATACCGCGATCCATGGTCATCCGCTCCACACCGACCTCCAACTCGGACGAGCACTTGGAGGAAGGTGGCGATCCATATAGCGAGCTATTATCGGAGAATGATTTCTCGACACGTGATCGCACGAGGTTTGAGGCTTCAAACGCTATTGTGGGAGTTGGGCGGCGCACCGCCCCCACCAATGGCGTCAGATGGTCGTGTAGCATTGACATAGATTGTTTCAACTTCCACGTATCAATTTCGAACGGCTTGCCAACACCATTAGCATTATTGACCTTTATCGCAACCTCGGCTAGCATCACCAAAAGATTCTTAACCAGCTGCAGCGGCAATTGGAGTCGATCGGTTTGGTAGTAGGTCCGTGTAGAAAATCTGGAATTAGGGGCTTGACAATTCGGATGACTTCGCTTTCACGAACTAATTTCTTCACCTCGTACATGTATTACATCCATCTTGGTCACCTCTCTGACATCCACTGTACCATCACCGATCGACGAGTTTTCCTCGAAGTCTTCATCGTCCGAAAGCATTGCGAGGCTCTGCTTGGCTTTTTTAATTGGTAATTCGGGCGGATCGGGGTGATCCGCCCCCACAGTGTTCTCCATATGCAATTTTTTGTCGAAATACATGGGATCAGGACACTGTTCCTGATCCCTTCTGAGACTATAGCAAGACTTGCTATAGTCCCGATCGGGCCGATCGGAGCCTTGTGGGGAGGAATAAACTTGTTAATCTCGATCTGGTCCTCCACCTGGCCAGATCGATTATCGCCATCCTTTTCCACGACAACTACACGAGGCGATAAACGTTCCTCGTGCCTATCGACTCCGCCAGGAGCGTTATGGGGAGTCGTAAATTCATTGATTCGATCTGATCCTCCCCTTGACCAGATCGAACATCGCCATACTTTCCATCAACTAATACACAAGGCGATATGCGTTCCTTGTGTGCTCTCCAGAGAGTATCCATATCAAAACTTGTAAAATCCACACTTTGCTGAATATCGCGGTGATATCCACGGTCACCAAATGATCCGGGCACGCACCATTGTGGTGGAGTCCAGTTCAAAACCGAACACCGAAGTGTCCGGAACTGAACCACCATCGTGCCCAGCCGACCAACTAACGGAGGGGGTACTACGCGAACCTTCGCCTGGGTGCCGATCGGGTGACCGATCGGCATTACAGGACTCCGAGTCCGATTCATCTCGTGTCTCACCTTGTGTACCGATTGGTATGGGTGGCTACACACTCGGTGGACCGTTGCTTGGTATAGACTTTGGTGGGTTTCGATATGGGGGTACCACTTCTAGGGTACTGATCCAAAATTCCTACGAAAAGGTAATTCAAAAATGGCCGATCGGCAAACGAGGCAGAAATCTTCACTCCGAATGCGATTAATTCTGGCACTTGACCGCCCGTGGCAGTAAGTAATCGATCCAATAATAAATCCTGGTACTTGATTGCAAAATCAGTGAGTAATCTAGCCAATGATAGTTTCTGGAACTTGATCGCAGATTGCGATGAGTAATCCAGCCAATTCCTGGTACTTGATCGCAGCAGATCGCGATGACTAAAGCAGCCAAAATAACACGTCTCCTTTGAACGTGGCCGAACTTGAGGGGTGAGTGAACATAATGAGTGCTCCCTGTCGTGGGGCTTCCGGTGGAGCTCCGTCATGGCCGGGTTTAATGAGCGAGAGGGGACCCTGTTAGCCCTCCGCCCCCAATGACTCAGATCGGAGCCACTGGCGACTTACGCAACCCGTTGTAATACGAACACTGTATTTAATATACAATTAAAATCCAATATGTAAACTATATGTAAGCCGTCTGCCTTACCTCAAATCTGCGTACAAAACACTACAAGCACACGATTGGCCCAAAACACTCCGTCTTTCAGCCAACCAGGTCAATCTGCCTTGACAACTGGTACATTGGTACAAACTAGTCAATAATTTTCACTTGCAATTCATCACACTACTGTTTCTTCAAGCCTATACTTGTACTTGTTGACGGTTTCGTTGATGTTCTTTGCTCGGGGCAACTTAACAAGTTGTTGAGACAGAACGAACGGGAGGTAGCGGATTCTCGACAGCAGTATTCGAGTGATTGCGCTCTCTGGTTTTCTGACCCAATCTTCCTAAGAGATGTTACTAGCCGATTAGCAATTACTCTTAGCGTCCGGCTGAGGTCCTCGTCCTCATAAGTCTCAACATCTTGGATTAAACGCATGACGAAGGACACCTGGTCCTCCAAAAAGCTCCGAACGGATGATATCTTGAGTTCATATCGCCGTCTGGCAGAGAGAACGAGGTTCTCATCTGCGCAGGATCCGGACTTCCAGGCATCTCCTAAAGCGGTGGGCCTTGAAGTCCTATGAGAGAGCCGACTTACTTCACAAGAGCTTTCAGTTTCTTTGTCTGCTCCACCACCAGCGTCGTCAACCCTTTTAGCCTCTTGAACGTCATACCCACAAGTATCATGAATGCGTTGACGCCGTGGATAATAATCCACCAACCCATTTTCGGGGCTCTGTCGGAAGCTTTCAGAGTCAAGTAGCGCACTATAACTTGACTGTGTTTGACGAGCCATCCAGCCACTCTTCCCATGGAAAGCCGTTTTGTGGTGCTGACCTTGGGACAATTTGTCTTCATTTTGACGATAAGGTTTTGCTGACGGCGCATATAGCCAATAAGTTCGGTGATCTTTAAATAAAATTCTCCCTCGAGAAGGTCTTTGCAGACTTTCTGCATGACCAGATCCAGCTGGTGCGCACCACACCACACCAGGATAATGCTCGGGGGGACGACACGTTCTGTTCTTTTTGCAATGCCACACATGCCTCCGGTCATATATGGCCCCATCCACTGTGACTCCAATTAATCTGGAAGTCCATGAGGGGCATACGACGTCTAGCACCCTCTTCAGTACACTGAAAAGCTCTCGTCGGTTTGTTGCTCGAAGAGAGGCTGAACAATCAGGTGGAAGTTATAAAGGGTTCCCCGGATGCAGAAGCGTACTGTGATGTCCAGGTACGAGGTGGATAGGTGGGTCAAAGAGTCCTCAATCGGGAATGCACAGTCAGAAACCAAAATTTCCGAAAGTGCTGTCAGGTTCACTGCACCGCCACTCTAACTAGAGAAACCACTCATGTCGTGTTAGGGTTTCCAATGCTTGCCATTACAGTTTCCTCTCTCGTCTCCCGCATTATTCTTAGAGCTTGTCTGAATGAGACTCCCAGCGTGACGCATATCACAATTAATTTATTCTCTGTATTGTTGCGAATAGTAACGTGATAGTAGTCACTTGATTCTTGCTTGTCATATACGCCATCCCATCCTTCAAAAAGTTCTAGAGCTCTGTCCTTAGCCCTTGATGCTGGCGGCTGGTGGTTGACAGTATCACCACTGAAGTCACTGTATGGGGAGGCCATCATCTGAAGATCCTCATCTTCCCGCATCCCTTCTTCTTGAAGCAACTCTGCATAGTTGGCATCTCCCTCAACAATACCGGTCTCCTCCCTCCTCGTCCTTTTCTTCAGAGGAATCATCTTCTTCGTCATCGTCAAACAGCATCTCTCCGATGATGATGTCAACAATCTTCGGTTTCACTCAAAGCCTAGTTGGAACATTTAGTTGGCCATAATGAGAGGGTAAATTCTCTCTGAAGGATGGCATGTTTTCATTGGAGTAGACTTTCTTTTCTTTTTCTTAGTTCTCCCCTGTTGCTGCTGCCGGCGCTGTTCTCCTGGTGGTGAATATGATGATGCTTTTGATGACAGTTGTTGCGGTGACGACGAAGAAGAATTTTGAGTTTTTTATGGTAATTCCTCGGCGCTAGAAAAAAACGTGGAAGAATGAAGGTAGTGGTGCGAGTGGAATGACCTTTTCAGAAGAACATATCTCTTAAATCCTTTCGAATGCCAAAAACCCAGTTAAGCCCTAGTTAATGCTAACCCTTAACATTAACTATAGGTTAGAAAGCGGCTTTAAATCGTACCCTGCACGATTTTAAGATCGAGTAAGAGAGTCGCCCTCCCCCGATCCTCGATTTGGAGTATGCCTGTTTATAGGGGATATTCATAGTTTAACACAGTTTTGAAAGGCTTTAGTAGTACATGGTACCATAGCTTCTTATTCCAACTCTACATGTCGTATAACCTGCCATGTGATTATGTAACTTCTGACAGTGAACTTTTGAACGTTACAAAAGTATTAAGTGGTGCGAAACATGGGTACCCTTAGATATCTGGACTGATAAAAAACATAACTGGTACGTTAGAATTGAGCCACTAGTTCTGAAAATGGATCGAAAAATCTACTTGCTGAATCGAACGAAATTGTTCTGAGATATTCACATGTCGCAGAGTGTGAGGCTTTGGTATGTCGAACAGTTCTTGATCGGACACGTTTACGCACGAGTTGTGTTGAAATTTCGTGTAGCCATTATGGCTTTGGTGACTTTTCACGGAGTTGAAACCTAATCGGCTGAATGTGTAAGTTTATTAGCAAGTTTGATTTAAATTTAACTTTAATGTATTGTTATATTTAGGTTAAGTAATTTTACATAATATACTTTCGTTTTTCTTTTAAACCGCAGGTCATTACAAGCATCACCCGCGTGACATCCGTCACGCACAAGTTCTTCGCCTCGCAATATCCCGCCTTGTCAATACTTTAAGACCAGGTCGTTCAATATCTGCTCTTTCAGCACAAGTGTATTCTGTGTTGTTATTTTTCCTACAGGTTATGAGCCCAAGGTTTCGGAGGGCTTTGGCTTGGTTTCAAGTTACTCTCGTTACGTTTCGTGGAGCAAGGGGAAAGTCCCATTGTTTTAAAGAGTAGTGCAGTTGTTTCTCGATTGGTAAATTAATTTTCTCGTGAAACATGGACGAATGTTATGACGATACGTGGCAGGGCAGAATTCTGTCCTACAGGTTATCTTAGATGGACTGAAAGATGTCCAAGCGCGCTTACTGTCGGTAGAAAAGGCGCAAATCAAGCGATTTGTAGCAAGTGTGTCGTCTGGGTAGTTGAAGATCTCCCCAGTACGCGTGAAAGAAAATGAACTCCGGAAAAGTTTAAGGATATCGTATTTTCGGCCAGCAGATGGTTCAGCATGATTTAGCAGAGGACGAAGCCGTGGAAGTTGGCGCTGTGACATATGTGAATAGAACACCACATGTGGTTTACCGAGTGTAGGCGGCGGAAATGCAGTTGCCGGGAATATGCAAATGGCTCAGTTCGGTCACGTTATGGACAAGATACCGAAGTTGACCGTGGAGAAGTTCTCCGGAAAGGAGGTTTACGCAGGATTATATGCCGGGTTTAAACAGTGGCTGTATCAATTCATGGAGGCCACTGAAATTGATGAAATGGACTCCGGGTTTACGTGGATGGAACGCTTAAAGGTTAACAAGCTGGGGGAACACTTAGGAGGTACGGCCTCTGAGTATTTCCGCTCAAATATTGGGAAGTGGTGGCAGATGTCGCCCCACTTGCATTTTGTGCTGAAACCGATGTGGCTGCCATTTAAGTCAACATTTCGCACCACCAAGCGGCAATGTGGTTCGCGGTCGAGAAGGACCCTGAAAGGACGTGGACTGAGCATTTATTGTACTTTGAAAAGTTAAATGTGGAAAACATTGTGCAATTTGCTGCTCCAAGACTCAAGGTGCCAGGTATGATCCCTCAAGGCAGGATTACCTGAGCCGTGCCCAAAAGCTAATTGTCTGACCTCAAGAGTTGGAAGATGACGCTCTCAAGAGCAGACCACCAGCATGGTTGCACGCCAACTCAGTGGTTCGAACTGAGAAAAGGCGGGGGTGCCACATCTGCGGAGGTGAAAGGGCACATAAGAAGGAATGCCTTGAGAGACGTCGAATAATACCAACAATTCCAACGAGAATAATGCCAACAAGTCATGTGACGGCTGGCCGAAAAGAAAGAAGTTATTTCGACGATGGAAACTACGGCTGAAAATTGAGCAAGTGGATGTCCGAAGGAATGTCCGTAGAAGACACGTGATTGTGGACAGTGGAGCTAGTAGATAATTAGTATCGAGCGCAGACATCCTAGAAGATGTAAGGAAATGTTGTCCGAATGACACATTTTCCCTGCCTGACGGCGGTTACCAAAGTTGGAGAAGTCACCCTAAAGACGAATACCCAGTTTCCGACGGTCATCGAATTTACTGAGGCTTACAATGCACCAAAACTGAAAAAAACTTATCTCGCCGGGAATATTACGTGAAAAGGGATGCACCGTTGCCGAAAATTGTCACCATATAGATATGGTTTTGAATGGGGAAAGAATGTTTTGAATTCGAACATTTGGGTCTGTGTTTGTGGATAATTTAATAAGTGTCAAACAAAGTGGATTTTCGAACAAGTTTTCAGATATGTTGTTAAACAACATTTATAAAGCAAGAATAAAGATTTCCAAGAAGGAAGTTTGCATCACTACGACGTGCGCTTGGGTCACCTAGAATATGAAACAGTTTAAAAACTGGCTAGGGACCCCAGGTCGGGCATAGTCCTTACGGCACGAAAAAACAAATTGACCGACCTGTGCCGAAGGCAAGGCGACACGAAAGGCACATCCTAAAAGGATTCGGGCACAAATGTCCCAATTGAGCGGATCGGAAGAGTGATTTGCAGTGACCCCAAGGGTCCAATCACTCCCGGTGATCGACGTGGGAATCGATTTCTAGTAGTTTTCGTGGATTACGTTTCAAACTATGAGATAATTTTTGCCACTCGCACGAAAGATAGAGCGGCAAAAATGTTTGAAAATTTTATGCATGGTTTGAAAAAAAATTACATGTTTATTCCATGTGTTAAGTACCGATGGTGGCAGCGAATACATGATTGTGGATCTGCTTTGTAAACAGACTGGTGTTTGCCGACAAATTACCGAGACGGGGAATCCAGCATCCAATGGTAGATCTGAACGAATGACCGGACCATTTTAAATCTGGTCCCATGTATGATTTCGGATCCGCGAGTCCCGTTGATGTATTAATCGGAGGCGGCTGAGTATGCGGCCTACACACTCAATCGAACTCCTACAAGGGAAAATCAAGGGCGCCTGTCTCCAATTGAGGTATTACCTAGGAAGCGCCGACTTTTAACAGACGATGCTGTTTTCGGGTCTCCATGCATGGTATGGAGGGGCCCCAAGAATAAGGCTCTGCGAGGCATGAAGAAGGAGGACTGGTCCTTGGCAAGAGCGACGAAACCAAGGGCTACAAGATTCTACTCCTTAAGGACAGAGTAGCCACTGTTACAAGGAACGTTGTGGAAATTGAAACGCTTGACAAGGATAAAAGCAACAAGATAACCAAAATTTGGAAGGTAGCATCGAAGAGGAGCTAGAAGATCGCGAGAAGACTTGTTCGCAAACGAGAAATGAAAATGTTATGGAATTGGTGAGTAAAAATGATGACTCACAAAATAAAAAAATGTGTCTGAGGCACGCAGTGATTTATTCCCACGTTAGAAAGTCAAGCCGCTAGAAGAAAAACACCCAAAGGGCGAAAGATTTTGATGAATCGCTCGAGAACAAGAAGGGTTTGACCGAGTCGGTTTCGAGTAACATTGGAGAGATAGACGCAACCGTTGACCGTTAAAACGGTCCGGTTCGTGGAAGCCCGTTACGTGTATACGCTGTGTCTAAGATAAACAAGACAGGAAATGTTTCCAAGGCAGCGCGGCCGGATTTCAGGGAATCACAGGGAGGCCCATACAAGTCCCATCGAAGACATGTGGACTGCTGCCGAGCGGGACGAGTTAGATTCCCTCGAGAAACTGGACATATGGGCGGTGGTACGACGCACACCAGGCAACGTACCCCTCTCTACCAAGTGGGTCTATAAGACCAAAATGAAGTCTGACATAACCGGAGAGGGGTTCAAGGCGCATCCAGTCATAAGTGCGACAAGCAAGTCCATGAAGAAGATTATCTGTTTACGTTTTCCACGAAGATGGAGATCAATAATGTCAAGATAATTTCGATGTTGTCACAGATTGGGGGGGGTCGCATCACGGCACGGATATGCGCCTAACGCGTACCCCAAAACGAATACTGAAGAGGATTACGAAATATTCTTGGAGAGCCCTGATAGTATAGAGATATTCCAGGAACTATTGGAAGTTTTTGGAGTGGATTTGAAAAGTGATATGGCATTGAAATTACGAAGTAGCCTTTAGGGGATAAAGCCATCCGGAAGGTTATGGCACAGGTGTTTTTGCGAGGCTTTGGAATGTTTGTTTTTCGACCAGCGTGTCACCGACACCTGGATTTTTGTCAAGATTGACGAAAGTGGAACTGTTTTGGTGGGCGCATATATGGATGAACTTTTTGTCACCGGCACCAGTGATGGAATCGTGTCCAAGTTTTTAAAGACAAATTTCTGGGAATACTCATCGGAGGAGGACCAAAACACGGTTACCTCCTCGATCAAGAAGCCACCATAGGCGAAGTTTTGAAACCGCATGGCCTTATGAAGTTCAACCCGCCCAAGACACCGGTTTTGAATCTGGACGGAATTCACAGCTACGATGATGAATTGTTCCGGAGACGTCCAAGCAGAACCAGCCCATCATAGATTTTTTAATATCTCGTTGGAAGTCTCTTGTGGATTTTAAGGTGAACGCGCCCGGTCATTTCTTTCGCTGTACACCGTGCAACTCGACGAACGCATGAGCCCGCCCTAATCAATTATAAAGTTGCTAAACGAGTGATGAAAAACAAATGGATTGCGATTGATATTGACGCATGACGAATGTGGTGGAGTCAAGTTCGAAATCGAAAACATTAGCATCGATAACCTGACTACCACCATCGTGCCCAGCCTTCCAACTTTCGGAGGGGGTACTCCGCGGACCACCACTCGAGATCTGGTCCGATCGTCCGCTGCAAGCAGACGACCGGGCGTCATCAGAACCCACTTCGTCCGATTGTTTAGTGTCCATCTCACCTTGTGTACCCGATAGAATGGGCTAGTTACACACTCGGTGGATCGGGATCGCAGATTGGATCGAACCGGTTTTGAATATAGAAGACCGATCTGGGTAGGTATCTCTGGGGCGTAACTCTTCACCCCAGACACAAACAGACCAAAAACACTTAAGAGATAACTTCCAATAGGTCGATCGTCCAAACGATCAAGACCTGACCAATACGAAATAATAGAGGGTAGACCGACCGTTCCGGTCTAGCCCCTGACCAATACGAAATAAGACCAAAACCGGTCTAGTTTCCAACCAATATTAAAACAAGCCAATATGTCCGCGTAAAGACCCAATATGCTCGTGAACTCCACAAACGATATCTCCACGCCAAGACTAATCCAGTGAAAAGCACGTTCCAAACGTACTTGAGTTGAGGTGTTGAGATCGCCAAATCGTACTCCCGTCGAGGGACTTCCGGTGGGCCAAAGTGCGCGTGCGGCGCGTCCAGAACGGGTATAATGGGCGAGAGTGGATAATTCGGCCCTCTTCCCCCAAACACTCCGCGGCGGGCGGAGGCGACTAGTGTACGAAAAGGAAAGAACGGCAACCCTAGCTGTGGTGTGAACCAAGACAAGAAGAGGTTTCAGCCACTTATCCGAAAGCTAAAAGATTTGCTTACTTAAAGGTATAACCTCTGTCCTAAAAGGTAAAACCACAACTAAAATACTACTACCCTATAGTCCCTAAATGTACCCCCACAAAAATATGTAAAATACCCAAAGTCGGGTGACTCACCAAAACTTGCGTTCTTGACACTTCTTGAGTCTGATAGGCTGAAAAGCCCCCCTTGCTTAAACCAATCCGAAATTAGACCAAATGCCTTGACAAAACTTGACCAGAAGTGTGCCAAATTTTGGGCACGCTTCTCCACAGCCGCCCCCGAGTCAGACCGTGTCGCACAACGACAACGGTCTAGCCTCGTCCATCAAATTCAGTTGAACCTTGGTCATACAGACTTTTCCGACATGGAGCAACCATCTTCTTCATCCGTTCCAGGTACTTGCACTGCTGGACTTGACATTATTGTATTTCCTTAACGACCGTTCTTGTAGGCACCTCGCATACCACGTCATAGCATGTCACTTCGCCCGTCCGGTCGGTCCGGTCTGGCAGCTCCCATCGTTCTACTGCACCTCAGACATCGACAGGACATCAGACCGGGACCGACGCGCAGTTGCAAGACGCACTTGAAGATATCGCGCGTCTCCAGGAGCAGATTGCTCAAAAGGCGACATGACGTAAGCATGCATGTCCGGTCTTCACCTTGGACCTGTTCTAACCTTCGTTTGTCTTCAGCCCGTATACTTCCAGCCCGTATACCTCCTGGCATCAGCAAGGCGATCAATGCCCTGCTTGCCGCCGATCGGCAGTCGAACACGCATGACCTCCAGATGCGTCAGATTTTGACCGGACTAATAAACGCGCGCAATAGGTTGACCCACTTGGAGGCTCATCAGCTTCATCTTCGGGAGAAGCTTGTGCTGGTCCAACAGCAGCAAGCAGAAGACCTAATTGACCAGACCACGTTGATCATTCAAAGCGACGATCTCGAGAGGCGCCTCACCGATCACCGAATTTTGATTCAAGACCGGACCGAGGAGGTCCGGTCTTGTGAACGCAAGTCGAACGATTGGACGCAGGCAGCGAACGATCGTCGGGCGGTATTAAAAGAATGTAATCAGCGCTTGGTTGACCTGTTGCGGCCTCGTCGGCATCCTGTTGCTGCATCCAGCGTAGACCGGTCTGCGTCGGCCGCCTTGGTGGACCTACACCGGGACCAAGACCAAGGCCGTTCATTGGCCGAAATTCTCCAGCCCGAAATTACACACAAATCAAAGAAGCGCGCGGACGCGCAGCGTCCCTCGAGGGCGCGGGGCATAGCGCGCGACCCTGAACTCGAAGGGAAGCGTGCGGTGCCACATAAGCGAGCCAAGAAGCAGGCGCTTCTCGTGGGCCCAAGCTTGGACGAGGATGACGACAGTAACATCTCCAAAAAGCAAGCGCCCTCGACCGCCGGTGCTGACCGTGCCAAGTATTCAGAGGTCTCGTCCTGGGATGACTCCGGCGAAAACTCCGGTGATTCGGAGTTTGCTGTCCCCATCCCAACCAAGTCGCGAACAAGTCCAAATGAAAGTTTTGTTCAAGTTGCATCGACTTCGGAGCAGACCAAGAAGACCGGCCCGCATGGTGGCGTTCCACCACCTCATGCGTCGACAAAGTCAACACCTACGGTCTTTCCTGGGACGTCCAAGCTCCACAAAGAAGCTTTGTTGGCCAACGTGGCAATTGACAGTTCTTCCCTTCCGCCACGAACGCGTGAGGATACTTTGCCGTGATCGCCAGGGCAGATCGGTTGTTTACGCCGGTCCACCCTGACCAAGCAGCTCCTGGCCCGGTCTTTCTCTCGTCCAGACCATTGGCTTTTCCCGCAGGCGAAGAAAGTTCCTGTCGCGTCGGAATGGCGGCCGGACTTGATCACGTCGGCACAGATCTCCTGCTTGTACGCTGACGAGCCGTGGAAGATTTTCGAGCATCCCAAGCTGGGGTTCATCTTCCACTCGACTCCGTGGTCCAATTCATTCATGAGTCGGGTGAAATATTTTAACAAGACTCACGCTCAAGCCATCTGGGAGGCATCCCACTATCTGGTGCTTCCCCCGTAACGAGTTCGGCAAGACCCTGGCTTGGCGACCATCCAGAACAAGCGCAAGCGGCGTCGGATCAGAGCGGGTGAGGCCTGGCAGTCCCTGTGCCAATATGTTTTGGACGGGATGCTGTCCCACGAGTGCAACGTCGATGTGTTCTTATATCCAGTTGTACTTCATATGCCGCGGCGTCGCGTCGAGAAGACCCGGCTGCTGGCTGACGGTGGCACATGGTACCCCGGTCTTTGGTGCACTACACCGGTCTTGGACCTCAAGGATGCTTTGGTCCAACTAGACCAACAAGAACCTTGGCGTAACCAGTACCAGGACCAAGTTGAAAAGCATCTGTCGTTGACCGTCGTCCGTCTGTGGAGTGATGACGAGTGAGGTCGTAAGTAGTCGACCAGATAACACTTATATATATCATCGTTCTTTTTCACATGTTCGGTCATCAAATCACTTGAGCTAATTCCACCACTTTCTCCAGAGTTGCACTAGACACGTTATCACCAACCGTTCCACTTACATCGCGAAAAAACAATCCACGTTCGTCACTCCACTATTCCAATTCGTCACATATTCACAATACACAATACACGAGGCACAAGACCTTCCACCTCTTCACGTCGGTCGGGAAGACCGATGCTACTGCATGTCTTGGTCTTGGTATTCATGGCTCTGCATCACTGTGAAACGGTTCCGACTGACTCGGTCCCGTTCGAATTCTCGTAGTAGTGCTCCACAGTTCAGGTCGGACTCATCGATCCAAGTTGTTTCATCATGGTCCTTCCATCGGACCAGATATTCTCGGTGGGTCCGGCCGAACCTGGTCTTCTTGACCGATCGGACATCTAAGACCTTTTCCACTTCAAATTCGTCCTTCTCTAGCGGTAGTTCCCAACTGTCCTCCGGCAGTAATGCTTCATCGAAATCAAACCGTTCTGCCTCGTCTACTAGACAGGGCATTCTGGGACGATCAGGAAATTCTCGGACCAGTTTTAACTTGGACCCATGTACGATCGGGAAGACCTTGTAGTCCGTGCCGGTTGTTACTAGACGGGCAGCGTGTTCACCAATCAGCTCGCCCCAACACGGAAAGGACCGTGCCACATGTGATCCAGCTTCTTCGCATAGCCCTCCTTTACTACCTAGCCTAGGTACAACCATACCCTCTCCCCTGGTTCCATACCGTGGGGTTGGACCTGGTCATTGTTCCGGTCTGCCCGGTCTTGTGTAGCTTGACGTAACTTTTCGTTGACAATTTCTCTTGCATGCTGGTAATGTTTCCGGACCTGAATGCGCCAACGTCGAGCATCACGATTGCGGGTCCGAGTGCAGCCAATAGGTATCGCGGCTTCGAGAGTGGACCGGGGGTCCAATCCATACGCAAGATAAAAGGCGTTTCTCCTCGGACCCGATCGGTCGACGAGATGAGTGCAAACACCAGCCTTTCTGCGTATTCGTCCCAATCGCGCTGGTCTGGATCGGCAACGTACATCTT
Source organism: Peronosclerospora sorghi (assembly GCA_026184515.1). NCBI lineage: Eukaryota > Oomycota > Peronosporomycetes > Peronosporales > Peronosporaceae > Peronosclerospora > Peronosclerospora sorghi. The sequence goes on from CM047580.1 coordinate 9,142,946, forward strand.
GATTTCTCTTGTAATAGTTTGTACCATACGTTCTGCCGATCCATTCACTTGCGGACGATATGCCATCGTCGCGCTCTGCTTCTGGCCCAGCATATTGTTAAACGACCGGAACACCTCGGCCATGAAACCGGGTTCTCGGTCGTGTCTGATGACCTCGCTGGCGCCGAACCTTCGGAACACGCATTCTTCGTAACTTTTGGAGATCTGCTCGGCAGACCGGGACGCACTTGCCTTCGCAATAACTAGACCGGTGAACAGGTCTACCCAGATCAACAACTTAGTATTGCCATATGTCGATTTAGAAAGAGACGGTATATGGTCCATCGCTATGACCTGGAAAGGGTAGGTAGCTTCGATATTTCCGGGCGATAGCCCCTTGATTACCGGTCTACCCTTTCCGGTCTCGCAATCCGTACAACAACCCACATATTTCTGTACACTTCGGAAAAGACCTCTCCAGTGAAAGTGGGACCTGAACTTGTGATACGTTCTGCCTATGCCCTGATGTCCCCCTTCTAGACTCACATGGTAGTGATGGAGGACATCCGGCTGCAGCAACTCAGGTATCACCAATTTCGCCAATCGGTCCCGGTCTGCACTGTCTTGGTCGGCATCGCGGCAGTAATATAGTAAACCATCCTCATCGACTTCGTAACTGTCTGCGATCTTGGCACATTCTTTCGCTTGACCATTCGTCAACTTAGACAGTTCACCACGCAGGTAGGTCTTCAGTTTCATAATCCATTCTTCTTCGTCCTGCGCCTTGAGGATCCGTTCTGCCCTTAGTCGTTGCAAAACAGATTCACTCAACCGTTCCTTTGGGAAAGGTTGGTGGGAATTCCGAGCTTTCGGTCTAGTCGCGACCATCACATGCACCTGGTCCGGAGAGTTCTTGGGTCCGATCACCTCGGGGAGCCTTTTTATATTCATCAATTCATCAAGAACGGCCTCCTCGGTGATAGTAGCCCCGGTCTGGTCTCGCATGGCCTTGGTCGCGAGGTAGTCGGCGCTTCTGTTCCAGTACCGTTTCACGTGCAACAGCTCGTGATTGGGATGGTCTTTTAATGCCTTCATTACCCGATCATTTAACGACCTCAGCCGTGGAGCCTTGCAGTCGATCTCTCCGGTGATCTGCCTGATCACTAGGTTGGAGTCACCACATATGATGACTCGCCCCTTCTCTTGCGACGACAGCAGGTCCATACATAGAAGTAGACCTCGGTACTCCGCCTCGTTAACCGTAATATCCGGCGTGAAATCAGCAGCGGCTGCAACTATAGACCATTGTGGCAACTTCGACAATATGGCACTATAGGCGCCGACCTTCTTCTTCACGCTTGCTGATCCGTCAAAACTTAATACCAAGAGCTCTTCATCATGGTCGACGGTCGGTGGTGGTCTCGAAACTGACTGCCGAGGTTGCTTCCTCGGGGCAATCGCTATCAATGCCTTGTCCACTTCAGACCGAGGGGTGATACTGGCAGCTAATGTGCCAATATCTCTTCCTCGCCCCTGGTGCACTTAACGACCTCGAGGGTCTACTGCGACAAGACCGCCGACCATATGCCTAGACGTCCGTCCATCCCATTGGCTGATAATAGCCAGGCCAAATTAGACCGCATTCACAGGACCTTTATAGGCCGGCCGACCAGCAGGTTGTAACACACATCCAGAATTCGTAGCAACGCCAGAAATTCTTTCTCGACAATTCCATAGTTCAGTTCATTTGGCTTCAGAGTTCTACTCGTGAACGTGACCGGATGGTACACACCATCATGATCTTGTACTAGAGTGGCCGAAATGGCCCACTGACTAGCATATACAATAATGGTCGGGACCTTTTCGGGATCGAAATGCTTCAAAATCGGTGCCGTCACCATCTTAGCCTTCAACATACCAAAAGAAAACTTTGCACGCTTCATATGGTCTTCGGCCTCCACTTGCAGACAATCTGCAGCAAAACCAGAGTCGGCGCCCCCATGTAAAGTTTCCCGGTCTTCTTCGCGCAACATATGGTAGTCCACTTCCCGGAGCTCATACAACACAGCCGCGTAGATAGCAAAATCTTCGATGAAGCGGCTGTAGTAGTTTAAACTTCCTAGGAAGGACTGCATTGCCGTCAGAGACTTGGGAAACGGGAGGTTGCTTAACGAATCCAGGTCCTTAGGATTAGCCTCTAGACCATTGTTCGAGACCATATGACCTAAATAGGCGACCTTGGACATACCCCAAAAACTTTTTATGGCGCTGATAGATAGGTTCCAGCGGTCGCATGTCTCCAACAATCGTTCAACCTTCTCGCACAGATCGTTCGATGACGAGGCAGGTATCAGAATGTCGTCGATGTACGACCGCCTCCCTAGAGCGGACGGTCTTCTTTCCCGATCGGGTTCACCCTATGTAAACACATCATAACTTTCGGCAGGGTCCCGATCGGTCTTGATTTTGAAGTGTCCGTACAGTGCGTTGTCTATCAACCTTTGATAGATCTGGGGTGCGTTCTTCAGACCGAACGGCATACGGTTCCACTCGAAAAGAACAAACGGTGTCACAAATGCGGATATCTCACGGGCTCGATCAGTCATCGAGACCACCCAAAATCCACTTGCCATGTCCAGCGAACAATACCACAAGGTCTTGTCGAGGTCTTCCAACAGATCATTAATCAGCGGCATCGGGTACACCATGAGTTTAGTCAACCGATTTACCAGCCGATAGTCGATGCACAACCTAATGTCGACGCCGTTCTTCTTGATAACAATTACGATCGGCGAGGCCCATAGCGAGGTCGACGGTCTAATAATCTTGGTATCCAACAGTCCTTTGATAAGATCAGAAAGCTTTTCCCGGTACTGTGGCGCCACGCGTCGACATCGCTGAGCAATAGGCTTGGCATCTCCAACGTCAATATCGCAAATCGCACCACGGGCTGCAGGTGGTAAGGCATTGCCCTTTCCGATCAGCAGATGTCTTTTCTTCCATATGATATTCTTCAACTGCTCGATCTGGTCTGGACTGTTAAGGTCTTGATCACCCACTTGTAAATCATCCGTTGTAACTTCGGGAGAGTCGGCAGACACTTCAGGGAGGACTGCCATTTGGCTTTCCAGCTCCTAAATGTTTTGTTCCCCGCCTTCATGTATACAGAATTGTTCATCTTCTGGGGTGATATCACCTAGACCATCTGGACCGGCTGAACGCCCCTGGTCTTGATCGACGGGCTGTCCTTCACTGATATCGGTCTGATTAGGAATACCGTCATGGTCCGACCTAGCAACTTCATGCTCCCCTTCTTCCATTTCTTGCTCCGCTGTCGCCTGGTCTTGTGCTGTCACCACGTTGACTAGCCTCGGCTCGTCTACTTGATGGTCCACCGTTCCTGGTGACTGCGGCGCCTTTCTTCGGACCAGCATCTTTTTTGGGGTGACATAACTTGGTCTTTCCACTAAAGGTGAGGTATCCTCTTCCACCGACCCATCATCGCTGATAAGATCAGTGGTCGATTGGTACGCCAGGTTTTGCCACTCGACATACCGCCTCGATCCAATCGATACGAACCCCATATTCCTTGGTACCTTCCCTTCTTCTAACCACATGCCGACAATAGTGTTATTGTCCAGTGTCAGCGGCTTGTCACCGATATTGGTAACATGGACAAAATCACGTCGACCAGAACTCTTTACGAAGGTCGAGACCCACCGATCGCCCCTGGTCAACCACATCTTCCTCGAACAAAAACCTTTCTCAACCGGGGTATCGGAAGACCGACCGACTGGGATAGTGAGGTCTCGGTCCTACCGGACCAGATCGGTACACGAACCATACAGAGGTCTTCGACCAGCCAACTGGACCCGGACCTCATCCGGGAGCGTAAGCACTCCATGTGACAGTTCTAGGCGAATACCAGCTGGGACAATGAAATCCATTCCTAGTAAAGCGTCTTGACCAGCCAACTTGCTAACCCAAGCGCTGAAAAAGTAGACCAGCGATCCCGACAAAGTAATTTTCACACGCGTTCTTCCTTCGGTCATATAAGAGTTTTCGCCGATCCCGACGCATTCTTGTCTCTGGGTATCGTCTATACGACATCCGACCTTACGAGCATAGGCGGAGTCGATTATCGATACTTCAGCTCCAGAGTCGAACAACATCGTCGCCTTCTGGTTATTAATCTTGTCACAGGCTTTCGCCTGATTGAACCATTTATCAGGCGCGTGATACTTCCAGTATCCGCGGGATTCTCCAGTCAGCAAGACCAACTGCATAACCACCTTAGTTCGGGAGTACTCATCGGTCTTCAGACTGTAGACCGGATGGTCTCGGTCGACGCAATTTGGAATAGAACGTGTATTGTCGGTCTTATCCTTCTTGCCGACATATGCATAGATGTGAACCGTAGAACGCTCGGCTCGATCCAGATTCCAGCCTGGCGAGCGTTCTAGTTTAACATCTTTTCTGCGTCAGGCGTCAGCATCCCCGAGTGCTTGTCCGGCACGTACCACTTGCGCATCATGTTAAAAAATTCTTCAATCTTGCAGTGGCCGGACTCGTGGATCTCTCCACATGACTTGCATACGAAGAGGAAGTGGTCCGTCGGGTGGCCGCGTCTCTCGCACTTCTTGCACACCATCTTCTTCCAGCAGTTTGGACCATCATGTTTGCTCGACCCACAGTGGGAGAACTTCTGACGAGGTCGGTCTGGATCGGACTTGCTTCCGTTCCTTCCTATCCGGTCCACCTGGTCGGACTTCTTGGTCTTCGGGGAAGGTCCCGCAACATAGACATAACGATACTGGTCTTCATCCGATGACTCCTGGCTGGATGGACTTCCACTTTCCCCTTCTGACCCCGTGCTGTCATCAGCTACAATTTCCTTGACCGCTCGGGTCGGTCTGGTCCAAGGTCTCTTGACCGGATCGGTCTGGGTCTTGGAACGATAGCGACCTGATCCACCAGCGGTCTTCGCTCTCATACTACGCGACTGTTGTAACGTACGCAGGGTCTCTTCGACTTCGCCCGCATCCTTAAGACGCAGTAGAGTAATCTGGTCCGCCAGTTCTTGATCGTCAAGGGTACTAATATAGTGACCCACATGTTCTAAGGCGGCACCGTTCGGCGGGTTAATCTCTTTGATTGTTATGCCGGCGCGAAGTGCAGCCACGTTAAACCGATGCAAATACTCGATCGGTGTTTCGTCGGCCCGCTTCTGCATATGGTGGTACTTACGGGCGCTTGAAAATCCGGAGTTACAATATTGACCTTCAAACTCCGCACATAACAGGTCCCAGTCAGACCGGACGCCCCGACCCAACTGTTGAATCGAGTTCGCAGCCGGTCCTTTTAACAAATCCCGGAAGATTAAACAATGTTCGCTTTTTGGGGTCTGGTTTTGCAGGAACGCAGACTTGACCCGACTGAACCAAGACCGGGCCTGGTCTTCATCAGCATCCTTGCCGGTGAAGTCCTTGAGGTCGGTCGTCGCGGCCATACGGATGCGCGGAATCGCAGCAGATCCAAAGTAGTAGGCAGTAGTGGAGGCTAGGTTAGCCTTGCGCACCTTGCCTGCGCCTGTACCATCTGACCCACCATGGTCGTCAAGACCGCCGACTGACTCCATATCACAGCCACTTGTCTTGCTTGGTCTACGCGGTCTTGCCGGTTGCGGCTTGCGCCTTCCCTTGCCGGTTGGTTTATCACTTCTAATAGGCTTATCCATAGATGTTACCGATTCCATATCCACATCTTTGCAAACATTGACACCTTGACAGGTAGACCGGTCTTGGACATGTGGGCGCATAGGTGGTCTAATCCGTTCTTCCATGAAACGTTGCATCATCGTCTCAAACATGGCTTGGACGTTGGCTGGCGTCATGGGCAACGTGTTAATACCCTTCTTTTTGCGGAACTGAGGCCTGTGGTGCTTGCTGGAGCCCCTACTGGCAAACATCCCCTTGCTGCCGCATGTCCCTTTTTTGTTCAGACCGGGCATGGTCCACCCCCATGGTCATCCGCTCGACACCGGTCTCCAACTCTGATGAGCTTTTACAAGCCGGTGGAGACTGGTAGATCGATTCATCATCGGAACCAATGTCAACAAGCTCTGTGGAGGCTTCGGCGACCTTCATTGCCGTGGTGGGAGTTGGGCGGCGAACCGCCCCCACCAGTGGCACCAAACGGTCGTGGAGGTCCGACATCGACGCCTCCAGTCTCCAAGCATCAAATTCAAACAATTTATTGACACCGGCGGGGTTCTGCATTTTAATGCCAACCTCCGCCAACATCGCCACCAAATTCTTGACGAGCAGTAATGGTCGATCACTCTGGATCGGCTCGGTAGTGGGACCGAGAAGACGGTCGGGGATATGGAGGTCCAACACCCGAAAGACCTGGTTTTGGCGAACAAATCGCTTCAATTCAAAAACAGAATACATCTTGTCCAGGTCTTGTTCGGTGATAGCCTCATTCCCGACCTTCGACTTTTCTTCGAAGTCGTCTTCGTTGGGTGGCATTCCCAGCCCTTTTCTGGGCACCTTTGGTACCTTGGGGACTTTAGGGAGGTAGACCGGATCGTTCCAGTCAGCCTCCAAGTAATTTTCATCTTTTAGGTTTCCATCAATTTTTTCATTCATACACATAGGATCAGGACCTTGGTCCTGATCCTTTCCGGAACTATAGCAAGACCTGCTATAGTCCCGATCGGCTCCGGTGGGAGCCTTTTGGGGAGGAAAAAACTTATTAATCCCGATCTGGTCCTCCGCCAGGCCAGATCGGACATCTCCATCTTTATCAACAACGAGAACGTAAGGCGATAGCCTTTCCTTACGTCCTCTCCAGAACGACTCCATATTAAAATCATTCAAATCTTCGAATCCAATTTTTAATGGAATATCAGCACGGTGATATCCACGATCACCAAGTGATCCGGGCACGCGCACCATTGTGGTGGAGTCAAGTTCGAAATCGAAAACATTAGCATCGATAACCTGACTACCACCATCGCGCCCAGCCTTCCAGCTTTCGGAGGGGGTACTCCGCGGACCACCACTCGAGATCTGGTCCGATCGTCCGATGCAAGCAGACGACCGGTCGTCATCAGAATCCACTTGGTCCGATTGTTTAGTGTCCATCTCGCCTTGTTTACCCGAAGGAATTGGCTAGTTACACACTCGGTGGATCAGGATCGCAGATTGGATCGAACCGGTCTTGAATATAGAAGACCGATCTGGGTAGGTATCTCTGGGACGGAACTCTTCACCCCAGACAAAAACAGAGCAAAAACACTTCCAAGAGATAACTTCCAATAGGTCGATCGTCCAAACGATCAAGACCTGACCAATACGAAATAATAGAGGGTAGACCGACCGTTCCGGTCTAGCCCCTGACCAATACGAAATAAGACCAAAACCGGTCTAGTTTCCAACCAATATTAAAACAAGCCAATATGTCCGCGTAAAGACCCAATATGCTCGTGAAACTCCACAAACGATATCTCCACACCAAGACCAATCCAGTGAATAGCACGTTCCAAACGTACATGAGTTGAGTTGTTGAGATCGCCAAATCGTACTCCCGTCGAGGGACTTACGGTGGGCCAAAGTGCGCGTGCGGCGCGTCCAGAACGGGTATAATGGGCGAGAGGGGATAATTCGACCCTCTGCCCCCAAACACTCCGCGGCGGGCGGAGGAGACTAGTGTACGAAAAGGGAAGAACGGCAACCCTAGCTGTGGTGTGAACCAACACAAGAAGAGGTTTCAGCCACTTATCCGAAAGCTAAGAGATTTCCTTACTTAAAGGTATAACCTCTGTCCTAAAAGGTAAAACCACAACTAAAATACTACTACCCAATAGTCCCTAAATCTACCCCCACAAAAATATGTAAAGTACCCAAAGTCGGGTGACTCACCAAAACTTGCGTTCTTGACACTTCTTGAGTCTGATAGGCTGAAAATCCCCCCTTGTTTAAACCAATCCGAAATTAGACCAAATGCCTTGACAAAACTTGACCAGAAGTGTGCCAAATTTTGGGCACGCTTCTCCACATCTATACGACATCCGACCTTACGAGCAAAGGCGGAGTCTATAATCGAGACTTCGGCCCCAGAGTCGAACAACATCGTCACCTTCTTGTTGTTAATCTTACCACAGGCTTTCGCCTGCTTAAACCATTTGTCGGACGCATGATAATTCCAGTATCCGCGAGACTCCTCAGGCAGCAAATCCAACTGCATGACCACCTTCGATCGGGAATATTCATCGGTCGTGAGATTGTAGACCGGATGATCCCGATCGACGCAATTGCGAACAGAACATTATTGTCGGTTTTATCCTTGCCGACATATTCATAGATGCCAAACGTAGATCGCTCGGCTCGATCCAGATTTCAACCTGGCGAGCGTTCTAGTTTAACATCTTTTCCACGTCAGGTGGAAGCATCCCCGCGTGCTTATCCGGCACATACCACTTGCACATCAGTTTGAAGAATTCTTCCATCTTGCAGTGGCCGGCCTCGTGGATCTCTCCACATGACTTGCACACGAAAAGGCAGTGATCGGTGGGGTGGCCGCGTCTTTCGCATCTCTTGCATATTAACTTCTTCCAGCAGACCCGATTATCATGCTTGCTTGACCCGCAGTGAGAACACTTATTGCGGGGTCGGTCCGGGTCAGACTTGTTTCCGCTCCTGCCCTTCCGATCTGCCTGGTCAGGCGTCGATCTGGTTTTCAGGGCAGGTTCCGCGACGAAGATGTGACGGTACTGATCCTCGTCTGACTCCCGACTGGGCTGGCCGCTGCTTTCCTCTTCCGATCCAGTGCTGTCCTCAGCTACAATCTCCTTAACAGCACGGGCCGATCTGGTCAAGGGTCTATTCACCGGATCGGTTTGGGTCTTCGATCTGTTGCGACTCGATCCAACGGCGACCTTCGCCCTCATGCTGCATGAGTGTTGCATCTTCCGTACCGTCTGCTCCACTTCCCTCACATCTTTAAGGCGCAGCAGAGTGAGCTGACCTGCCAGCTCTTGGTCATCAAGGGTACTGATGTAGTGACCCACGTGCTCTATAGCGGCACCGGTCGGCGGGTTGCCTTCCTTGATCCATATCCCGGCGCGAATTGCAGCCATGTTCAGACGGTGTAAGTACTTAATCGGCGTCTCGTCTCCCCGCTTCTGCTTATGATGGTATTTGCGGGCGGTAGAAAATCCGGAGTTGCAGTACTGCCCCTCAAATTCTGAACATAGCAGATCCAACTCAGATCGGACATCCCGACCCAACTGTTGGATCCAGTTCGCAGTCGGTCCTTTCACCAGATCCCTGAAGATCAGACACCGTTCCTTTTTTGGTGTCTGATCCCGTAAGAAAGCAGACTTGACCCGACCAAACCACGATCTGGCTTGCTCCTCGTCGGCGTCCTTGCCAGTGAAATCCTTGAGGTCCGTAGTCGCAGCCATAAGAATGCGTGGGATCGCAGTAGATCCGAAATCAAAGGCAGTCGTAGCGGCTAGGTTAGCCCTTCGCGTTCTGCCCGCCCCTGCACCGTCTGACCCATAGTGGTCATCCGGATCGCCGATCGACTCCATGTCGAAATCACTATTCTTGCTTGATCGGCGCGGTCGGGCTGGCTGCGGCTTGGGTATTCCTCTTCCACTGGTTCGCCACCTTGGATAGCCTTATCCGTTTAAGCCACTGACTCCATATCGACATCCCGGCAAGTATTGACATTTTGCCGGGCAGATCGGTCCTGGGCATGCGGGCGCGGAGGCGATCGGCATCGGTCTCCCATGAAACGCTCCATCATTGCCTCAAACATGGCTTGTAAGTTAGTTTGGGTCATGGGCAGCGTGTTGGTATCCTCCTTTGGATGTACTAAAACCTGTGGGGGCTCCTAGGACCCCGCCGGCATGCAACCCCTTGCTGCCGCACGTCCTTTTTATGCTCCCATGGGGGTACGGTCCGCCCACCTGGTCATCCGCTCAACATCGACCTCCAACTCCGATGAGCTATTAGAGGCAGGTGGAGAATGATACAGCGACTTATCATCAGAGCACACATCGTCGTATGCTGCCGTGGCCTCAGCGGCCTTCAATGCCACGGTGGGAGTTGGACGGCGAACCGCCCCCACCAACGGCACCAAATGATCATGGAGGGTCGAAATCGACATCTCCATCTTCCAAGTATCCAGATCGAACAATTTCTGCACGTTGGCGAGGTTCTGCACTTTTATGCCGACCTCAGCCAACATCGTCAGCAGGTTCTTCACCAATAGCAACGGCCGATCGCTCTGGATCGGCTCGGTGGTGGGTCCGAGAAGGCGATTGGGGATCTGGAGGTTTAAGATCCGCATGACCTGGTCTTCGCGAGTAAATCGCTTTAACTCGTGGATGTAATACATCCTGGTCAGGTCTTCTTCCTTGATAACTCCATCCCCGACATTCGACTTTTCTTCCAAGTCGTCTTCATCGGACGGCATTCTGAGCCTCTGCTGGGGGACCTTGGGAAAATAGATCGGATTGTTCCGATCGGCCTCCAAGTCGTTTTCATCTTTCACTTTTCATCAAAACATTCATTTAAATGCATAGGATCAGGACAGAAGTCCTGATCCCAATGAAAAGATGGTATGTAATCACTTTCCGGCGCTCTCATTTGCCAGTGAGGGATGTGTTTCCTGTTGCAATGTAGACTTTTCATTAGTTTTTCTGCAAAAACCTAATTGACTTCCCATCATATATATCCAATAGGGAGGTATGGTTGTTTTGTCCATTTCCAAATTTGCCAAGTACTGTCAAACACTTTCACTCATAAATCTTTCCAGCAGGTCGAATCCCTAGTTTAGTTCCTGAAGAAATTCAACCTCCGAACTACCACCACTTCCTCGGAAAAGAGACGGTCTTTCAATGTTAGATATCCCTGGAATCCGTGAGGAAGCTCAACGTACACTTCGCAAGAACCATCTGGAAAAAGGTTGTGTCTCGAAAGGCATCATCCAAACGCCTCTTAACTTAATTGAAAAAAATTCGACCAGGTATAGATACCAAACGATAGAATGAACCAAATATTCATACTTCGCTTCCGACTTATTAATACAATCTCCTATTGTCATTCAAGAAATTGAATGCGGAAAGAATAACTTCACATATGTAGCAATGTAGTCCTGCGTCCGTTATATAAAGGGACCTATAAAAAATTTCGTCCGATGCAGTACCTTCACTCGTCTACATTAAGCACGTCAAAGCTATTCATTACTTTAAAATTATAGCTACTTCAAGCTAATCATAGTTGCTTAGTGTTGAATAGCACTCGAATCCATAGCTTAGATGTAGTCGGAAATTTAAGTCGTAAATGGCCAATATTGAATCCAATATAAAACTAAAAGTAATCACACCTAATATCTCCAAGACCAAACACACGTTGGTGACGAACGAGGTATCAGTTGACAGTTCGATAAATGAATAAAAAGATGTCCGAAACAGGGACTTATTCGACGGGATGTATATTGAGAAGTGATTATCTTGCTAAACATGAACTTACGTAAACAGATGTTGAAGTCATGGTAAACTTCCATCTGTGTGCGGTATACATGTCTTATACGTGACAAAAAAGTGCGTACTCAGAACGAGTACTAATGCACTAACTATGCTAGAAATAGACAAAATGCAAATTGCTACCAAAAATAGTCCTCCCTAATTATAATATAAAATTAGAAATAGACCGACTATTTTAACACTCCACCACAATGCGTATTTCAAATAAATTCAATTACCTTGAAGGACAGAGATTCGCGTAGCTCTTCAAATCTTGGGGCAGGTAATGCCTTAGTTAGACCATCACCAAGAATATCCTTTGTATATACCTAGGTAGCCTCCACAAGTCCATCTTTTAACTTCGAAACAATAAACTTGACGCGAATGTCGACATGCTTCATTTTGTAGCTTGATTCAATACCCTTGAAAACCTTAATTTCAGCTTGGTTACCCATCCAAAGTTGCATGGGTTGCTTCATGTTTCTTTTTGCTTCATCAATCAACTCTTTGAATCCTAAAAGATTCACCACATTGGTGGAAGCAGCATATTATGCTGCTTCCATGGCGGATAACGACACACCATCTTGTTTCTTGCATAACACCCAGATAACATGCCGTCGACGAAAATTAAACCACTACTAGACGACTTTCAATCGGTCTTTCATCCTCCGTAATAAGCGTCGCTGTAGCCCTTCACGATTAAAACTTCGCTTGCATCCTTGACCATCTCCATACAAAGCTTAAGTAACTTGGTCCCCTTGAGATATCACAATTTTTCGCCAGTTGCCAGTCGGCGATCTCTGGCGCATGGTTCCGACTAGTGTCCTTGTTAACATCGTATGCGATTTCTACAATTTAAAGCAGACTTCTGTGGTGGAGCAACTTCAAAATCGAACATCGAAATGTCCTGAACTCGACCACCATCGTGCCCAGACGACCAACTTACGGGGAATACCCCGCTAACCTTCGCCTGTATGCCGATCGGGTGACTGATCATCACTGCAGGACGCCCGGTCCGATTTATCTTCTGTGTTCTCACCTTGTGTACCCATTGGTATGGGTGGTAACACACTTTGTCGACCGTCGCGCAATATAAACCTTTATGGGTACCAGTATGGAGGGTAACACTTCTGGGGTAAAATGTACCAATAACCAACGAAAGATATTCCGAACAATCCGATCGGCCAATGGAGCGGAAATCGTCACTCCATATGCAGAGAAAACTTGGGCAGACCACGAAACGGTGTGGGGACCCAAACAATAATCTGGGGCAGACTGCGCGCAGCAGTGTGGAGACCTAGCCGATACAAATTTTGGAGCGGACCGCGTGACGCGCTACGTAGACACAACCAATAATCTGGGGCAGATCGCGAGATGCGATGTGGGGACCCAGCCAATACAAATGATAATCACACGTTCCAAACGTGTTGGACTTGAGGGGTGAGTGAACTTAGAGGAGCGCTTCCCGTCGTGGGACTTCCGGAGGACTTATGTGTCTTGCCGGGAAAGTTGGGCTAGAGGGGACCGTGTTAGCCATCTGCTCCCAATAACTCTGCGGGCGGCGACTTATGCGAACCAAAGAAAAACGGACACTATATTTAATATCCAATTAAAAATCAATATGTAAACTACATGAAAAATTGTGTGACTCACCTAAATCAGCGAACCTAACACTCCAGACACACGATTGGCCCAAAATACTCCCCCTTTCAGCCAACCCGATCGCTCCAACTTGATCAACGGTACACTGGTACATGATAGTCAAAAAAAATTATCTGCACTTCACCACAGCTTCACTCACAGTCCATCTTACATCGCAATTTCTATTAATCCAATTAGATCGCATTCAACCACTGAAGCCACGTAAAGATCAGCCTCCATTGTGTGGAAAGACACGCGCAACTGTCTTTTGCATATCCAATGCACCACAATTCCATCCATAATCACAAGTCCTCCACTTGTTGACATTCTGTCAGCTTTTGAGCCACCAAAATCTGCGTCACAATATCCAGTCACCGTTATTTCATTTAGATCTCGTCTCTTCTGTTCTTTATTATTTCCATTCGTAATTTCATGTTTGAAGTAGCTTTCAGGAAACGCAAAATTCTCTTGGCCGTCATACAATCGAACTTCGTTGGTGCATGTGCTCTGCGCGTAGCTTTATGAACCGCATAGACTATGTCCGGTCTCATACAGCGCTCTATACATAGCAAGCTACCGGTCAGAGAATGGAAGTCTTTAATCGTTGGTTGTCCGCTCCAATCTTCACTTTTCAGCAGTTGCTGCTCCTTGACTGCTTCACTCGCGAAATCTTCACCAATTGTAGCCTTGACTCCTTTCGTATTCTCCATGTGATGTGTCACCAGTAGGTCTTTTATCATGACCTCTTATCCAAGTGGTATCCATCACTTTCATCATAAGTTATGCGCATGCCTAATAATTTCGAAATTTTCACGACATTTTTAATCTCGAAGTCTTTCATATCGTCAAAAAAAACTTTTACACACTTGACGTTGGTCCTCGTGACCAATAAATCGTCGACGTAAACTCCTATCACCACTGTCTCTTGGTTAACCTTGAAATACAAGCACACATCTGTAAAACTCTGGTTAAATCCGTTTCGTCAACTTTCCATGTAATAACCGATTCGATTGTCTTCCTTCTTGTTTTAAGCGACAGAGAGTCTTCTTAAGCTTCTATACCATATTCCTTGCGTTTCAACTTGTAATTCACTCAATTTGACTTGGCTTATTTCCATTTCACTTGGCACGTAAAGGTATATGTCGTGCTCGTCCTCTAACGCCTTGACATAAGCGTTAGGAATGTCGCCATGCATGGCATTCACGTTCCACTTTCGCGCGAGTCCCAAAATGAATTTGACTATCGTCATTTCCATCACTGCAGCGAACGTTAGCTCGTAGTAGACCCCGAAACTCTGCTCGTTTCCGCAGACCACCAGTCTTGCCTTGTACCTTTCTAGGTTACCGTTCGCATCTGTCTTAACTTTATACACCCACTTGGTGTGTAGCGGTTTAACGTTAATCAGATTCACAACAATGTCCAATATTTGGTTGCTTTCTATCGCGTCAATTTAATCTTTTTTATGGCTTTTATCTTTTTCTTGCTATCTTGTCGACTGATTGCGTCCTTGAAACTTCTTGGGTCGCCTTCAATTATCAAATTCACTTCTTGTCGTTTTTCTTCGTCGCTCTTGTCTTCTGTCTTCTTTTCTACAGCCTTTTTTTTCTGCGTATCGCCGCGTTACATGCCTGTACCTGGTCCAGCGCGGCTTCTTCTTGGTATTTTGCTTCTTGACACCTTCGTTACGAATGTCTTGATCCCTGGGACTGTCGTTTTCTTCGACTTTTTCTTCCACTGACATACACGCACGTCCTTCTACCTTCGACTTCCTTCGTTAACTGCGCTTTCCTCGTTATCATCCGTAATATCGTCCTTAAGCTGCCGGTTTTGTGCTTCGTTTAGCGTTTCCATGTTCTTCACGTGTTGCGTCACAGTGACCTTTTGTTCGCACTCGTGATAAACTTTAAAGCCCTTCGTTTATTCACTCTTGCCTATGTTGATTCCAATTTGCGCGCGATGCACCAACGTGTTGATTCCCGGGTTTCTGTACTCCGTACATAGGGAACCAAACGTAACGATCTCTACGAGATTTGGCTTGCCGCCCGTCAAAACTTCCAGCGACGATATCCGCTTGGTATTTGCACTTGATGGTGTTCGATTTAACACATACGCGGTGTATTCGACCGCATCGCCCCAAAAAGACAAGTTAAGACCACTTCCGAACGACATCCATCGGGACATGTTCATTACGGTCCGATGCATGCGCTCTGCTTCGTCATTGCTGGCCTGGTTTCCAGACTCACTTATTTGACTCAAAATTCCAGTGCTTTACAAAAGTAATCGGCAGTCTTGTACTCCGCCCCACCATCTGTCATCAACACATGTACCTTGCAATTGATCTTCCTTTCGCAAATTGCTAGGAAGTGCTCGAGTTTCTTGGCGGCCATATTCTTTGTCTTCTTCAAGAAACTTCGCACGTAATTGCTTTTGTAGTCGATAAGTGTCACCATAATATATTTTTCCCATCCGATCCCTTGGCGTAGTTGGGCCCTTAAGATCTGAACATATTACGCCACCAATCCTGTCGATCGGCGCGTTCTTGACACTGTCTTTTTTTAGATTGCTTATTCTTGGATTGGTTTCCTTGAGCACATGCCACGCAGTTTTGTGGTGAAGTGCAATTGAAAATTACCGACCCGGTTGTACCAGTGTACCAGTTGTCAATGCAGATCGACCAGGTTGGCTAAAGGACGGAGTGTCTTGGACCAATCGTGTGCTTGGAGTGTTTTGTACGCAGATTTGAGGTAAGGCATACGGTTTACATATAGTTTACATATTAGATTTTAATTATCTATATAATATAGTGTTCTTATTACATTGGGTTGCATAAGTCGCCGCTCCGCAAGGAGTTGGGAGCAGGGGGCTAACCTGTCTTGCTCATTAATCCCGGCCAGGACAGAGCTCCACCGGAAGCCCCACGACAGGGAGCACCCATTACGTTCACTCACCCCCTCAAGTTCGTCCACGTTCAAGGAGACGTGTTTTTTGGCTGGGTTACTCATAGCGCTCTGCGATCAAGTGCCAGAAACTATCATTGCCTGGATTACTCATTGCTTTTGCAATCAAGTTCCAGGATTTATTATTGGCTGGATTACTCAATGCCACGGGCGGTCAAGTGCCAGATTTAATTGCATTCGGAGTGAAGATTTTCGCTTCGTTTGCCGATCGGCCATATTGAATTACCTTTTCGTTGGAATTTTGGATCAGTATCCCAGAAGTGGTACCCCATATCGAAACCCACCAAAGTCTATACCAAGCAACGGTCCACCGAGTGTGTAGCCACCCATACCAATGGGTACACAAGGTGAGACACGAGACGAATCGGACTCGGCGTCCTGTAATGCCGATCGGGCGACCGATCGGTACCCAGGCGAAGGTTCGCGGAGTACCCCTTCCGTTAGTTGGTCGGCTGGGCACAATGGTGGTTCAGTTCCGGACACTTAGGTGTTCGATTTTGAACTGGATTCCTCCACAGTAAGACCAACGAGACCTGGTGCTACAACGATCGAGGGTCTAGCCGCTGTGTATTCTCTCTTGATTGATCGTATCGAGGAAGAGTTTAGCAAGCTAAAACTGGCTTACGATACGGAGAGGGAGGTACAGCGAGCTCTCGACAGCATGATGCCAACTCAACGAGGAATGTAAGAAGGAGAAGTAGGTGAAGGAGAAAACGACAATGGACGGGTAAGTGCTAATAATGAGCGAGTGAGGACAAGAACGAGTACCGAGAAATTCTCTTTTCAGGAGAGCTGGAAGGCTTGTGGTATGAAGGATAGGTTTTCGTATTCACCGGTGGATTGGCAACAGTGTTCCCAAGGACCTTAACCGTCGAGTACAACTTCTCCGTCATTAAACGGGGAAAGGGTGAAACCCGCACGAGGCTCACTGAGTTCGCACTTGAGGGGGTACTGCAATGTATGCAACGAGAAGCGCTCCGAAAGCTTACGAATGATGGAGTGATGTGACGGCGCGAACCTCGTCACGATAAATGTCGTTGCCTTTCGTTTGACTTAATTTGACTGATAAAGGCTCGATTTACGCGATCGTAAGATTGCGCGGCGGTCGATTTTAACTTAATAACGAGAGAATAGAAGATACTCGACGTAAAGTATGCGTCCCTATAAATGATTTGACTATGCTCAGTATTAGCCACTCCAAAACAATAGCAAACGGAGCACCTCTTGAAATAATAGTGTTTAAGATTTACAAGTGGTCTGTATGTATGAAACTACATACAAACTTCAAGTGAAGCGCGACCATATTGGTCATTAATGCATTTATGTATTTTTAGCTACTTTGGAATTTTAGCTTTATATTTGCTTTTGGGGAATGTAAAATCGACCCCCCCCGCCCATTTCTACACATCGATGTAACAATGCCTTTTTTATATTGCAAATAAGTTAGAGCTAATGACCGTCGCCTTAGCCTTCGAAAGTGACGATGGATCGCGAACTATCAAAGCCAAAGTGAAAGTGGATGAAAGCGATGGTGCATTCGTAGAAGATTGTGATATTTGTGAGTAATATGACTTTTAACGCACCGTCGAGAAGCTCCGTCTTGGTGCCTACAAGGAAATTGCTCTCCAGTTTCCCGATTCGCTATTGCCAAATGCTCCTTTAGTTCAGCAAAAATTAAAAGAAGAGCTTGTGGGCCAATGAGAGCTTGTTTTTGTGCTCGGAGACACGTCGTATGGTAGCTGCTGTGTAAATGAAGTGGCAGCACAGCATCTTGCAGCTGACTGCGTTGTGCATTACGGTCGCACGTGTATGAGGTGAGACTCGAAGGTATTTTTTGTTCAATTGCGTCGGCAGGTGTTAATAAGCATTCGTTTCATTTTTTATGGCTAGTTCCACGACTAAAATTCAGGTCATTTATGTGTTTGGAAATGCACGGATTCAAGTTGAAGGTTGTATGCAGCGACTAAGTGAGACAATTGATTCTCAAATGAACCACGTCAGTGCTTTTTGTTGGAATTGGCCATCTCATCTGTGGCCGCCTGTCTGCGGCACCCACCAACATGTTGGTGAGTGATTGGTCCGTTTAGTCCGCGCGTGTCAATGTGCCAGCGGATTGGTCGCTGGCACACGCTCCGCACCCACACTGAGCTGATTGGTCGCTGGCACACGCTCCGCACCTACATTGAGCTGATTGGTCGCTGGCGCACGCTCCGCACCCGCACTGAGCTGATTGGTCGCCGGCACACGCGCACTAGCTAGACGTAGGAGGCAGACCGAACTAGCCCTAGCGATGTACATGCATATCTTTCGCTTAACTCTGCTGCCAATCAAACTCACTCTTCAATATACTGTCTGCCCAACAGGTTTTGAGCCCAAGCTCTCGCCTATAGAAGGCCAAGCAACCGTAGAAGACCCCTCAACCATGAAAAAGCCGGAGGACCTCTTGGGAGGCGACAATTACTTCCACTGGAGCTTCTACATGCGCATGACCCTGTACCGGAAGCTTCTCGGGGATCACATTGAAGAAGTCAAGGAGGAAGGCGCGATGGACCCGCAGTGGAAGACTGACGACATGAAGGCGTTGGCGATCATTGCTCAAGGAGTCGAGATCGAGCACCAGAACAAGATCCGTTTGGCCCGCACGGCGAAGGAGGCGTGGGTTACCCTCAGTGATTACCATCACCGTAAGAATCTGCAGAACCGCGTCATCGTGACAAGACGTCTGCACGAGTTCAAGATGGAAATCGGCGCAACCATTGCTGCTCACGTCGACAAGTTCGACGAGCTTGTAGTGGCGATGGGGTCAGTGGGAAAGCCGATCTACGAGCCTCGGCAGCTGGTGATACTGCTGGGGAGCCTGCCTGTCGAGTACGATATGATCGTTTCAATTGTGGAGAACATTTACAAGATTGCTCTGATCGAGTTCAAGAAGAAGCTGCTCAAGGCCTACACTAAGATCAGTGACAAGGAGAAGGCAGAGGCTGCTTTCGAGGCGCAAGACACTATGAAGAAGAAGCATCACAACATGAGCAACAAAAGGGACAAGAAGCGAAACTTCAAGGGCCGCTGCTTCAAGTGTAACAAGAAGGGCCACATGGAGAAAGACTGTCGCAGCAGGCAGGCTGCGACGCACGACGAGATGCTGTTTGTGGCTACCGAGGACCACACAAATGATTGGTTGCTCGATATTGGGGCGTCCTCCCACATGACGCAGTTCAGAGCTGACTACATCTCGTACCGCAGCATCTCGAACCCGATTGCGGTTAAAATTGTAGACAGTGCATATCTCAATGCGATTGGTGTCGGCGATGTGAAGATGGTCACTATCAGTGGTCGTGAGATCACTGCGACCGAGGTGTTGTTCATCCCCAATTTGGACCGTCGGCTTATTTCGATCCCGAAGTTTACGTCTCGTCGGCTGGAAGTAATGTTGTGGTGGAGTGGCTGATCAAAGTTTTTGACGCTTGATCAGGCGTTACCACGGCGCCCGGACTGACGACTAAAGAAGGGGGTCCTCCGGTTTTCCTGTGACTGCTAGTGTTCCTGCTCACCTTGTGTACCCGACGGCTTGGGCGTGGGTCGCTCTCCAGGTTGCGGGGATGTCCGCTGCAATTCCTTGATGTAAGATTGAGATGACTTTTGTTACGCGACTGTTGTCGATCAGGCTTGATCAGGCGCAAACAGTCGATGATCAGGGCCGCTGGTCGTTGATCAGGGGTGATCAGGGAAGATCAGAGACAATAGTCGAAAATTGCAGATCGTGATAGACCTGATCGGTTTGATCGATCTGATCGATCTGGCCGATAAGGCACTAGTTGGCGCGGGTTGCGAACAGATGAACGCAGGTATCAGGTTGTAGAGTGTCGATCTTGTGTCAATCGGCGAAGGGGTACTTAATCAGGCCGCAGAAGTCTTCCCTGCCCGATCCCGGAGCCTCTGGAGTCTTAATCAGCTAATAGAATACCCAATATATATGCATACTTAGCATAGACCTACGAGGGAGGGGAATTTCACTAAATCCACCTAGAGTTCCCGTGGGGCGCTTACAGCAGCCGAACTAATAGGGGCCAAACGTGAACCAATGGGGGAGAGGTGAGAGCGCACTGCTAGATCACGTTCCCAAAGACCAAAAATTTTTACAGAAGAACCGCTGACACAGCGGTTAGAGTTGAGGGGCGAGTTCTAAACACTCTACACCTGCCGATGGGCCAAAAACGCACTCAGTGCTCCCGCCCTGGGCGTAGAGGTATTTACTAGAAAAAGGAAGGCCCTAAGTTGCCGTCCCTGTAAACGATCTGCCCGATCGTACGCAAAAGGAGAACTTTAGTATCACTTATATTCCTAGAACTACCAATTACCTAATTTCAGCTAATCGGAGACGTCCATTCCCGCGTCCTCCGTCAACCAGTAGACCTGATTTATCCGTCGTTCGTCGGTGTTCGTCGGTGTTCGTTGATTACCTGTATGTAATTGACCCATCTTCCTATGCCCCGTCTATATCCTGTCTATGTGCACCACGGTTGTACACGCAACTGTATACACCGTGGTACACACAATCGTATACGATTACGTACCCAATTTGTGTCCGCAATCAGACCCCTAATTAGGCCCCTAATTAGGCCCAATTATAGCACGCTTTACCACAGTCGCCCTTGAGCCTCGTCTCAGCCGTACAGCGGTTGGGGCGAGGGTCGATCATGCCGTTGGATATCGTAGATCATGCTACCGTTGGTCGAGTTGTCCACATCCATCAATCATGACAGTATCGACCAGTTGATCATCACCCATCAATCTGCCCCTTCTCCCTCCGATCAGGTCCCAATCGGTCAGGCCGTTACCGTTAGTGGTATGACCCTCGCGACCCAACGTTCATCCTCCACCAACCGTGGCATCTACGATCAAGCTGTCTCGATCAGGCATTTCTACATTTCCATCATGTAAGCGATAACGGACGGCACCACGGCGAACGCCGCCAACGCTCCTGCTCTGGGTCGGGTCACAGCTGATCAGGCGATCGCCGCCATCAATCAGGCTTACATTTTACACGAGGCCCTCCACGCGCGCGATGAACATATCACTATGTTATCCGGCTCGCTCGAGATGAGCGAAGAAACCATCGCGATGCTTCGACAGCAGCTCGCTCGTGCCAAACGTGCCGTGGTGGAACGAGATGCCGAGATCAAGCGGGCCGCCTTTAAACAGCTTAAGCCATTGCGTGATTTCGTTGACACTGCATTCAACAATCTCCAGACTAAGTTGAAGACCGTCGAAAACGCTGTGGCCGATCAAGAAAAAACCATGGTCGATAAACGCGCCCGGATCCGGGATCTGGAGAGCCGTCGTGACCGTGATCGCTACCTGAGATCGGTGCATGAGGATACTATCGCTGATCAAGCGCAAGAGCTGGATCAGCTTCAGATGCGCATGGCCAACTTACAAGAGGAATACGATCAGGCTGCTTCTAGGAATAAGCGCTTGGTCGAACAGGCGTTCAAGCTCACCGCCAAGATAGATAAGCGCAAACACCAATACAATCGCCTCCGGAAGAAGAGTAAGACCAATCGCATGCAGATGGATGACTATACCGCCATCATGGCTCAGACGAAGGAGATATTTGAGCGGGTCGAGGGAGTGTCCGACCTCCAGGCCGAGCTGGGTGATCTACACGCCGCATATTCCCAGCTGGATGAAGAGCTTTCCATCACTCAATGCCACTTCGATCAAGCTTCTGCAGAACGCGACACGCTGCTTGACCTACTGCGACAGGCTCAAGACGAAGCCATGCAATTGCGCTTGTTTCACTCGGACCTTCAGGCCCAGTTGGCTGGTATGCCGTTGCGGATGCAGATCACACCGACTTCCCGTACCCCTCTGGCAAGTTTTAATCAGACCGTATCACCTGCTAGCCTTCCCGATGCTTCTCCAGACGGCTCGATCAGCCGCGCCGCTCCTTCGCCTAAAAGGCGTATTCAGCGTTCCCGATCTTCCTCTCGGTCGAAGCGGCCCCGCATCCTTTCCCCTATTGCGGAGGCGAAGACGGAGGACGATGATCCTCCAAGTTCTGATCAGGAATACGAAGGTGGATTCCCTAACCCTATTGCTTCCATTTGATCTACTCCAACAATTAGCGAGTTCGGGAGCGAGAATTTCCCTAATCAAGGCTCTGCCAGGTCCCTTTTTCCTCGTACGGGTGATTTCAAGTCGTTGATTACGGTACCTGATGATGCTACTGACGCCGACATCCTGCCGTGTACTCCAGATCAACTCGGTGGGTTCGATCTGTAGCGTCACGGCTCAAGTGGTATTTGACTACTTGACCCGCCCCGCAGGATGGTTGTTCCCGACGGCCGCCATGCCCCTCCGGCTGTTTCGTGGTTTGGTCGATTGATCACCCGTCCAGAGGTGGAGCAGTTATATTTCTACCCCTGGGACATTTTACGACTATGCTGCCGCCCATTTCTTTCCGATCAGTCGGCTGGTTTGCCGACTTTGAAGCGAAGTACCGGTCGTTTCTCAACCATCACGCGCTGGCAATCTGGGAGTCGACGCATTATCTCCCCATCGAGAAAAGCCTTCGCGAGACTGATGACTTCTCCGGGACTATTACAACGACCGACGTCAACGCAGAAGTCGTTCCGGGGTGACATGGAAGAGGGCTGTGGACTTTATCCTGCGGGTAATGATCGACGGGAAGTGTGATCTCGACATTTTCTTGGACCCGTCGATCACCCATTGTGCTCGAAACCGTCCTTTGAAGTTTTCCCGGCCGACGATGAGGCGTGGTACCCCGGGTTCCTATCGGACCCGCCACCTCGGACCCTATTGGACGCGTTGAGAGAGGTTGATGACTTTGAACCTTGACGGGTTCAATATCGTTTTTCCCCCGAAGACCACCCTGGACGTAAAATTCCTCGCATCCGTCGCAAGTTCTATGGGGCTGATTAGTAGGTTGATCATTTCTTCTTTAATCAATAAACACTTTTGATCATGCCATTTCCCACTGTTGATTGATTATTTTTCAATGCATAATATAAATCGGTATTCTGTCGGCTCGTCTGTTATTGCTCCATCACCATACCTCGTAATACCCATCGTAAATACACCTCTTCAAGTCATTCGTCATTTTCAATCAATTGTAAGTTTCATCAGTCATTTCCTTCGATAGGAGGTTCTTCGATCATAATCCCACGATCGGTCCATCGTTCACGCATTAGTTGGACTCTTCGTCCACTTGCATTACGTCAAACCGATGTCATCATCCTTTCGAAGTCCTTGATCATAGCATCACAGTTCGGATATGCCTCGTCTACCCACGACGGCTCAGCGTAACCTTTCCAGTAGACTTGATATTCGCGTAACATTATTCCATACCTAGTCTTTCGACCAGATCGGACATCCCTAATACGATCAACTTCAAATTCATCTGGATCCAGCGTCCTTTCCCAGCTGTCTTCGGGTATCAAATCTTCACCGAAGTCGAAACGATCTTCTACCCCAGCCGCTAACGCAGTAGTAGGACGATCTGGAAATTTCTTGACCAATTTCAACTTAGACAGGTGCATCACTGGGAACATACGATAGTCGGTGCCGGCTGTTACCAATCTCGCCGCATGATTACCGATCACCTCATCGACTCTGAAGGGTTCATGCCACATATGCGCCAGTTTCTTCGCGAACCCTTTCTTTCACCCGATCGAGATATAACCAGACCCTTGAACCAGCTTCGATTTTGTGCGGTGTCACTCGATCGTTGTACTTTTCAGCTCGATCGACCATCGCTTGATGCAATCGAGTGTCCACTTGGTCGCGGGAGTATCTGTAGTCTTTTTGCAGCTTATATCTCCACCGACGATCATATCGGTCTTTACGCCGAATTCCACCCAGTTGTAATGTTGCTTCCAACGACGATCGCGGATCCAACCCATACGTCAAATAAAATGGTGTTTCTCCGCGAATGCGATCAGGGGTCGAGTTTAGCGCGAATACCAGACGCTCTGCGTACAAGCTCCAATCTTTCTGGCCGACATATGATACATACATCTTGATTGCCCGTGGTATCGTTTGCACCGTCCTTGTCGTTCGCCTGTGGACGGTATGCCATAGTGGCACTCTGACGTTGTCCCACGATTTTGTTGAACGCACGAAATACTTCCGACATAAAACCCGGTTCTCGATCATGCTGGATCACCTCACTAGCCCCAAATCGTCGAAATACACATTCTTCACAATTTTCGGCGACTTTCTGCGCTGTGCGGTACGATCCAGCTTTCGCGATCACCATACCCGTGAACAGATCCGTCCAAATCAGCAGTTCCGTATGTCCATCCGTTGATCGGGGTAGTGACGGGATATGATCCATGGCTATCACTTGGAATGGGTACGTAGCCTCGATATTCCCCGGCGACATGCCCTTGATCGTAGGCTGGCCCTTCCCCGTCTCACAATCTACGCATTTTCCAACAAATCTTTGTACACTTCCAAATAGACCACGCCAATGAAAGTACGTCTGATCCGCTGATATGTACGCCCTACGCCTTGGTGTCCTCCTTCCAAGCTCACATGATAGTGGTGGAGGACATCCGCATGTAGGGACTCGGGTAAGACAAGCTTAATCGAAGAACGTCGATCGTCTTGATCATCTTTATCATCGCTGGCTTTTCCTTTAGCCATATTCCCACAGTAAGTTAGCAATACTTGTTCGTCCGCATCGTAGTTGTCGGCAATTTTGGCGCAATCCTTTACCTCGTCTGCGCTCAATTGTGAGACGTCATCATACAGATAACTTCGCAAATCATGAATCCATTTCTCTTCGTCCTGCTCCTTTTTCACCCGTTCCGCCCTTATCCCGGCTATGGATATATGGGGCCACGTTGACGGTAGCGGCTGACGGAGGTTACGTGATCGTGTCGTCACTAGCACTTGTGGGGCAGTGGGAACTTCATTCCACGTGATCACTTCCGACAATCTGTTGAGATCGGCCAATTCCTCCAGCTGTTTCTCGTCATTAATCTCACATCTTGTTCCATCCTGCATGGCCATAGTGGTGATATGATCAGCACTATTATTCCACTCTCTTTTGACGTGCAATAGATCATGATCGGTCCATTCGCGAAGGAGGTTAAACGCACGCTGTTGCAACACTTGAAATCGCGGAGCTTTACACTCTATTTCACCGCGCATTTCCTGATTACCAAATTCGAGTCTCCACACACAATCACCCTTCCCTTGGGATATCGCGACAGTAGATCCAAACTTAGAAGCAGTCCATGGTATTCAGCTTCATTCACTGTGATGTCAGGTGCATGATCAGCAATCGCGATCATAATCTTCCACTCTGACAATTTCCACACGATAGCACCAAACGCACCAACACATCGCTTAACACTTGCATATCCATCGAAACTGATCACGTATAGATCCTCGTCTTTTTCAACCGTGGGAGTTGGCACTTCAATCATCTGGCGAGGCTGCTTTTTCGGCGAGATCACGATCAGGGCTTCATCAGTTTCGGTGCAAGGGGTGATACTTGCAGCTAGCACCCCTAGTACCTCCTCTTCTCCATGCACACATTTCTTGATCTCCAGGTCCCATTGTGATAGGACCATGGCCCATCTTCCCAATCTTCCGTCTATTCCGTTGGATGTCAATAGCCACTTCAACGTGGATCGACGTGACAAGACAGTGATCGTCTTTCCGACCACCATCGTGAAGTAAACACGAAAACACGTAGAAGCGCCAGAACTTCCTTTTCGACGGGGCTGTAATTCAGCTCACCGCTCTTCAACGTTCGGCTGGAGAATGCGACGGGACAATACACTTGATCATGTTTTGGTACCAGCGCGGCTGATACTGCCCATTTGCTGGCGTAAACCACGATCACCGGCTTTTTTTCTGATCAAAATGGCGCAGGGTTGGGGCTGACGCAATCTTCCCTTTCAGCATGCTGAATGCTACTTTTGCCCTGATTAATCGATCGCCTTCATGATCCGAATTCTCCTTGCTCAATGATCGGCTCTTTAACTCTTGATAATCTATCTCCCTTAATTCGTAGAGCACAGCAGCATAGATCGCGAAATATTCAATAAATCGACGGTAGTAGCTCAAGCTTCCCAAAAACGATTGCATGGCACGTAAGGTACCAGGTAAAGGGAAATCGATCAGATCATCCAAAGTTTTTGGATTTGTTTCCAAACCGCGGCTAGAGACATGATGCCCTAAATAGGGAACTTCACTTCGCCCCCAGTACAATTTAGCCACACTGATCGACAAGTTACATTGATCGCACTTTTCCAACAGGTGCCGCACCTTGTCACACAGGGTAGTCCAAGTAGGTGCAGGGATCAAAATATCATCGATATATGACCGCCGCTGCAGCACAGACGGGACCGGTGTCTGGTCGGGCTCTCCTACAGCAAATACATCAGCCGATTCGTCAGCACCGTCCTTAACCTTGAGATACCCATATAATGCATTATCAATCAACCGCTGGTAGATTTGCGGAGCATTCTTTAGGCCAAAGGGCATCCTATCCCATTCGAACAATCCAAACGGAGTGACAAACGACGAAATCTGACGCACTCGATCGGTCATAGACACGACCCAAAAACCACTCGCCATATCCAAAGAGCAAAACCACAACGCTTTATCCAAATATTTGACTAGATCAGAGATCAAGGACATTGGGTACACCATCAAACGTGTGAGTTGATTCACCGCGCGATAATCGATAAATAAGCGAATATCAACCCCATTCTTCTTCACGATGGTCACTATACGTGTTGCCCAGGGTGACGTAGACTGCTGGATGATCTTAGTAGCCAATATCCCCTTGATCCAGGCTGATAACTTCTCGCGAAATTGTGGAGCAACCTTCCGGCACTTTTGAGCGATCGGTCGCGCATTTCCTAAATCAATATCACAAACAACTCCACGTGCGCCAGGAGGTAGCGCGTTCCCTTTACCGATCGACAGATGTTTCTTCGCCCAAATTATATCGCGAAGGTGATCAATTTCCTATGCTGTGTTGATCAATGGATCACCCATTGCAGTCATCCTTGGTCACTTCTTCGGTACTTGCGGACACTTCAGGCAACGTAGCGATCTGTTTCTCCAGTTCTTCCACTAACAAATCTCCACCCTCGTGGTAGCAAACTTGATCATCGATGGGAATCATACCGAATTCACCGTGATCGGCTGAGACGCGGCGGTCACAAATATCTTTATCAGGCTCATCTCTTGCAACCGGTTGTTCAACTTCGTGATCCAGGGTCGGACCTTTCACACTCGTCTCCTGGTTGCACTTCTCTTGCACTTCTTGCAACTTCTGCGATCTTCCGGTTACTAATGCCACAGGTGTCACGATCGGGTCCGTTGGTCGTACCAAAATACTTTGAGGGATAGTGTAGCCGGTGCGTACACGCACGGTGCGGCTAGTGCACAGAGGAAGACTTTCCTTTAAGCGGCGTTCGCCGCTACTTAGCCGATACGCCCTTATAAAAGGGCTTAGTAAGAGAGAACTATTGTAACAGGACTGATCCTGTTACTGGCTTACGCTGTATCTTGCGAGGAAGCGCACAATACAATTAGGGCAGGATTAGTTGGTAACAACTAATTCTATAATAAAAGTAAATATATAAATATTCACTTTGGTCTTAGAACGCAAAATTAAGAGTGTTTATTTAATGGGTGGTTAGAGGCTAATATTATAGTAACTAACTAAGTAATATAATAATATCAAGTCTTTAACTAACTGTACTATTAATTAACCTACAAGATTCGGTATTTATACCTAATCGACTTTTCCTTCTTAGATTATAATAACTTATAATCTCTTATTTAAATTTCAGACAACGCGTCTGAAATTAAACTGTGATATTCTAACTTGAATATCAATTATGTAATGGCACCCCATTACATCACCCCTCACTTAAGGTGGTTGGCCAATAATAATTCTTATTTTGGCCAATCATGGGTGGCACTTGTTGGTCGGAATTTCTCATTCACCAACTGATTGAACATCGAGTCGATGGTCAAATCACACGGCGGCGCTGTAAATAGCGCTGCTGAAAACAATGAAGGAGCTTCTTCCTCCGCCTCAGCACTAGGTGATGAGGTGTTGAGTGACAACGGTGACGCTGCATTAGCAGCGTCAACTACGCAAAGGTCGGAAGACGTACCGTCTTCGACCACAGATGCTGCTAAGGCGGCATCTGACAAGAAACAGGGAGATGTTGCTAATGCAACATCTCGCACAATGACAACTTCCGAATGGCGTGTTGCCAAGAGGGCCATGTTCGGGAGTTCTGACTCCGAACAAAGTGATGGGGATACAGCTGTCCCCACTAAAGGATCTAGCGAGTCGAAACTCGCTAGGTGCTCATCGCCTAACAGCGATGACGACTCTGGTGTCGCTGTCAGCTATGACAGCGACAATGATTATCACAGGTGGTTGCAGGAACGCAGATCCCCACCTGGACCAAGTACTTCTCCACGTCGGGCGATTTAACCCCGGCGCGTGGTGTTAAATCAGGCGGTGCTCCGCCTGCTAAAAGGGCTCTAACAGAAGCGGCGCTTGCCGCTTCTAAAGCGTATCATTGTACGGAACCACATGTTCCGTACAGAGTGGGGTTTTGGACCCCTGGCTGGGCTATTGCCCCCAACAGTGGCGGTCACCGTAAACGGGACTGCCAGTATGCGTTGTTCGATATCAACGTGCTGGATGACTGCAAAGACATCCAGTCACGTAGATTCGATCGAAGTACAGACGATAGACGTCTGTACTTTATTGACCTCTTTTTCCAGGTTCGATATTATTCGAGCCGGAAAGGGTCAAGGAGGAACAGGGACGATAAACACGCCCTGACGCAGAGTTGGAATGCTTTTGTTGACAACTACAACAAAAGCCCAGATGATTACGTGAATAAAGTTCACGTAATGCGCGAGCGCTTTTTAAAGCACTCACAAACAGGCAAAATGGAATACATCCATTTTGCTTGCATCAAAGAAGGGTTAAAGTGTGGTGTCCCTTTTCACCTCGTTTGCCCGCGGTGTACGAAGGGCGCTCCTCGTCTGTCAGAGGAGTTGCGGGGGTACGGTGGTTTTTCCGTACCCGCCGAAATTCAGGGTTTAATTGATACCCTGAATGCATCAACACCTACTGTTGATGCTACTTCGCATTATGAGTTTGAGACTTCTTCTCAAACTCAGTCAAAAGGTCTGGGGCGTCGGCCCTCAGAACCTCAATCGGCTCCTAAGAGTCGAACTCTTGGGGATATCCCAGCCAGCGTACCAAGTACTCGGTACGCTGCCCCTTCTTCAAAGGCACCGAGCGCTTCGAGATCAAGCGCTCGAGGATATATCGCTTGTTCCCCTGATTATCAATCAGGGGCGTCGAAGGTTGAGAATTCCCTCGCCGTTGTTGTTGCGGAGCATGGTTCTTTGCTCCGCAAGCTCGAGGAGGGTTATTCCTCCTTGAGCAGCGATATGTCTCACTGTGTTAAGATATATCGGTCTCTTCGTGAGGATGTCCGCGACATCCTCGGAGCGCACACTGCCCTCCAGCAGAAGAATGATCTTCTGTACATTGAGCTTTCCCGCTATAAGGGAGAGCTCGATCGGCGCACGGCTGATCTTGAGCAGTCGAAGGCGGAGGTAACGACTCTCCGCTCTGATCACCAACGGCTGGAAGCCGATTACAAGTCTCTCTTGGGAGACTTGTAGAAGCACGGCATCTTCCGTGGTTCTGCGTCTCGTCGTAAGACGAAGACTAGTGATACGGCTTGAGCCGCCCAACATAGAATGTTGTTTGAAGCCGCATTGCTGTGGGAATGTCTAAGGTATAGGCATTCCCCCGAATCTCTTGGACCTTGGCAATGTACTTAGGAAGCAACTTCCGTGTAGGGAAGTTGATTATTGCATGTGTAGGCAAACAAGTAGTACTTAATAATACAAATTCACCTTTAAGAAAGGAGTTTTTGTTCTTCCTTCCTTGTTTATCTGCATTTTGCTTCTGCTTGTCAGAAGCAGAGGCAAGTGCATCTTTTACATAGCGTATTACAGCTTGGCGCTGTAATACGAATTCATCTACTGCTTTAGGAGCAGTAGGTGCATTGTCCGCATTGTCTGCAGCCATTGCTGCAGACACATTTTGATCATATGCAGCTTCAGTTTCAATTGAAGCTGCTTCCGCTTCTACTGTATTTTCAGTAGAAGGGCCATCGTTTTGTTCACAAGTTGCAGTCGCAACTTGCGCATTGACTCGCTCAAAAATTTGAGCGGGACCCTCCCCCACTTAGATTTGGCGTACCGCCAAGTAAAGCTGGGGTTCGTGGATGCCTTAAGGCATTCACGTAGGACGGTGTATGCTTAGTTGAAGCATGCACCGAATTGTTAATCGCAAATTCAGTGAGTGACAGGTAGTCACTCCACTGTTCAAAGGCATGTGCGTATGATCGCAACATGTCTCCGAGAACTCGGTTAACCCGTTCCGTCTGCCGATCCGTTTCCGGATGGTCCGCAGTTGACATCTTCAACTGGGTTCCCAACAATGAGAACGTTTCTTGCCAGAAACGTCCTGTAAATCTCGGATCTCTATCCGAGACAATTTCTTCCGGCATTCCGTGCAAACGGAATACCGTATCAACGATTATCCGCGCTGTTTGAGCGGCAGTTACGCTAGCTGATACTGCAGTAAAATGTACCATCTTACTGAAACAGTCTACAAAGACCACTATTCCAGTCTTCCGACTATTGTCGGGTGGAAGACCGAATACGAAGTCCATTGAAATGGACTTCCAACACTCTGTCGGAACCGGCAGAGATTGCAGCGGAGCCTGTGCAGACTGCGCAGGCTTAACGCGCTGGCAAATCTCGCAAGCGCGTACGTATTTCCGTACCCACTTGTACTGGTTTCGACAGTAAAAGTCACGTGCGAGAGAAACCTATGTCTTCTCTCGACTTTGATGCCCCGAAATCGGTGCATCATGATACTCAAACATAATTTGATGTTTGAGATCATCCTCGTTTGGAACGACGATGCGACTTTCATCTTTTTGGTCTGTGCTGTAAAGCAGCAGACCATCGTGCAGTCGATATCGATGCACGCAAGCGCAGAGGAACTCTGGGAGTTCGTCGCGTTTCTCACTTGATTGATTACGTAAGTAATCAATCAACAGACGTGTCTCCTCGTCTGTTTTGTACGCCTCGCGTACTTGTCGTATAATTGACGACGACAAAGCAGTGCAACGGATCGCGTTTG
>CM047580.1:9174327-9195057 GCA_026184515.1 Peronosclerospora sorghi
TCATCGAAATAACTCGGTGCGAATTCTCGCACCGGGCGTAATAGATGCGTTACGCATCTGTTAAACGTAGCAGGGGCATTTCGAAGCCCCTGCGGCATAACAAGCCACTCCCAAAGCATGCCGCTTGGGGTGCTTACCGCCGTGAGAGGGATATCCTTCTCACGCATTAGGATTTGATAAAATCCATCTCTTAGATCGAGAGCACTAAAGATGGTGCTCCCGCACATGCCATCAATGATGACATCTTTTCGCGGTATCGGCGTCTGCGCCGGTACCGTCGCTGCGTTCAGCTTGTTGTAAGCGTGAACGATTTTCCACCCACCTGTGGACTTTTTCACACAAAAGGTGGCGGTAGAGTGCGGTGAGATAGACTCCCGCACTTGGCCTGCTTTACGACGAGCTTTGAAAAAATCGTCGATCGCTTTCACTTGATCACGCGGCAACGGCCATTACCGCGTGACACAATACTTCGTGCCTGGCACGAGGTCAATTTCATGACGAGTTCGCTTATCCTTAGGGAGCTCGCTAGGTACTTCTTCTGGGAATACGTCAGAGTATTCCCGAAGTACCTCATAAAATGGGGAGTTCGCTTTAAGCGACTCCCAGCTCTGCGCTTCAAAGCGCTGAACTTTGGTTTGATCATTGGGAACCTCGTTCCCAATGTTTTCCACTTGTAATGTGGATATTCGTTCACTAATATCCACTACATCATCTGTTGCAACGATAATACAGATCTGTTCGATCTGATCATCGTGCAAGTTTCTCATAAACTTCTTCCAGCTTAGCGCTGGAAGAGCCATCACATCCGAACTTTCTTTCGGAGGGTGTTCCATCAACAGAGACTGGGTAGCTAATCCGGTCTCCGTTTGCGTCAAGACGTTGATCGTCTCGACGGAACTGTCCATGCAATCAGACGCACTAGTCTGATTGACTGCTACACGGTGATTACGATTCACCGTGTGCGAATACTCATCATCATGGTGGCCACTGCCTACCATGGAATTTGCTTGGCGATCAGATGTGCTCGTCTGATCGGCCGCCTGTTCTGCGACACGGTGGTATTTATCACCCGTGTGCATGGCTAACGCAACGTGGTGGGCACTGGCCACCACGGAGTTGTGCTCACGATTGCACTCGATCGTGAGTTCACTCTCATCAACACGGAATTCTTTCGTCGTGTTGGAACCTTCGGTCGCACAGTGGCTGTTTTCCACTGTGGATACTATTTCATTCTCACGGTGGGTGTTTCCCACCGTGGATATAACTTCATTCTCACGGTGGTCTTTATCACCCGTGGAATGTTTCTCTTCAACACGCAACGACTCTTCTGTTGCGTGTGGTAGTCCCTCTGGACTCTCACCAGCGGAGGTACCTTCCGCTGATCGTGTCGGAACAGACCTGGTGGTGCCATCGCTATCCACCAGACTGTCCGACGCTGCGGTTGTATCTTTTGATACAGTCGGATTACACACAGGGAGATCAGATCCTGTGCGTCCGCCGCAGTCGATCGATAGGTTAACCCAGTCGATCGTGGGATAGTCACGGTTGCACCTGTTGCTAACCGGTCTGACAACATACTTCGTGGGGTTTCTACCTCCACGAAGCTCAACAGCGTTAGACTCTGAGTTCTAACGAAATTGTTTGACGCTCCTGTGTCAAACAAAGCTCGCATGGGGACATCGCTCCCGTGCGGCTTAACCTCCAGGGTGATAAGAGGCTTACCATCACCCTGCACCTTTTGACAGGACATAGTCCCGTCTGGGGCTATTACCCTCACATGCCCTATGTCGGCATGTGGGATAACATTCCCAGTAGGGCGCCCCGCCCCTACTGGTGATTCTCGTTTTTTGCACCAACAGGGTGATGTCCCTGTTGGTGTCGCCGTGCAGCGGACGGTTCCGTCCGCTGACTGCGTGGCACCGGACGCGGTGCCATACACTCATGGGCAAAATGAACCATTTTCGCGCATTTATTGCAGCGAATATTCTTCTTAAATTTCGGTTGCTTCGTGTTCGAAGCAACCGCAACCGATAGGTCCATCGGCTCTGGACCTCCACCGCCCATGCTCTGGCGCGGGTGGCTGTTTCTTGGGATGAAGTGTGAGCTTCGTCTGCCTGACTGCTGATTGTTGACATGCCGTTGCGGCATGTCAAAAGCGAAGGGCTGTTGAGCCCTTCGGCTGTACCCAGCATGCGATGACGCTGATCGCATGATGAACTCCTCACGGATGCTCATATCAATGGCATCCCTCAGAGTATCTGGCGGGTGCCGATAGAGACTCTGTTTGACGGGACCATCATTGAGTCTCTTCATGAAGCCAGTGACCTGCATAGCAGGGAGAACCGGCTCATACACAATATTTGACAGCAAATATTGTGTCTTCTGAGCGTAAGTTTGAAGGTCAAGCTTACCTTGCCGGAGTTCCATAAACTCCTGCCGACTACTTAGCCACATTTCTGGAGCTTCAAAGTTGAGCTTTAGCTCAGCTTTTAATTCCTTATAAGTAAGGAACGCAGAGTCATCAGTGGCTCTGCGACTCATCTCCCATGCCCTGGCTCTGCCGCCTAGACATGTTGTGGCGAAGTACGCCTGTTGACGTTCGTCAACAATACTTTGCGCAGATATGGCATCGTCCACCTCTGCGAACCATCTACGAAGGGGCTCACCCCCTTCGCCGGTAAAGGGCGGTACTCGCGCCTTTACCACTTCAACGCTATGCGTTGCAGGTGCAGTTGCGGTC
Organism: Peronosclerospora sorghi; assembly: GCA_026184515.1. Taxonomy (NCBI): domain Eukaryota; phylum Oomycota; class Peronosporomycetes; order Peronosporales; family Peronosporaceae; genus Peronosclerospora; species Peronosclerospora sorghi. Next base: position 9,177,068 of record CM047580.1, read on the forward strand.
CACGCTGCCTCTGGCGCGGCCCGTTCTGGCTTTTCTAGGTGGTTTCGCCTAAAGCGATTCACCACCTGTATCACTTTCTCCGGGGACTTACTCGGGAGGAAGGTAATGATGTCGGTCCCCATAGACCGAACCATTTCCACCGTCGCGTCTTTACTACGCGACGAGAAGTGAGGGAAGTGTTCATTCACCACTTCCAGCGTTCTCTTTCGCTCGGCAGGCGTCATGTCTCGCGACATGATGCCGAGCGGCTCTTAATCTTCGCTCCGCTAGTTAACTAGCAGAACGGAAATGTGGTCGTTAAGACGGACCACAAAGTTCTACCAGGTGTAACAGGACTGATCCTGTTACTGGCTTACACTGTATCTTGGGAGGAAGCGCGCAATACAATTAGGGCAGGATTAGTTGGTAACAACTAATCCTATAATAAAAGTAAATATATAAATATTCACTTTGGTCTTAGAACGCAAAATTAAGAGTGTTTATTTAATGGGTGGTTAGAGGCTAATATTATAGTAACTAACTAAGTAATATAATAATATCAAGTCTTTAACTAACTGTACTATTAATTAACCTACAAAATTCGGTATTTATACCTAATCGACTTTTCCTTCTTAGATTATAATAACTTATAATCTCTTATTTAAGTTTCAGACAACGCGTCTGAAATTAAACTGTGATATTCTAACTTGAATATCAATTATGTAATGGCACCCCATTACAACTCTCTTACTCGGGGCCAAGATTCCCACTTTGGTTTACTATTAGCTTTCGCTAGTGCCTTAACACAAGGTTCCCTTACTAAGGGGGTAGCTAATGGGAGAACTCCCCTTACGCTACTACACTCACTGCGCGCGCGACCGGTCGAGGTCGTGCGTCCAACAGTCTTTGAGTGAAATGTAAACTGAATGTATATTTAATATGTAATTAGCCTAAATTAATTTAAATTAATGTAAACTATATGTAATACTAAGTAGAACTTACTAAATTCGTACCTAGCTAAAATATAGTGTACACCACTTGTGTACTAACACGTGGCTGGCTGCCACGCCTCCACCAAGGGCTCCTGCCCTGATTGGTTAAAATAACCAATGGTCCAAAACCTTTCGGACCGGTCAATACTGACCCCAACCGTAGTGTACTCACGTACACCACATACTAAATGTAACCCGAATGTAACCCTGTTACATCCTCACCCATCAAGACTATTGCTTACGCAATAAATCATTTAGTTGGAGAACTCCAACTGCCAGAACCTCTGGCTAAACAACCATGAGCACCATTAGTGATGCTAAGAACGGAAACTATTCCGATAACTCGGAGGTGGATGCCCTTGGGGATATCTCACCAAAGGCTGACCACTCCGACAGTGCCGAACGGCGTTGTCGGTCATCCAATCCATTCCAAACACGTGGGAAAAACGCGCTTACTCGTGCGCCACCTTTACCAACTACGGATGATGCATCCGGGTCGCCGAAGGCGACCATCACCAATGAACCGAATACGGTTCGTGGATCCCGACATGCCGTACCGGCACGAAAGGGGCCTCGTGACCCTCAAAAGGGGGCTAAGAACGAGGTTAAGATAGGTTTATCCTCCTATAACCCTGGTCCAGCGGCTGTATTGCCGCGTGAAATTGCGCGCCGGAAACAACTCCGGGCCAAACTGCTTACGCCTAAGCATTTCAATGCCAAGTCCTACCGAACGCGCCTCGGGAAACAGGCACGCGGTGTCCTCGTAGATATCCTCCGCGAGTTTCCCGTTCTCTTTCGGGACGAAAGCGTCGAGGACGCAGAACGGGCATTCCGCGCTTAGGAGAAAGGGGAGAAGCGCCTCCCCAACTTTGATGCGTTTTACAACAGCTTTTCCGAACCCGACGTTCGGGTAGAGAGGGCGTTACGCTTGGCCTATGACCAGGCCAAAGCACAGGGGCAGTTACCTGCCTCTTACTACACGCGCCCTGCTCTCGATGTGGTGCCGGAGAGCAATGCAACCTCTGCATCTGCCTCCGGCAAACTCCCAGCTACTGGGAGTGAAGGGGCTTTTTCCGCCCCTTTGGTCGTTGACTCTCGCCGGGATTCTCCCGCTCGAAAGCGTCAACGACGTCACGGCAATCCTGCCGCAGGGGAGTCTCGGACTCCCACGAACTATGGGAATGTGGATAACCTTTCCACTTCACCAGGTACTGGGTCTCACCCCGGTGATGGCGTCGTGCCATCAGATGTTCCACATGGTAATGTGGAAGACCCTCCGTATCGAGTACTGGAGGGGGAGGTTGCGCTATTGCGACGTGAGTTCCGCGAGCGCTGTGATCGACACAGCCGTCGCATCCAAGATGACCAGGAGGGACTCCGCGACGAGGGGAGTGCGAATGAACGCATCGAGGGGCGGCTTGCCTCCCTCGAGTCTCTCGTTGCGGAGCTTCAGGGTCGCATTTCGACCCTGTCGGAGATGTTCCGACCTGCCGTGCCTTTCGGCTATCCAACTTATCACCCCCCTCCAAGACGGGACCCGCCTCCGGGTTCTGGTATGGTTTAAGCATACCGACATAGAAGGTTGGATGCGTACGAATCGCCTTCGGGGTGTCCAAGGTATACGACAAACCCTTTCGGGCTAGTACCTTAAAAGGCCGTACAAACCTGGGGCGCAGTTTATTCCGCAATACGTTGGAAACTGAATGTGTAGGAAGATTTTTAGCGTTTACTAAAACACTCTCCTACTTTGTACACCTTTTCATTACGTCTCCCCTTCCGGTCAGCCTGCTCCTTCTGCTTGTCTTGGCTTTCCGCCATGGCATCGCAGACGTGTCGTAAGACACTAAGGCGCGTCGATAAAAACTTATCGATGTGCTTTCGCACAGATACAGGGCTGACATCAGGGAATCCTTCCCCCCATCAAGACCTGGTCCACACACACGTGGCGTCAACGGAACCCTCGGATTCACTAATCCGTTCGCGTAAAACGGGGTAAACCCCGTAGATGCATGTACCGAATTGTTGATAGCAAATTCAACCATTGGAAGCATCTCACTCCAACTCTTTGGAGAATCCGGACATAAACTCCGGAGAATATCCTCCACAAAGCGATTAACGCGTTCCGTCTGACCGTCCGTCTGCGGATGATCCGCAGTGGACATGAGGAGCTTGGTGCCCAGCACCCTAAACAACGCTCCCCAAAATTGTCCCGTAAAACGGGGATCCCGTTCCGACATAACGGAATCGGGTAGACCATGCTGTCGAAAGACACGGTCTAGGAATACTTTAGCTGTTCCTTGTCCATCAATGGACTCTGGAACTGCCGCCAGGTGAGCCATCTTGCTCAAACGGTCTACAAAGACCAATATGCCGGTATTCCCGGCCTTATCCTTCGGAAACCCGAAGATAAAATCCATACTGATGGATTTCCAACACTCCGTTGGAACCGATAAGCTCGCCAAAGGCGCAGCTGAACTTGCAGAGGGTTTGACCTTCTGACACGTCTCACAGGTGCGTATATACGCACCGACCTACTTATACATGTTGGGCCACCAATACAAAACGCTTAAAGCGCTGTAGGTCTTATCCCGACCTAAATGACCCCCGGTAGTGGCGTCATGTGCCTCAAAGAGGACTCTATACTTTAGTTCCTCATCATGAGGAACAACTACCCGCGGAGTGTCCTCCGCGCTCGTGCTATAATATAGAAAACCGTCACAGTACATGTAACCGTGAAACGAGCTCTAGCTCGACTTGACAGGGTTGGATCAGACGATCCAAGTCCCTTTCCAGCCAACGCGCTGATAGGCGCCGTACATAGTGGGTATTTATCATACGCCTGGCTTATGAGATCAACCACAGACGAGATGATGAATGTCGCGTGAGCGAGCTCGTAATCGGGACGACGCGACAACGCGTCTGCAAGCACCTTCTGCTTGCCGGGTTTATACTTAAACTCAAAGTTGTATCCCGCAAAGAAGGAGAGTCAACGGGGCATCCGTTGCGAGAGATGAGGCGACTTTGTTGCTGTCCGTAAGGACGCGTGGTCATTATAAACCACGAACGGCTTAGAGTTGAGTAGGTGAACCCTAAATTTGACAAGAGCATACTTCATTGCAAGTATCTCCTTGTCATGAACGGGATAATTCCGTTCCGCAGCTTTAAGCTGCCTCGACTCAAACGCGATAACGCGTTCCCTTCCTGCATCGTCTGCTTGTAACAAAGCACATCCGATTGCGAAATCGGAGGAGTCGCAGACGACACTAAATGGTTTCCCATAATCTGGGAGAGCAAGAACGGGAGATTTCAACAAGCTACCCTTTACCGCTTCAAAAGCGTTTTGGTGTTTGGTTTCCCAACACCAATCAACGTCCTTCTTAAGAAGGTCGGTTAACGGCTTCGCCATTTCAGCGTAATTCTCGCTGTACTTGTGGATATAATTGGCTTATCCAAGCCACTTCCGTAAATCTCTAAGATTTACAGGCGAAGGCCACTCCATAATGGCTTTTACCTTCGCGGGATCCGCCCGCACTCCATTCTTACCGATGAAGCATCCGAGGAAAGGAATTTCCTCAGCAGCAAAGATACATTTGGATGCGTTAGCATACAACTTATGCTCCCGCATACACTCGGGCAACGCTCGAAGGTGTATCAGGTGCGTCTGAACATCATACGAGTCGCCTTCCGCACGACTATGAACGAATATATCGTCGAAGTACGTCTGAGCGTACTTCCTATGAGGGCGGAAGAGTTGAGTCACCAAGCGATTGAAAGTCTCTGGTTCATTTGAAAGCCCTTGTGGCATAACAAGCCACTCCCACAGCATGCCGCTAGGCGTGCTGACCGCTGTAAGCGGAATATCGGACGCTCGCATGAGCACCTGATAATACCGTCCACCAGATCTAAGGCACTGTACACCGTACAGCCCGCCATATTGTTCTGGAGGACATCCTTCCGAGGAATCGGAGTCTGCATGGGTACAGTAGCTGCATTCATCTTGTACGCATGCACAATGCGCCACTTTCCGTTCGGTTTACGAACACAAAAAGTGGGAGATGAATGGGGAGACTTTCTCTCCCGTACCATCCCTGCCTCTTCTTTCCTCTTGAAGAATGCGTCGATGACGTCGCATTGCTCCTTGGAGAGAGGCCACTGCCTAGTGACGTAGTATTTGGTTCCAGGAACCAATTCATGTCGGACTCCCCGATCCGGTGGTAACCCCATCGGCGGGTTGTCACTAATGACATCTCCAAATTCCTTTAGTAAGGAATTGTAAGGGTCCTCAGGATCCGCAAGGATCTTGAGACCGCTTCGGGCATTCAATGCTTGTTTGGTTTGCACCAAAACTGACTCGTCCATCGTGGATGAGGAGTTCAACTCCTCTTCCGGACGCAATACTACAACCTCGTCGATTTCCTCTGCTTTCAAAGCAGTTTCAAACTCGTTGAAGGACATCTCCTCCAACGACAACAGTTCGTCTACCCCAGGCAACCGCTCCAGGCTTATGCCTTCTGTGACAATACCTGTCACACTATTCAGCATCCGATAGTACTGCTGACTACTGGCCTCGGGACTCATCGCGGGACCCAGATGGGGGGAGTCAATTTCCCCATCTTTTGGAAGCGCATCGCGCTTATCCACAGAGGTCGTTACCTCTACCACCGGTTACTCGCCGGTCTCACCTAACAAGGCGTGGTTGGAATCAATTCCGACGTGCGAAAGAGACGAACTACGGGCCTCTTCGCTTGGAAGCGCCTCGCGCTTAACCACAGGGGTCTCTACCCCTACCACTGGAGTCGCAACTTTTCGACGAACACGGCGTGGTCGGAATCAATTCCGACCTGTAGAAGAGACAAACTAAGAGTCTCTTCTCTAGGAAGCGCCTCGCGCTTAACCTCAGAGGAATCCACCTCTACCACTGGCGACTCACCAGTCTCGCCTAGCTAGGCGTGGGGATTAACCGCCGAATCCCCCTCGTCAAGGAACACTTCCTTGACCTCATTGGGACTGATCATCTCAGACATTCTAATCTCTGGAAAATCTCAGCAGAATCACTTTTGCGATCGCGCAAGGTGGGTTCATGACTCGCCAATGCTTCACTCGATCGCGGGTGCGTTGAGCCAATGGACTTAGACTTTCAGTATATCCATGGCTCGTGGCGTTTCATCCACTTCATGCCCAGAATGAGGTCAGTCCTCGAGTCCAAATCCAGGACTAGGCAACTTTCTAAGTCTGCAAACTTCATCTTAAGGTCAATCGAGACCTTGGGTACAGAAAACTGTACGCCCGTCGCTAGACGGATCGTGACAATGTCACGAGAACGTGCCTTTAGGGCCTCGGCATACAGACGACTCTTATCTACAGAAGCCCTTCTGACATAATTGTCAGACGCTCCAGAGTCTATCAAGACTCTCCAAGGCTTATCAAAGCCTTTCACGCTCGCAAGGACGACCAGCAAACCTGGCTGGTACACCAACTCGGTGCTAGAAAACACCGTTTCCCTCGGGGATTTGTGTTGTCGTCCCCTACCCTGGGGCTTAACAGCACTGAGGGATCCCCCAGTAGGGCTCCCCGCACCTACTGGGAGCCGTCGTTTCCCGACGGCTTGAGCGAGAGCTTCTTACCTACACTCGGGCTCTTAAAGCGAATACCTCGCTGGGTTCCGCGGACATCTGTTCCGCAGATGATCCGCAATTCCACACAGGAAGCACCTTAGCGGCCCATGCCGATGCAACATTGCAAGGAGCTCCGCTTCGAAGCCCTGCGGAAAGGAGTCAGAGTGACTCCTAGCGGGAGGTTTCTCCTCCGCTTCGACCTGACTCAGGTCCATGGGTTCAGGCCCCACCTTAGGGGAACGAAATTTCCTCTCTGCGTTGAACGCCACCTTAAACGCCTCCCCCAGGGATTGGGGTCGGCATCGGAACAGTTCCGAACGTGCTGGCCCTTCTTTCAGGCCTCCCATGAAGACGGGGATGGACACATCGTCCGAATACGCTTTCGCATACATCCCTGCCAACAGGGTCTTAAGTTCTTGGAAATATGTCTCCAAGTCCCTAGTGCCCTGACGGAACCTCAAATCTGCGATCATCAAGGTTGCTTACCCATTCAGCATCGCTAAACGCGATAGCTTCCCCGCCATGTTGCTTGCCATGAAACAGAGACCGAGATCCATCGTGGTCTTCAGGTAACGGACGATACGAATCGCAGCCTTCCAGTGTTTCTACCTGGGCTTCTCGAGGAACTTTCTCAGATTACAAACCGCATAGCCGATGTCTGGTCGAGTGCATACCGCGACGTAGAGCAGACATCCCATCAAAGTACGAAACGGTTTCTTCTTCATTTCTTCAATTTCTTCATCCGTGGATGGGGAATCTGCACGAGAAAGCTTTACACCAGCCTCACACGGGTTGTAGACATCCTTAGCGTTGCACGGGTTGAAAAGTTCGACTAATCGAGTGAGATAGTGACGTTGGCTCAGTGTGAGTGAGCACTTGCTGGTATCGTTGGCTATCTCAATAATAAATCTGAACTTTCTGCTGGACAGTCAGTGAATTTATCATGGAAAAGTCCTGAAAATGTTTTGTTTAAAGTAACTGTATCATTATACCCAGGAAAAACTTTGCCCTGCCGAGGTCCTTCATCCTGAACTCAGCACCCAGCTGTGCCTTCACGTACACATCCTCCTTCGTCTTGCCGGCGATCAGTAGATTATCGACGTATAGACAGAGCATAACGAGGTCGTCATCATTATCATCATGATCCTTGTGTTTCTTCGTGAACACACACGGATCGGCACACGACGGCTTGAAACCAAGTCGGATCAGTACAGCCTTGATGGTGTGGTGCCACACATTCGCTGCCTGCTTCAGTCCATACAGTGACTTCAGCAACTTGAGCACCGAGACTGGTTTGGAGCACCGAGCCTGGTTTGACGTCCAAGACCTCCGGACATTCCATGTACAAGTCTTCGTTGAGAACACCATTCAAGAAAGCTGTGGCCAAATCGAACTGGTACACCACATGTTCACTGAAGCAGCACACCGAGAGAGAGACTCGGATCGGCTTCATACTCGCGACCGGCAAATACGTGTCCTGGAAATCCACTCCCGGTGTCTGCGAAAATCCACGCTCAACCAAGCGCACCTTGTGACAGATGATCTCACCATTTTCATTTCGCTTGAGAGCAAACACCTACTTGCACGTCACTGGACGAGTCCTGACGGGAGGGATCACCACGGACCAGGTTTCATTCGACTCGTGTACCTTCAATTCTTCCAGGATCGCGACACGCCACTGCTTACCATCACGGCAAGTGATGATCTATTCAAAAGAACTCGGCACATCAGAGAGGGTCACAACCATAGCAGTCTCGTCAAGGCGAGAACGTTTCGGCGCTGGGGACTTGATGTCGTCGTTCGTACTGTGACTGCCATCATATAGAACGATGCTCCGGTCGGAAAAATCATTCTCAGAATTGGTGAGAGAAAGCCGAGGAGGTCGTCCGTCACTGACTCCCGACCCAGCAATTGGACGATGCGGAACAATAATTGGTGCAAAACGGTCACTCGACCTAGTGTTGTATTGTGGACGGAAAATCATTGCTTCATTGTATGGCATGAGAGTCGGCACACTTCGAGTCAACAAACGCTCCGTTCGTCGCGCCGGTAGTCGGACAGTGTTAGTGCCGTCACGGCTGGCAGTATCACGGGCACCTGGGTGTATGTCATCTGCGGTGTCGTGATCACGAGCTGTCCGGTTTCGTCGACTACAATATCGTCGATCTCCATGCTGTGATCATCCTCTTAATCATCGCCAACCATGGGTTCATCGTCTTCCGCCGACGGAGTGGGACGTATACTTGTCCGCGTGCGCAAGGGTGAGTCTTCGTCATCAATCTCGTACTCACCTGGGGACTGAGGATCTTCATTCGGATGTACGTCATCATAGATTTCGTCGACCTCACGCTCGTCCAAGACCACCGAACGAGAGGTACGGATCATGTTGCTGTGGTGAAGTGTACCACAAATTTGGTCACTTTTGGTCAAGGCAGTTGGTCGAGTTTCCGATTGGTCTAAACAAGGGGGGCTTTTTAGCCTATCAGATTCAAGGAGTATCAAGAACTCTGGTCTTGGGTGAGTCACCTTACTTTGGGTATTTTACATAATTTTGTGTGGGTACATTAGGGACCATAGGGAGGTAGTATTATTGGTTAGCTGTGAATTTTCCAAGTAAGGGTCTTTTGGTTACGGATTTTCCGGTAAAGGTTTTTGGTCTAGGAATAAGTGGCAAAAACCTCTTCTGGTCTTGGTCCACACCGAAGCAAGGGGTCGCCGTTCTTCTTTTTACGTACATTAGTCGCCTCCGCCCGCCGCGGAGTGTTTGGGGGAAGAGGGTTGAATTATCCCCTCTCGCCTATTATATCCCCTCTCGCCTATTATACCCGGTCTGGACGCGCCGCACGCGCACTTTGGCCACCGGAAGTCCCTCGACGGGAGTACGATTTGGCGATATCGACACTTTGACTCAAGTACGTTTGGAACGTGCTATTCACTGGATTGGTCTTTACGTGGGGATATCGTTTGTGGAGTTCACGGGCATATTGGGTCTTCACGTGGACATATTGGCTCATTCTAACATTGGTTGGAGTTTAGACCGGTTTTGGTCTTCTCTCATATTGGTCAGGGGCTAGACCGGTTGATTGGTCTACCCTCTATTATTTCGTATTGATCAGGTCTAGATCGTTTGGACGATCGACCTATTGGAATTTATCTTTTGGAAGTGTTTCTGGTCTGTACGTACCTGGGGTGAAGAGTTCCGCCCTAGGTACACCTAGCCAACACGGTATCGTATTCAAGACTGAACCAGATCGATCTGCGATCCCGATCCACCGAGTGTGTAACTAGCCCATTCCATCGGGTACACAAAGTGAGATGAACTTAAGTGAATCGGACCAAGTGTCTTTGGATGATGACCGGTCGTCTGCCAGCAGCGAACGATCGGACCAGATTTCGAATGGAGGTCCGCGGGGAACCCCCCCCCCGTAAGTTAGAAGGCTTGGCACGATGGTGGTGGTCAGGTTGTCGATACAAATGTATTCGATTTCGAACTTGACTCCACCACATTGCTGACCAGATCCAGTACGCGATAAGCTTTGACGTTGTCAACGTAACCGAGCATCATACACTTGTAGCTTTTTGCGTCCAGCTTGGTGCGCTTCGAATCATCAATGTGCACATAACCGAGTGATCCAGACACACGTAGGTGATCGAGACTCGGCACCTGCGTGGTGCAAATCTGGTACGGGGATCGATCGGAGTGTGCTCGGTTTGGGATGTGATTGATCACATATACTACCTTGTTGACCGCCTCGGCCCACCATTTTTGTTGCACAGCCTTGTAGTTCATCATAGAGGGAGCCATCTCCATCACAGTGCGATTCATTCGCTCAGCCGGACCGTTCTGTTGAGGACTTTAAGGCGACGTGCGCTGATGGATGATACCATTTGCCGAGAAGATCTAGCACATCTGCTTGTTCACGAACTCACCGCCGTTGTCGCTGCGGATGATCCGGATCCGAGGTCCCCATTGGTTTTCGACCAACGCCTTGTACTCACGGAAGCGGTCCGCGACCTCAGTCTTTGTCTTGAGAAAATACACCATGACGAAACGAGAGTGATCATCGATGATAACGAGCACATAATTGGCACAACCATGCGACTGCGTCTTCATTGGAACCATCAGATCCATTTGAACAAGTTGAAGGACGCCATCAGTCTTACCCACTACGGTTTGATGGGGGAACGAAGCCACGGTCGGCTTGCCGCGCATGCAGCCACCGCACAGGTTCTCAGTCGGTTTGTTCACCTCCGGCAGCTCAGGGTTGATAAGTTGGAAGCAGCGGTAGTTGGACAGGTGTGTGGCCCGAGACCAGCGTGCCAAAGCTCCCACTCGCTCTGGATGCGGGTGTGTTCAACGAAGTTGGCCCTCTCTGTAGCAGGTGCGTACACGCACGGTGCGGCTAGCGCACAGAGGAAGACTTTCCTAAAGCGGCGATATGCCGCTACTAAGCCGATACGCCCTTATAAAAGGGATTAGTAAGAGATTGCTCTCGTACTCGGGGCCAAGATTTCCCTTGGTTTACTAGTTAGAATTAACTAACGCCATGAAACAAGGCTTCCCTTATAAAGGGAGTAGTTAAGGGAAGGTATTCCCTTTCACTACGACACTCACTGCGCGTGCTACTGGTCCAGGTCGTGCGCCTAGCAGTCTTAAGTGTGATTGTAAACTGAATGTATATTTAATATGTAATTAGCCTAATTTAATTAAACTAATATAAACTATATGTAATACTAAGTAGAACTTACTCAATGCTTACCTAGCCGAAATGTAAGGTACACCACCTGTGTACCAACACTTGGCAGGCTGTCACGCCTCCACGAAGGGATCCTGCCCTTATTGGTTAAAGTAACCAATAGGTCCAAACCTTTCGGACCTGTCAATACTGACCTCAACCGTAGTGTACTTATGTACACAACATACCCAAATGTAACCCTGTTACACTCTCCGTGGCACGACACGGGAGGTAGTACGAGTCGCCGCGTCGCGGCACACGCACCCATATCTTGCCATTCTTCATGATATCGCAACTTCTATGACCGAACATTGTTGTGAAGTGTGCCATAAAATTGGTACCATTGTGGGCACAATTGTGGGTGTGACTGTGGGCACAACCGGGTGAGTAATACGTGTACGATTGTGTGTACTACTGTGTATAAAGTTGTGTGTGCAACTGTGGTGTACATGGACGGGACATAGACGGGGCATCGTTAGAAGGGACGACTAGGTACGGGTACATAACGGTTAGCGACGGACGACGGACAAATCAGGTCTACTGGTTGACGGAGGACGCGGGAATGGACGGCTCCGATTGACTGAAATTAGGTGATTGATAGTTCTTAGGATTTAAGCAATAATAAAGTTCTCCTTTTGCGTTCAACCACTTTGGAGCCTACAGGGACGGCACCTAGTGGATATCTTTAGTTAATATACACCTCTACGTCCCGGGAGGGAGCACTTTGTGCGTTTTTGGCCCACCGGCAGGCGTATAGTGTTGAGAACTCGCCCCGCAACTCTGTCCGCTGTGTCAGCGGTTATTCTGTAAAGATTTTTGGTCTTTGGTAACGTGATCGAGCATTGCACTCTCACCTCTTCCCCATTGGTTCACTTTTGGCCCCTAGTAGTTCGGCTGCGGTAAGAGCCCCACCGGAACTCTAGGTGGATTTAGTGAAATTCCCCTCCCTCGTAGGTCTATGCTAAGAATACATATATATTGGGTATTCTATTAGCTGATTAAGACTCCAGAGGCTCCGGGATCGGGCGGGGAAGACTTCCTCGGCCTGATCAAGTACCCCTTCGCCGATTGACACAAGATCGACACTCTACAACCTGCGACCTGCGTTCATCTGTTCGCATCACGCGCCAAATAGTGCCTTATCGACCATATCGACCAGATCGATCAAACCGATCAGGTCTATCACGATCTGCAATTTTCGACTATTGTCTCTGATCTTCCTTGATCACCCCTGATCAACAACCAGCGGCCCTGATCATCGACTATTTGCGCCTGATTAAGCCTGATCAAGCCTGACCGACAACATTCGCGTCATCCCAAGTCATCTCAATCTTGCATCAAGGAATTACAGCGGACATCCCCGCCACCTGGAGAGCGACCCACGCCCAAGCCGTCGGGTACACAAGGTGAGCAGGAATACAAGCAGTCACAGGACAACCGGAGAATCCCCTTCTTTAGTCGTCAGTCCGGGAGCCGTGGTAGCGCCTGATCAAGAGTCAAAAACTTTGATCAGCCGCTCCACCACAATGGTGCGCGTGTCCGGATCTTTGGGCGACGCGGGATATCACCGCGATTCTTCGCAAGATGGCGCTGATGCGGAAGTGAAAACGGAAGCAGAAGCAGAATTGAAGATCAAAATGGAAAATGAGGAGGGAGTTGTGATGGTGGAAGGCAGTTTGCCGTCGTCATGTTTGAAGAAGAAAGGAAATGCTGAGCATCAGGACCTTGTGAGGTATCTTGATGAGATAAAGGTGGAGAAGCCTTAACCACCTCCCGAGGGTCCTTCCGGAGCCCATGCGGATCATAACGCAAGTTATGATCCGCCAAATTCATGTGTGTATAATGATCCGGATTGGGATCCGGTGGTGAAGTATTACAGGACCCGACCAGCCGAAGGTGTTGATGAAGGCACCTGAGTCGGAGAGCGACGAAAGTCGATCAAGTACGCCGCAAATGGAAGCTGATCTGGTGATGACATTTAGAAGAAATGCTTACGATGGAGAACAGGAAGATTTCTTATTGACGAACTCGATCATGAGCCTGCTCGGGGTCATGATCAGTGGGAAATTTAACGGACCGGTCGATCAACAAGTTACAGACGGGAAGGACAACTCACGATCGTGTTAAGGCTAACACGCCTGATCAAGCAGGCCGGTCTGACGACAGGCGCCTACGATGCTGAAGAGGTGTTTGCTCAGGGCCTACAAGAGCTTGCGGAATCTACCTAGCGGTTGTTTGATCTGTTGGTACCTATTGTGGGTCGATCTACTAAAGTGGAACCCCCCCCCAGATCCCCGCTAAAAATTGAAGCGGGTCCGTCGATCGACGTGGCAGAACACACGGGATCATACTGTTACGAATCTGCTTCTTCCGAAGTCGATGCGTCTGAAGTGAAGTCGAGCAGTGCCTGAAGCATAGAACCCAAGATCACCAGGAGGACAGTCTGCCAGAAGGATGAATCCAAGTTCTCAGTTATCAAGAAGGAACCTCAATCGGTCAAGGTGGAAGATTAACAAGTATCGCAAGACCCACGGCTACATGCGTTTTCGATAAGGCTATGGGCGGTTTATGGATGAGGAAAGAATCAAGTCGACACCTGGAATTGTTCACGCGAAGAGTTACCAGCCAAACCCAGGAAGAGCTGCGTCGATCAAGGATGTTGATATGGAGTCCGTGCATTCGCTTCATGATCGTCAGTCAAATCCAGGAAGATCGACGACGGTTAAGGATGTCGACATGGAATCCGTGTATTCCTTCCATGATCAACTATCCCAGCGTGATTACATTGATCCAGATGAGCCGATAACACTGCCTCGACGAACCACAGTTGAGTCCGCGTATACCGGAATGCCTGATCAACAGCCGATTCCCAGGATCCGGATGTCTGCGATCAGCGATCTGAAAGAATTTTTAGGAAAGGAAGGAGATGAAGATCGAGCGGAATTGGATCAGTCGCTTCAAGTCAGCATTTATGCGTGAGTGATCAAGCTTTTGATCATGAAAAGTGTTTGATCATGGGCGATCTGCTAAAAGGGCCGGCGCGCAATTGGCATCGCCAGTTGAGTAGATCTACTCGCTCAAGTTGGAAAATTCTCGTGGATGAGTTTGAGACGCAATACTGTGGAAGTGGTCAATCGACATCCCTCCAATATTATTACACGAAGCAGCGATCGGATGAAGCTCCTATCGAATATCTCACCGGTTGAATGTGGCGGGAATGCGAGCTAAGCTGGTGATCAAGGACGGATCATCTACGATATTACGTGAACATGTGCCACATTTCCTGGATACATTGATTAATCGCGAATTCGCTGATCAGCTGGCACTTCTGCGTCTGGATAACGTTATAGATTTGGTAGAGACGCTGCGGTCTTATGCACGCAATAAGTCGTGCCAGTCAACGGCGGCGGTAGGCACCATACGATTCCGCCAGAAATTTGGTGATGATCGAGCATCTGCCCCGGTGCGGAAGCATAAAGCAGTACGTGTGATCAAGGTGATGTCTCGGAGTGAAGAATCAAGTGCCGACGACAGCGGAAGTGATGGTGATCAACGCCGTTACATGATTGCTGCCATGCGCGATCAACCAGTGACGCACGCACGATCAACCTGGTGAGCCCCGATCTGGTAAACGAAGTGAATCAAGTGCAGTTGATCAAGGGGCGGTGAAGAAGTGCAGTCATTGTGGGTCGATCAGGCATGATAATCTACGTTGTTAGAAGCGCCTGACCTGTCTGAAGTGTGGAAAGAAGGGACATACTACCGATCAATGCTTGTACGTCTGCCGAGCAGTCGGCGAAGTTCACGATGCGGGCAAGTGCCCTATGGAAGAATTTTACAATCGCATTCGCCAGTGATATAACCCTACCAAGCATGCTGGAATGTTGCCCAAGGAAGCCGAAGACATGTTAAACTAGGACGCTCGCCAGGTTGGAATCTGGTACGAGACGAGCGTTCTGGTTTGTGTATTTTTGCATATGTGGATAAGAAGAGGGCTGATCAAGCAGCAGAAAGAGATAATGAAAAATGTGATCAGCCTGATTTACCACGTTTGGCTAATTTCCGTATTGATGAGTTTTCTCGGTCCCGGTGATCATGGAAGTTGATCTACTTCCGGGTGAGTCACGTGGATATTGGAAGTACCACTCGCCAAAGAAATGGTTTAAACAAGACAAGGCGAGCGGTAAAATTAATAACGAACGTGCCACGTTATTGTTTGATTCTGGTGCCTAAGTGTCGATCATCGACTCAGCCTTTGCTCGTAAGGTGGGTTGTCAGATTGACACGAGCCAAACACAAGAATGTGTCGGCATTGGAGAAAGTTCATACCTCACAGAAGAGCGCACTAAAATCAAGATTACGTTAGCGGGCTCGCTGGTTTATTATTTCCATGCACGGGTGGGCAAACTTGTTGGTCAAGATGCTATATTGGGTATGGATTTTATGATACCAGCTGGTGTTCGATTGGACGTCGCCCATGGTGCACTAAGTTTGCCTGATGAGGTGATCATCCCATTAGAAGGACGTCGACAGTTGTACGGGTCAAGTGGAAATTACATGAAACTTGATCAGTACGAGCAGATCCCAGTAGGTCGATCTGCTGAGGTTCGGATTTGTGATCAACGGTATCGGAAGTTTTGGATCACTCGCGGAAAAAATTGGGTCCCAACTATTACTAGAGTCGTGGGTAATTTACAGTATCTGCGTATTACGAACGTCGTTGATCATCCGATCATCGTACAAGACGATACGATTTTAGGTATTGGATGAACAAAGATGACGTTCTCCGTCGCCCTGGATTTATTTCGGTGGGTTCCAACTGCTATATGGAGTGGCAAAATCTCGCGTATCAAGCTTCTACCGATTCTGTGCATGACGATCAAGAAAGTGTCGATCAAGGTTCCCTAGTCGAGAAGAAGGAGTATACTATCTGTAACAGGGTTATATTTACATTTAAATTTATATGTGGTGTACGTGAGTACACTACGGTTGGGGTCACTATTGACCGGTCCGAAAGGTTTTGGACCATTGGTTATTTTAACCAATCAGGACAGGAGCCCTTGGTGGAGTCGTGGCAGCCAGCCACGTGTTAGTACACAGGTGGTGTACACTACATTTTAGCTAGGTACAAATTTAGTAAGTTCTACTTAGTATTACATATAGTTTACATTAGTTTAAATTAATTTAGAATAATTATATATTAAATATACATTCAGTTTACATTTCACTCAACCGACTACAGACGCTCGACCTCGACCGGTCGCGCGTGTGGTGAGTGCAGTAGCGTAAGGGGAGTTTTCCCCTTAGCTACCCCCTTAGTAAGGGAGCCTTGTATCAAGGCGTTAGCGAAAGCTAATAGTAAACCAAAGTGGGAATCTTGTCCCCGAGTAAGAGGGTTCTCTCTTACTAATCCCTTTTATAAGGGCGTATCGGCTAAGTAGCGGTGAACGCCGCTTAAAGGAAAGTCTTCCTCTATGCGCTAGCCGCACCGTGCGTGTACGCACCGGCTACATCTGGTAGCACTTGTAGTCAATCCAACACCTCTGTTGGTAGTCTACGGCATCCTCTGCAAGGGATAAATCAGGACGATTGGAAAAGGTTAACCCTCGTCCAGCAGGAAGCCTTTAACAGGCTGTTATCCTTACTGGGTGACGAAGGCATGCAGCTCCTAGTGGAGCAGGGCCTTTAGGCCGTGAAGGCAAGGGTCAATGCCCTCATCGCTCATGAAGCGAGTTTAGGTGTAGGTCGTTCCACGGGGGTGCGTCCCCCATTATCCTTTAATATAAAGGGGTTCACCGGTGAAAACCGTTACAACCTTTATGTGTGGCTTCGAGAGGTCGAAACGGCCATCGCCACAGCGAATGAGATCGCTGATCACTTGCAAGTGGGACTTGCACTGACCCATCTTACGGACAAAGCCCGTACATGGGCGTTTACGTGTCCGGATTCGGTCACGAGCGTGTTCCCAACCTGGGAAGTCCTTATGCAAAAGCTTATGGACATGTACGCCACGCCTGATCTGTTTTTCCAGAAACAGCTGGCGTTTTCAGTGTCTGGAGTGATGATCATGCTGCATGGGGCTCCAGGTGTGTTCAAGTCCAAGTACCAGCGCACCGTGGCCCTGAGCTCGGCCGAGGCCGAGTTCATGTCTCTCATTCTGTGTGTCCAAGATGTGCTATGGACTCGTTCACTGCTATCCGACTTGGGTATCAAGCAGCGAGGTGCTACCACGGTCATGGAGGATAAACAGGGTGTGATTGCACTCGCACAGAACGACGGGTAACACAGCCGCGCGAAGCACATTGATATGCGCCATCATTTTGTCCGCAAGAAGGTCCACTCCAACGAGATTGCTCTGAAGTATGACAAGCGACATTGGTCGACATCATGACCAAGG
Organism: Peronosclerospora sorghi; assembly: GCA_026184515.1. Taxonomy (NCBI): domain Eukaryota; phylum Oomycota; class Peronosporomycetes; order Peronosporales; family Peronosporaceae; genus Peronosclerospora; species Peronosclerospora sorghi. The sequence continues at coordinate 9,194,787 of CM047580.1, forward strand.
GCGTTGCGACGGCGCAGTTCGAACATCTACGCTCGGGCTGTGGTGTCCGCTCGGTCGCATAAGGAGACCATGTTCGTGCCGTGTTTCGGTGGCCCAAGATATGATGGGTGTGGGAGTTTGGGAATTGCCCATCTCATCTGTGGCCGCCTGTCTGCGGCACCCACCAACACGTTGGTGGGTGATTGGTCCGTTTAGTCCGCGCGTGGCAATGTGCCAGCTGATTGGTCGCTGGCACACGCTCTGCACCCACACTGAGCTAATTTGTCGCTGG
>CM047580.1:9195067-9210283 GCA_026184515.1 Peronosclerospora sorghi
GTCGCTGGCACACGCTCTGCACCCACACTGAGCTAATTTGTCGCTGGCGCACGCTCCGCACCCGCACTGAGCTGATTGGTCGCCGGCACACGCGCACTAGCTAGACGTAGGAGGCAGGCCGGACTAGCCCTAGCGATGTACATGCATATCTTTCGCTTAACTCTGCTGCTAATCAAACTCACTTTTCAATCTACTGGCTGCCCAACACTTTTGTACTTTCCCTTCCAGAAGCGGACGTAAGTCGTACCTCTTCGTAGTAGTCGTAGTGAGACGCTTGTTCTTTGCACATCCGGGATGGGCGGGAGGGTCGAATTAACAATTGGGGGGGTCGATTTAAGATTCCCCTTGCTTTTATTACGAGCTTAGGTTAGGTAGGTTCTTATGTAGGCATGTATAATTAGTATATTTTTACCTTAAAGATGACATTTATATCCTGCTCCCGTGCGCCCCTACCCTGATAAAGTAGGGCGCGCTTCTTTCACAGAAACTTCTTCTTAGACGTATAAGACGCTAACTCAAATAGGATAGGTAGGGACAAGACCATGAAAAAGTACTTACAGTCCTCCCTCTGCTAAGTTATAGCCTCGGTGGAGAGTGTCCTCTGTAACATAGCAGAGGTTATTCCGTAGCAGAAAAACCAATTACATATTCTGTAGTCACCATAGAACGATGTCGGTGGCGTCGTATTCCAATAACTTAGCAGAGGTTATTCCATAGGGGGGGGATAACTTAGCGGAGGGAGAATTGTAATTACCTTGATGATCTCTTGGATGTCATCTGTTTTTTTTCTGCCACCATAACACGCCATAGTCAAACCGCTAGTATTCCTGCCCTTGCTGCCCTACGAGAAACTAGAAAACACTAGTTTTTGTTCATCAAAACGAGTACACAGGTTGAAGCAACTTGTTTTATCAAAGCGAAGGTCAGCCCAAACCACACGAGTCCTTCCCGTGGACCACCACGTCAATTACGATGTATAAGTAGTCAAAATTATATATGATCACATCGTATTGATGACTAGCCCCTCGAATTCTTTTTAGTCTGTGCTTGCGCCGACTTTTTCGTACACGTTCACGGGGTGGTCGTTATCGTCTCACGTCTCAGTGGTCCTCTATCCTCCTGATTATTTCTCCTCGCCTTAAATAAGTAACGCCCTTTTGCAACTTCCATACACTTACTTTCCTATATAATCCATGCAAATCAATTTGAATCTGAAATGAAGGCCTGAGTCGACGCAATGAGTAAAATGTGAAAGTAGTCATTTCGATTACCTAAATTGACACTCGGCATCTCCCCACAGGTTTTTGTCTATTTCGACAAGGTGGATCCCATGATGCCACGCAGTGAAACTTTCTTCTCCCGGATATTCCGAGATATATCCAGAGGGTCATCAAATAATTGTTGTTACTTCCAAGTACCTACGCCAAGCTTCTAGATAAACCCGTTCCTCTTCAGGAGGCCCCCGTCCTCCAGGCATCATTAGTCGAATTTCTTCAGACCCGACACGAAATTTCCAACTCCATCTTTCTCAATGAACAAGCACCTTTGCTTCGTCGTGCTTGCTCTCACCGTCTCGGCCGACCAAAATGTCCACTCGACGGCCGAAGTGGCCACGGATTACGATCCTGGCGCTCCTGGAGAAGGCAAGCGACTGGGTCCCATGAATGGAACTTTGGATGAGGAAAGGATGAATCGTCCCCTGACCCTGGATCTCTTATCGCAACTTGATCAGCCCATTGAGAGAACCCGAGCTGACACTCTAGTGAAGGATCTTTTATCGCTAACGGAAACGGCAGCTTCATCTACCACAGTGGGTGCTAAGCGAAAGCGAGCGCAGGAAATGGTCCACTCTTTCGAGAAGCTGTCGGAAAAAGTAAAGTATAGCGACATGAAACCTGACCTGGATCGGCTCCTTGCCGAAGACGACGCCAAACGACAGCAACTCGAGGCACTCCTGATGGAAACGGACGAGGGGCAGGCGATGGCTGCTCTTGGTGGCAATATCCATGATATGATCGAGGGTCTGATGCATCGACCACCCGGGATGCAAGAATTGATGACGGCATGGCAGGTCGATATCAACAAAGTTCGAGAACTAGAATTAAAGTTGAAAACTTTTCTCCCGCTTCGCCAAGTTGCCGAGGATAGACTTAGTGACATGGCTCTCGGAAGTGTATACTTTGAGCAACACAAATTGGACGGAGAAAAAACGATGTCGCTCTCGAGTGTTCAGGCTCTCGTGAAAGTGTTAAGGGAAAATGAAGACCTTTGCAGCGAGATTGGAGTGGACGAGGTGGAAGTGGCAGATCTCGCGCTGAACATGCTACAGTCCGAGCCTTCTCTACCAGAGGAAGCTGTGATTGCTAATATGGCTCTCGGCAGGGAATTTTTTAGAGTCTACAATCTAAACTAAGCTCTTCTCGATCAAAACGTTTCGATTGTATCTTGAAGTTGACATAGTTGAAGAATGACTCTAAACCGCCAGCGGTTGGTTTTTATCGCACCCTTCTGTAACATCGTACATTAACGGTAATAAAAATCAGCTTTCTTGTCATCATCTTTCCTTATGTTGCACATAAATTTAGGTCGTAATGACGAGCGGGGTATTATTTAGGGATAACCCGCGGTCACCCCCCCCCTTTGCTCCGGTCACCACCCCCGTCCCTTTTATGTGAGGGTTGTGAGTGACCGCAGGCTGTCCTTATATATATATCTAAAGGGGGCTGGCTGATCGGGCCACACCCCCAAGTTGATAGGGCCACACACACACCTTCTCCAATAATCAGGTCCCTTCTTTATATTCTTCGGTTTTTCAATAGATTAATAAACAAATGACGGGATGGGCTAAACGGCAGCAAGTGAAAGACTAACTAGCAGCAAGTGAGGTAGCGACTAGGAAAAAACAAAAAAGTACCACGAAGGATATACTTTTTAGGAATTGCTATTGCCACCCGAGTTTTTGCTATTGCCACCCCACTGCCACCCTTGGTTACGTTTTTGTGTATCCTTTATTATATACTGCATTTGGCCAGGAGCTTGGGCCACTTGGCGCACGAACAAGGCTTCTCGGAGTAAATACCCAATCCAACGACGATTCTAGTTTCTGCAATCCCAATCGAAACTCCAAGCAGTCCAGAGGCTGACGATCCGCGTCTTGCGGGTGCCTCGGGTCGTGTTTATCCGCTTATATATTCAGATGTGTGTGAGGAAAGAATGGACGACACGGAAGATGCTGAAGTTGACGAAGGTATAGTAGACATTTAAGAAGCAAAACGGATCGCCGACATGGCGGCAAACTGTACGGATGACTTTGCGCAGCTGTGCCAGCATTATGCATCTGTGGTTGAGTCAAGTTCGAAATCGGATACATTTGTATCGACAACCTGACCACCACCATCGTGCCCAGCCTTCCAACTTACGGGGGGGGGTTCCCCGCGGACCTCCATTCGAAATCTGGTCCGATCGTCCGCTGCTGGCAGACGACCGGTCATCATCCAGAGACACTTGGTCCGACTCACTTAAGACCATCTCACCTTGTGTACCCATTGGATTGGACTAGTTACACACTCGGTGGATCGGGATCGCAGATCGATTTGATTCGGTCTTGAATATGAGACCGTGCTGGCTAAGTGTACCTAGGGCGGAACTCTTCACCCCAGGTACGTACAGACCAGAAACACTTTCGAAAGATAGATTCCAATAGGTCGATCGTCCAAACGATCTAGATCTGACCAATACGAAATAATAGAGGGTAGACCAATCAACCGGTCTAGCCCCTGACCAATATGAGAGAAGACCAAAACCGGTCTAAACTCCAACCAATGTTAAAATGAGCCAATATGTTCACGTGAAGACCCAATATGCCCGTGAACTCCACAAAAGATATCTCCACGTAAAGACCAATCCAGTGAATAGCACGTTCCAAACGTACTTGAGTTAAAGTGTCGAGATCGCCAAATCGTACTCCCGTCGAAGGACTTCCGGTGGCCAAAGTGCGCGTGCGGCGCGTCCAGACCGGGTATAATAGACGAGAGGGGATAATTCAACCCTCTGCCCCCAAACACTCCGCGGTGGGCGGAGGCGACTAATGTACGTAAAAAGAAAACGGCTACCCCTTGCTGCGGTGTAGACTTGGAAAAACCGCAACCAAAAGACTCTTAATTGGAAAAACCGCAACTAACCAATAATACTACCTCCCTATGGTTCCTAATGTACCCACACAAAAATATGTAAAATAACCAATGTCAGGTGACTCACCCTAGACCAGCGTTCTTGATACTTCTTGAATTTGATAGGCTAAAAAGCCCCCCTTGTTTAGACCAATCCGAAATTCGACCAACTGCCTCGACCAAAGTGACCAAATTTGTGGTACACTTCACCACAGCCGCCCTTGAGTCCGACCGTGTCGCTCAACGATAACGGTCTGACTCACCCATCACTCGACCAACTGGACCTTGGTCACTCACACTTCTTCACCATGGACCAAACATCTTCGACACCTGCGTCAGGTACTGCCTTTACTGCACTTGATCTTCTTATGCTTCCCTTTGACATTTGTTCTTGTCCTTCTTGCAGAAACTCTATTCGCCGAGTCGCCCCACCTTGCTTCACCTGTCCGGTCGGCTCGGTCTGACAGCCCACGTAACTCTCATGCACTTCAAACATCGGAAGGGTGTCAGACTGAAGCCGACACGCGGATGCAGGATATGCTTGCAGAAAACATGCGTCTCAGGACCCAGGTGGCCCACCAGGCAACACGAGGTGCGCATCTTTGGTCTTTATCTTGTACTCTTCTTGACCCTCGTTTGTCTTCAGCTCTCATCCCTCCCAGCGTAGTCCAGGCAATAGGTGCCTTGGTTGATGCCGATAGGCAGTCCGGCGATGATGTTGAACATCTCCGACACATTTTGGAGGAGCTGATAAGCGCGCGCCATGAGCTGTCCCGTCTGGAGGCTCATCAGTCCCATCTCTGGGATCAACTTGCACTTGTTCGTCGGCAGCAGCTGGACGGACAGTTTGACGCGACTTCACTGGCATGCAAGTCGAAGACCTCGCGCTACGCATTGCCGAGTTGAAAGTTGCGATTCAAGACCAGACCGGGAAGGTCCGGTCCTGTCAAGACAGGTCCGACGCTTGGACGCAAGAGTCGGGTCGTCGTCAGGTGGCACTAGACCAGTGCCGCCAGCGCTTGATGAACTTGCTACCTCCGTGTTCGACTGCTTCCTCCAGCGTAGATTGGTCCGCATCAGCAACCTTAGTCGCCTCGGGACAAGACCAAGACCGCTTGAAGCAGGACCAAGACCGGCTTCGTTCATTGGCTGATATTCAGCAGTATGAAATTACACCAAAGTCAAATAAGCGCGCGGACGCGCCGGGTAGCTCGAGTGCGCGGGGCACTGCGCGCGGACCCGGAATCGGGGGGAAGCGTGCAGTGTACCATAAGCGAGCCAAGACACAGGCTCTTCTCATGGACTCGGACTCGGGCACGGACGACATCTACAGCCCCTCGGAAAGTCGAGCGCCCTCGCGCCGTACTGCAAGTCGCATCCAGCACACAGGGGTCTCGTCTGAGGAGGACTCCAGCGAAGGGTCCGGCGATTCCAAGTTCATGATCCCCATCCAGTCCAAGTCACGAACGAATCTGCGTGACAGTTTCGTCCAAGTGGCGTCGACAGTGGGGTCAGAGCAAAAGACCGGTATGCCAAGTGACGCTGCACCAGTATCGACATCCGCGACGCCGGCGCCTTCGGTTCTCCCCGGGACATCCGGGCTTGACAAGTACGCCTTATTGAAGAACATGGCGGTTGATACCAGCTCCCTTCCGCCGCGGACGTTTGAAGTCACTTGGCCGTGGTCGTCGGGGCAAATCGGCTGTTTGCGCCGGTCTACCCTGACCAAGCAGCTTCTGGTCCGGTCTTTCTCTCGTCCGGACTCCTGGCTTTTCCACCGGTCAAGAAAACCCCTGCCGCGTCTGCATGGAGGGCGGACCTGATTACGTCGGCGCAGATCTGCCGCCTATACGGCGATGCACCATGGAAAATGTTCGAACACTCCGATAGGACTTGTGTTCCACTTGACTCCATGGATCGGCAATTTGCTAGGCCGGGTGAAGGATTTCAACAAGATCCACGGCCAAGAAATTTGGGAAGCGTCCCACTACTTGGTGCTTCCTCCCGACCGGGTGCGACAAGATCCGGGCCTGGCGACGTTCCAGAGAAAGCGCAAGCGACGTCGAATTCGAGCGGGCGAGGCTTGGCAATCCCTGTGCCAGTACATTTTGGACGGGATGCGAGCTCGCGAGTGTGACGTCGACGTGTTCTTGTACCCGGTGTTCCTCCACATGCCAAGGCGTCGCGTTGAGAAGACCAGACTGCTGGCGACGACGGCATATGGTACCCCGGTCTTGATTGCGCTGAGCCGGTCGCGGACCTCAAGGATGATTTGGTCCAACTTGACCGGAAGGACCCCTGGCGTAACAAGTTTCAGGATCAAGTGGAACATCATCCGTCAATGGTCATCGGCCGTCTGTGGGTCGATAGCAAGTGAAGTCGTAGGTAGTCGACCAGATAACTCGTAATACATGTCATCATTTCTTTTCATATGTCCGATCGTCAAATCACTTGAACTAATTTTACCACTCTCTCCATAGTTGCACCGAACACGTTATCGTAAACAGTTCCACCCCCATCACGAAAAATAGTCATCACATTCATCATTCCGCTATTCCAATCCGTCACAGTTCATCACAATTTCACATCAACTCCGGACCTTCCACATATTCACACCGGTCTAGACCGACCGATGCTACTGCGTGTCTTGGTCTTGGTCTTCATGGGTCTGCATCACTGCGAAGCGATTACGACTGACTCGTTCTCGTTCGAACTCTCGTAGAAGATCCCCACAATTCAAGTCGATCTCGTCGACCCAGGTTGATTCATCATAGTCCTTCCATCGGACCAGGTACTATCGGTGAGTCCGACCGAACCTGGTCTTCTTGGTCGACCGAACATCCAAGACCTTCTCCACTTCAAACTCGTATTCCTCTAATTGTCGTTACCAACTGTCCTCCGGTAGTAACGCTTCATCGAAATCAAATCTCTTTTCTTCGTCTACCAGACAGGGAGTTTTGGGTCGATCAGGAAATTCTCGGACCAGCTTCACTTGGACACATGCACGATCGGGAAGACCTTGTAATCTGTACCAGTTGTTACTAGACGGGCAGCGTGCTCACCGATCATCCCGGCAACACGGAAAAGGCCGTGCCACATGTGATCCAGCTTCTTCGCATAGCCCTCTTTCACTCGGTCTAGGTATAGCCATACCCTCGCCCCTGGTTCGATACGGTGGGGTCGGACCTGGTCATTGGTCCGGTCTGCCCGGTCTTGTGTGGCCTGACGCAGCTTTTCGTTGACGAATTCTTTTGCATGCAGGTAGTGTTTCTGGACCTGCATGCGCCAGCGTCGAGCATCGCGATCGCGGGTCCGGGTGCAACCGACAGGTATCGAAGCTTCCAGTGTCGACCGAGGTTCCCATCCATATGTCAGATAAAAAGGCGTTTCTCCTCGGACCCGATCGGTCGACGAGTTGAGTGCAAACACCAGCCTTTCTGCATACTCGTCCCAATGTCGCTGGTCTGGATCAGCAACGTACATCTTGATCGCCCTCGTTATGGTCTGCACCATGCGTTCCGCCGATCCATTTGCTTGCGGACGATATGCCATCGTCGCACTCTGTTTCTGGCCCAGCATGTTATTGAACGACCGGAACACCTCGGCCATAAAAACGGGTTCCCGATCGTGCCTGATGACCTCGCTGGCGCCGAATCTTCGGAACACACATTCTTCGTAGCTCTGGGCGATCTGCTCCGCAGACCGAGATGCACTTGCCTTCGCAATAACTAGACCAGTGAACAGGTCTACCCAGATCAGCAGCTCAGTGTTGCCGCGAGTCGATCTAGGTAGTGACGGTATGTGGTCCATCGCTATGACCTGGAAAGGGTAGGTAGCTTCGATGTTTCCGGGCGATCACCCCTTTATTACCGGTCTACCCTTTCCGGTCTCGCAATCCGTGCAACAGCCCACATATTTCTGCACAACGCGGAAAAGACCTCTCCAGTGGAAGTGGGACTTGATCTTGTGATATGTCCTGCCTATGCCCTGATGTCCCCCTTCTAGACTCACGTGATAGTGATGAAGGACATCCGGCTGCAGCAACTCGGGGATCACTAATTTCGCCAGTCGGTCCCGGTCTGCACTGTCTAGGTCGGCATCGCGGCAGTAATACAATAATCCATTATCATCCACTTCGTAGCTATCCGCGATCTGGCTGCACTCTTTTGCTTGATCGTTCGTCAACTTGGACAGTTCACCACGCAGGTAGCTCTTCAAATTCACAATCCATTCTTCTTCGTCCTGCGCCTTGAGGATCCGTTCTGCCCTTAGTCGTTGCACAACAGATTCACTTAACCGTTCCTTTGGGAACGGTTGGTGGGACTTCCGAGCTTTCTGTCTAGTCGCGACCATCACATGCACCTGGTCTGGAGCGTTCTTGGGTCCGATCACCTCGGGGAGCCTGTTCATATTCATCAATTCATCAAGAACGGCCTCCTCGGTGATCGTAGCCCCGGTCTGGTCTCGCATGGCCTTGGTCGCGAGGTAGTCGGCGCTTCTGTTCCAGTCCCGTTTCACGTGCAACAGCTCGTGGTTGGGATTGTCTTTCAATGCCTTCATTACCCGATCGTTTAACGACTTCAGCCGTGGAGCCTTGCAGTCGGTCTCTCCGGTGGTCTGCCTGATCACTAGGTTGGAGTCACCACATATGATGACTCGCCCCTTCTCTTGCGACGACAGCAGGTCCAGACATAGAAGTAGACCTCGGTACTCCGCCTCGTTAACAGTAATATCCGGCGTGAAATCGGCAGCGGCTGCAACTATACCATTGTGGCAACTTCCACAATATGGCACTATAGGCGCCGACCTTCTTCTTCACGCTTGCTGATCCGTCAAAACTTAAAACCAAGAGCTCTTCATCATGGTCGACGGTCGGTGGCGGTCTCGAAACTGACTGCTGAGGTTGCTTCCTCGGGGCAATCGCTATCAATGCCTCGTCCACTTCAGACCGAGGGGTGATACTGGAAGCTAATGTGCCCAATATCTCTTCCTCGCCCCTGGTGCACTTAACGACCTCGAGGGTCCACTGCGACAAGACCGCCGACCATCTGCCTAGACGTCCGTCCATCCCATTGGCTGATAATAGCCAGGCCAAAGTAGACCGTCTTGACAGGACCTTTATAGGTCGGCCGACCAGCAGGTTGTAACACACATCCAGAATTCGTAGCAACGCCAGAACTTCTTTCTAGACAATTCCATAGTTCACTTCATTTGGTTTTAGCGTCCGGCTCGTAAACGTGACTGGATGATACACACCATCGTGATCTTGCACTAAAGTGGCCGAGATAGCCCACTTACTGGTATATACGATAATGATCGGCACTTTTTCGGGAGCGAAATGCTTGAGAATTGGTGCAGTCGCCATCTTAACCTTCAACATACCAAAGGCAAACTGTGCACGCTTCATATGATCTTCGGCCTCCACTTGCGGACAAACTGCAGCAAGACCAGAGTTGGCGCCCTCCTGTAAAGTTGACCGGTCTTCTTCGCGCAACATATGATAGTCAACTTCCCGGAGCTCGTGCAGCACAGCCGCGTAGATAGCAAAGTCTTCAATGAATCGGCTATAATAATTCAAGCTTCCCAGGAAGGACTGCATTGCCTTCAGCGATCTGGGGAACGGGAGGTTACTCAGCGAATCCAGGTCCTTGGGATTAGCCTCTAGACCATTGTTCGAGACCATATGGCCTAAATAGGCGACCTTGGACATACCCCAAAAACTTTTCACGGCACTGATAGATAGGTTCCATCGGTCACATGTCTCCAACAATCGTTCAACCTTCTCGCACAGATCGTTCCATGACGAGGCAGGTATCAGAATGTCGTCGATGTACGACCGCCTCCCTAGAACGGACGGTTTTCTTTTCCGATCGGGTTCCCCCTCTCTAAACACATCATAATTTTCAACGGGGTCGCGATCGGTCTTGATCTTGAAGTGTCCGTACAATGCGTTATCTATCAGCCTTTGATAGATTTGGGGTGCGTTCTTCAGACCTAAAGGCATACGATTCCACTCGAAAAGACCAAACGGTGTCACAAACGCGGAAATCTCACGGGCTCGATCAGTCATCGAGACCACCCAAAATCCACTTGCCATATCTAGCGAACAATACCACAAGGTCTTGTCGAGGTCTTCCAACAGATCATTAATCAGCGGCATCGGGTAAACCATGGGTTTAGTCAACCGATTTACCAGCCGATAGTCGATGCACAGTCTAATGTCAACGCCGTTCTTATTGATAACAATTACGATCGGCGAGTCCCATGGCGATGTAGACGGTATAATAATCTTGGTGACCAACAGTCCTTTAATGAGATCAGAAAGCTTTTCACGGTACTGTGGCGCCACGCGTCGACATCGCTGGGAAATCGGCTTGGCATCTCCAACGTCAATATCGCAAATCGCACCACAGGCTGCAGGTGGTAAGGCGTTGCCCTTTCCGATCAGCAGATGTCTTTTTTCCATATGATATTCTTCAACTGCTCGATCTGTTCTGGACTGTTAAGGTCTTGATCACCCACTTGTAAATCATCCATTGTAACTTCGGGCGAGTCGGCAGACACTTCAGGGAGGATTGCCATTTGGCTTTCCAGCTCCTGAACGTACTGTTCCCCGCCTTCATGTATACAGACTTGTTCATCTTCTGGGGTGATATCTTCTAGACCATCTGGACCGGCTGAACGCCCCTGGTCTTGATCGACGGACTGTCCTTCACTGATATCGGTCTGATTAGGAATACAGTCATGGTCCGACCTAGCAATTTCATGTTCCCCTTCTTACGTTTCTTGCTCCGCTGTCGCCTGGTCTTGTGCTGACACCACGTTGACCAGCCTCGGCTCGTCTACTTGATGTCCACCGTTCCTGGTGACTGCGGCGCCTTTCTTCGGACCAACATCTTTTTTGGGGTGACATAACTTGGTCTTTCCACTAAAGGTGAGGTATCCTCTTCCACCGACCCATCATCGCTGATAAGATCGGTGGTCGATTGGTACGCCAGGTTTTGCCACTCGACATACCGCCTCGATCCAATCGATACGAACCCCATCTTCCTTGGTACCTTCCCTTCTGCTAACCACATGCCGACAATAGTGTTATTGTCCAGTGTCAGCGGCTTGTCACCGATATTGGTAACACGGACAAAATCACGTCGACCAGCACTCTTTACGAAGGTCGAGACCCACCGATCGCCCCTGGTCAACCACAACTTCCTCGAACAAAAACCTTTCTCAACCGGGGTATCGGAAGACCGACCGACTGGGATAGTGAGGTCTTGGTCCTACCGGACCAGATCGGTACACGAACCATACAGAGGTCTTCGACCAGCCAACTTGACCCGGACCTCATCCGGGAGCGTAAGCACTCCATGTGACAGTTCTAGGCGAATACCAGCTGGGACAATGAAATACATTCCTAGTAAAGCGTCTTGACCAGCCAACTTGCTAACCCAAGCGCTGAAAAAGTAGACCAGCGATCCCGACAAAGTAATTTTCACACGCGTTCTTCCTTCGGTCATATAAGAGTTTTCGCCGATCCCGACGCATTCTTGTCTCTGGGTATCGTCTATACGACATCCGACCTTACGAGCATAGGCGGAGTCGATTATCGATACTTCAGCTCCAGAGTCAAACAACATCGTCGCTTTCTGGTTATTAATCTTGCCACAGGCTTTCGCCTGCTTGAACCATTTATCAGGCGCGTGATATTTCCAGTATCCGCGGGATTCTCCACGCAGCAAGTCCAACTGCATAACCACCTTGGTCCGGGAGTACTCATCGGTCTTCAGACTGTAGACCGGATGGTCTCGGTCGACGCAATTTGGAATAGAACGTGTATTGTCGGTCTTATCCTCCTTGCCGACATATGCATAGATGTGAACCGTAAAACGCTCGGCTCTATCCAGATTCCAACCTGGCGAGAGTTCTAGTTTAACATCTTTTCCGCGTCCGGCGGCAGCATCCCCGCGTGCTTGTCCGGCACGTACCACTTGCGTATCATGTTAAAAAATTCTTCAATCTTGCAGTGGCCGGCCTCGTGGATATCTCCACATGACTTGCACACGAAAATGCAGTGGTCAGTCGGGTGGCCGCGTCTCTCGCACTTCTTGCACACCATCTCCTTCCAGCAGTTTGGACCATCATGTTTGCTCGACCCACAGTGGGAGCACTTCTGACGAGGTCGGTCCGGATCGGACTTGCATCCGTTCCTTCCCTTCCGGTCTACCTGATCGGACTTCGACCTGGTCTTCGGGGCAGGTCCCGCAACATAGACGTAACGATACTGGTCTTCATCCGATGACTCCTGGCTGGATTGACTTCCACTTTCCCCTTCCGATCCCGTGCTGTCTTCGGCTACGATAGCCTTGACCGCTCGGGTCGGTCTGGTCTAGGGTCTCTTGACCGGATCGGTCTGGGTCTGGGTCTTGGATCGGTAGCGACCTGATCCACCAGCACTCTTCGCCCTCATGCTACGTGACTGCTGTAGCGTCCGTAGAGTCTGTTCAATTTCACCCGCGTCCCTAAGACGCAGCAGAGTAAGCTGGTCCGCCAGTTCTTGATCGTCCAGGGTACTAATGTAGCGACCCACATGTTCCAGAGCAGCACCGTTCGGCGGGTTATTCTATTTAATTGTTATGCCGGCACGAAGTGCAGCCACGTTCAACCGATGCAAATATGCTATCGGTGTCTCTTCGCTCCGCTTCTGCATATGGTGATACTTGCGGGCACTCGAAAATCCGGAGTTACAATATTGCCCTTCAAACTCTGCACATAGCTCGTCCCAGTCAGACCGGACATCCCGACCTAACTGTTGGATCCAGTTGGCAGCCGGTCCTTTCAAAAAATCCCGGAGAATCAGACACCTTTCACTTTTCGGGGTCTGGTCTTGCAGGAACGCAGACTTGACCCGACCGAACCAAGACCGGGCCTGGTCTTCATCAGTATCCTCGCCAGTGAAGTCCTTGAGGTCGGTCGTCGCGGCCATACGGATGCCGCGACATCGCAGCAGATACAAAGTCGTAAGCAATAGTAGAGGCTTGGTTAGCCTTGCGTGGATTGCCAGCGCCCGTACCGTCTGACCCACAGTGGTCGTCAAGACCGCCGACCGACTCCATGTCACAGTCACTTGTCTTACTTCGTCTACACGGTCTGACCGGTTGCGGCTTGCGCTTCCCTTTGCCGACTTGCTTACCACTTCGAGTTGGCTTGTCCACAGATGTTACCGATTCCATATCCACATCTCGGCAAACATTGGCACTTTGCTGGGTAGACCGGTCTTGGGCATGTGACCGCAGAGGTGGTCTAACCCGGTCTTCCATAAAACGCTCCATCATCGTCTCAAACATAGTTTGGACGTTAGCTGGAGTCATGGGCAACGTGTTGATACCCTCCTTTTGCGGAACTGAGGCCTGTGGGGATTCCTGGAGCCCCGACTGGCAAGCAGCCCTTTGCTGCCGCATGTACTTTTTTTGCTCAGGCTGGGCATGGTCCACCCCCATGGTCATCCACTCGACACCGGTCTCCACCTCTGATGAGCTGCTAGAGGCCGGTGGAGACTGATAAACCGATTCGTCATCAGAACCAATGTCGACAAGCGCTGTGGAGGCTTCAGCGACCTTCACTGGTGCGGTGGGAGTTGGCCGGCGAACCGCCCCCACCAGTGGGAGCAAATGGTCGTGGAAGGTCGACATCGACGATTTCAGCCTCCAAGTCTCAAATTCAAATAGTTTTTGGACATCGGCGGGGTTCTGCATTTTAATGCCAACCTCCGCCAGCATCGCCACCAAGTTTTTCACCAACAGTAATGGGCGATCACTCTGGACCGGCTCGGTAGTGGGACCGAGAAGACTGTCGGGGATCTGGAGGTTCAACACCCGAAAGACCACGTCAAAACGAACAAATCGTTTCAGCTCAAAAATGTAGTACATCTTGTTTAGGTCTTCTTCAGTGATGCCTCCATATCCGACCTGCGACTTTCTTCGAGGTAGTCTTCGTCCGCCGGCATTCCCAACCCTTTCTTGGGAATCTTGGGTAGCTTGGGAACCTTGGGGAGGTTGGTCTGATAGTTCTGATCAGCTTCCAAGTATTTTTTGTCTTTTGATTTTCCATCAAGTTTTTTATGTACATACATAGGATCAGGACCAAGGTCCTGATCCTTTCCGGGACTATAGCATGGCTTGCTATAGTCCCGATCGGCTCCGGTGGGAGCCTTTTGGGGAGGAAAAAAATATTAATCCCGATCTGGTCCTCCACCAGTCCAGACCGGACATCGCCATCTTTATCGAGAACGAAGACGTAAGGTGATAGCCTTTCCTTACGCCCTCTCCAGAACGATTCCAAATTAAAATCTTCAAATTCAATCTTTGATGACACCTCGCGGTGATTTCCACGATCACCAAGTGATCCGGGCACGCGCACCATTGTGGTGGAGTCAAGTTCGAAATCGGATACATTTGTATCGACAACGTGACCACCACCATCGTGCCCAGCCTTCCAACTTACGGGGGGGGTTCCCCGCGGACCTCCATTCGAAATCTGGTCCGATAGTCCGCTGCTGGCAGACGACCGGTCATCATCCAGAGACACTTGGTCCGACTCACTTAAGACCATCTCACCTTGTGTACCCATTGGAGTGGGCTAGTTACACACTCCGTGGATCGGGATCGCAGATCGATTTGATTCGGTCTTGAATATGAGACCGTGCTGGTTAAGTGTACCTAGGGCGGAACTCTTCACCCCAGGTACGTACAGACCAGAAACACTTTCGAAAGATAGATTCCAATAGGTCGATCGTCCAAACGATCTAGACCTGACCAATACGAAATAATAGAGGGTAGACCAATCAACCGGTCTATCCCCTGACCAATATGAGAGAAGACCAAAACCGGTCTAAACTCCAACCAATGTTAAAATGAGCCAATATGTTCACGTGAAGACCCAATATGCCCGTGAACTCCACAAACGATATCTCCACGTAAAGACCAATCCAGTGAATAGCACGTTCCAAACGTACTTGAGTTAAAGTGTCGAGATCGCCAAATCGTACTCCCGT
>CM047580.1:9210383-9223914 GCA_026184515.1 Peronosclerospora sorghi
AACTCCACAAACGATATCTACACGTAAAGACCAATCCAGTGAATAGCACGTTCCAAACGTACTTGAGTTAAAGTGTCGAGATCGCCAAATCGTACTCCCGTCGAGGGACTTCCGGTGGCCAAAGTGCGCGTGCGGCGCGTCCAGACCGGGTATAATAGGCGAGAGGGGATAATTCAACCCTCTTCCCCCAAAAACTCCGCGGTGGGCGGAGGCGACTAATGTACGTAAAAAGAAAACGGCGACCCCTTGCTGCGGTGTAGACTTGGAAAAACCGCAACCAAAAGACTCTTACTTGGAAAAACCACAACTAACCAATAATACTACCTCCCTATGGTTCCTAATGTACCCACACAAAATTATGTAAAATAACCAATGTCAGGTGACTCACCCAAGACCAGCGTTCTTGATACTCCTTGAATTTGATAGGCTAAAAAGCCCCCCTTGTTTAGACCAATCCGAAATTCGACCAACTGCCTTGACCAAAAGTGACCAAATTTGTGGTACACTTCACCACACATCCTCTAAAGGCAGTGCTCCTCATCAGGTAGATCTTATCTTTTCTCAATATATGATATCCCTATCACGTCATTATACTATCTGTAGCTGATGTTATTGGATTTTCTTCTTGTTATAGAAACCAGCGCATACGCCGCTTCAAGATAACGTTCAATTTAATGCCGCTGCCTCTGATATTTCAAAGGAAGTTTATCAAGCCTCTAAAAGGTTACAGCAACTAATGCAACGTACGTACTAAATTGTAGCAGCAATACAGCGCCATGAGTTAACTCGAAACGCTGTGTCACTATAGTCGTTCGTCAGAATAACAAGAAGCGATTGAACGTTTGAAGGTCGTCCGTATCGAGGCATCGTGTTCACATTGGCGCGAAATGTGACTCCCACAGCTCGCTTTGTTTTCCCTCCCTTCACGTGTCGGTTAGGCTCTTCAGTAACCAAGTAGACCGCGAAGAGGTCCTGGATATGAATTACACTTGCAGCTTTTGCCTTGCCAATAAAGATGTCATCCGGGTTCAGCGACGCGAACATGACCGTGAACCCCTGAGTTTCACTATTATTGGGGAATTTATCCATTGCTTTGATTTTATTGACGAAACACCACTGCTCATTGCGTGCAAGTAGATGGCGCTTTAAAAACTTTGCTGTCCTCACTGTCAAGTGCTGGGGAGCGTTGTCTTCAGCGCTATGCACAATAGCGCCATAGATAAAGTCCTGACCGATTAATTTTCGCATCACCCAAGCATAGCGTTTGCTTGTGTGCGACGACAATAATCGGGGGATAGCTAAAAAACAAGTTGTTTTTGCCAATAGAATGCGTATTACATCATCAACTTGTTTTTTTTTTAGCAAAAACAACTTGTTTTTTTAGCATTGGCCAAATTGAAAATTCATTAGTAATATTAACCAAGGGTACACATAAAAGTAACCAAGGGTGGCAGTGGGGTGGCAGATGGGGTGTCAGTGGGGTGGCAATAGCAAAAACTGGGGTGGCAATAGCAATTCCCTACTTTTTTACCCTTTTGGGACTTTTACGCGCGGTCGGCGGCTGGCGTTTGCCAGGTGAGTTGTCAGTATTTTAGATGGGGTTCATAACAGATTTTAGCTGGATTGACTTGATCAGAGTTGCATATATTTTACCTTTGATCGTTAAAATCTTAAGTGCACTCTACTCCTAGTCTCGTACTCTGCTAGCCTCGTAAGTTCCATTGAATGCTGCAATTATTGACAAGTTGGTTATTCTTGGTATTTTAGAATTACGATGACAGACAGACTTAAGCTCATGACTGTAAGAGGAGGAGGGGCGATAGCTCCAGCGATAGATCTAACATTCTTTGAATCGAAGGCCCCGCTATTCCATTGGTAGCGCCAGCGCCTTGTAAGCGTACGGAAGCGCATCGTTTTCATATTTCATAGCATTCTTAATGTAACCCCGATGAGCCTTTTTCGCATCCGAAAACATGTCATTGCCGTGTTTCTTCAAATTCAACGCTAGAATCTCAGCAGACTCGCCGTCCTCAATCAGCTACTGAGTCGCTTACACCATCTCATCAACTTCCACTATGTGTTCTTCAAACAACGTCATGTCTGGTAACGCATCCATGTAAGCCTGGTGCTGCGCTGGATCCCAAAGCTTGTTCTCATCGATTTCCCAGTCCACACCAACCATTAATGATTGGCACTAAAGTAGTTTTCGCTCTTTAAGTGCGGTTTAAGTACGAAGTTGGCAGTATCATGAACGCAACAACTTCGTAATTCCAGCCGATAGAGGTCCAAGTTCCAGTGTGCTGTGGTTGTGGAAAGAGCAATGTCAAGTATCAATATCCTCGCTGCGAGCGCATCACGTGCTCGTTGCATTGCTCCGTGGAACAACAACAAGCAGGTGAATGAAGTAACAGATAAAAAGCCTATGTCGTTAATACCGTACCGCGGTCATGGTCCGTCGACTACCTCAAACTCTTTCGCACACGGTATGTGCGAGGATGCGTAACGCCAAGAATCAACGGTCAGAGAAAACGTATCGTCTCAAAATAAAGAAAATGTAAAAGTACTAAAATTGACTATAACTCAATTATAGTCTGACACAAATACACAAACATTGAGTATACCTTTTTGTCTTGTACGAATATGTCCAACTTTAAATTTCTTGATCCGCGCATAAAAGTCCCAAAAGGGTAAAAAAGTATATCCTTTTTGGTACTTTTTTGTTTTTTCCTAGTCGCTGCCTCACTTGCTGCTAATTAGTATTTCACTTGCTACCGTTTAGACCGTCCCACAAATGCCACTAAAATACGTTTTAACTGTAATCCATTTGACACTACTGTAGTAGCAGTACTACCGGTAGTACCAATTAAGTTAGGAAACGGTGCGCTCAACTTATACCCGACCTTTGCGAGACATCGAGTGCAGGTGGTGATTGGATGGCGCTATAATAATAACGTCGCATCATCATAGCGATTAGGTATCTCATCCCTCTCTTAAAGCAAGCATTCATACGAACCGTCGCCGCGTTCCAGAATCTGCGTACTGACTGAAGTCATCTCCTTGACGAAAACTCCCTCGGACAGAAGGAAGGGATTTACCACGCCCATCTGCACGATCTGCCGCCATCTTATTACGAATGTTTTCTTCCCGTGTTCGCTCGTTTTCTTCCTCTTCGTCCGCCAATGTGTCGGCAACATGCAGCTGAACTTTAGAACGATTTCAACTAAACCACCATAATATATAGCGGTCTGTATCTTACGTAAAAATCGTATTGATCTTTCACATATCTCATCAGACTGCCTTTTTTAGTTGGTAATCTTTTGAATCATGTCGTCAACGTCTTCGTGGCGCGTGTCACGTCCGACGGTATATTCACTACGAAACAGCGCGATTTCTGATCTAGCTTACCTTGGGTTAGTCCCTACACAAGCAACTTTTACCAAACATGAAAAAAATTACACACAAGTGTTAACCTTACGGAGTAGATTGTGTCGATGATGATATCTTCCACTTCGCGCTCCGTCGATACACCAAGGTCTTGCATAATCGTATCGTACGGGATGTTCTGAGTAGCAACAAACATGAGTCTATATGAAATCATCAAGTTTTCTTTCCACTACTTTAATCACCTTATATCTGTGAGCAGGTGAAACTGCTGTGAGCTTCCTTAGTTTGTTCATTGTGGAGTGAGTTCTGGTAGCACATCTTTGCGAGCTAAATAATACAATATTGACATATTGGAGAGGGGTGTGTGGCCCTATCAACTTGGGCTGTGTGGCCCGATCAGCCACTTTTAGATATATATAGAGGGAGGGAGAGCCTGCGGTCACTCACACCCCTCACATAAAAGGGAGGGGTGTGTTACCGGAGCAAAGGGTGTGTGTGACCGTAGTCTGACCCTACTTTTTATGATTATACAAGTGTAGGTACCCTTCGTACCGACGGGGCAGGGCATAAAAACCGTCTGTCCGTCTACAAAACTTGCCTTCCATGTATTCCAGGGTTATGGTAGCGAAAACATAGGGCGAGAACCACCCGGTGCTTCTCGCCCTATGTTTCCACTATTTTTTCGCCCCAGCTAACCCCACCCCACTACCCCCCACTGCATGACAGAGCACCGCCCAATCAAAAGGCTGGAAAATGACCATCGTACAGACGGTATTCTTTTATGTGCGGGAGAGTGAACGACGACACGGTATTCTTTTATATATATAGATTAGTTACTAGTAATAATTGTATTCAAATGTTTGCTGGATGGGAAGGTGTTGTTTTTTGTTCATATATATTATAATAGAATTCCGTCTGTCTGGTGTACGTAGCTCTCACTCATTTTGATTGGCTGAAATTGACTGACTCACGTAGAATTGCATCCATCCTGACTTTACACATTGCGTGATCGGAGAGCTAGCCTTTCAAGAGAGCAAAAGCAGCGTCGGACACCAGCGGAGCGGGATGCAGAAAACGCACGTCTGAGGCTGTGTGCAGCAGAACGGCGCGCGGTAAGAGAACCGGCAGATTGGCAGGAGAGCATGGATTTCGCGGAGCAAGCAACCATCTGTGAACATGACCGACAACGTCAGGAAAACCGTCGGGAACGAATGACCAATGCTCAGCGGCATGCCGAAAGGGAGGAGGAACAGCACAGGAATGCAGCGTGCCGGGAAATGCGCACGGTCGAAGAGCGTCTCCGTGATCTTCAGCTTAATCAACAAGCGCATGCCGTCCAACGTGCAACTATCCCAGAGGCTCTGTGGTGGAGCGGCTGATCAAAGTTTTTGAGGCTTGATCAGGCGGTACCACGGCGCCCGGACTGCCGACTGACGAAGGGGGTCCTCCGGTTGTCCTTGACGGCTTGTGTTTCTGCTCACCTTGTGTACCCGATGGCTTAGGCGTGGGTCGCTCTCTAGGTGGCGGGGATGGCACTCTACAATTCCTTGTGGCAAGACTGAGTTGACTTGTGATGAGTCGACTGATGCGATCAGCCGATGATCAGGCGCAATCAAGCTTGAGCCACGTGCGATCAGGTGTGATCAACAGTGATCAGGCTTGGGCAGGCACTAAGAGTCGTTGATCAGCGGTGATCAGACTCGATCATGCTCGATCAGGTGCTAAAAGTCGCTGATCAGCTAGTTGGCGCGAGTTGCGAGCAGCTGAGCGCGGGTCGCGAGTCGCAGTGTGTCGATCAGGTGTTGATCGGCGAAGGGGTACTCGATCAGGCAGCGGAAATCTTCACTGCCCGATCACAGAGCCTCCTTAATCTTAATCCGTCAATAGAATACCCAAAATGCCTTGTATTCCAAACTTAAGCCTTAGAGGGACGGTCGATCAGCGCGTTCGACGGGCTGATCGACGATTACCACCAAATATCTGCCTAGTGTTCTCGTGGGGCGCTTGAGGCAGCCGAACAACTAGGGGCAAAAACGTGGATTGATGGGAAGAAGTGAGAGCGCACTGCTAGATCACGTTCCCGAGACCAAAAAAACTTTAAAAGATGAACCGCCTCTGGCACAGCGGGTGGAGTTACGGGTGAGTTCTCACGCTCTACGCCTACCGGTGGGCCAAAAATGCACTAAGTGCTCCCGCCCGGGACGTAGAGGTATTTAGTAGAAGAAGGGAGTCCCTAAGTTGCCGTCCCTGTAAACGGTCGGCGCGATAGTACGCAAAAGGAGAACTTTTTTATAGCTTACATCCTAATATCTGCCAAAAACTAATATCAACCAATCAGAACTACCCATTCCTACGCATTTTGTCGACCATTCAACCGCTTACCTTCGGGTTACCGTCAGGTAACCGTGCCAGTTGTCACATCGTCTGAGACGGCCTATCCAAGCCTCGTCCCTGTCCGCCACCGTTGTGTCAACAGTTGTACCGTCTGGGTACCAACTGTGGTACCGATTGTGGTGCCCACTATCGTACCACCTTTCGTACCGACTATTGTACCGACAAAATTTGTGGTACCCTTTACCACAGCTGCGCCTATAGGGGTGCCTATAATTATGCCCCTAATTACGTACCAATTTTACGGTACGCTTTACCACAGTTCCACGAGCTCGACAGGACTTCGGCCGAAGTATCTTGGGATTGATCTTACCCGAGAAGTGTTCTCGCTTCTTTAAGGCTCCACGGCGTGACCGCCATTGGTGTTCCCCTGCCCAGAGCTGCAGGATGCACATGAGAGCGGGGTGTGCTCCAAATCAGGCACGGCCATTATACGTTGCATTCTCAAGAGCAACGTCTCCCGCACACATAAACGTGCAATTACCTGCTGAGAACAGAGCTGGCGTGCACGTCATGCGAAACGATGTATATGAAGAGGCGCTCAATTAGATAAAATATATAATATAGTGTATATCTATTTGCCGTGACTTCGCATTTTTCTCAGGTCAACCCCAATTTACATTTTGCAGTGTTACAAATATTAAATTCATTGCCCCGTTGGTACAACGGGGCACTATGCTAGTTTTTACAAATAAGTTTTTGGCCCACACGTTTACAAGCAAATTAAGCAGCCATAAAAGCAATGGTAATTAATACAATTGACACTTGATATCTGTATCCCCCCTCAATTATAGGCGTATCCCACTTTGCTCGAATCTTTTCGGGCTGTATTGATTTATTCCATATTATCTATGTTCGAAAAATTCCTGGACGGACGAAGACGCCCAGTGCGTTCCATGTTGACCAAAGTCTTGCTGGAGGATGGGATGTCGTCTTATTCAAAGCGGGCTACTTGTATCAATTTGAAAACTTTACATCTGTGTCATGTTGGATCAACTGGCGGTCTTGATGCTGTCTGTACTTATCGATTCATAAAATGCGGTGCCCGACGTTGAGTGCTTCGGTTCAGTGGACATGCGCTAGTCCAACGTTGCTTCAATGCCACTGCCGTACACATGTATACAAGGATTGATTATACGCGTGATAGCTCCGTGGCGACGCTCTCAACTATATCTTGAAACAGCGTCAGAGTATAAAGCAACAAGTGAGGGAGGCACGCAAGAGTAAATTTCTCTCTTGGCTTCTCGACGCCCAGCTCTCGTCGCTTTCGGTCCTTTACTCACTCCCCCCCCCTTTTTACATAGCCCTAACTTGCACGTTTTAAATTGAAATGGTATGCATTAGGTAATAACATTAAATGAGCGACGATTTGTCCTCAGCTATCTATAACGAACGACGACCCCACGATTTCCCTTCAGTCGCATCGAGCGACTGTTAAAAGTTGGAACCCTAAGGCGGATGGGGCATACGTCGATTGGACGTCGACGCCATTTCAGCACGAATGGCTACCATTACATGTTCAATGCCATCATTCGTCGGGGGTCGACGCGGCCGGATTGGGAACCACACAGCCCATATTGATGCGGCTCGTAAAATGCACCTCAGGTGGTATGTGTGGATAGTGGTCACTACAGTGAATTAGGAGTCTGTAAATACATCCACCATGACACGTCTGTAAGGATAAAAAGAGAGCAACAAAATCCCAACCAAAACAATGGGATTAATGGCGTCCTTCATCCACTCAATGGGTGGTACGTAAGAAAATGTCTGTCAAGCAGTCACGCCAGCAGGGACGAGGATCGTGCCGATCCAGTTTGTGAGGAAAATGTCATCTGCTTGCTCGAGTCCATACGAAATGCTCATATCGCCATGGCCTTTTTCACTGTTTTCCATCTCCTCGAGTAACTTAAAGTTACGTGGCACTAGCGCACCCAGCAATACAACCACGTCGGTCCTCGATGTGACAAAGCAACAGTAACGCAACATTTTTCACCACGTACCGATCACTACCTCTGCTCCAGGTTTTGCCACGACTCTCAACGCATCGTTTGCTGTATAATGACAAATCAGAGAACGAATTCGTTAAAAATGCACGTATCATGGAACAGTCAGAGGAGCGAAAAAGCGCTACAATATGAAACGTAACGCTGCAGTGTATAAAAGTACAACACAAAGCCTTATACGCTCGTATCAAGAGCGGTAATCGTACATTAATCGCAGGAACTGGACGGCTCACTTAAGAAATAGTCGCCACCCCCTCGTTATTTTCGTAGCCCGATATCTTATTGGATAAAACAACTTGACGTTTTTGCTCCTAGTTTGGGGGGTACGGGTAGTAATTTGGGGGGATACGGATATCAATTGCCATAGAATTAGTGATTTAGTTTTAGGAAAAATCTAATGCTCCCCCCCATGGCGCCCCCCCCCAAATGAGAATTTCAAATATTTTTTCACAAAAAGTTATCCTTTTTTTTGAGGAATGATAAATCCACTGGTAAATAATGATAAATCCACTGACTGTTGTCCGAATGTTGATAAAAGTACCAATCTGCTCTCGTGCTTGATAAATTACTGTATAGATAAGTGATACGATGACTTTATACTTATATGGATGCCGAGAAGCGCTCTTCCGTACCTTCAAGACGAAGCACGATACCCCAAAATATCGTCTATTGATTTATCACGCTTCGCTCAGTGGACAGACTGCCCTGAACACACAAGGGAAAGATCTCGCGCGTATTCGCTGCCAAGACGTTGTTAGCTGTGCATTTAGATACATTGGGCGAGGCGACCAAGTGGGTTGATAACCATGCCAAGGTCGAGGCAGCTGGTAAACAGGTTCTCGGGCGTGCCAATTACACGCAAGAGGTAATGAAGACAGCCACAAGTACGGATGTCTAGACGGAAACAAGTACGAAAGATAACGCCGATGCGGACATGACAGTGTTGATCAAGAATCGTAAGGCAGAGAAAGCAGACGTGATCGCTACGTGGTGTATCCAAGTTATAAAGTGCATGCAAGGACTGACGGTCTTATCCGCGCGCTCGAGTACAAGTAAGCGAGGCGCTCCCTACCTCCGTGCCAGTTACCTACTGCATGGTAGAGCGTGTAAAACAGTTTGACTAGTGTGTAAAGCTCAATCTACTTGGGTTGATTTTGAACCCATAGTTCAAACATAACGGCGTGGCGTGGAGTGCCGATCGGGCTGCTGTATTTTTATTACCTAAGCTCACGGAAGGAATGGGTGAAGCCGATCGGAAGAGAGCACGAAAGGAAGCTCTGGATACGGGTAACGCGTTTAATTCGTGACGATGGTGTCGATGCGGAAGAAATGAAAAAGGCACGAGAGGAAATGAGCGCGGCTAATTCTGTCGTCACTTTTGGCTGGCATGATGAGACTAAATGTCGAGGATAGCGGTGATGGGTAGATGACGAATGCAAGGCTGCTATCGATTAACTCGCTTTCATTTGCTTTCTTTCATCTTCTGTAAACATGTTCACGTTGTAGTTCTTTCACTTGTGCTTCTCCACGTTGGCTGTTGATACTTTTTGAGCCGCCATCGTCATCCATTGCTCCGAAATGACATCCTCGACGCTCGTCTCCAGTCGTTGATGGGCTTTCCTTGACGCAGCACTAGAGTATCTAGAGTCTTGTAGGTGCTCAGGGTACGGAAGAGCGCTTCTCGGCATCCATATAAAGTATAAAGTCATCGTATCACTTATCTATACAGTAAATTGACTTTTAGCAACATTAGAACAACAGTCAGTGGATTTATCATTATTTACCAGTGGATTTATCATTCCTCGAAAAAAGGATAACTTTTTGTGAAAAAATATTCCAAATTCTCATTTGGGGGGGCGCATTAGCCAAAATGGGGGGGGGGCGCATTAGATTTTTCCTAGTTTTTATTATTAGTTTTTTAACTCTTTTTTGCAATATTGGAACTCTTGGATATTCTAGTCTATTTCCATCGATATTGTTGAGATAAATTAAAAGGTTCTAAACTACTCTTTTTTAAATTTAGTTATAAAAAACTTCTAAAAAAACAATGAAGGGAAAATCATTTCTTAAAGGATACCTTCAAAACCATAATAACTAGGATTTTTGATTCAGATCGAAGTCGATTTTTTTAATTTACGTAGTGTAGAAGATAAATATTGTGGTCCTTTTATTAAAACTATTATGACTAGATGTATTCATTGTACACGTTGTGTTCGTTTTGCAAATGAAATTTGTTGAATTGATGATTTAGGAACAACAGGCCGTGGTAATAAAATTGAGATTAATTTTTATTATCCTAAATAAAAATTAATCAAGACCTGCATTAAAAACAATCTGAAAGAAGTATGCACCGTTAAAACACCCATCCATTGCTATTCTTTTTACAAACACATGCAAAAAAGCTAAACGCAGCTTGCTCGTCTCTAGCCAGATTCGATCTGGCGAGCAATCTAGTTTAGCATCTTATCAACATCGACGGGAGCATGCCTGAATTGTCGGCACAAACCGCTGACTCATCATTTCTCGATCGGGATGTCAACTTCGTGCACCTTTCCATAAATCCTACACATAAAGAAAAAGTAATCAGTAGAATGTCGAGTCTTCGAATATTCTAGAAGTTATCGTTATGTAACCTCCTCGTCTATCTTGTTTAATCAATTCGCAGTAGGATCATTTGCCGCGCTGCCGATCTAAATAGGTTGATTATTCCGATCTGCTTTAGCGGATCGGAATTTTTGACGTGCCGATCCGGATTAGGGAACAGAGTTTGGAGAGAACACATTGCAGCATTGTATTTTTGTCCAACGGGGACCGGTTAGGTTATTTTCGCCTTTCGTTCCGTTGCTGTAGGAGATGATCGCAACCATCCCGATAACCCTAGTCGTTCTAGTTGTAAATGCTTTGGTCGTATCGAGATGCGATCTTGACACGATCCCGTCGCCACGATTTCTGACATCCTCGGTCTTTTCTATTTCATCGGCGTTCTTCAGTCGCGTACGGTGAGCTGTTCCGACTGCTCCCGACCGCCCTGAGTACTTAAATAACATTTCACATGCTCACGGTCAGTTCCTTAATCGGCGTTTAGCGCTTAGACAGGCATTCTACCGGTGTAGATATTCGATTGGTGCTTATTCCGATCTCTTTCTCGTATGATACATGAGTCAGGTCGGACGTAGAAGCTACACTACAGACTCAGTGTGAAAGGGCCGGCCAAGAACTGCGAAGCCGAGTGACAGTGAGAGGTACATAATTGTCGTGAAGGAACTTAAAATTCAGTGTTTCCACTTAAATTACAACACAAGAAGGTAATAAATCTATCCTTCCTGATTAAACTTCCCAGGTTCTTAATACTAACGTCCGAACTAAAAAATCCACCCAACACGTTATGGACACACTTCTCAAAGAGTATCAGGCTGTCCCCAACTCTAGTGGCCCCAGATAACTGTTGCTTCTCTCACTTAGATGCTCACTTACAGACCTCTTTGTATTAAACTTGATTTCAGTATAGGAACGGTACGGAAGGATTGCTGAAAGGTTGCAAACGACTGTTTGGTTACAGGGGTGTTGGAAGTTGTTTCCGTCCATCGTAGCACAGTAGTGTAGGAAACTTGAGGTCGAAGATGCTTGATACCAACACTAATATAACGAAACCGTCTCAAGTCAATATCTCAGCAAACACTTACAGCTAGGTTGTGAAAATGACACCCTTAGAGAGATCGTAGTGTGTTTGTGAAGTAGATTGAACCAGGGACTTGTTGAATGGAATGTTTATTGAGAAGTTATTAGCTAGCCTAACATAAATATGCATAAGGAGTTGAAGGTATAGTAACCTTCAATAGCTGTTGTGTTACCTACATTACTTATCAGGACACAAATAGGCAGCACTCAGAACCGAGTACGGAAACCGTATTTTTAGCAGCCAAAAAGTAAGAATTACAGATTGCTAACTAAAACAAATAGTCCTACCTAATTTTAGTAATTAAAGTATATAGACTATTTTTAACAAGGAGAAATTAGAATCTATTAAGTTTTACTAAGTACTATATCTAATTCAACCACATTTTTTGTATGCTACTTCTATGTTACCTCAGTGCTGACTACAATCTTCGCTAGTTACTTCTTAGCCGACCCGAACACTTTATACTCTTTCGATACACGACTCACGTCCTTCTTTTTCATAACTGAAATATCACTTCACCACAACCGCTTCTTGTGTAACTTCAGCTTAGGCTAGCAAAAGACACGCACTCAACAACTTCTTAATCCCATTTCTGATACGCTCGCGCATCATCGTCAGTCATAGTTGTGACAAACACGGGACGTCACTTTCCTTACATACATGTATCATATAATTTCAAGTACTTTCTTGTTCAAACACATAGCTAACAGCCACTATGAAAATATAATCACGCGCTCTGCTGAGTGTCACCAAAAATCTTGAGGGATATCCTTCTAAGAAACCTAGCGTATGTGACCGAACCATCGACACAATAGCGATATCAGCTTCACGAACTTGACTGGAATCAGTAGTACCTACCTCAATCTCCATACAATCATCATGCATATAGTTCAAATGTCGTAGCTCTGCCAGTACTGCTGTAACTTGTTTCTGGTAGAGTGAATTATTAGCACTGACTTTCTAATGACAGTGCTGGTTTCTAGTATTTCATTCATCAGGGAGGCATGTATTTCATCTAATAAGTACATAATGACCGCCAGCTCGATAACGTTTTCATGTCTGTATTCTTGGCTGTCGTTTTCCTTCATCCATTCCTGAGAACTAATCCATACAACTCGATTCCCTGTGATTCTCCGCTTCCTAGAAGGGTAACGATCATTTGGTCTGGTCCAGTCATGACACCCACATCATGTAACTTCATCGCACCCAAATAATTCTGTGATTTAGTTGCTCTATCCCGAATAGTGAATGGATAGAATACTTGCAACAGTCTCGTAATTTTCGGGTGGATGCTGATTCCGCAGTCATGGTGATTCCAAGAAATGCAGGTGATAGCTTCGAACTGCATGAAAATGTTCTATGGAGTATAACAATCCCCATGCGATTTTATGACGACGGTTACCACTATGAAATCGATGTCTCAACCTTTCATCAATGGGAGAGTATGCTGATAAGGATTACCCACTGGTACGAGAACTTCCACCCTTGGTATAATAGCCTGCAATAAGGCTTTTTCCGCTGTTAGGGCACCTTCATCATTAATAATTACATGATAAAGCACCGTTTAGAAATCTGGCCGCCCTAATTGCGGCAGTGTGGCAAAAATTACACGTGCTTGTTCCATTATTTCTTTCTCCTTCAATTTAAGTCTCGGAAGAATTTGCTTTTGATTCACGTAACCCTCCAATGAGCGCCGCTGCAATATTTCGTAGAGAAACATCCGTCGATATCGTTCGGCATATGGAAATAGCATGGTGTCTTTTATCTCGCCCAAACGAACTATTTCCTGGTCTTTTATCTGATTCGTTTCCATTAATCTTTTCAGATCTTTATCAATGGCTGCATTAGTTTCCGAAACGATGGCAATCCGATAATGCGGGAAGGCTGCTAATAATGATAGCCGTAATAAAGGTCTTTCCACACCCATATGGATGTGGTGGAGTCAAGTTCAAAATCGAACACCGTAGTGTCGAGAACCTGACCACCATCGTGCCCGGTCTTCCAACTTACGGGGGGGGGGTACCCACCGAACCTTCGCCTACGATCCGATCTGATCGTCCGCTGCTAGCAGACG
>CM047580.1:9223924-9247113 GCA_026184515.1 Peronosclerospora sorghi
TCCAAACGTGTGCGACTTGCGCTTGAACAGCCGACCAATGTGTACTCCCGTCGAGGGACTTCCGGCGAGCCAAGTGCGCCTGTAACGCGTCCCGGCCGGGTATAACAAGCTAGAGGGGATTACTCGACCCTCTGCTTCTAAACGCTCTGCGGCGTGCAGAGGCGACTGATGTACAATACGAAGAAACGACTTCTTGTTGAGTGTTAAAGGCTGAAAATTAACGACTAAGTAAAACCAAAACTATCCCCCCCTATGGTCCACAATATGTACAAACGTAAAAATATGTAAGTACACGCCATATCATGTGACTTACCAAAATCCGTGTTCTTGACACCTCTCGCACACGATTGGCCCAAAAGCCTCCTTGATTTTCACCAATACGATCGCCGATAAGCCGATCGGTGTGCTGCTTACACAAAGCGACCAAAATTCTTGAGTCCGCTTCACACATGGACAACGAGCTAAAACAATTCCTTTAATCTCCACAGCTGCCCGTATCACTCTTATCTGGTCCGTATCTAAGGTGTGTTGAAATTCCTTATACACACACGTCTGTTCTGCCTCATCAATGAACGATGCATCCCTCAGCGACTCAATAGTCTCTCTTCTAATCATCAGTTGTAATAATGATGACGGATGTCTAGTTATTCTGTCCACCATGCTGAATGTTCTAACATAATTCACAATATTGACCACGGGTAACCATAGTAACTGGTAGATGTTATTATGTATCTCTCTTTCACTAGTGGTGGTTAGAATGCCATATCGAAATCCAATTGAACATACGATTCCCCAATCCAAAAACTTCAGTTTATAGTGCCGGAGGATACACAATTTTCCATAATACCATCTTCGTAGGCATCTCCTCTCTGTGGTTATATGTTCATACATGATATCTACAGTAAAATGCAGATATAGTACTCCTCTCATTAGTGGCGTGAAATGGTCGGTACCGTGGTCATTGTTGTAGGTGTCCCATCTTTGGCTAACACTGCCCAATTCCATAAGACGAAACGTGAAGCTCAATAGTTGATGAAACATCTCCTGTATCCCATTCGTATTGATCTGGGTTGGTAGCGCAAAATAAGGCTAAATGTGTTATCAAACACACAGTAAGATGATAGTCATTTACCGACGTAAAGTGGTCCATGTACACTTCCCGAGATTTGAGATATAGCCAATCTCTGATAGTTGAACTATGGTGTAGTGACATCATACTTTAGACTACACAAGTCATCTCTACAAGGTCCATAACCACCACCCCAGCATTCACGAAGGAAGACCACTAAGGTTTCTGAATCTCTTAACAGCAGTGTAACCACAAATAATACGTTTCTTGCATCTTCTGGAATGGTTGATCTGATCTGCCGTCTTCCACCTGGTTCTCTGTGTAAGTCAAAAGACTTTTCTTCACCAATAATAGTTCTTGGGTCAATAGTGACGTTATCAACCTCTTGATACCACTCTCTTTCAACATCTATCATGCGTGTTATCACTCGACTTGCAGTTGACCCTGGCTTACATCCACTGCGCCATAATAACTTCCGACATTCTGCTGCGATCCAAACATTATTAAACTTGTACTTTCGATACTCTTCCTCCCTCTGAGTAACTGTTTTAGAATCTTCAAAATTAGTATCAATCATTGGAGTGAGGTTGCTCAGGACTTCTCCACATAACTCATCATGTCCACTCTCTGTAGATGGGTCAATACTTTTCATGGTATCTTTATCTTCCTCTTCCAATGCCTCACAGCCCTTATTATAGGCCCGCTTATCTTCTCTAGATACCAAGTCCTTTTCATCACAATTACTAGAACTGGATCCCGAACTTTCTGTCGTATCGACCAAATTCATCACTGTTGGAATATTTGTTTTTCTTCTTCATCATATTCTACGGGCCATCTAGATTCCTCATCATCTAGTGTGGCTTCCATCACCTGTTCTCGTATAGAGTCAATGTTCTTGGTCACTACTGTATGGCGCTCAATATCTGCGACTTCCACATTCGCATCCTCGTTGGCCATTAGATTTTGCTTCAACTCTTCTCTGGGAGTCATCGCTTTTGCACCCTGTTTATTTGTAGATTCAGTTTTCTTGGTCACAACTGCCTGACACTCAGTAATTATGACTCCCACATTCACAGTCTCGCTGACTATTGGCTTTTGCTCAAGTTAATTCGATGTAAACTCGAGTAACGGTTTTGAATTGTCTTCCTCTTCTGGTCCTTGTCTCTGGTTCTTAGACGTTGTTTGATCATTATGACACTGTTCTTCATCATCTCCCACAATACTTCCTTGTTCCAGTTGGGACGTTGGACGTATGAATGATTGTTTGGTGTTTTCCAGCCTGCGCTTTAGTCGGAGGGGTCTATGTCTAATTACACTTTCTGTTCTTGGTATGTGCTTGCGTCCAGTCGTGTTTACTGCATCATGCAACTTTTTAGCGATGGCTTTCGCATCCACATCTCCGCATTTCATCGCCTACCAATATATCATCTTTTCGTTTTGCCCATCTTCTGCTACCTTCTTTAGGTGTACGTTGAGTCTCACCTTCGTCCGGTTGTGTCTGGGTTTTGCTTTTTTCGGAGCGATACAGTGCCTGCGTTTTCTTGTGCACAGCCCCTATAGTGCGTATCTTCTTAGATTGCGGAAAGTCTACTGGATATTGCTCAACTATTTCCGGGGCAATGGATTTCTGTTCTATTATACTTGTTAAACATTCCACTTCACTATCATCCAATTCAATATCCCGTTTTCTTTTGACCCCAAGTCTCTCTAACATAGTTACGACCCCTCTCTCCGTTCTTTTGGTCCATCCTTTTTGTGGAATTGCTGGTTTGCTGGCGCAGTCGTGGTTGTTGATTCACTCATCCCTGAGGTTGCATTCTCACAGATGGGGTATCTTCTTTGTCGTTCTACACCCTGCCGTCTACTTGTCCTAATGCTCTCAAACTTAACAGTGGTTCCATCTTATCAGTGTTGTTCATCTTGTGTTCGTGTTGACTTTGTAGATAGCTATAGATATAACGTGGATATAATGTGAGCTTCTAGTAGGTGTTTCACAGGCCAATTTCCAATGTTGACAGCTTATCCAGAACTGAGCTGACCAGCCCTGACTCAGCGGGTCTCTCTGGCAATCACTTGAAAATAACATTCCATAACACTCAATTGGTTGAAAACTTTTACCCAAAATCCAATATCACACCAATAATCCTCAGACCCTTTATAATTCGATCGGTCTTGAGATGGCCGTCCATGAGATGGCCGTCCATGGTAGCATTTGATTGGTCGAAAATCTACACTCAAAATCACACCAATCGTACCCAGACCCTCCAATATTCTATCGGTCATGAGATGGCCGACAATGATAGCAGTTTGTTGGCCGAAAATCAGCACTCAAAATTCCAATATCACACCCATCATAATCGGACCCTTCGCATTTTATCTCTTACAAGTAACTCGCACGTCCTTATGAAAACACACATAGATGCCCCCGACCTACAGGACAATCGTCTCATGTGATACCATTCCGTAAGCGCTCTTCCGACCCCTTGTATATACAGGTTCTTTTCTCGATCAATATATATCACCTTCTCGGCGTAACGAATTGTTCACTCTCTTGTTTCATCACGCTTTTAGGTCACTTCGATACTCTCTGAGCCTTCCCCATGTCGTATGATTTGCTCTTTTGTGTTCCTCATGACTGCCATATAGGTTTTGCACCCTTAGCACCTTAATTGGTATCTCTTCGTATGGCCGCCCTTGACACCCAGGTTTGTTGCCTTATGGCTAGGTTTTCTTCCCTGACATCTTGTGACTATCCGTACATGTTTGCAGCTGTTGGACCTCATCGGGTATCTCTTTTTACGGTTGCATTCGATGCACAGGTGTCTTCATGTTTTTTTAACTGGATGTACAGGTTTTGCACCCTTAGGACCTTGATAGGTATCTCTTCGTACGATCTCGTTCTTGTTATGTGTTTCTCCGCGTTGTTTTTTTTCAACAGATGTACAGGTTTTTCAAATTTGGAACCTTGAAAGGTATCTCTTCGTATCATCTTGTTGTTGCCGTACAGATTTTGCGCCCTTAGGACCTTGATAGGTATCTCTTTGTACGATCTTTTCTTGGTGTGCGGTTCTCCGCTTTGTTGCACAATATATATACAGGTTTTGCACCTTGAGGACCTGGACAGGTATCTCTTCGTATCATCTTCTATCGCCGTACATGTTTGGCACCCTTAGGACCTTGTTAGGAATCTATTCGTTCGATCTCATTTTGTTGTGCGTTTGTTCGTGTTATCTCATGCTGGGTGTACAGGATTTTGCACCTTTGGGACCTTTAAGGCATCTCTTCGCACGCTTTTATTCACCACATGAGTTTCACACCTCATTGATACTTCATGGGGCACTTATAGGTTCGCTGTCCATGTTATCAATCATAGTTAATCATATTGTGCCATTAAAATAATAAATTGCAACGTGATTTATCCACATGTTCCCACAAACCTCCCGTTCTTGTTTAAACATGTATATTTGTTTTGTATTCTGTTTTTCTTTTGTTATTTCCCCTAATGTAACCAACTCGGGTCCGCATTCTACTCATCACAACAATATGGGTCCGTGATAGGATTTACTACATCTTCAGGGGTCTTTTCTTACTTCTTCTTCCTTTTTCTTGAATATCTTGTTATTTTTCTCCTTTCACTTCTTTTAATTTTGTGTGGATTCTACATTTCAACCTCAGCAGTGTCCTGTTCCGCTGTCTGAGATGCATAGTGTCGATTCTCCCAATCTCGCTGCGCGTCGAACTCGTACAGTAAGACGGTACAGGAAAGATTATCCTCTGGCTCCCACTTCATCCCATCGGTGTCTTTCCACTTGGCATAATATTCCTTTGTCAGACGTCCGTTCCTTGACCGTTGTTTAATCCGACAATCCACTATACGTTCCACCTACCATTGGCCATCTCGACCAGGGTCTTACCACGAATCTTCTGGAAGTACGTCTCATCCAAATCCAGAGTTTCCTATATCTGAAGCCTCTCCCGAAGCCGTCTCATCTTATTGATAGACGGTTTCAACCTAGCAATATGCACCAACGAGAATATTCGACTTTCAGCGGTCTGTATCACTAACCGATATACCACGTCATTCACCCGCTCATTAACCACATACGGTCCATGCCACAAATGCGCCAACTTCCTTACCAACCCTGACTTAACCAAATCGTGATACAGGCAAATTAATTCGCCAGGTTGGTAAGCAGTTTTGGTGGTTGACCATACTTTAGATTCGACTGCTTCGTTGTGGCGTTGGGCTCTGTCTTTCATCACTTGCTCTTGTAAAATAGCAGCATGTGTTTGAGCTCTCATATGTCCCCGAGTTCCAGATAATCTCCACTCCAATGCGTCCTTTTCTGTGATAGATGGATCCTTGGGTGGTATCATTGCTTCTATTGTGGTTCTGGGTTCCCAACCATGCACCAAATAAAACGGAGTTTGATTATGTTGAAGATCCACTGAAGTATTCAATGCAAACTACAACGGAGCCACATATTCATCCCAATCTCTCTGCTCAGGATCCGTTATGTAACACTTTATTGCCTTGATCACTGTTTGCAGCGATCTTTATTGTTTACCGTTGGCTTGTGATCTATATGCTAATGTAGGCCTTTGCTTCTGTTTTAGCATTCGATTAAATCTACTGAAAACAGAACTCATAAATCTTGGATCTTTATCGTGTCTCAGCATTTCTTGTGCTCATAATCTCTTATAAACTCCCACCATGTATGATTCTTCCACATCTTGTGCTGTGGTGGTGATCATCGGAATCAGGATCACATATCCAGAGAACAAACATATGGAGCAGAATAACGCTTCATGTCCCATTGTAGTCTGTTGTAAGGGAAATGCAAAATTCATTGCTAAGATTTGAAATGGTCTCGATGCCACAATATTTTCGCTAGTGCGCCCCTGGTATCTTGGCCTTTCTTTCGCGGTGGCACAAATCCTCACACGCTGCAACGTAGTTTTCAATATGGGCATAGATCCCTCTCCAATAATATTTGGATCTCAACCGAGCATAAACCTTTACAACTCCTTGATATGCCCCACTACCGATTTCTACATGATAAGCATGGAGCACATCCTCCTGCAATATGGTTGGTACCACCAATTGCCACACATATCCTCTTGTTTTATCTTGAGCTTTTGAGACATAATACAGGACACCTTTACTATCCAACACATAAGTGAGCGCATGCCGAGCTATCCTTTTCCATTCACTGGATGAATTTATCTTATCGTCATCCCCTCGTAAATACGCCATAACCTTGGTACACCACTCATCACGCGTCTGAGCTGTTCCCATTCGCTTAATTATGAAATCTTGCGCATTCTCATATGGGTCTTTTTCTGCATCGTTCTGATAGTCTTCGGATCCAAAAATATCACCTTCCGTAGAGTATGAATCACCATTCGTGTCCGCCCCTTACCCAACGTTTACATTTTCTTTGTGTTGAGGCTGTCCGTTATTTGGCTTCCCGTACTCCGAGTGAGTACAAATATGTGTGGGGATGAATATTCATCATTCTCCCAGATGTTGTTCTGTTTCATGACAACTTGAGCCTCGTTACTGGAATTGCCGCCATACTCACAGGGTACTTTCTCGGTTGTTTATTGGATACTTTCAGCCCCATCCTTTTCTTGGACCCCATCTGCAGTGGCGTACAACAACTCTGGCAAACTATTCAACAGTTGCAGGTCCGCTTTTTTCTGAGTACTAATAATTTTCCCTGCCTGTTGTTCTTTCATGGCACATTGTGTTAAGAAATCGGCTGCTGCATTATAATTGAGCGCCACATGTACCAGACTGACTGCTTCAAACCTTTCTACCAGTGAGCGAACTCTGCCTATTCGGACCAGTATTGATGCATGGATGCAGCGTAATCTCAATGACTTGTCCGATTACCAGTCTAAAATCGCTACACACAATTGCTTTCTTCACGTTGTGATCTTGCGCGAGTTGTATTACATTGATTAATCCATGATACTCGCTTTCATTCACGGTGAGGTTGTTTGAATTCCACCCAAGTTGCTAGTTCCCATATGATCATTCCAAAAGCCCCTTTGGGATCTTTTTTTATCCGCACCGCACCATCAAATGATAAAACATATCCAGTGCTGTGGCGATGCAGACTAGGAATTGGTTTAATGATCGGCACATCTATCAATGTTTTCAGCTGAGCAATATCTTCTAACACTTCATCCATCTTCTCCACAGGCACGATAGACGTTGCTAATGGCGCGGTTAAGCCCACAGCCTCATGATCGGTTCGTATGATTTCCAAAGACCATGGAGACAACATTACCGCCCACTGAATTCCTCTTCTAGTTACACTTTTCGAAGTAAATAACAATCGCATCGTAGCGTATCTTGCGTAAAGCGTTATGTGTTGCCAGAAAAAATATGACTAGCATTGTGTAATGTTTTAAGTAACGCCAGCACTTCTTGTTCCGCCCCTGTGTACCTCGTCTCATCATCTTTAAAAACATTACTGACGTAACGTACTGGATTTAATACTCCATCATACTCTTGACACAATGTTGCTCCAAACGCCCATGGATTTGTGTATAAAATTACGCTCAAAGTTTTCTATCGCTTGATATGTCGCAACGATGGTGCATCCACAGCCGATCTTACAGCAGCGAAAACGACTTCTCATCATGCTCCAATTGGGTACCCCCTCTCAGCTGTAGCTCCGTCAACTCTTACAACGATGCTGCTAATGTCGCGAAGTTGTCAATAAACCTTATATAGTATATCAAACTACCCGTGAATTTCTAAACCCCTTTTAACGTCCGTGGAAGCGCCATTTTTACAATAGACTCCAGATTTCGCGGGGAAGCCTTAATTCCTTCTGCGGATATGCGATGGCTTAAAAACTCCACACTGTGCTTACCAAAAACACTCTTCGGCAAGCTTATAGTGATTCTACAATATTTGAACGACTCCAGAAGATTCTTAAGCATGAAGACCAGAGTGTCCCAGCTGTTAGCACCAAAAGTAATATCGTCGATATATGATCGCCTCCCAATGATAGGGTGCTCATCATTCGTAACAACTTGACCATTCTGGAACACATCTTGAGCGATGGAAACATATGACTCCAAAACGCATGCCTCTTCATTACCAGCGTCCATGACTTGCTTGTTGTCCAGCAATTTGCACGTCACTTAGATCTGCTGTGATCGCTGTACCATTGCCCACAACGCGTTATCTACTATACGCTGGTATATTTGAGGCGCATTTTTCAGACCTTGAGGCATCCGAAGCGATTCAAAGTGTCCTAAAGGACAAATAAAATCCGTAATCAACCGAGCCCTCTTCGGCATAGGTATAGCCCAATATCCGCTCGCATTATCCATTGAGCACAGCCATTTCACCCCTTCGAAATTGTCCATTAAATAATCAATCAAAGGCATGCCATAAACCATTATTCTCGTATCTTCATTTACGGGTCGCTAATCAATGCACAACCGTATGTCGTTTTATTCTTCTTGAGTAATACGACGATCGGTGATGCCCAAGCGGATTCTGAGTACATAATTTGTCCTGCTTGTAATAAACCTCGTATCAATTCGTATAACTTCGGCAAAAGTGTAGGCGGTACTTTACGCGCTCGCTATGCAATAGGTGCATTATCTCCAACATCCACATCGCAAAAACGCCTTATGTCCGGTTCCAGTTGAGCACCACGTGTCCAATTTTGAAATGAGCTGAATTACGTCCGATTTCGCTATCTGGAAGATTATCATAATTTGGAATTCAATTTAAATTGAAACGGCTGGTATCGAACCCGGAATGAGCGCTAGCAGTTCCTCCATAGCTTCAGCTGACATCTCAACTCCTTCATGCATGTAGACCTCTCTCTCCAATTACGTTTTATCTACCTTCATTGGTCTATAGCATCCATTACGTACAGAGCGGGGGGTTTATCTCCAACCGTCCTTACTGCGTTTACATTGGTCCAGTCAATCGGTATGCTAGCACTCCCATCACTTGTTTATGCACTTGCAGATCGTCTTCATACAAATCTTCTCGTGTCATTAATGGTAATGGTTTTTCCCTCGGAATTTGACAACTTCGATCCCTTATGATCAGAATTACACCCGCTTTGACCAAAAAGTCTGCACCTAGTATCCATAACGCATGCGTATCAATACTAGCAATCCACATCTCTCAGGTGAAAACCGCCGAAGGGCCTACTCGAACTTTGACTGAAGCCACGCCTATTGCACCAATGGTACTGTCCGTCCCACCACAAAATCTAGCAGGAGAGTCGAAAATCCGAACTGCTACTTGTAACTTCCGTGCCACATTGGTATGCAAACTGATATATTAGCAGCATAGTCTAGCATTGATGACAGCTCCAAATCATCAATTGCTCCATTTACGTAAACTTGAGTTGCAGGCTGTTTTGCTTCTATAGACTGCTGCCATCCTTCTCGCTCTCCCACATTTTTATCCACCAGCGTGACATATGCTGAGGTCTCTGTTGCTCCATCACTTATCAACTAATCTTGCTTATTATCCTCATCAAAAGTAGCTTGTTCTTTCATTTTTTCTTGAATTTTTTTATCTTCTTGATCCTCGTTCAGAATGAGTGATCCATTCACACAACATGTATTATGTTTCTTGGTTTTCATATTGATGCAGGGTGACAGTGGTGTCGTTTCCACTTTACTTAATAATGCCCCCCCTTCTCTTGACAGTGGTTGCAACGCACTGTGGGGTTAGGCGTTTAACTCCTCCGCCACCTGAGCATTAGTCAGCTCTCCCGATTTCAACTTACTGCGCATTTCCGCCATTTCCTCAATAAACTTCCGGCAATACATCACATCATGCCCAAGATTGTCACAATGTTCACATTTCAACAACTTCCAGCAGTTACTTTTTTATGCCCATTCTGATTACAGTGTTCCCACACCACACCACTGTCTGTATTGGAATTTACATTAGACCGTGCACTTCTATCCCCGTGCGCAGGTCGCATCCGCTGCACTGCATGCACCTCCCCACTTATCATATACACGCTATGTTGTGGGTCCTCATACATCACGTCAGTGTTATTACGTGCAGCCACTTTATTCCAAGGTCTCAAAAGACGCGCCTCATGTTTGGTCAGCACCCTCTTTATCTCATCGATAGTCGCGAAAGTCATGTGCTGATACTTCATTTGTATGGTGCAATCATTAATAGTGTAAAAAAAACTGTTGAATATGTTCTTCCAACAGTGAGGTGTTGTACACATCTCTAAAGTCCATTCCCGCTCGCAACGCTGCTGCATTTAATTGATACAGATAGGTAGTTGCCGACTCATTGTGTTTTTGCGTCAATTTTTTTGACTACATAACCCGGGGCGACACTTTGTTTACGCTAAACTTCCTCTGGAAAATATTTATCACGATATTCCAATCATATTTCGCCGTATCTGCCGGTTGTTCATACCACCATGAGGCCGTTCCTGTCAAACTATCAACGAACATTCCCAAGCGTTGGTTATCATCCAAATGTGAAATGTTTGCCACATGCGAGAATCGAGTAACCCATGGCCGTGCGCTTCCGGCATCCTGCCTATTTCCGTCAAATGTTTTATTTCCGTATTCTGGATAATTGCAGTGACTGGTTGAAGTGAGGGCGCCCATGCGTTCGCACTTCCACCGGGCATACCATAACCTAAAGTACCGTGATGTGTCTTTGGCTGAGTAGCCGGTGTACGATATCGTACACTAGTCGGTCCCATCGTTGTATTAGGTTTGCGACTAGCTGTCAGAGCTGTTTTTATCTTGGTCAACTCTTCCAAACTAAATTGCCCATCTTGCATCATCTTAGCTAGGTTAGCCACCACTGTATCTTGCTTAGGCGCAGCCGGTTGTGGCGAAGACATGACTTCATCTTCATCTGGGGGAAACTCCAGTTTCTTCTTCGTCTTAGTAACTGTTTTGGACCGCAATGGTGAAGCTTCAACAAACTCGTGTTTTTCAATGAGCTCTAGAATACCCGGTGGCTTCGACTCCTTAACCGGCGTATGTCTGGTATCTTCTTTTATGTAATAAGTGGGACTATTACTTGTAGTGTCTTCCCGATACACCATTAGTGATATCTCCCACTGATTTTCCGCTAGTAAAGGGATACCATTAATCCAATATCTCCTTCAGTCCGTTCCAAATTAAAATCGCATGCACTTTTAAACTCTTCACGTCGGACGATCTCATACCCACATTTTGGAAATAACATTTCCAACGCTTCAACAGACTCTGGTAAATCTCCAAACGAACTGATACCCTCTCTCATTCTAAAGTTGGGCGCAGACTGAATTACTTTGAGTATTTAAAATAGCGAGAACCAACTACCTGAATCACCCGGCAACTTGAGAACCTGTTGCTGGTACTGCGCCATCTTTGCACAGGCCTCTGAGAATGTGTATGTTCGATTGGTATCATACTGAGAGTACTCCAACGTTAGATGAGCTCTTGGCCTTTCCCTTTTGATAGCAAAGCTATTTTATGTGTTGGTATGTCATGTAATTCAAGCGTTTTTTGTAAAAATGTATAAAATGAAAAACTTATATAGCTGAATTTAATGTCGACGTTAGTCCTGGGTCGCGGCACCAGTTGTCGTGAAGAAACTTAAAAAAATTCATTGCTTCCACTCAAATTAAAACACAAGAAGGTAATAAATCTGTTCTTCCTGCTTAAACTTCCCCGGTTCTTAATACTAACGTCCGAACCAAAAACGTCACCCAACACGTTATGTACACACTTCCCAAGGAGTCTCAGGCTGTCCCCAACTCTATTGACCCCAAATAACGGTTGCTTCTCTCACTTAGATGCTCACTTAGAGACCTCTTTGTATTAAACTTGATTTCAGTATAGGAACGGTAAGAAGTATTGCTGGAAGGTTGCAAACGACTGTTGGGTTACAGGGGAAAATTAAAATCTATTAAGTATTACGAAGTCCTATATCTAAGTCAACCCCTTTTTGTCTGCTACTTCTAAGTTACCTCAGTGCTGACTTCAATCCTCGCTAGTTACTTCTTAGCCGACCGGAACACTTTATAGTCTTTCGATTCACGTCTCACGCCCGTCTTTTCCATAACGGAAACATCACTTCACCACATAATAACAACTGGGACTCCCACATAACGTGGGGCGCAGGATCAAACCCTTACTGGATCAAGTTCTTGGCCTACAATTTTATCAGATCTCCGAATTTTAAACACCATTCTTTTTCTGAATTATTATCCCGCAAGAACGAATACTTGGGTACGATCTGGCCTGGTCGTCATCATTAGCCTTTCCCGTAAACACCTTCATCTTCAATGAAGCAGAAATCCGGACCCGAGTGGTCGTCTGTGAGTTAGCATCATATGTCTGAGCTGCGGCAATATTCGTTTGCGAGGCAGCCTTGGATTGAGTTTGACTAGATCGAAAGGTTCACTTGGCGATCCGACTGTCTCCAGTCTCACATCACTAGAGATGGGGCTTAATCGAGGGGTACGCCCAATCGACTTACAAAACTAGTCGGACCTCCTTATGAATCGTACGGTCAGAACTGACAGCTTCCATTTGTTGGAAGCGCGCGCTTTTTGCGCTGCATCTGGTGTCGCCATTTTGGCTTTTAAGCGACTTTTCAGTGAAAAGGTGATGTATTGTACATAACTTTATGTTAGGTACAAAACATTGTGTATTTGCATATTATTCGTTTTAGGTGCAAACTTAATTCTCATAAATCACTTCTGAATTTGATTTCTTTTCGTTATTACGTGGACGAGTGGAGCACAAGTACGCTGCTGATTGCAGCTGGAACTGTTTCGTAAACAAGTGGAGATTTTAGTTCGCTTCAAGAGCAGCTGGAATTGTTCTCTCGTTCTCGTTCTCGTGGATAGTGTTTTGAGTTGCTGGCCTTACGTTTAAGTCGCATAAGGACAGTGGAAGATTAATATACGTTTGGTGATTGATTGTTAGCTGTTACGCTAAATACTAGCTCTATCTGATTGTATTGAAATATCGCACGTTAGTACATGGTATCTGGAACCCATGTGTCGTAGTACGTGCAATAGGATGGACGACGAAAATATTCAACAGGTTATGAGCCCAATTGAGGTCAGTAACTCGTCAAATCGGACAGTCAGCCCGGAAAATATGATGCGAATGTTTGCACATATGATGAATCGCTTTGACGATTTGGAATCGTCGCTAAAAAAGGGGGCGCCGGCACGAGTTGCGGCGCCGAAGTCAAAGGGAGACACCAAGATGATATTGTCCTCCCTGGATGGAAGCGACGAAGAAAAAGAGGATGCTAACGTCGGAAGCACGGGGAAGATGTGTTTCAAGAATATTAGCAAGGCGGGCAAGGATGTGTTCACTAGGGGCGGGGGTGATAACCCCGGTAACGCCTATGTGCAACCGCAGAAGGTGTGACGCAGCAACAAGCCACGAATCAGTACCAGAAGGCGTATGTAGCCCCTGGGAACCATCAGCAGGCGTATGCAGCACCTGGAAATGTCCAGCAAGCGTATGCAGCGCCGGGAAATGTCCAGAAGGCGTACGCAGCACCCGGAAACGCGCAACAGGCATATGTACCGCATGGAAATTTTCATGCGCAGCCATACCTGATGCCAAGACCACCGACGGCCAAGGAGAAGAAGCTCCAGATCCGGCCGTTCGATGGAAATGAAGCATACAAGGGTCTTGGGTCTGGTTTTTGGGGCTGGGGAACCAAGTTCTTCAGGAGATATCGATCGCCGAAGAATGCTGCGGTTTCAGATGGACAGAGGACATCAAGGTTGAATTGCTGGGCCATTATCTGGATGGCCAAGCGGAAGAATACTACAACCGGTTTGCGGTGAAACCTGGTGGAAAGAAGAGCCAGCGTTGTGGCACATCATGAACAAGATGTATGCCGCTTTCAGTGTGCGTATAACGCACGCGGAGGGGATGAAACTTCTGAGTGCGCGCAAGGCACCAGGAAGGAGTTGACCGGATCACTTTTTTTATATCACGGCAGTGGCGGATGCAGTTGGATCGAACTGCGATGAAATGGTGTTGGATAACATCATTTACCATTCCGTGCCAGAGATGTCGAGTGTGCTAATGTCCTGCCACAATCATTTACGGATGGATCATCTGAAGCAAGCTGACGAAATCTGTCAGTTTGCGCAGGCTGTTGAGTACAACAGCCGGCGGCAAAAAGGTCACGGCTCCGGATCAGTTAACATGATTGTAGAAAAGCCTAAAAAGGATGTGGAGATAAAAAAACGCGTTTGTTACGCATGTGGCGAGCGGGGGCACCTCAAGAGGGAATGCCCCAAAAAGAAGAAGGTGCAGAAAGCTGATTTCGCATTAATGGTCGTCGGAAATGACGTGCCATCGGTAGAGACACATGGATTCTCGACAGCGGAGCAAGTGTGCATCTGACGACGGATCTCACTTGTTTGTCGGAGGTGAAAACTGTGGGCAGTCAGTGTCATCAGGTGGATATAAAAAAAT
The DNA here is from genome assembly GCA_026184515.1 of Peronosclerospora sorghi. NCBI lineage: Eukaryota > Oomycota > Peronosporomycetes > Peronosporales > Peronosporaceae > Peronosclerospora > Peronosclerospora sorghi. The sequence goes on from CM047580.1 coordinate 9,238,476, forward strand.
CGTCATTAACAAGAAGGGCACGATGCACATTCGTTTTGTGCATGGGAACGTGGAAACTCGCGTGAAGATAAAAGATGTTTTCTACGTAGAAGGAGCATCCCGAAACATTTTTTTGTATGGTGTTTTCGAAAAGGGCGGTTTCGTGATTGATTACGTGGATGGAGTAAGGACGCTTGTCAGACATGACACGCGCCACCCGATCACTCGAGTGAACTCGGTGAATAATGTATTCACCGTGGAAGGTGAAGTGGATCGCCTAAAGAAAACTTACAAGGAGATGATCATGTCGGTGCAGTACCCGATGGAGGAGAATTACACGCCGGAATACGACGTCCAAAGTGGATCGCTGATGCACTTTCATGTGCGGATGGTCCACCTCAATTATGATATTATTTTAAGGTTGGCAAAGGATCCGAAATATGGAATCCGGATCACAGGAGACGCGCAGGAACTGCGTTACCTGCGCGCAAGGAAACAAACCAAGAACGATCAATCGAAGAAAGACAGCGGTGAAAACGCGCCTGTTGATCGGATCGGTGGTGTGATTTGTTCCGACATTAAAGGTCCAATCACACCGAAAGATCGTTTGGGGAACCGTTACTTGGTGAATTTTATTGATATCAAGAGTAATTACACCAGGATTTTTTTGGCGAAAAATAAGGACATTGCGGCCAAGAAATTTGAACAATTTCTGGCATTTTTCGAAAGAACTTTTGCATGCAAGATTCACGTCCTTAGGACAGACGGATGTGCGAAATATCGGAATGTGGATTATTTTTGTCGCAGTACAGGCAGCGCTCGGCAGATAAGCGAGGCCGGGAATCAAGCAAGTAACGGAAAAGCCGAACGCATGCACCGGACGGTGATGAATACGGCCAGGTGCATGCTGTTCGGAAGAGTATTGAATTTGTCGTTTTGGGGGGATTCGGCGGAGTATGCAGCCAATGTGCTGAACCGCACCCCAACCAGTGCAAACCCCAAGCGGATGTAGCCGGTGGAAGTTCTTACAGGAAACAAGCCGAATTTAGGCGCTATCTTAACTTTTGCCTCGCCGTGCACCGTCTACAGGAACCCCTGGAAGAAGACCCTAGCGCACCATGCGCAGGTCGGGGTAATAATCGGTCGGAGCGAGGAGACCAAGGGTTTCAGGTCTACCTGAAGGCCGAGCGGAAGGTGACCGTCACCCAGCTCGTCAAAAATGTGGACACGCTTACGGAAGTGCAGAATAGACAGTTGAGGATCGGTGAAGACGAAAAATCCAAGGCGGAATCATCACCAAGAAACCGGATTGGTGAAACCGAAGTGTGCAAGGCAGAAGCTCCGCCAAGCGACCGAGGGTCAGAAGCAGCCGTGGTGACGCCAGGTGTGGAGCAAGTCGGAAGAAAGCAGACGACAAGAAAGCCGCGTTGGACGAGGGATCGTCATGTCACGCGCCAGTACTCCGAGCGCATGGCTCAGGCGGAAAGCGAGAAAAGGGTCGATGATGTTGATGGAAATGAAGCAACAATTAACATGGTAATGGAGGGAGACCCGAGGAATTATCGCGAAGCGATGGGTCGCCAAGATGCTGATAAGTGGATCCACGCGATGGATTAAGAAATTAAAGCTTTGGAAGGAAATGAAGTATGGGAAATTGTGAAGAAGTCACCCAATTCCAAGCCATTGCACTCGAAGTGGGTCTTCAAGATCAAGACCGATGCCAATGGACAAGTAGGACGCTACAAGGCGAGGTTAGTGACCTGCGGAAACGAGCAGCGTTTCGGGGTCGATTACGAACTAACCTTTGCCGCGCTCATGGAGATGACCACAGTACGGTTCATTCTGATGCTTGCTCGGAAATGGAGAGTACGGGCAATGCATGGGGACATCCCCAACGCTTATGTATAAGCGTTGGAGGACGAACACGAAATATATCTGTTCACCCCCAGTGGAATGAAAGTGGAACAAGAAAAACTCAAGGAATTGGAAGTTGAAAACTCAAGTCACGTGGTTTTAAAGTTAAAGAAAACGCTTTACGGTTTGAAGCAGGCGGGGAGGCAATGGAACCGCCTTCTGCACTCCAAGCTCCTAGGTCAAGGCTACGAACAAAGTTTCACAGACGGTTGTATATATTTCAAAAAGGTTTGTCGTGAAACAGTTGTCGTAGGAGTATACGTGGATGAGCTATTGGTCACGGGAACGAAGCAGGAACATGTGGAAATTTTTTTCGAGGAGCTCAAGGATTTGGAGATAAAAAATTTGGGCGAAGTGACGAAATTTTTAGGCATGCGAGTGGAGTATCAAGAAAGTCGGGGTTATTTACTGGACAAAGAAGTAACGATCAAGGACCTTCTGAAGATATACGGCATGTAGGAGGCAAAAGCGGTGAAATCACTCATCGGTGATGAACTTGAAGATCAGAATTTGAAGGACCAAGATTTGCTGAAAAATTCTGAAAAGGATGGAGCACCGACAATCAAGAATTTCCAGTCGTTGACCGGAAGTTTGCTTTGGATCGCGCGCTGTTCCAGGCCGGACATTGCATACGCAGTGCACAAGGCCACGCGCAGGGCTCATGTGCCTTCAAAGCTGGATTGGATGACGGCCAAGAGGATTTTACGATTCCTCAAAGGCACGTTGAGTATGAAGTTACGTCTGGAGGCGAATGGAAACGCGAAATCGAAGAAAAGTGATGAACTGAATGTTGAAGGTTTCTGTGATGCGGATTTCGCTGGTTCAAACGAAGACCGGAAGTCCACCAGTGGAGGTGTGTTTTGCGTGGAAGGGTGCATTGTGCACTGGATATGCAAGCGACAGTCTTGTGTTTTGCTATCCACAATGGAAGCAGAAATTTATGCGGCGTCAGTGGCTCTGTGTGAGCTGACAGGTTTCAAGGAAATGTCGAGTGAAGTCGGATTAAAGGTTGCTCTGCCCATGACGTTGTTTTGTGACAACCAGGCAGCGATTAAAATGTTGGAAGGTGATGGCAAGACGTCGAAGACTAAACACATGGATGTTCGGGTGAAGTTTTTACTCTCGAAGTTTAAATATGGTGTTATCAAGACAAGCTATCGACCTACGGACGAGAACTTGGCATATGGTTTTACGAAGCCATTGAATGCTGAGAAGCTAAGACGTGCAAAGGAGGGTCTTGGACTGGCGGCGGTTGCGGTGGAATAACTGGTTTTCACGGGAAAGTAGAGAAGGAGTGTTGGATGCGCGCGCTTTTTGCGCTGCATCTGGTGTCGCCATTTTGGCTTTTAAGCGACTTTTCAGTGAAAAGGTGATGTATTGTACGTAACTTTAGGTTAGGTACAAAACATTGTGTATTTGCATATTATTAGTTTTAGGTGCAAACTTAATGGCAATTGATATCCGTATCCCCCCAAATTACTACCCGTATCCCCCCCTCAATTATACGGCCAACGCTAAAAATAAAAGTTGATGATGTAATACGTTCTAGCAATCCCCCTCTACCTCTATATAGGTGTCACATTCCGGGGGGGGGGGGCGGCGATGCATTTCGGTACAACAAAACTTTACAGGTATCAACTAGATCGTTTTTTACGGAGGGGAAGGTCGCTGCCCGCTGATGGGAAGCGCAACTGTTGCAGACGCGCTAAGACTTTGTGCTAGAGATGTACGACAACGTCCAGAGTCATCTTGAACAATTCCCGCAGACGAGCGATCCACATAATCTGTTCAGCACCGAGTTTGAAAGCAACAGAGATATCAGTCAGCGATGGCACGATGTCGAAGGGCAACCTCTATCTGTCGAGCAGAAACGAGCGGCCACCCTTTTCTGCATAGATCCCTCCTACCTGCAGTGGTGACGGGCTCGATATACTATGAATGTCTGTGTACAGATGGTGCAGACGTTGGAGATCTTGTCAAGCATAAAAATCGGAGCCAGTGTCGCTGTCTTTAGGCTCCGACGACGTAGGGCCAGCTCATCCCCACCAGAAATACAATGTTTCAACGCTCGTACCCACTCATCTCTCTCTTCCTGAGACAGCGACTCGAAAACGTAAGTCGTCTGCGTGCACAGTTTCTAGGAAGACAGCAACAAACGAAATGGTGTAAACAATGCCCGACGAAAGTAAGGTGAGAGCAACAGACACACCAGATCCGACGGGAATTGTAAACGAAACCACGTCTCGTTTTTAAGAGAGACTACCAAGCACAACTCAATGGGGACTGTCTCCTCTGGTTGCGTCGTCTTGAACGTCGATTCCAACGAAATAGTTTGTAGCGTGAGCGTGATCCACAGCCGTCGAAATTTCTTGCTCCTAGTACTGCTGGTGGTCGGACTGCCGTTCTTACTGGACTCATCGGACTCACTCACTACAGCGCCATCGAAAACATTGAGCCAGCATTAATGATGGCAAAGCCACTTCCAGCTCGCAGCTACTGGAGGACTCGTCTTCATTGTCCATTAGGAGCTCCGAACGAAGGCTAGTGCCACGCGGATGAGTCTTACCACTAAGATTTCGGTCAATACACTCGCGAATGTCACTTGTCTATCCAACTTTGTCTTCTTGTGTCTCGGTCAGCAAAATAAAAGACTTGAGCGGCGAGTAGAAGCAAGAACGCGCTAAGCGTCGGCACTGTAAGTAAACTCTAAAAGCAGGTTTTCACGACAATCAAAATAGATATACGCACTTGTTCGATGTCGTGACGGGAGTTAGGACACCTGGCAGGATCGTGACATCATCTTCCACCTTGCACTTCCACAGATCAAGCAAATGGAACTTTTTCTTGTATAGACCACCTTGACGTCCATATACCATAGTTAAGACAACAACCATACACAATCAACCTTGTGATCAGTAGAGCATCCAAAATACAGGTGAAAGGAAGGATTTACTTACCGTTCTCAAGGAGCACAAAGTAGTATAATTGCACCTTGCTTCGACACACTTTGTGCAGCATGCCATCTCGCACAAAGTGTCGTCCAGAGAGATCCATTCCTACCTTTGCACTTACACTCACTAGTGTACGTGTATTCTCATGGATCTCACTAATCTCCTTGTTCACGACCCAATCCAAACTCTGAATCGATGATTGGAGCGGTACAAAGTCTACGTGTTCAGGTGGTGTACATCCGAGAAGCTCTTGAAGATGCAATTTATAGCGCGGAATCCGCTCCACTGGCATGTTTAAATAGCGCCTCAAACGGTTTACATATGCCTCAGGAGGTAGCTCCCGTAAAACTTCAGCAAATTCGGGTGACTCTGACGCAGAAAGATCGGCACTATGACGGCTTGCAACGGCTTGCATACGATGTGTATAGTTGCAATAGTGGCGCATATGCGTGCAATATGGCCAATCAAATTCGTATTACATCATTCATTTGTTTTTTAAGCAAAATGGCCTATAATTGAGGGGGATACGGGTAGTAATTTAGGGGGGATAGGGATATCAATTGACAACTTAATTCTCATAAATCACTTCTGAATTTGATTTCTTTTCGTTATTATGTGGAGCACAAGTACGCTGCTGATTGCAGCTGGAATTGTTTCGTAAACAAGTGGAGATTTTAGTACGCTGCAAGAGCAGCTGGAATTGTGGTGGAGTCAAGTTTGAAATCGAAAACATTAGCATCGATAACCTGACTACCACCATCGCGCCCAGCCTTCCAACTTTCGGAGGGGGTACTCCGCGGACCACCACTCGAGTTCTGGTCCGATCGTCCGCTGTAAGCAGACGACCGGTCGTCATCAGAACCCACTTGGTCTGATTGTTTAGTGTCAATCTCACCTTGTGTACCCGATGGAATGGGCTAGTTACACACTCGGTGGATAGGGATCGCAGATTGGATCGAAGCGGTCTTGAATATAGAAGACCGATCTGGGTAGGTATCTCTGGGGCGGAACTCTTCACCCCAGACACAAACAGACCAAAAACACTTCCAAGAGATAATTTCCAATAGGTTGATCGTCCAAACGATCAAGACCTGACCAATACGAAATAGTAGAGGGTAGACCGACCGTTCCGGTCTAGTTCCTGACCAATACGAAATAAGACCAAAACCGGTCTAGTTTCCAACCAATATTAAAACAAGCCAATATGTCCACGTAAAGACCCAATATGCTCGTGAAACTCCACAAACGATATCTCCACTCCAAGACCAATCCAGTGAATAGCACGTTCCAAACGTACTTGAGTTGAGGTATTGAGATCGCCAAATCGTACTCCCGTCGAGGGACTTCCGGTGGGTCAAAGTGCGCGTGCGGCGCGTCCAGACCGGGTATAATGGGTGAGAGGGGATAATTCGACCCTCTGCCCCCAAACACTCCGCGGCTGGCGGAGGCGACTAGCGTACAATAAGGGAACAACGGCGACCCCTAGCTGTGTTGTGAACCAAGACTTTATCAGCCAAATCCACAACTAAAAGCCTCTTACTTGGAAAAACCACAACCAAGAAAACTACTACCCTATAGTCCCTAAATGTACCCACACAAAAATATGTAAAATAACCAAAGTCGGGTGACTCACCAAAACTTGCGTTCTTGACACTTCTTGAGTCTGATAGGCTGAAAATCCCCCTTGTTTGAGCCAATCCGAAATTAGACCAAATGCCTTGACGAAACTTGACGAGAAGTGTGCCAAATTTTGGGGACGCTTCTCCACAGCCGCCCCTGAGTCAGACCGTGTCGCACAACGACAACCGTCTGACCTCGTCCATCAAATTCAGTTGAACCTCGGTCATTCAGACTTTTCCGACATGGAGCAACCATCTTCTTCATCCGTTCCAGGTACTTGCACTGCTGGACTTGACCTTCTTGTATTTCCTTAACGACCGTTCTTGTAGGCACCTCGCATACCACGTCATAGCATGTCACTTCGCCCGTCCGGTCGGTCCGGTCTGGCAGCTCCCATCGTTCTACTGCTCCTCAGACATCGGCAGGGCATCAGACCGGGACCGACGCGCAGTTGCAAGACGCGCTTGAAGAGAAAGCACGTCTCCAGAAGCATATTGCTCAACAGGCGACACAACGTAAGCATGCATGTCCGGTCTTCACCTTGGACCTGTTCTAACCTTCGTTTGTCTTCAGCCCGTATACCTCCAGCCCGTATACCTCCTGGTATCAGCAAGGCGATCAATGCCCTGCTTGCCGCCGATCGGCAGTCGAACACGCATGACCTCCAGCTGCGTCCGGTTTTGACTGGGCTCATAAACGCGCGCAATAGGTTGACCCGCTTGGAGGCTCATCAGCTTCATCTTCGGGAGCAGCTTGTGCTGGTCCAACAGCAGCAAGCAGAAGACCTGCTTGACCAGACCACGTTGAGCATTCAAAGCGACGATCTCGAGAGGCGCCTCACTGAGCTCCGAATTTCGATTCAAGACCAGACCGAGGAGGTCCGGTCTTGTGAACGCAAGTCGAACGATTGGACGCAGGCAGCAACCGGTCGTCGGGCGGTATTTAAAGAATGTCATCAGCGCTTGGTTGACCTGTTGCGGCCTCGTCGGCATCCTGTTGCTGCATCCAGCGTAGACCGGTCTGCGTCGTCCGCCTTGGTGGACCTACACCGGGACCAAGACCAAGGCCGTTCATTGGCCGAAATTCTCCAGCCCGAAATTCCACACAAATCAAAGAAGCGCGCGGACGCGCCGGGTAGATCCAGGGCGCGGGGCATAGCGCGCGACCCTGAGCTCGAAGGGAAGCGTGCGGTGCCCCATAAGCGAGCCAAGACGCAGGCGCTTCTCGTGGGCCCAAGATTGGACGAGGATGACGACAGTAACATCTCCAAAAATCAAGCGCCCTCGACCGCCGGTGCTGACCGTGCCAAGTATTCAGAGGTCTAGTCCTGGGATGACTCCGGCGAAGACTCCGGTGATTCGGAGTTTGCTGTCCCCATCCCAACCAAGTTGCGAACAAGTCCACATGAAAGTTTTGTTCAAGTTGCATCGACTTCGGAGCAGACCAAGAAGACCGGTCCGCATGGTGGCGTTTCACCACCTCATACGTCGACAAATTCAACACCTACGGTCTTGCCTGGGACGTCCAAGCTCCACAAAGATGTTTGTTGGCCAACGTGGAAATCGACAGTTCTTCCCTTCCGCCACGAACGCGTGAGGATACTTTGCCGTGGTCGCCAGGGCAGATCGGTTGTTTTCGCCGGTCCACCATGACCAAGCAGCTCCTGGCCCGGTCTTTCTCTCGTCCAGACCATTGGCTTTTCCCGCCGGCGAAGAAAGTTCCTGCCGCGTCGGAATGGCGGCCGGACTTGATCACGTCGGCACAGATCTCCTGCTTGTACGCAGACGAACCGTGGAAGATTTTCGAGCATCCCAAGCTGGGGTTCATCTTCCACTCGACTCCGTGGGCCAATGCTTTCATGAGTCGGGTGAAATATTTTAACAAGACTCACGCTCAAGCCATCTGGGAAGCATCCCACTATCTGGTGCTTCCCCCTGAACGAGTTCGGCAAGACCCTGGCTTGGCGACCATCCAGAACAAGCGCAAGCGGCGTTGGATCAGAGCGGGTGAGTCCTGGCAGTCCCTGTGCCAATATGTTTTGGACGGGATGCTGGCCCACGAGTGCGACGTCGATGTGTTCTTATATCCAGTTGTACTTCATATGCCGCGGCGTCGCGTCGAGAAGACCCGGCTGCTGGCTGACGGTGGCACATGGTACCCCGGTCTTGGGTGCA
>CM047580.1:9277113-9443100 GCA_026184515.1 Peronosclerospora sorghi
TATACGACGATGTGTGCTCCGACGATAAGTCGCTGTATCAGGCTCCAGCTGCCGCTAATAACTCATCGGAGTTGGAGGTCGGTGTCGAGCGGAAGACCATGGGGCCAAACCAGACCCCATGGGAGCATAAAAAGGACGTGCGGCAGCAAGGGGCTGCATGCCTGTCGGGGCCCCAAGAGCCCCCACAGGCTTCAGTAACCCAAAGGAGGACACCAACACGTTGCCCATGACCCAAGTCGACGTCCAAGCAATGTTTGAAGCAATGATGGAGCGTTTCTTGGGAGATCGATGCCGATCGCCTCCGCGCCCACATGCCCAGGACCGATCTGCCCGGCAAAATGTCAATATTTGCCGGGATGTGGATATGGAGTCAGTGGCATCAGCGGATAAGGCTATCCGAGGTGGTAAACCAGTTGGAAAAGGAAGACGCAAGCCGCAGCCAGACCGACCGCGCAAATCGAGCAAGAATAGCGATTACGACATGGAGTCGGTCGGCGATCCGGGTGACCACTATGGGTCAGACGGTGCAGGGGCGGGCAGAACGCGTAGCGGCTAACCTAGCCTCTACTACCGCATTTGATCTCGGATCTGCCGCGATCCCACGTATTCGTATGGCCGCGACTACGGACCTCAAGGACTTTACTGGTAAGGACGCCGACGAAGCGAAAGCCACGTCGTGGTTTGGTCGGGTCAAGTCTGCTTTCTTACGGGATCAGACACCAAAAAATGAACGGTGTCTGATCTTCAGGGATCTGCTGAAAGGACCGGCTGCGAACTGGATACAACAGTTGGGTCGGGATGTCCGATCTGACTGGGATCTGCTATGTTCAGAATTTGAGGGACAGTACTGCAACTCCGGATTTTCTACCGCCATAAAGTATCACCATATGCAGAAGCGGGGAGACGAGACGCCGATCAAGTATTTGCACCGCCTGAACATGGCCGCAATTCGCGCCGGAATAGTAATCAAGGAAGGCAACCCGCCGACCGGTGCCGCTATGGAGCACGTGGGTCACTATATTTGTACCCTTGATGACCAAGAGCTGGAAGATCAGCTCACTCTGCTGCGCCTTAAGGATGTGACGGAAGTGGAGCAGACGTTGCGAACGCTGCAACACTCGCGCAGTATGAGGGCGAAGGTCGCCGTTGGATCGGGTCGCTAGACTCAGACCGACCCTGTGAAGAGGCCCTTAACCAGATCGGTCCGTGCTGTCAAGGCGATTGTGACTGAAGACAGCACTGGGCCGGATGAGGAAAGTAGCGGCCTGTACAGTCGGGAGTCGGATGAGTACCAGTGTCGCCACGTTTTCATCACGGAACCTGCCCCAAGAACCATATAGGCGCCTAACGAGGCAGATCGGAAGGGCAGTAGCGGGAACAAGTCCGACCCGGACCTACCTCGCAAGAAGTGTTCTCACTGCGGGTCGAGCAAGCATGATGGTGGGGACTGCTGGAAGAAGTTAATATGCAAGAAGTTCAAAGACGCGGTCACCCCACCGATCACTGCCTCTTCGTGTGTAAATCATGTGGAGAGATCCACGAGGCCGGCCAGTGCAAGATCGAAGAGTTCTTCAATCTAATGCGCAAGTGGTATGTGCCAGATAAGCACGCGGGGATGCTTCCACCTCACGTCGAAAAGATGTTAAACTAGAACGCTCGCCAGGTTGGAATCTGGATCGAGCATAGCGATCTACGTTTGGCATCTATGCATATGTCGGCAAGGAGAATAAAACCGACAATACATGTTCTGTTCGCAATTGCGTCGATCGGGATCATCCGGTCTACAATCTCACGACCGATGAATATTCCCGATCGAAGGTGGTCATGCAGTTGGATTTTCTGCCTGGGGAGTCTCGCTGATACTGGAAGTATCATGCTCCCGACAAATGCTTTAAGCAGGCGAAAGCCTGTGGTAAGATTAACAGCCAGAAGGCGACGATGTTGTTCGACTCTGTTGCCGAAGTCTCGATTATCGACTCCTCCTTTGCTCGTAAGGTCGGATGTCGTATAGACGATACCAAGATACAAGAATGCGTTGGAATTGGGGAAAATTCTTACATGACCGAAGGAAGGACGCGCGTGAAGATCACCCTATCGGGTTCGTTGGTCTACTTCTTCTTCAGCGCTTGGGTTGGAAAGATGGACGGTCAGGATGCCCTGCTAGGCATGGATTTTATGGAGCCGGCGGGTATTCGCCTAGATCTGTCTCATGGAGTGCTTACACTCCCGGATGAGGTCCAGAGCCAGTTAGTTGGTCGGCGGCCCCTATACGGATCACACACCGATCTGGTCAGGTGGGATCAAGATGTCACCATTCCAGTAGGCCAATCCGATGATACCCCGGTCGATAAATGTTTTCGATCAAGGAAGTTATGGGTGACCAGGGGCGACCGGTGGGTGCCGACCTTTGTGAAGAGCTGCGGCCGGTTTAATTACGTTCGACTCACTAATATCGGTTACAAGCCGCTTACGCCCGACAACAATACTATTGTTGTAATGTGGATAGTGGAAGGGAAGGTGTCAAGAAAGGCGGGGTTCGTCTCGATCTGATCGAGACGGTATGTCGAGTGGCAAAACTTGGCATACCAAGCGACCACCGATATGGTCAGCGATGATGGACCGGTGGAAGAATATACCTCACCTATGATGGAACGACCCAGCTATGTAACCCCAAAGAGGATGTTGGTTCGAAGAAAGGCACCGCAGTCGCCGGACACGGTGGACCATCAAGCAGATGAGCCAAGGTTCGTCAACATGGTGGTTTCACAAGAACAGGCAACAGAGGAGCCGGAAACAAAAAAAGAAAAAAGGGAACATGGGATTGCTGGGGCGGACCACGATGGCGCGCCTAAGAAGATCGATGTCGTTGAAGATCAGCCCGCCGATCGGGAACAGCAGTGTGCAACCGATCGGTACGGTTTGGGTGATATTGCCCCGGAAGACGATCAAGTTTGTATACATGAGGGCGGGGATCAGTACATTCAGGAGCTGGAGATCTAGATGGAAGCCCTCCCTGAAGTGTCTGCCGATCCGCCCGAAGTCAACTTGGACGATCTACAAGTGGGCGATCGAGATGTCTACAGCCCCGACCAGATCAATCAGCTTAAGAAGATCATCTGGAAGAAGAAGCATCTGCTGATCGGGAAAGGCAATGCCTTACCCTCTGCTGCTCGCGGGGCGATCTTTGACATCGATTTTGGTGATGCCAAGCCGATCGCCCAGCGATGCCGACGTGTGGCGCCACAGTACCGCAAAAAGCTGTCTGATTTTATTAAAGGACTGTTGGTTACAAGATTATTAAGCCGTCGACCTCGATGGGCCTCGCCGATCGTGATTGTAATCAAGAAGAACGGCTTCGACATCAGGTTGCGTATCGATTATCGGTTGGTAAATCGGTTGACCAATCTTATGGTGTACCCGATGCCGCTGATCCGCGATCTAATAGAAGACCTTGACAAGACCCTGTGGTATTTCTCACTAGACATGGCAAGTGGATTTTGGGTGGTTTCGATGACCGATCGAGCTCGCGAGATCTCCGCATTTGTTACGCCGTTCGGTCTGTTCGAGTGGAACCGTATGCCGTTCGGGTTGAAGAACGCGCCCCAGATCTACCAGAGGCTGATCGACAACGCACTGTATGGACATTTCAAGATCAGCACCGATCAGGACCTCACCAAAAATTATGATGTGTTTACAGAGGGTGAACCTGACCGGGAAAGTAGACCGTCCGTTCTGGGAAGGAGATCGTATATCGACGACATTCTGATCCCTGCCTCGTCATGGAGCGATCTGTGCGAGAAGGTCGAACGTTTGTTGGAGACATGCGATCGCTGGAACCTGTCGATCAGTGCTGTGAAAAGTTATTAGGGAATGTCCAAGTCGCCTATTTGGGTCATATGGTGTCGATCAGTGGGCTGGAGGCCAATCCCAAAGATCTGGAATCACTGAACAGCCTCCCGTTTCCCAGATCGCTGAAGGCAATGCAGTCCTTCTTGGGAAGCCTAAATTACTACAGCCGCTTCATTGAAGACTTTGCGATTTACGCGGCCGTGCTGTACGAGCTCCAGGAAATCGACTATCATATGTTGCGCGAAAAAGATCGGGCAACTTTACCGGAGGGCAGCGACTCTGATCTGCCCGCAGATTGTCCGCAAGTGGAGGCAGAGGATCACATGAGGCGTGCAAAGGCTGCCTTCGGTATGCTAAAGGCCAAGATGGCGACGGCACCGATTCTCAAGCACTTCGATCCGGATAAAATGCCGATCGTCATTGTGTATGCTAGTAAGTGGGCCATTTCGGCCACTCTAGTACAAGAACATGATGAAGTGTACCACCCGGTCACTTTTACGATCCGGACGTTGAAGCCGAACGAAGTCAACTATGGGATCGTCGAAAAAGAATCTCTGGCTTTACTACGGATTTTGGATGTGTGCTATAACCTGCTGGTCGGCCGACCTATAAGGGCCCTATGAAGAAAGTAGACATTGTCCTGGCTGTTATCAGCCAATGGGATGGACGGTCGACTCGGCAGATGGTCAGCGATCCTGTCACAGTGGTCCCTCGAGTTCGTCAAGTGCACCAAGGGAGAGGAAGAGATATTGGGCACATTGGCTGCCAGTATCACCCCTCTGTCTGAAGTGGATGAAGCTCTGATGGCGATTTCCCCAAGGAAGCAACCTCGACAGTAATCTCACGGCCGCCACCGATCGTCGATCGGGATGAGGAACTCCTGGTCTTGAGTTTCGACGGGTCGGCTAGCGTGAAGAAGAAGGTCGGCTCCTATAGTGCAATACTGTGGAAGTTACCACAATGTTCTATAGTAGCAGCCGCCCCGATTTCACGCCGGACATAACGATCAACGAGGCGGAATATCGAGAACTCCTTCTATGTCTCGATCTTCTGTCATCACAGAAGAAAGGTCGGATCATCATATGTGGTGACTCCAACCTAGTGATAAGGCAGATCATCGGGGAGATCGACTGCAAGTCACCACGGCTGAAGTTGTTAAACGATCGGGTGATGAAGGCGCTGAAAGACTATCCCAACCACGAGCTATTGCAGGTGAAACGGGATTGTAACAGAAGCGCCGACCACCTCGAGACCCAAGCCATGCGGGACCAGATCGGGGTGACGATCGCCGAGGAGCCGTTCTACTCGAACTTATGGACATAAACAGGTTCCCGGAGTTGATCAAGCCCAAGGACAGCCCCGATTAGGTACATGTGATGGCGGCGACTAGATCGCGAACGCAGAAGTCTCGCCGATCGTTCCCGAAGGGAAGGCTGAGTGAGAGCGTTGTGCAACAGCTAAGGGCGGAACGGATCCTCAAGGCTCAGGACGAAGAAGAGTGGATCGTCAACCTGAAAGCATGCATGCGCGGTGAATTAGCCAAGTTGACGAATGATCAAGCGAAAGAGTGTTCCAAGATCGCGGACAGTTACGATGTGGATGACAACGGATTGCTATATTACCGCCGTGATGTTGACCAAGACAGTGCCGATCGAGACCGACTGGCGAAACTGGTGATCCCTAAGTTGCCACAGCCGGATATCCTTCATAACTACCATGTGAGTCTAGAAGGAGGACATCAGGGCGTAGGCAGGACATATCACAAGATCAGGTCCCACTTTCACTGGAGAGGACTTTTTCGGAGTGTGCAGAAATATGTGGGCTGTTGCACAGATTGTGAGACCGGAAAGAGCAGACCGAAAATCAAGGGGCGATCGCCCGGGAATATCGAGGCTATTTACCCTTTCCAGGTCATAGCAATGGATCACATACCGTTGCTGCCCAGATCGACGCGCGGAAATACTGAGATACTGATCTAGTACGACCTTTTCACTGGTCTGGTGATCGCAAAGGCTAGTGCATCCCGATCTGCGGAGCAGATCGCCCAGAGTTCCGAGGAATGCGTGCTCAGAAGGTTCGGTGCCAGCAAAGTTAACAGACACGATCAGGAACCTCGTTTTATGGCCGAGGTGTTCCGATCGTTCAATAACATGCTGGGCCAGAAGCAGAGCGCGACGATGGCATATTGCCCGCAAGCGAACGGATCGGCTGAACCCATGGTGAAGACAATCACAAGGGCGATCAAGATGTATGTGGCCGATCCGGACCAACGTGACTGGGACGAGTATGAAGAGAGACTGGTATTCGCACTCAACTCTTTAACCGATCGGGTCCGAGGAGAGACGCCTTTCTATCTGGCGTATGGATGGGCCCCTCGATCGACACTTTAAGCGGCGATACCGATCGGCTGCACTCGGACCCGCGATCACGATGCCCGTCGTTGGCGTATTCAGGTCCAGAAGCATTACCAACATGCGAAAGAAGTCTTCAACAAAAAGTTGCGTCAGGCCACACAAGATCGGGCAGATCGGAATAACGATCAGGTCCAACCTCATGGTATAAAACCAGGGGCGAGGGTATGGTTATACCTCGATCGGGTCAAGGAAGGCTATGCGAAGAAGTTGGCTCATATGTCGCACGGTCATTTCCGTGTATCAGAGCTGATCGGTGAGCATGCTGCCCGTCTGATCAGGATCGGCACGGATTATAAAGTTTTTCCGATCGTGCACGTGTCCAACTGAAGCTGGTCAGAGAATTCCCCGATCGGCCTAAAATGCCCTGTCTGGTGGACGAAGCGGAGAGGTTTGATTTTGATGAGGTTATGCTGCCGGAGGACAGTAGGGAAAGGCCATTAGAAGAGGAAGGATTTGACGTGGAAAAGGTGCTGGATGTCCGATCGGTCAAGAAGACACGTTTCGGTCGCACCCACCGAGAATATCTGGTCCGCTGGAAGGATCATGACGAAGAAATTTGGATCGACGAACTCGATCTAAATTGTGGGGCACTGGTACGAGAGTTCAATCGAGAACGAGTCAGTCGGAATCGCTTTTGCAGTGATGCAGACTCATGAAGACGAAGATCAAGACACACAGTAGCACCGATCAGTATATCGATCGGTGTGAATATGTGTAAGGTCTGAATTATTGTGAATTTGTGATGAACTGTGATGAACTGGAGTAGTGGAGTGACGAACGTGGTGATGATTTTCGAGACGTGGATGGAAACTGTATATGATAACGTGTTGGTGCAAGTTTGGAGAAAGTGATGAAATTTGGTTAAGTGATTGGATGATCAGGAATGTGAAAAGAATGATGACATGTATTACTAATTATCTGGTCAGCTAACTGCTACATCAAGGATCATTATCGCCCCACAGACGGCCGATAGTCAGCGCTGGATGGTCATCGATCTGGTTGTGGTACTGATTGCACTAGGGCTCCTTCCGATCGATCTGGGCCAAAGCGTCCTTGAGGTCGGTGACCGGATCGTCACAATGAAGACCGGGATACCAGGCGCCGTCGTTAGCTAGCACCCCGGCTTTCTCAACCCGACGCTTGGCCATATGGAGAACCACAGGATACAAGAAGATATCGAGGTCGCATTCGCGGTCCAGCATCCCTCCCAGAACAAGTTGGCATAGGGTCTGCCAGGCCTCGCCTGCCTGACTCCGGCGCCTCTTTCGGTTTCTCTGGGACAAGATCAGGCCTTGATCATGTTGCACTCGACTAGGAAGCACTAGATAGTGCGTAGACTCCCAGATCGCTTGGCTGTAAGTTTCGTTGAAAGCCTTCACTCGACCTAGGTGTCGTAAAGCGTGTTATAATTGGGCCCAATAACGGGCCTTATTATAAGGCCTTATTATAGGGCCTTATTGTAGGGACTTATTATAGGGCCTTATTATAGGGCCTTATTATAGGGCCTTATTATAGGGTCTTATTTAGGGGGGGCGATTACGGTCAGAATCGGTACGTAATCGTAAAGGATTGTGGGTACCACGGCGTATACAGTTGCGTGTACAACCGTGGTGCACATAGTCAGGACATAGACAGGGCATAGGAAGATGGGAAGATTACGTACAGGTATTCCGCGAACATCGACGAGCGGCGACGAACGACGGACAAATCAGGTCGACTGGTCGACGGAGGACGCTGGAGCGGGTAGTTCTGATTGGTGGATATTAGGAAATTGGTAGCTCTTAGGATTTAATCAATAATAAAGTTCTCCTTTTGCGTTCGATCCAGCAGATCGTTTTAGGGACGGAACCTTTGCGCCTCCCTCACTAGTATATACCTCTACGTCCCGGGCGGGAGCACTTAGTGCATTTTTGGCCCACCGGCAGACGTAGAGTGTTGGGAACTCACTCCGTAACTCGGCCCGCTGTGTCAGCGGTTCTTCAGTAAAGGTTTTTTGGTTTTGAGAGTGTGATTGAGCAGTGCTCTCACCTCTCCACGTTTGGTTCGCGTTTGGTCCCTAGAGTTCGGCTGCTGTAAGCACCCCACGGGAACTCTAGGTGGATAAAGCAAAATTTACCCCCCTCCTCGTAGGTCTAGACTAGGAATACATATATTTGGGTGTTCCTTTAGCTGTTTGAAGACTCAGAGGCTCCGTGATCGGGCAGTGAAGACTTCCACTGCCTGATCAAGTACCCCCTTCGCCGATCAACACCTGATCGACACTCTGCAACTCGTGATCCGCGATCAACAACTCGCAGACCGCACCAACTTGTACCTGAGCGACGTTTATCACCTGATCAAGCCTGATCAAGTCTGATCACCGCTGATCAACTACTTTGGTGCCTGATCAAGCCTGATCACAGCTGATCAACGACTTTCGGTGCCTGCCCGAGCCTGATCACTGCTGATCAAGCCTTTTCGCAGCTGATTTGAGCTCGATTACACCGGATCATGTCTGATCAGCACCTCGATCGACTCATTACAAGTTCCCCAATCTTGCATCAAGGAATTGCCGTGTCTACATCCCCGCCACCTGGAGAGCGACCCACGCCTAAGCCGTCGGGTACACAAGGTGAGCAGAAACACAAGCAGTCAAGGACAACCGGAGGACCCCCTTCGTTGGTCGGCAGTCCGGGAGCTGTGGTAACGCCTGATCAAGCATCAGAAGCTTTGATCAGCCGCTCCACCACAATGGTGCGCGTGCCCGGATCTTTGGGCGACGCGGGATATCACCGCGATTCTACGCAAGATGGCGCTGATGCGGACGTGAAAACGGAAGCGGAAGCAGAAGTGAAGATAAAGGTGGAAATGGAGGAGGTGGTTGTGACGACGGAAGGCAGTTCGCCGTCGCCATGTCTGAAGAAGGAAGGAAATGCTGATCATCAGGACCTGGGGGGGGTATCTTGATGAAATAAAGGAGAAGCCTCAACCACCTCCCGAGGCTCCTTCGGGAGCCCATGCGGATCATAACGCAAGTTATGATCCGCCAAAAATATGTGTATATAATGATCCGGATTGGGATCCGGTGGTGAAGTATTACAAGACCGACCAGCCGAAGGTGTTGATGAAGGCGCCTGGGTCGTAGAGCGACGAAAGTCGATCAAGTACACCACCAACGGATGCCGATATGGTGAGAACGTTTTACAGAAAGGTTTATAAAGTAAAACTGGAAGATTTCTTATTGACGAATTCGATCATGAGCCTACTTGGGGTCATGATCAGCGGGAAGCTGAACGGACCAGTCGATCAGCCAGATACGGATGGGAGGGATAATATCACGATCATAATGAGGCTAGCAGGCATGATTAAGCAGGCATGTCATACGAAAGGCTCCTACGATGCTGAAGAGGTGTTTGATCAGGATCCAGAAGATCTGTCAGAAGCTACCCAGCAGTTGTTTCATCTATTGCTACCTATCGTGGGTCAAACCACTAAGTTGGAACCCTCGCACTCTCCGTTGAAGATTGAAGCAAGTCCGTCAAACAACGCAGCAGAACACACGGGATCATCTTGCTACGAATCTGCCCCTTTTAAAGGCGATGAATTTGAAGCGGAGTCGAGTAGTGCCGGGAGTATAGAGCCCAAGATCACCACAATGACAGTATGCCAGAAGGATAAATCCAAGTTTTCGGCTATCAAGATGGAACGTTAATCGATCAAAGCAGAAGATTATCAAGTATCGCAAATCCCACAGCTGCAGACATCCTTTGATAAGGCTATGGAGAAGTTTCTGGATGAAGAAAGACGCAAGCTGAATCCGGGAGTCGTCGGCGGAAAAAACCGCCAGCTAAAGATTGGAAGAGCGGCGTCGATCAAGGACGTTGACATGGAATCTGTGCATTCAATGCGTCAGCAGCACTCGAAGCCAGAAAGATCGGCAACGGTCAAGGACGTTGACATGGAATCGGTATATTCGTTCCATGATCAACGATCCCAGAGCGAGTACATTGACCCAGATGAGCCGATCACACTACCATGACGAGCCACCGTTGCTTCCGCACATACAGGGATGCATGATCAATAGACGATTCCCAGGATTCGGATGTCTGCGATCAGTGATCTAAACGAATTTTCGGGAAAGGAAGGGGATGAAGATCAAGCGCGGAATTGGATTAGTCGCCTCAAGTCAACATTTATGCGGGATCAAGCTTCTGATCCTGAAAAGTGTCTAATACTAGGCGATTTACTAAAAGGACCAGCGCGCAATTGGCATCGCCAGCTGAGTAGAAGAACTCGATCAAGTTGGATGAGTTTGAAGTGCAATATTGTGGAAGTGGACAATCGGCATCCCGCCAGTACTATTATACGAAGCAGCGATCGGATGAAAGCCCAATCGAATACTTGCACCGGTTGAATGTGGCGGGATTGAAAGCCAAGTTGACGATCACGGATGGATCGTCCACGACTTTACGTGAACATGTACAACATTTCTTGGATACATTGGCCAATCGCAAGCTCGCTGATCAACTGGCGCTTTTGCGGTTGGACACCGCGGCAGACCTGGAAGAGACATTGCGGGCGTATGCACGTAATAGGTGGTACCAGCCAACGGCGGCCGTAGGTACCAGCCGATTCCGCCAGAAATTCGGCGATGATCGGGCACCGGCCCCAGCGCGAAAGCCCAAAGCAGTACGCGCGATCAAGGTGTCGTCTGGAAGTGAAGAAGCAAGTGCCGACGACAGTGGAAGCGATGGAGATCAGCGCCGTTACATGATTGCTGCTATACGCGACCAACCAGGGGCGCTCGATCAGCCTAGCGAGTCCCGATCGGGTAATAGAAGTGATTCAAGTGCAGTCGATCAAGGGGCGGTGAAGAAATGCAGTCATTGTGGGTCGATCAGGCACGATAATCTTCGTTGCTGGAAGCGCCTGACCTGTCTCAAGTGTGGCAAGAAGGGACATCCGACCAATCATTGTTTATATGTCTGTCGAGCCTGTGGAGAAGTTCACGATGCGGGCAAGTGCCCTATGGAAGAGTTTTACAACCGCATCCGCCAGTGGTACAATCCCACCAAGCATGCTGGAATGCTGCCCAAGGAAGCTGAAGATTTGCTAAGCTAGGACGCTCGCCAGGTTGGAATCTGGTACGAGACGAGCGTTCTGGTTGGTGTATTTTTGCATATGTGGATAAGAAGAGGGATGATCAAGCAGCAGAAAGAGATAATGATAAATGTGATCAGCCTGATTTACCACACTTGGCTAATTTCCATATCGATGAGTTTTCTCGGTCCCCGGTGATCATGGAGGTCGATCTACTTCCAGGTGAATCGCGCGGATATTGGAAATACCACTCGCCAAAGAAATGGTTTGAACAAGCCAAAGCTAGTGGTAAAATCAATAACGAACGTGCCACGCTATTATTTGATTCTGTTGCTGAAGTGTCGATCATCGACTCAACCTTTGCTCGTAAGGTGAGTTGTCAGATCGACACGAGTCAGACGCAAGAATGTGTCGGCATTGGAGAAAGTGCATACCTCACGGAAGGGCGCACTAAAATCAAGATTACGCTAGCAGGCTCGTTGGTCAATTATTTCCATGCATCGGTGGGCAGACTTGTTGGCCAAGATGCTATATTGGTTATGGATTTTATGATACCAGCTGGTGTTCGATTTGACATCGCCCACGGTGCACTAAGTTTGTCTGATGAGATGATCATCCCATTGGAGGGGCGCCGACAGCTGTGTGGATCGAGTGGTAATTATATGAAACTCAATCAGTACGAACAGATCCCAGTAGGTCGATCTGCCGAGGTTCGAATTTATGACCAGCGATCTCGAAAGTTGTGGATTACTCGTGGAAAAGATTGGGCCCCCACTATCACTAGGGGCGTGGGAAATTTGCGATACCTGCGTCTTACGAACGTCGTTGATCATCCGATCATCGTGCAAGATGAGACGATTTTAGGTATCTGGATGAACAAAGATGATGTGCCCCGTCGCCCTGGATTTGTTTCGATAGGGTCTAATCGTTACAAGGAGTGGCAAAATCTCGCGTATCAATCGTCTACCGATTCCGTGAATGACGATCAAGAAAGTGTCGATCAAGGTCCTCTAGTTGAGAAGAGGGAGTATCCTACTCCTCGAAGTATTTAGTACGCCCTACGGACCCGATCGCCACATCTGTGGCATGGGTAACCGGAGGGCCGCAAAAGGTGCAAATGGTGCAAGCGCGGTGCAATCAGGAGCCGGAGATGAAAGGTCCGACCCCGGAGCACGGAGTTGAACAACCTACTGCAAGAGATACGTTTATTCAAGACACGCGCGATCACCCTGTCTCAGCCGATCCTAGCGAAGTTGGTGTAATCCCTATCGATGATCAAGTTTGTTACCATGAAGGTGGAGATTTGTATGTGTAGAACTGGAGAAGCAGCTTGCTATGTTGCCCGAAGTATCTGCAACCACCGAAGAAGTAACTAGGGACGACTTGCTAGTCGGAGACCCCTTGGTCAACTCACCAGAAGAAATTAATCAGCTTCGCGATATAATTTGGGCGAAGAAACATCTGTTGATCGGAAAGGGGAGCGCACTACCTCCTGCTGCACGTGGAGTTGTTTGCGATATCGATGTAGGCAATGCGCGCCCGATCACCCAAAAGTGTCGGAAGGTGGCTCCACAATTTCGCGAGAAGTTATCGGCTTTGATTAAAGGGCTATTGGCTACCAAGATCATTCAACCGTCTACGTCACCCTGGGCATCACCT
Organism: Peronosclerospora sorghi; assembly: GCA_026184515.1. Lineage (NCBI taxonomy): Eukaryota > Oomycota > Peronosporomycetes > Peronosporales > Peronosporaceae > Peronosclerospora > Peronosclerospora sorghi. The sequence goes on from CM047580.1 coordinate 9,290,115, forward strand.
ATAGTGATCATCGTGAAAAAGAACGGGATTGATATTCGCCTATGTATCGACTATCGCGCGGTGAATCAACTCACGCGCCTGATGGTGTATCCAATGCCCCTGATCTCTGAACTACTCGAAGATTTGGATAAAGCGCTGTGGTTTTGCTCTTTGAATATGGCGAGCGGGTTTTGGGTCGTATATATGACCGATCGAGCGCGTCAGATTTCGGCGTTTGTCACTCCGTTTGGATTGTTCGAATGGAATAGGATGCCTTTTGGCCTAAAGAATGCTCCGCAAATCTACCAGCGGTTGTTGATAACGCATTATATGGGTATCTCAAGGTTAAGGACGGTGCTGACGAATCGGATGATGTATTCACGGTGGGAGAGCCCGACCAAACACCGGGCCCGTCTCTACTGCAGCGGCGATCATATATCGATGATATTTTGATCCCGGCACCTACCTGGGCTACCCTGTGTTACAAGATGCATCGTTTGTTGTAGAAGTGTTATCAGTGGAATTTATCGATCAGCGTAACCAAATCGTACTGGGGGCGACGCGAAGTTCCCTATTTAGGGCATCATGTCTCTAGCCGAGGTTAGGAAACAAATCCGAAAAATTTGGATGATCTGATTGATCTGCCTTTCCCTGGCACCTTACGGGCCGTGCAATCGTTTTTGGGGAGTTTGAACTACTACCGTCGGTTTATTGAAGATTTGGCGATCTACGCCGCTGTGCTCTACAAATTAAAGAAAACGGATTATCAAGTGTTAAAAAGCCGATCGTTGAGCAAGGAGAATATGGATCAGGAAGGTGATCGATTAATCAGGGCAAAAGTAGCATTCAGCATGCTGAAAGCGAAGATAGCGTCAGCTCCAACCCTGTGCCACTTTGATCAGAACAAAGCGCCAGTAATCGTGGTTTACGCCAGAAAGTGGGCGGTATCCGCCGCGCTGGTACAAGAACATGATTAAGTGTATTAACCCGTGGCATTCGCCAGCCGAACGTTGAAGAACGGTGATCTGAACTACAGCCCCGTCGAAAAGGAAGTTCTGGCGCTTCTACGGGTCTTGGATGTTTACTTCACGATGCTGGTAGGAAAGACGATCACTGTCTTGTCGTGTTTATCCACACTGAGATGGTTACTAACATCCAACGGGTTGGACGGACGATTGGGCCGATGGGCTGCAATCTTATCACAGTGGGACCTCGAGATCAAGAAATGTGTACAGGGAGAAGAGGAGGTACTAGGGGAGTTAGCTGCAAGTATCACTCCTCGCACCGAAATCGATGAGGCCCTGATTGCGATCGCACCGAAAAAACAACCGCGGCAGATGTTTGAAGTACCACCTCGTACGGTCGGAAAAGGCGAAGAACTTTACGTGATTAGTTTCGATGGATCTGCAAGTGTCAAGCGACGTGTAGGTGCGTTCGGCGCTATCGTTTGGAAATTACCGGGATGGAAGATTATGACCGCGGTAGCCGATCATGCGCCTGATATCACGGTGGATAAAGCGGAATACCATGGATTGCTTTTAAGTTTCGACCTACTGTCGAGATACCCCAAAGGAAGGACGATCGTGTGTGTAGATTCGAATTTAGTAATCCGGCAAATGCGCGGCGAAATAGAGTGTAAAGCTCCGCGATTGCAAGTGTTGCAACAGCGAGCGTTCAAACTCCTTCGCGAATGGTTGGATCATGATCTAGTGCATGTCAAAAGAGAGTGGAATAAGAGTGCAGATCACATCGCCACTAGGGCTATGCAGGGTGGAACAGGATTTGAAATCGATGATGTGAAACAGCTGGAGGAATTGACCGATCTCAACAGGTTGCTGGAAGTGATCACATGGAATGAAGATCCCACTACCCCGCAAGTACTATTGATGAAACAATCACGTAACCTACATCAGCCGCGACCGTCAACAGGGCCCGATATATCTATAGCCGGAATAAGGGCGGAACGGGTAAAAAAGGCACAGGACGAAGAGAAATGGATTCATGATTTGCGAAGTTATCTGTATGGTGACGTCTCACGATTGAACGCAGACGAGGTTAAGGACTGCGCAAAAAATGCTGACAGCTACGATGTCGATGAACAAGGATTGATGATCTACTGTGGAAACATGGCTAAAAGAAAAGCCAACGATGACAGAGATGATCAAGACGATCGGCACCTTTCGATTAAGCTGGTCTTACCCGATACCCTACATGCAGATGTCATCCATCACTATCATGTGAGCTTGGAAGGAGGACACCAAGGCATAGGGCGTACATATCAGAGGATCAGACGATACTTCCATTGGCGTGGCCAATTCCGAAGCGTACAAAGGTTTGTCGGCCAATGCGTAGATTGCGAGACGGGGAAAGGCAAACCTACGTTCAAGAGCATGTCGTCGGGGAATATCGAGGCTACGTACCCATTTCAAGTGATAGCCATGGATCATATTCCGTCACTACCCCGATCGACGGATGGAAATACTGAACTGCTGATTTGTACGGATCTGTTCACGGGTATGGTGATCGCGAAAGCTGGATCGTCACGCACAGCGCAGAAAGTCGCTGGAAATATGAAGAGTGTGTGTTTCGACGATTCGGGGATAGCGAAGTGATCCGGAACGATCGTGAACCAGGTTTTATGTCGGAAGTATTTCGCGCATTCAATAAAATCGTGGGACAACGTCAGAGTGCCACTATGGCATACCGTCCACAGGCGAATGGTAAGGCGGAGAGGACGGTGCAGACGATCACGCGAGCAATCAAGATGTATGTAGCAGATGCCGGCCAGAAAGATTGGAGCTTGTATGAAGAGCGGATGGTATTCGCGCTGAACTGAACCCCCGATCGTATTCGTGGTGAAACACCATTTTATTTGGCATATGGGTGGGACCCACGATCATCGTTGGAATAGACATTGCAACTGGGCGGAATTAGGCGTAAAGACCGGGATGCTCGCTGGTGGAGGATATAAGCTGCAAAAGGACTATCGTTACGCCCGTGATCTAGTGAGCGCTCTATTGCATCAAGCGGTGGCTGATCGAGCTGAAAAGCACAATGATCAAGTGAAACCACACAAGATCGAAGCTGGAGCAAGGGTCTGGTAATACCTTGATCGGGTGAAAGAAGGGTTCGCGAAGAAACTGGCGCACATGTGGCATGGACCCTTCAGAGTCGATGAGGTAATCGGTAATCATGCGGCGAGGCTGGTTACGGCTGGCACCGACTATCGTATGTTCCCAGTAGTGCATCTGTCCAAGTTGAAATTGGTCAAGGAATTTCCAGATCGCCCTACTACGGCACTAACAGCTGGGATAGAGGAGCGTTTTGACTTCGATGAAGCTTTGTTACCTGAGGACAGCTGGGAAAGGACGCTAGATCCAGATGAATTTGAAGTTGATCGTATCACCGATGTCCGATCAGGTCGAAAGACTAGATATGGAAGAACGTTACGCGAATATCAAGTTTACTGGAAAGGTTATGCTGAGCCGTCGTGGGTAGACGAGGCAGACTTAAACTGGGATGCTCTGATCAAGGACTTCGAGAGGAAAAGTATCAACAGACATCGGTTTGACGTGATGAAAGTGGATGAAGAGTCCAACTAATGCGTGATCGGCAGACTGGTCATGAATTACGATCGAAGAATTACCGATTGAAGAAAGATGATTGACGAAACTCACAATGGATGAAGAAGCGTAAATGGCTTGAGGTTATGTGTTTACGATGGATATTGCGAGACAAGGTGATGGAGTAAGGAAGATAAGACGACAGAATACCGGTTTATATCATGCATGGGGAAGTAAAGAAGCACAGTGGAAATGGCATGATAAAGATTGCTTTTGATTAAGAGCGGAACGATAAACTGATTAACTAGACCCAAAGAACTTGCGACGAATCCGAGGGATTTTACGGCCAGGGTGGTTTTCAGGGGAGGAACGATATTAAACCCGCCAAGGTTCAAACGTATCAACCTCCTTCAAAGCGTCCAATAGGGTCCGGTGTGGAGGGTCGGAGAGGAACCCTGGGTACCACGCCCCATCATCGGCCGGGGCATACTTCAAAGGACGGTTGCGAGCACAATGGGTGATCAACGGGTCCCGGAAAATGTCGAGATCACATCTTCCGTCGATCATCCCCCGCAGGACGAAATCCACGACCCTCTTCCAGGTCTATCCGGCACGACTTCTGCGTTGGCGGCGACTGTTGTAGTAATTCCGTAAGAAGTCATCCGTCTCGCGAAGGACGTTAGCGATAGGGAGATAATTCGTCGACCCCCAGATCGCCAGCGCGTGATGTTCGAGAAACGACCGGCACTTTGTCTCGAAGTCAGCGAACCAGACGACTGAGCGAAAAGAAAGGGGCGGCAACATGGTCATGAAAACGCCCCAAGGGCATTGGGAATACAGCAGCTCCACTTCCGGTTGGGTGATCAAATGACCGGACCATGAATCAGCTGGAGGGGCGTGCACTGCAGCCGGGAACAACCATCCTGCCGGTTGGGTCAAGTAGTCAAAGACCACTTGGGCCTTGACGTTACGCAGATAAAACCCACCAAGCTGATCCGGAGTCCACGGCAGGATGTAGGCGTCACTGGCGTCATCAGATACCGCAATCAATGTCCGGAAATCACCCGTACGCGGAAACAGAGACCCGGCCGTGACTTGATCAGGTAGACCCTCTCTCCCGAACTCGCTAACTGTAGGAGTGGAAGGAATGGAAGTGATCGTATCAGGAAATCCGCCTTCATCGTCTTGATCAGGACTTGGGGGATCATCATCTTCCGTCTTCGCCTCCGAAATAGGAGAAAGGAGGCGTGGCCGCTTCAACCGAGAGGAGGATCGAGAACGCCGAGTACGCCTTTTAGGCGAAGGGGCGGCGCGGCTGATCGAGTCGTCAGGAGAGGCGGTAAGGCCAGCTGGAGTTGTAACTTGATCAGAACCCGCCCAAAAGGGTGCGGATAACTGGTGCGATCTGCATCCGCAACGACATACCGGCCAACTGAGACTGAAGGTCCGAGTGGAACGAGCGTAACTGTGTGACTTCGCCCTGAACTTCCTGCACTTGATAGAGCAACGTGTCACGTTCTACGTAAACTTGATCGAAGCGGCATTGCATGGCGGAATGTTCGTTCTACAGCTGAGAATATGTGGCGTGCAGATCGTCCAGCTCAGTTTGGAGGTCAGACACTCCCTTGACCCGATCAGATAGTTCCTGCGTCGGGGTCATGATGGCAGTATACTCGTCCATCTTCAGGCAATTGGATTTGTTTTTCTTTCGAATGCGATGATACTGGTGTTTGCGCCTATCAACCTCGTCAGTGAGCCTGAGCACCTGTTCGAACAATCGCTGATTCCCAGAGGCAGCCCGATCGCGTTCTTCTTGTAACTTGGCTAGGCGCTGTTGAAGTTGATCCAACTCCCGTGTTTGATCAGCGATGGTGTCTTCATGCACCGATTTCAGATACCTATCACAGGCATGACGGCCTTCCAGATCCCGGATCTGTGCGCGTTGATCGACCATGAGTTTTTCTTGATCGGCCATAGCGCTTTCCATGGTCTTCAACTTGGTATGGAGATCATTGACGGTGGTGTCGACGAAATCACGCAATGGCTTGAGCTGTTCGAAGGCGTCCCGCTTGATCGCGACATTTCGCTCCACCACAGCGCGTTTGGCACGAGCGAGCAGCTGCCTAAGCATCGCGACCGTGTCTTCACTCATCGCAAGCGAGTCAGATAACCTGGCGATCTGATCATCACGCGCGTGTAGGGCCTCTTGCAAACTGTAAGCCCGATTGATAGCAGCGATCGACTGATCTGCTGCGGCCCGATCCAGGGCAGGAGTCTCGGTGGTGTTTGCCGGGGTGTCGTCCGTTATCGCTTGCATTATGGAAGTGCAGGAATGCCTGATCGAGACAGCTTGATCGCAGATGACACGGTTGGTGAAGGGTGATCGTTGGATCGCGAGGGGTGTACCACTAACGGCAACAACCTGATAGAACGGGACCTGATCGGCGGTAGAAAGGACAGGCAGATTGATGGGTGATTATCACCTGGCCGATGACGTCATGGTGGACAAGCCGACCAACGGTAACATGGTCCACGATATCAAACGGCATGATCGACCCTCACCCCAACCGCTGTACGGCTGGGACGAGGATCAGGTGCGGCTGTCGTAAAGCGTGTTATAATTGGGCCCAATAACGGGCCTTATTATAAGGCCTTATTATAGGGACTATTATAGGGCCTTATTATAGGGCCTTATTTAGGGGGGGCGATAACGGTCAGAATCGGTACGTAATCGTATAGGATTGTGGGTACCACGGCGTATACAGTTGCGTGTACAACCGTGGTGCACATAGTCAGGATATAGACAGGGCATAGGAAGATGGGAATATTACGTACAGGTATTCCGCGAACATCGACGAGCGGCGACGGACGACGGACAAATCAGGTCGACTGGTCGACGGAGGACGCTGGAGCGGGTAGTTCTGATTGGTGGATATTAGGAAATTGGTAGTTCTTAGGATTTAATCAATAATAAAGTTCTCCTTTTGCGTTCGATCTAGCAGATCGTTTTAGGGACGGAACCTTTGCGCCTCCCTCACTAGTATATACCTCTACGTCCCGGGCGGGAGCACTTAGTGCATTTTTGGCCCACCGGCAGACGTAGAGTGTTGGGAACTCACTCGGCAAATCCGCCCGCTGTGTCAGCGGTTCTTCAGTAAAGGTTTTTTGGTTTTGAGAGTGTGATTGAGCAGTGCTCTCACCTCTCCACGTTTGGTTCGCGTTTGGTCCCTAGAGTTCGGCTGCTGTAAGCGCCCCACGGGAACTCTAGGTGGATAAAGCAAAATTTACCCCCGTCCTCGTAGGTCTAGGCTAGGAATACATATATTTGGGTGTTCCTTTAGCTGTTTGAAAACTCAGAGGCTCCGTGATCGGGCAGTGAAGACTTCCACTGCCTGATCAAGTACCCCCTTCGCCGTTCAACACCTGATCGACACTCTGCAACTCGTGATCCGCGATCAACACTCGAAGACCGCACCAACTTGTACCTGAGCGACGTTTATCACCTGATCAAGTCTGATCACCGCTGATCAACTACTTTTGGTGCCTGATCAAGCCTGATCAAGTATGATCACCGCTGATCAACTACTTTGGTGCCTGATCAAGCCTGATCACAGCTGATCAACGACTTTCGGTGCCTTCCCGAGCCTGATCACTGCTGATCAAGCCTTTTCGCAGCTGATTTGAGCTCGATTACACCGGATCATGTCTGATCAGCACCTCGATCGACTCATTACAAGTCCCCCAATCTTGCATCAAGGAATTGCCGTGTCTACATCCCCGCCACCTGGAGAGCGACCCACGCCTAAGCCGTCGGGTACACAAGGTGAGCAGAAACACAAGCAGTCAAGGACAACCAGAGGACCCCCTTCGTTAGTCGGCAGTCCGGGCGCCGTGGTACCGCCTGATCAAGAGTCAAAAACTTTGATCAGCCGCTCCACCACATAGGAACGAGACGATCCCACGCAGTCGACGCAAACATGGACCCCAGCTTGGGGCGGACGAATACCTTCCATGGCTCATCTTCGTACAGACGGGCGATTTGTGGTGCTGTGACCAGGTCCGCCCGCCATGCAGAATCGTCAGGAACCTTTGGAGTTGCAGGAAAAAGCCAGGAGTCAGGGAGCGATAGAGATCGGGCTAATACCTGCTTGGTCGGAGCAGACTGGTACAAACTACCGATCTGCCCCGGTGACCACGGCAAAGTGGCATCCGGAGTCAGCGATGGGAGAGGTCGATCTCCGGCCAACAAACCTTTCAATCGGGCATGATTGCGCAGCCCAGATGTGCCGGGCTGGAACGAAGGCAACGGTCCGGTCGACTTGCGCTTCGGTGCAGCACCATCACCCTGGGAGCTGATCGCCTTATTAGTCCCCGATGCAGGCTTCGCAGGAACGGAACCTCGGCGTTGATCGGACCGGGACTTGAATAAAGCAGTTACCAAGAACTCGGAATCGCTCGATCCGCCCCCCGAGTTCTCTCCGGAGGAGACCTCTATACACTTGGTGCGAGCGGCGCTGGGGCGCGAGAGCGCACGAGATTTGGTGGAGATAGACTTGTCACCTGAATCCGATCTGGGGCTTGAGAGATGCGCCAGCGGCTTGGCTTTCTTCTGGGGCACCGCTCGTTTCTCCTCTAGTTCGGAGTCGCGCGCTATGCCCCGCGCCCTTGAGCCCCTCGACGCGTCCTTACGCTTCTTATAAGTTTGCGAATTTTCGGGGTGCTTACTTTTGGCCAATGAGTGGCGTCGGGTCCGGTCTTTATGCAGATCGACCAGAACGGCCGATGCAGACCGGTCGGCGCTAGAGCATGCAGCCGGACGCCGGTTCAACAATTCAGTCAGCTGTTGATAGCACCGATTTACGGCCGCCCAGCTACGATTTGATTCCTCGGTCCAGGAGTCCGATCGGGCCTGGAAGTACTCGACCTTCCCGATCTTCTCACGGACCACGACCTGTAACTCGCTGATCTGCCTCTCCAGGTCACCACGTTGGGTGCGGAGTAAGGTCCGATCGGACTGGTACTCCAACATCTGTCGGTCGACCACCGCGAGCTGTTCCAGGAGGTGCGATCGGTAGGCCTCCAAGCGGGATAGATCATGTCGTGCGCCGATCAGCCCGTCCAAGATCGGTCGGAGCTGATCGCGATGATCATGAGACTTCCTATCAGCCGTGAATAAGGCGTAGAATGTTTCGGCGATATCGGCGGGCAATTGATCTACATGCAAAGGAAGGTCAGACCAGACCCAAGATGGAAACAGACCGATCGACGTACCTCGCATTGCTTGTTGGGCGATCTGGGCCCGGAGATGTGCGTTTTCAGCAGTCACCTCCTGCAACTTCGTGGAAATGGGTATCAACGTATCCACCTCCTTCCGCAGTTGCAGGAGTGAAGAATTATTGGTGTCTAACTGGGACTGGAGCTCACATACCGTTTTCCGGAGCCGATCGGCCTCGATATGATGTCGATCCGGTGTAACGGACCCGGGAGTGCTAAGTGGAGTGCTGAGAGGGATGTCAGATCGGTCCGATCTGGTCGGCGAATCGAGATGGGGCGATGAGGAACGCAGGGTACCTGCAGAAAAGAAGGTCAAGAAAGGTCACAAGGCGATCGGTTGTGCAAGGCAAGTACCTGGTGAAGGTGGACTCGGAGACCTGTCCATTGGCGAAGTACGCTTCTATGAAGATCTGGAACATGATGATGAGATCGGGCCGCTACCGTTGAGCGGCTGCGACACAACTCAGGGGCGGCTGTGGTGAAGCGGACCCAAGAATTTTGGTCGTTTCCGGTCAGCAGCATACCGATCGGCTTATCGGCGATCGGATTGGTGGAAATCATGAAGGCTTTTAAGCCGGTCATGTGCAAGGAGTGTCAAGAACACGGATTTGGGTAAGTCACATGAGATTGTGTGTACTACATATTTTCATGTTTGGTACATATTGAGGACTATAGGGGGTAGGTAGTTTTTGGTTTGGGTTTTGCGAAGTTTGGGTTTTGCTTCGTAAAGGTTTTGGCTTTAGCTTCGTCTAAGAAACCGCTGGACCTCTAACTCAACCGGGGTCGTTTCGCCTTGCACGTCAGTCTCCTCTGCACGCCGCAGAGTGTTTTGGGAGCGGAGGTTCGAGTAATCCCCTCCAGCTCATTATACCCGGCCGGGACGCGTCATAGACGCATTTGGCCCGCCGGAAGTCCCTCGACGGGAGTGCACTTTGGTCGAACTCTCAAGTTTAAGTTGCGCACGTTTGGAACGTGCTATTACGTCTATTGGATTATTTCGTGGAGATATCGTTCGTGGAGTGTGTCACGTTCTCATTTGGATCTCCCTTTTGGACTATTGGACCCTATTGAATTACTGGAGTTTATCTCCCATATTGGTCGGCCTTTACGATCGGATCAGCGATCTGCCCTCTGGAGTATACTCATTTTCAGTATAACTGGTCTACCCGTACCCAGGGTGAAGAGTTCCGCCTAGGGTACATTACCCAGCAAGGTCTACCACATTTATACCACAAGTCAATTCCTAGCGCCGATTCACCGAGTGTGTTACCAGCCCAATCCATCGGGTACACAAGGTGAGATGCAGAACAAATCGGACCAGGTGTCCTGTGTTGATGATCGGTCTTCTGCCAGCAGCGGACAATCCGATCGGATCGAAGGCGAAGGTTCGCGGGGTACCCCCCCCCCGTAAGTTGGAAGGCCGGGCACGATGGTGGTCAGGTTCTCGACACTACGGTGTTCGATTTTGAACTTGACTCCACCACAGCAACAGTATTCCCAGGGACCTCAACCATCGAGTCCGACTTTTCCGTCATCGAATGGGAAAAGCATGACACCCGCACGAGGCTCACTGACTTGGCACTTGAGGGTGTACTGCAATGTAAGTGTGGCGAAGCGAAGGCAAAATTTTGGTCACCTTCTGTCAACGGCGTGCCGATCAGCTGGTCAGCGATCGGATTGGTGGAAACAAGGGGGGGGCTTTTAAGCCTATCATGTGCAAGGAGTGTCAAGCGCACGGATTTTGGTAAGTCACATGGCATTGCGTGTATTTTACATATTTTAGTGTTTGGTACATATTGGGACCGTAAGGTTAGTGGAAAAGAAGTAAATTGGTCTTGGATTGGAAAAGTGGCTAAGAGGTCCTAAGAGACTCTCTAAAAGTTTGGTTTTCTAAGTCGCCTTCGCACGTCGCGGAGTGTTTGGTGGCAGAGGGTCGAGTAATCCCCTCCTGCCCATTATACCCGGCCGGGGCGAGTCGCAGACGCATTTGACCCGCCGGAAGTCCTTCGACAAGAGTATCCATCGGCTGACTTCTCACAAGTTTAAGTCACGTACGTTTGGAACGTACTAACAAGTGGATTAGTCTTTACGTGAAGATATCGTTTGTGGAATTCACGAGCATATTGGATCTTTACGTGGACATATTGGTTTACTATAACATTGGTTGGAGTTTAGACCGGCTTTGGTCTTCTCTCATATTTGTCAGGGGCTAGACCAGTTGAGTGGTCTACCCGCTATTATCTCGTATTGGTTGGGTCTAGATCGATTGGACGGTCGACCCATTGGACTATACATATTTCAAGTGTAACCGGTCTACAAGTACCCAGGGTGAAGAGTTCCGCCCAGGGTACACCCCCCCCAGTACGGTCTGCATACTATCAGACCCAAGTCAACCAGCGACACGATCTACCGAGTGTTGAACTAGCCCATTCCATCGGGTACACAAGGTGAGATGACAACGCAAGATCAAAAGAACCAGGCTTATTCTGTTGATGATCGGTCGTCTGCTGGCAGCGGACGATCAGATCGGATCGCAAGCGAATGTCCGCGGGGTACCCCCCCCGTAAGTTGGAAGGCTGGGCACGATGGTGGTCAGGTTCTCGACACAACTGTGTTCGATTTTGAATTTGACTCCACCACATAAGCAACGAGAAGCGGTCAGAAAGCTTACGAACGATGGAGTGATGTGACGGCGCGAACGTCGTCAGGATAAATGTCGTGGCCTTTCTTTGACTTAATTGAATAATAAGGGCTCGATTTACGCGATCGTAAGATTTCGCGTGAATCGATTTTAACTTAATGTCAAGATAGAGGAAACTCGACGTGGAGCATGACAGCAAAGAAACAACCGCGAGAAACGACCGGTCGCAGAAAGAAAGAAAATGCAAAAGTGAATATGTTTGACCTAACCTAATCTAGTCTCTCATAAATACACAAAATTGCGTATACCTATTGTTTGGTCTTGTGCAATGATGTTCCAACCGTAATGCCATCGTGCCTTCATATAGCGCTGCATCTTAACAGTATGGACAACTCCAGTCTTAGAAAAGACTTTTGCACAGTATAAAGGAATGACTTAAGACTAGACTCGGTCGTCCGACCTGTGAACAAGCCCAGCTCGTTCCGTGGCACGGGAAAACTCAAGACGAGCAAGTTGGGATCAAATAGGAAAACATCACTCCCCCTTATTGTATACCTATCCAAATTTGTTTTTCCACCAATCGTTGCTTCTTCTTTTCCGTCATGGTGCTCATGCGTCGCCGTGACAAGCGGCGTGGTAACGAGTCCAATGACATTGTGGTAGCGAGTGACGCGTGTATTGAATCAAATAAGGGTTTGCGTTCCTTGGGTGGTGCGCGTTCAGGTCGCTTCGCTGCTGACATGCGCATAAGCGTTGGAGGCTACGGCCGAGCGGACAAGACGTGGGGTGTGGACCATCCGTGGCATGCGACAGCCCAAGGCGATCTTTTCTCTCAGTTGTGTGCGAAAGATCATTTGGAAGAGGGCACGTATGATCGTCAGAAAGTGTTGGAGGATCCTGTCCTTGGCCTTAGTCGTGCCCAGCTCAAGAAGCGCAAGGCAAAGCTGAAGAAGAAAGGACTCACGGCCCAGCAAGCGGCGGAAGAGGCATTGAAACAAGCTGAGAGAGCAAAAGAGCGTCTGAAGGAAGAAAAGAAAAGTGAGAGGCAGCAAAGGATCGACGAGCGCGAGATGCAGCAGGAAAAGAAGGTTCAAACGAAAGAGCAGCTCGAACGGGACCGTGCCACGGAGGTAGAGAAGAAGAGAGAAAAACGCAAGCAGCAGAAACAAAGGAAAAAAGACAAGCGAAAACAAGCAAGTGTGCAAATGAAAGAGAAGACAAAGGAGCAGGAGGACGAGATCAAGGCACGGGAACTACTTGCTGCTAGGTACGAGGAGAATGCTGGAAAAGAACTAACGACGCCGAGTGGATTAGTGATTCAAGACCAGTGTATTGGACAAGGGAAGCTACCCCCTCGTGGCGAGATGGTGACGGTCAAGTACCGTGGGCGTCTAGGACGGGACGGCCTCGTGTTTGGCAAGGGAACGCTTACGACGACGTTCGGGACGGGGTCCGTCATCGCTGGATGGGAAGAAGGTTTGGGTACGATGCGCCCCGGCGGCGTCCGGACGCTCACGATCCCGCCCGAACTAGGCTACGGAGAGAGCGGGCAAGGCGAGAAGATTCCGCCCCACTCGACGCTCTTTTTTGAAGTGGAACTGGTGCGAATCGGCAAGCGAAAGCGCGCGAGTGTGGATGAAAACGACGTGCCGCTCCCGAGCTCGTTTCAGCGCAAGCGTCGGAAGCAACAAGCGATGGAAAACGACGCAGACGACGACGAGACGAAGCTTTCCAAGAGTCAACTGAAACGACGGCGTCGCCTTCGAAACAAACCCAGGAGCCACGACACTATGAACGTATAGATAGTTAGACAAGTGTATTAGATTGCCTCGCGATGGGGAGTCTCCACTGTGATTCGTCGAAAAGAAGGTGACACACGTTTTGATTGGCTAGAATGATGCCATCCCCACATCCATGGACGCTTGGTCCGCCGCGCCGGCAGCCGCCGACTTCGGACGTGTCGGCACGCCCACGCGGCCCCGGCGTGTCGTCTCGCTCCTCATTGATAATTATGATTCCTACACGTATAATATTATGCACATGATGGCACAAGTGAATGGCCTCTCGTCCAGCGTCATGGTGCTCAAGAATGACGACTTCAAGGGGCACTTTGCCACGGCGTGGGCTCATTTTCTCGCGCACTCGGACGCGCTTGGCTTCGCCGAAAACGTCGACGTCGTGCGCAACATTATCATTTCCCCGGGTCCGGGCCATCCCGCTGAACGAAAAGACTTTGGCATGTGCATGGAGGCGATTCGGGAGGCTCCGGTGCCCGTGCTCGGCGTATGTCTAGGACATCAAGGACTCGCGCACGCGTATGGAGGACACGTGGTCCAATCAAATTGTGTCATGCATGGCCGAACGAGTCGAGTGTTCATGGACAAGCAGGCAAACGTGCTGTTTGAGCACGTCCCGAATGGATTTGAGGTCGTGCGGTACCATTCATTAGTCGTGGATCCAAGCACCGTGCCGCAGGAACTAGAGGTGCTTGCTCACACAGAGGATGGCGTCATCATGGCCCTCAGACATCGCACCAAGCTGCAGTTTAGTGTGCAGTTTCACCCCGAGGCCGTGTGCACGGCATTTGGGTACCAACTGTTTCAAAACTTTCGCGATCTGACGCTCGACCAGTGCACGTCCAAGTGTGCGCTCCAGCATCGCTCGCACCTCGAAGCGAACTGCATCCTCAACGGTCGAGACATTCGGAAAACGACGCCGCAGACGCCAGGCTATCGGGTTCGAATCCAACGCGCTGGGAGTGGCTGTGCCTCGTTGGAGTTCGCGGCATTTGTGTTTAAAGCGTTGTTTGGTACTTCCAAGCGGTCGTTTTGGCTTGATAGTAGCAACTACGACACGGTTGCGGGAACCGAGGCAGCCACGCAGGCACGATGCTCGATGATGGGGGATCATAGCGGACCTCTGAGCTACTGTGTCGAGTTTGACGTCGCTGAGAGGAAGCTACGTGTGCTTCGCCGCCAAGGAGACACGGATGAGGATCAAGTTGAGATCGTTTCAGGGGTGCATATACTCACTCATGTCCGAGAAACACTGCAACAGTATGAGAGCCACCGTGTCGACTATCGAGACGACGAATGCGAGCACGACGTGGTTCCGGGCATCCCTTTTGCGTTCCGCGGCGGTTTTGTGGGCTACTTTGGGTACGAAATGCTCGATCGTGGCCACGAGCGCACGCACGAGCGTTCGAACGACCGGGACGCGTTCGAACACGAGCGTGTGCCCGATGCGTCGCTCCTGTTTGCTGACCGAACGGTAGTCTTCGATCATCAAGACGGCGTCATCTACTCGCTCTCTGTAAGCAAGCACGAATCGTCTCGCGACGCGCAAAGTCTCGACTGGCACGCTGCCATGAAAGAGCGTCTCGCCGCGCTCGCGGACGCCTTTCGGCGTCCATCGTCAAGTAGGTCTGGACCGACTGGCTCGGTTAGCCACGCTCCCGTCGTGTTTCGTGCGTCCCGCACGCGAGCGCAATATCTGGCCGACATTGACGCGATTCAGCGCTTGATCCGCGCGGGCGAGACGTATGAAGTCTGTTTGACCAACCACTTGCGTGCCGAGGTGGCCGTGCACGATCCCTTGGGCTTGTACTGTCACCTACGGCAGCGCAATCCAGCCCCGTTTGCTGGGTTTTACCTCAGCAACCCACAACGTGCGTTTGAATCCCCCATGGCGTGCCAACAGCCCGTCCCGCGTTCGACGTATGCACTCTGCTGTTCGTCGCCCGAGCGTCTCGTACAAGTCGACGCCACGGGCTGGATGGAGTCCAAGCCCATTAAAGGCACGCGTCGTCGTGGTTGCACGGTCCACGACGACGCGAAAATGGTCGAGGCCCTCAGGACGTGTGAGAAGGACCGCGCCGAGAATATCATGATTGTGGACCTCGTGCGCAACGACATTGGCGTCGTGGCCCGCGTCGGCTCCGTCCACGTCCCAAAGCTCCTGCACGTCGAGACGTACGCTACGGTGCATCAGCTCGTGACGACCGTGCGCGGTCGGAAACTTGCGGAGGCGGATGTCGTGGATGTCGTCCACGCCACGTTCCCCGGAGGCTCCATGACGGGCGCACCGAAGAAACGCACGATGGAGATCCTGCGCACGCTCGAGCACGCGCGTCGGGGCGTCTACGCGGGCAGCTTGGGCTACTTGTCCATTGATGGGAGCGCGGATCTCAACATTGTGATTCGCTCGGCGGTGGTCACGCCCCGGAGCGTCACGCTCGGCACGGGGGGCGCGATCGTGGCGCTGTCCCATGCGGACGACGAGTATGACGAGATGCTCCTCAAGGCGCAAGCGCTCGTGGATGCGATTACTGGCTACGTGACGGGGAACGAGCATGGCGCGCGCGTGATTGTCGACTGAAGGTAGCGCGGCAGACTGTGTATACTCGCGATGGGTGGAGATGGCTAACCGGTGGCCAAAGTATACAGGAACAGGTTGCTTGTAGATGGGGACGAAACACGCGAGAGGAGAGCGTCGCTCGCGCGTATACGTATGCAAGGCATGGAGAGTCCCACGTGAGGTGCAAAGTGTCGAAACGATTGTGTCATGATGCTTGCCACGCAGTAGTAGTTCACATTGAAATGGAGGATGGATTGTTTTCGCTGAGAAGGTGTTTTTCTAAACCCGTGGGGAGTAAGTAAGTAGTGCGCTGTGTCTCTGCGAACACACTGGAGTACCTAACTATCCGAAGTATACAAGAAATAATACCCCACTCCTCAGTACGACCTATTTGTGTGCAACATGAGGAAAGATGATGACAAGAAGCTGGTTTTTATTACCGTTAATGAACGATCGTGACGAGCGGTACAACCACTGGGGCAGTTTAGAGTCAGTCTTCAACCGTGTCAACTTCATGATACAATCGAAACGAGAAGAGCTTAGTTTAGCTTGTAGACTCTAAAAAATTCCCTGCCGAGAGCCATATTAGCAATCACAGCATTCTCTGGTAGAGAAGGCTCGGACCGTAGCATGTATAGCGCGAGACTTGCCACTTTCGCCTTTTCCACTCCAATCTCGTTGCAAAGCACTACATTTTCCCTTAACACTTTCATGAGACTCTGAACACTCGAGAGCGACATCGTTTTTTCTCCGTCCAATTTGTGTTGCTCAAAGTATACACTGCCGAGAGCCATGTCACTAAGTCTATCCTCGGCAACTTGGCGAAGCGGGAGAAAAGTTTTCAACTTTAATTCTCGTTCTCGAACTTTGTTGATATCGACCTGCCATGCCGTCATCAATTCTTGCATCCCGGGTGGTCGATGCATCAGACCCTCGATCATATCATGGATATTGCCACCAAGAGCAGCCATCGCCTGCCCCTCGTCCGTTTCCATCAGGAGTGCCTTGAGTTGCTGTCGTTTGGCGTCGTCTTCGGCAAGGAGCCGATCCAGGTCAGGTTTCATGTCGCTATACTTTACTTTTTCCGACAGCTTCTCGAAAGAGTGGACCACTTCCTGCGCTCGCTTTCGCTTAGCACCCACTGTGGTAGATGAAGCTGCCGTTTCCGTTAGCGATAAAAGATCCTTCACTAGAGTGTCAGCTCGGGTTCTCTCAATGGGCTGATCAAGTTGCGATAAGAGATCCAGGGTCAGGGGACGATTCATCCTTTCCTCATCCAAAGTTCCATTCGTGGGACTCAGTCGCTTGCCTTCGTCAGGAGCGCCAGGATCGTAATCCGTGGCCACTGCGGCCATCGAGTGGGCATTTTGGTCGGCCGAGACGGCGAGGGCAAGTACGACGAAGCAAAGGTGCTTGTTCATTGAAAGAGGAAAGATGGAGTTGGAAGTTTCGTGTCGGGTCTGAAGAAATTCGACTAATGATGCCTGGAGGACGGGGGCCTCTGAAGAGGAACGGGTTTATCTAGAAGCTTGGCGTAGGTACTTGGAAGTAATAACAATTATTTGAGTTCCCTCTGGATATATCTCGGAATATCCGGAAGAAGAAAGTTTCACTGCATGGTATCATGGGGTCCACCTTGTCGAGTGGTCAAAAACCTGTGAGGGAGATGCCGAGTGTCAATTTAGATAATCGAAATCAGGCCATTCAAATTGATTTGCATTTATTTATGATATAGGAAAGTGTATGAAAGTTCCGAAAAGGCGATACTTATTTAAGGCGAGGAGGAGAGAGGACCACTGAGACGTGAGACAAAAACGACCACACGGTGAACGTGTACGAAAAAGTCGGCGCAAGCAGAGACTAAAAAAGAATTCGAGAGACTCGTCATCAATACGATATGGTCATCTATCACTTGACTACTTATGCATCTTAATTGACGTGGTGGTCCATGGGAAGGTCTCGTGTGGTTGGGCTTACCTTCGCTTTGATAAAACAAGCTGCTTGAACATGTCTACTCGTTTTGATTGAACAAAAACTAGTGTTTTCTAGTTTCTCGTTGCGCAGCAAGGGCAGGAAACGAGCGGTTTGGACTCACAGGCGTGTATGGTGGGTGAAAAAAAAACAGATGACAACCAAGAGATCATCAAGGTACTTAAGTACTTTTTCATGTCCTTGTCCCTCCCTCCTATCCTATTTGTAGTTAGCGCCTTATCGTAGGGAAGAAGTTTCTGTGAAAGAAGAGAGCCCTAGTAGGGGCACACGGCAGCAGGATATAAATGCGTGCTTTAAGGTAAAAAAATATATTAACTATAAATGCGTACTTAAGAACCTAACCTAAACTCCTAATAAAGCAAATATAAAGTTAAAATTCCAAAGTAGCTAAGAATGCATAAATGCATAAGTGACCACTATGATCGCGCTTCACTTGAAGTTTGTATGTAGTTTCATACCGGACTACACACACATCACGTGTAAATCTTCAACACCATTGTTTCAAGAGGTGCCCCATTTTCTAAGGTTTTGGAGTGGCTAACATACTGAGAGTAGTCAAATCGTTTATAGGCACGCATGCTCCACGTCAAGTATCCTCTATTCCCTCGATATTAAGTTAAATTCGATACCGGCGAAATTTTACGATCGCGTAAATTGAGCCCTAACTATTCGATTTAAGTCAACGAGAGGCCACGACATTTATCCTGATGACGTTAGCGCCGTCACATCACTCCATCGTTCGTAAGCTTTCGGAGCGCTTCTCGTTGTTTACATTGCAGTATCCCCTCAAGTGCCAAGTCAGTGAGCCTCGTGCGGGTGTCACCCTTTTTTCCCATTTCGTGACGGAGAAGTTGGACTCGACGGATGAGGTCCCCTGGGAATACTTTTTCCAACCTACCGATGAATACGGAAACCTATCCTTCAGATCACAAGCCCTCTATCTCTCCCGAAAAGAGAATTTCTCGGTACTCGTTGTTGTCCTCAGCAGCTGATTATTAGCACTTCCCCGTCCATTGTCGTTGTTTCCTTCACCTACTGCTCCTTCTTGCATTCCTCGTCGAGTGTTGGCATCATGCTGTCGAGAGCTCGCTGTACCTCCCTCTCCGAATCATAAGCCAGTTTAGCTTGGGAAAATCTTCCACGATACGATCAATCAAGAGAGAAGACACAGCGCCTAGGACCTCGCTCGTTGTAGCACCACGGCTTGTGGGTCTTACTGTTGCTTAAAGCCTCTCCTTGTACTCGTTGATGATGTCGTTGATTTTTTTTGCACGGGGCATTTTAACGAGTTATTGGGGCAGAACGGGAGGCAGCGGCTTCACGACAGCAGCATTCGAGTGATTGCGCTCTGCGGTTATTGATCCAATCTTCTCAAGAAATGTTACTAGCAGCTTAGCAATTGCTCTTAGCGTCCGGCTGAGGTCCTCGTCCTCAGAAGTCTCAACATCTCGGACTAAACGCATTACGAAGGACCCCTGGTCCTCCAAGATGCTCCGAACGAATGATATCTTGGGTGTATATCGCCGACTATCAGAGAGAACTAGGTTCTCATCTGCTGCAGGATCCGGACTTCCAGGCATCTCCTAAACCGGTGGGCCTTGAAGTCCTGAGAGCGAGCCGATTTTCGTCACAAGAGCATTCAGTTGCTTAGTCCGCTCCACCACCAGCGTCGTCAACCCTTGGAGCCTCTTGAACGTCATAAACACAGTCCGATGAATCCGTTGACGCCGTGGATAATAATCCACCAAACCTTTTTCGGGGCACTGTCGGAAGCTTTCAGAGTCAACTAGCGCACTATAACTTGACGGTGTTGACGATCCATTCAGCCACCCTGCCCAAAGAAAGCCGTCTTATGGTGCTGACCTTAGGACACTTTGTCTTGATTTTGACAATAAGGTTTAGTTGACGGCGCAAGTAGCCAATAACTCCGGTGAGCTTTGAATAAAATTCTCCTCCAAGAAGGTCTTTGTAGACTTTCCGCATGACCATATCCAGCTGGTGCGCACCACACCACACTCTTATCATGCTCGGGGTACGAATCATTCAATTCTGTTTGCAATGCTACGCATTTCCACAAGAATATTCCTGGCTCCATCCGTTGTGAATCCAATTAATCTGGAAATCTCTGGAAGCATATGACGTCTAGCATTCTCTTCAGTACCCTGGAAAGCTCCTCGCTGGTGTGTTTCTTGAATAGATTCAGACAAACCAAGTGGAAGTTGTAAAGGGTGCCCCGGATGCAGAAGCGCACTCTGATATCCAGGTACGAGGTGGATAGGTGGGTCGAAGAGTCAAAAGCAATAGAAAATGCGCACACAAAATCCAAAATTTCCGAAAGTGCTGTCAGGTTCACTGCAAAGCCAACCTAACTAGAGAAGCCACTCTTGTCCTGTTAGGTGAGGCTGAAGTCTTGACGTGTGATCATTCAGGATATGCTTGCTTTATCCCACTCATTTTCCTAACAACTGAGCAACAATGACTGCCATACACAGTCCTTCGGAAGCCGGTTTTGGTGCGCTTGGCCTATGCGATGACGAAACAAGTCCCAGGGTCAATGTTGGCATATGTTTCACAAGGGAAGTGTTCTCGCATGGCCAGTTGTGGTGAAGTGTAATCTATATTTACGGCATATAGGAGATGATATGTGGTAGTTATCAATTCATGGTATATTTTACCTCGCCAAACCCTACATGATAGCACGATGTTGCCTTTTACGCTGGTGATTTCTTGAAACACTGAACATTAGTGACAAAGATTGTGTTGTGCCTTCAATAGGTGAACAATGTGAACACTTAGTGTAGAATGGTGCTAGTGGTGCAATGCTTCTGTCTTTTACCCATCGCTAGTACCAAGTGATGCGTCTCGCATTTACATAATGTCTCAGCACAGTCTTTTTGGCTCTAGCATCATGGCAGTAAAGCTACCGAAAAGTCGGGAGCCCTCAGATCCATAAACTGTCTGATTTAATGTTCATCAACTCGGGGCGCTAGGGCGCCTGAGGTAACAGTTAAACGAGGCTATGAAGACAAACCGTCATCATCACCAAAGAAAGTCAAGATACAGGCGCAACTTACAAGCACAACGGCGGATTCATTCATGGCGGTAAAGCCAACGAAAAGTCATGCTCCCTCGGCTTCATATTCAGCAACTAGGGGCGCTAGGGCACGTGATATAACTGGTTAATCATACTATGAGGACATACCGTCAGCATAACCAAAGAAAGTCAAGGTACAGGCGAAACTTACAAGCACAACGGCGGATTCATTCATGGTGGTAAAGCCAACGAAAAGTCATGCGCCCTCGGCTTCATAAAGTACCCGGCTCGATGTTCCCGATTGTTTTCACACTGTAAAGTATTTTAATTGTGGATGGATATTTTCGACCAATCAGAAGCGACACGCGACGGTCATTTCGCGACGGCCATCTCGCAACTGATTGAACTATGATTGGTATGAATGTGGAGTTTTAAATAGATATTTTTAACCAATCAGAAGCGACCCGCGACGGCCGTCTCGCGACGTCCAATCTGATCAATTAGATTACAGAGGGTTTCCTAAGTATCTGTCAAGTACGCTAAATCGGATTACAGAGGGTCTCAGCAGCAACTGTCAAGTATTGAAGTCAGCGCTGAAGTAACCAAGAAATAGTGGGTGAAAGAAGTGATTGACTTCAATGTAAGAATTAGTAACACTTAATAGATTCGAATTTCACCTGAACTACACAGATCTTTGGTGGCCCTAAAAAACCGTCCTCATTATTCCCATACAAAACCAAGTGTAATACAAAGAAGTCGTTGAGTGAACGCCTAATCAAGTGGAACAGCAGACTTTTGGAGCTAGCTAGAGTTGGGGGCAGCCGGGAACTGTTTTTGGAAGTGTGTCCCTAGTGTGTTTGGTTGATTTGTTGGTTCGGGCGGAAGTATCAAGTATCCGGGAAGTTAAACAAGGAGGACTGAATGATTACCTTCTTGTGTTGTTAATTAAGTGGAATTATTAAAAATTTCAACTCCTTCACAACACAGTTGTACGTCGCCTTTTCACAGTCGACGAACCGGAGAACATCTCGAACATCTCGAACATCTCCGTCCTTTTCGAAGCTGAGTTTGCAGAAGTACGAGTAATGCGCAACGTCGCTCATGACGAAACAATACGTTGAGTGAGGTTCCAAATCTCGCAATGATGGGAGCAGTCAATGTCCGAGATTGCACACGCAGTCGTTGACAGCAAAAAAAACTATCTTCTTTTTGCTTCAAAGTAAATGCAGATGTACTGTGGTTTCAATGAAATTTCAATGAAACTGTTCGTCGGAACGACGGGTACCATCCCCTAGTAGTATATAATATTGTGGTGAAGTGTACCACAAATTTGGTCACTTTTGGTCAAGGCAGTTGGTCGAGTTTCCGATTGGTCTAAACAAGGGGGGCTTCTTATCCTATCAGATTCAAGGAGTATCAAGAACGCAGGTCTTGGGTGAGTCACCTGACATTGGGTACTTACATAATTTTGTGTGGGTACATTAGGGACCATAGGGAGGTAGTATTATTGGTTAGTTGCGGATTTTCCAAGTAAAAGTCTTTTGGTCTAGGAATAAGTGGCAAAAACCTCTTCTGGTCTTGGTCTACACCGCAACAAGGGGTCGCCGTTATTCTTTTCACGTACACTAGTCGCCTCCGCCCGCCGCGGAGTGTTTGGGGGCAGAGGGTTGAATTCTCCCCTCTTGCCTATTATACCCGGTCTGGACGCGCTGCACGCGCACTTTGGCCACCGGAAGTCCCTCGACGGGAGTACGATTTGGCGATCTCGACACTTTAAGTCAAGTACGTTTGGAACGTGCTATTCACTGGATTGGTCTTTACGTGGAGATATCGTTTGTGGAGTTTCACGGGCATAGTGGGTCTTCACGTGGACATATTGGCTCATTGTAACATTGGTTGGAGTTTAGACCGGTTTTGGTCTTCTTTCATATTGGTCAGGGGCTAGACCGGTTGATTGGTCTACCCTCTATTATTTCGTATTGGTCAGGTCTAGATCGTTTGGACGATCGGCCTATTGGAATTTATCTTTTGGAAGTCTTTCTGGTCTGTACGTACCTGGGGTGAAGAGTTCCGCCCCAGGTACACCTAGCCAGCACGGTCTCATATTCAATACCAAATCATATCTATCTGCGATCCGGATCCACCGAGTGTGTAACTAGCCCATTCCATCGGGTACACAAGGTTATATGAACTTAAGTGAATCGGACCAAATGTCTTTGGATGATTACCGGTCGTCTGCCAGCAGCGGACGATCGGACCAGATTTCGAGTGGAGGTCCGCGGGGTACCCCCCCCCCTCGTAAGTTGGAATGCTGGACACGATGGTGGTGGTCAGGTTGTCGATACAAATGTATTCGATTTCGAACTTGAATCCACCACAATGGTGCGCGTGCCCGGATTTGAACCAGGGATATCACCGCGAGGTGTCATCAAAGATTGAATTTGAAGATTTGAATTTGGAATCGTTCTGGAGAGGGCGTAAGGAAAGGCTATCACCTTACGTTTTCGTTCTCGATAAAGATGGCGATGTACGGTCTGGCCTGGTGGAGGACCAGATCGGGATTAATAATTTTTCGTCCCCAAAAGGCTCCCACCGGAGCCGATCGGGACTATAGAAAGTCCTGCTATAGTCCCGGAAAGGATCAGGACCTTGGTCCTGATCCTATGTATGTGCATAAAAAAGTTGATGGAGGATTAAAAGACGAAAAATACTTGGACGCTGATCAGAACGATCAGACCAACCTCCCCAAGGTTCCAAAGGTCCCCAAGATTCCCAAGAAAGGGTTGGAAATGCCGGCCGACGAAGACGACCTCGAAGAAAAGTCGCAGGTCGGAGATGGAGGCATCACTGAAGAAGACCTAAACAAGATGTATTACATTTTTGAGCTGAAACGATTTGTTCGCTTTGACGTGGTCTTTAGGGTGTTGAACCTCCAGATCTCCGACCATCTTCTCGATCCCACTACCGAGCCGATCCAGAGTGATCGCCCATTACTGTTGGTGAAGAACTTGGTGGCGATGTTGGCGGAGGTTGGCATTAAAATGCAGAACCCCGCCGATGTCCAAAAACTATTTGAATTTGAGACTTGGAGGCTGAAATCGTCGATGTCAACCTTCCACGACCATTTGGTCCCACTGGTGGGGGCGGTTCGCCGCCCAACTCCCACCGCAGCAGTGAAGGTCTCTGAAGTCTCCACAGCGCTTGTTGACATTGGTTCTGAGGACGAATCGGTTTGTCAGTCTCCACCGGCTTCTGACAGCTCATCAGAGTTGGAGACCGGTGTCGAGCGGATGATCATGGGGGTGGACCATGCCCAACCGGAACAAAAAAAGGACGCGCGGCAGCAAAGGGCTGCTTGCCAGTCGGGGCTCCAGCGACCCCCACAGGCCTCAGTTCCGCAAAAGGAGGGTATCAACACGTTGCCCATGACTCCAGCTAACGTCCAAACCATGTTTGAGACGATGATGGAGCGTTTCATGGAATACCGGGTTAGACCACCTCTGCGCCCACATGTCCAAGACCGGTCTACCCAGCAAAGTGCCAATGTTTGCCGAGATGTGGATATGGAATCGGTAACATCTGTGGACAAGCCCACTCGAAATGATAAGAAAGTCGGCAAAGGGAAGCGCAATCCGCAACCGGCGAGACCGCGTAGATCAAGCAATACAAGTGACTGTGACATGGAGTCGGTCGGCGGTCTTGACGACCACTGTGGGTCAGACGGTACGGGCGCTGGCAAGCCACGCAAGGCTAACCTAGCCTCCACTATTGCTTACGACTTTGGATCTGCTGCGATTCCACGCATCCGTATGGCCGCGACGACCGACCTCAAGGACTTCACTGGCAAGGATACTGATGAAGACCAGACCCGGTCTTGGTTCGGTCGGGTCAAGTCTGCGTTCCTGCGAGACCAGACCCCCAAAAGTGAAAAGTGTCTGATCTTCCGGGATTTGTTGAAAGGACCGGCTGCCAACTGGATCCAACAGTTAGGTCGGGATGTCCGGTCTGACTGGGACCAGCTATGTGCAGAGTTTGAAGGGAAATATTGTAACTCCGGATTTTCGAGTGCCCGCAAGTATCACCATATGCAGAAGCGGAGCGACGAGACACCGATCGAGTATTTGCATCGGTTGAACGTGGCTGCACTTCGTGCCGGCATAACAATTAAGAAGAATAACCCGCCTAACGGTGCTGCTCTGGAACATGTGGGTCACTACATTAGTACCCTGGACGATCAAGAACTGGCGGACCAGCTTACTCTGCTGCGTCTTAGGGACGCGGGTGAAGTTGAACAGACTCTACGGACGCTACAGCAGTCGCGTAGCATGAGGGCGAAGAGTGCTGGTGGATCAGGTCGCTACCGATCCAAGACCCAGACCCAGACCGATCCGGTCAAGATACCCTGGACCATACCGACCCGAGCGGTCAAGGCGATCGTAGCCGAAGACAGCACGGGATCGGAAGGGGAAAGTGGAAGTCAATCCAGCCAGGAGTCATCGGATGAAGACCAGTATCGTTACGTCTATGTCGCGGGACCTGCCCCGAAGACCAGGTCGAAGTCCGACCAGGTAGACCGGAAGGGAAGGAACGGAAGCAAGTCCGATCCGGACCGACCTCGTCAGAAGTGCCCCCACTGTGGGTCGAGCAAACATGATAGTCCAAACTGCTGGAAGAAGATGGTGTGCAAGAAGTGCGAGAGACGCGGCCACCCGACTGACCACTGCCTTTTCGTGTGCAAGTCATGTGGAGAGATCCACGAGGCCGGCCACTGCAAGATTGAAGAATTTTTTAACATGATACGCAAGTGGTACGTGCCGGACAAGCACGCGGGGATGCTGCCGCCGGACGCGGAAAAGATGTTAAACTAGAACGCTCGCCAGGTTGGAATATGGATCAAGCCGAGCGTTCTACGGTTCACATCTATGCATATGTCGGCAAGGAGGATAAGACCGACAATACACGTTCTATTCCAAATTGCGTCGACCGAGACCATCCGGTCTACAGTCTGAAGACCGATGAGTACTCCCGGACCAAGGTGGTTATGCAGTTGGACTTTCTGCCTGGAGAATCCCGCGGAAACTGGAAGTATCACGCGCCTGATAAATGGTTCAATAAGGCGAAAGCCTGTGGCAAGATTAATAACCAGAAAGCGACGATGTTGTTCGACTCTGGAGCTGAAGTCTCGATAATCGACTCCGCCTTTGCTGGTAAGGTCGGATGTCGTATAGACGATACCCAGAGACAAGAATGCGTCGGGATCGGTGAAAACTCTTATATGACCGAAGGAAGAACGCGTGTGAAAATTACTTTGTCGGGATCGCTGGTCTACTTTTTCAGCGCTTGTGTTGGCAAGTTGGCTGGTCAGGACGCTTTACTAGGTATGGATTTCATGGTCCCAGCTGGTATTCTCCTAGACCTGTCACATGGAGTGCTTACACTCCCGGATGAGGTCCAGGTCCAGTTGGCTGGTCGAAGACCTCTTTATGGTTCGTATACCGATCTGGTCCGGTGGGACCAAGACCTCACTATCCCAGTCGGTCGGTCTGCCGATACCCCGGTCGAGAAAGGTTTTCGTTCGAGGAAGTTATGGTTGAACAGGGGCGATCGGTGGGTCCCGACCTTCGTAAAGAGTGCTGGTCGACGTGATTTTGTTCCGTGTTACCAATATCGGTGACAAACCGCTGACACTGGACAATAACACTATTGTCGGTATGTGGTTAGCAGAAGGGAAGGTACCAAGGAAGATGGGGTTCGTCTCGATTGGATCGAGGCGGTATGTCGAGTGGCAAAACCTGGCGTACCAATCGACCACCGATCTTATCAGCGATGATGGGTCGGTGGAAGAGGATACCTCACCTTTAGTGGAAAGACCAAGTTATGTCACCCCAAAAAAGATGTTGGTCCGAAGAAAGGCGCCGCAGTCACCAGGAACGGTGGACCATCAAGTAGACGAGCCAAGGTTAGTCAACGTGGTGTCAGCACAAGACCAGGCGACAGCGGAGCAAGAAACGGAAGAAGGGGAACATGAAATTGCTAGGTCGCACCATGACGGTATTCCTAATCAGACCGATATCAGTGAAGGACAGCCCGTCGATCAAGACCAGGGGCGTTCAGCCGGTCCAGATGGTCTAGGTGATATCGCCCCAGAAGATCAACAAGTCTGTATACATGAAGGCGGGGAACAGTACATTCAGGAGATAGAAAGCCAAATGGCAGTCCTCCCTGAAGTGTCTGCCGACTCGCCCGAAGTTACAATGGATGATTTACAAGTGGGTGATCAAGACCTTAACAGTCCAGACCAGATCGAGCAGTTGAAGAATATCATATGGAAGAAAAGACATCTGCTGATCGGAAAGGGCAACGCCTTACCACCTGCAGCCCGTGGTGCGATTTGCGATATTGACGTTGGAGATGCCAAGCCGATTGCCCAGCGATGTCTACGCGTGGCGCCACAGTACCGTGAAAAGCTTTCTGATCTCATTAAAGGACTGTTGGGCACCAAGATTATTAGACCGTCGACCTCGCCATGGGCCTCGCCGATCGTAATTGTTATCAAGAAGAACGGCGTTGACATTAGACTGTGCATCGACTATCGGATGGTAAATCGGTTGACTAAACTCATGGTGTACCCGATGCCGCTGATTAATGATCTGTTGGAAGACCTCGACAAGACCTTGTGGTATGTTCGCTGGATATGGCAAGTGGATTTTGGGTGGTCTCGATGACTGATCGAGCCCGTGAGATTTCCGCATTTGTGACGCCGTTTGGTCTTTTCGAGTGGAATCGTATGCCGTTCGGTCTGAAGAACGCGCCCCAGATATATCAAAGGCTGATAGACAACGCATTGTACGGACACTTCAAGATCAAGACCGATCGGGACCCTGTTGAAATTTATGATGTGTTTACAGAGGGTGAACCCGATCGGGAAAGAGAACCGTCCGTTCTAGGGAGGCGGTCATACATCGACAACATTCTGATACCTGCCTCGTCATGGAAGGATCTGTGCGAGAAGGTTGAACGATTGTTGGAGACATGCGACCGCTGGAACCTGTCTATCAGTGCCGTGAAAAGTTTTTGGGGTATGTCCAAGGTCGCCTATTTAGGCCATATGGTCTCGAACAATGGTCTAGAGGATAATCCCAAGGACCTGGATTCGCTGAGTAACCTCCCGTTCTCCAGATCGCTGAAGGCAATGCAGTCCTTCCTGGGAAGCTTGAATTATTATAGCCGATTCATTGAGGACTTTGCTATCTACGCGGATGTGCTGTACGAGCTCCGGGAAGTTGACTATCATATGTTGCGCGAAGGAGATCGGGCAACTTTACAGGAGGGCGCCGACTCTGGTCTTGCTGCAGTTTGTCCGCAAGTGGAGGCCGAAGATCATATGAAGCGTGCACCGTTTGCCTTTGGTATGTTGAAGGTTAAGATGGCGACGGCACCGATTCTCAAGCATTTCGCTCCCGAAAAAGTGCCGACCATTATTGTATATGACAGTAAGTGGGCTATCTCGGCCACTTTAGTGCAAGATCACGATGGTGTGTATCATCCAGTCACGTTTACGATCCGGACGCTAAAACCAAATGAAGTGAGCTATGGAATTGTCGAGAAAGAAGTTCTGGCGTTGCTACGAATTCTGGATGTATGTTACAACCTGCTGGTCGGCCGACCTACAAAGGTCCTGTCAAGACGGTCTACTTTGGCCTGGCTATTATCAGCCAATGGAATGGACGGACGTCTAGGCAGATGGTCGGCGGTCTTGTCGCAGTGGACCCTCGAGGTCGTTAAGTGCACCGGGGGCGAGGAAGAGATATTGGGAACATTAGCTGCCAGTATCACCCCTCGGTCTGAAGTGGACGAGGCATTGATAGCGATTGCCCCGAGGAAGCAACCTCGGCAGTCAGTTTCGAGACCGCCACCGACCGTCGACCATGATGAAGAGCTCTTTGTCTTAAGTTTTGACGGATCGGCAAGCGTGAAGAAGAAGGTCGGCGCCTATAGTGCCATATTGTGGAAGTTGCCACAATGGTCTATAGTTGCAGCCGCTGCCGATTTCACGCCGGATATTACTGTTAACGAGGCGGAGTACCGAGGTCTACTTCTATGTCTGGACCTGCTCTTGTCGCAAGAGAAGGGGCGAGTCATCATATGTGGTGACTCCAACCTAGTGATCAGGCAGATCACCGGAGAGATTGACTGCAAGGCTCCACGACTAAGGACGCTAAGTGATCGAGTAATGAAGGCATTGAAGGACCACCCCAACCACGAGCAATTGCACGTGAAACGGTACTGGAACAGAAGCTCCGACTACCTCGCTACCAAGGCCATGCAAGACCAGACCGGGGCTACGATCACCGAGAAGGCCGTTCTGGATGAATTGGTGACTATAAACAGGCTCCCAGAGGTGATCGGACCCAAGAACGCCCCAGTCCAGGTGCATGTGATGGTCGCGACTAGATCGAAAGCTCAGAAGTCTCGCCGACCGTTCCCGAAGGAAAGTTTGAACGAATATGCAGTGCAACAGTTAAGGATGGAACGGATCCTCAAGGCGCAGGACGAAGAAGAATGGACTATGAACCTGAAGACCTACCTGCGTGGTGAACTGTCCCAGTTGACGAACGATCAAGCGAAAGAGTGCATCAAGATCGCGGATAGCTACGAAGTGGATGATAATGGATTATTGTATTACTGCCGCGATGCCAACCAAGACAGTGCAGACCGGGACCGACTGGCGAAATTAGTGATCCCCGAGTTGCTGCAGCCGGATGTCCTTCATCACTATCACGTGAGTTTAGAAGGGGGAAATCAGTGCGTTGGCAGGACATATCACAAGATCAGGGCCCACTTTCACTGGAGAGGACTTTTTCGGAGCGTGCAGAAATATGTGGGCTGTTGCACTGATTGCGAGACCGGAAAGGGCAGGCCGGTAATCAAGGGGCGATCTCCCGGGAATATCGAGGCCACTTACCTTTTTCCAGGTGATAGCAATGGACCACATACCGTCGCTGCCCAGATCGATGAGCGGCGACACTGAGCTACTGATCTGGGTCGACCTGTTCACTGGTCTGGTGATTGCGAAGGCTAGTGCATCCCGATCTGCGGATCAGATCGCCCAGAGTTATGAAGAATGCGTATTCAGAAGGTTCGGCGCCAGCAAAGTTATCAGACACGATCGGGAACCCGGTTTTATGGCCGAGGTGTTCCGGTCGTTCAATAACATTCTGGGCCAGAAACAGAGTGCGACGATGGCATATCGTCTGCAAGCAAATGGATCGGCGGAACGCATGGTGCAGACCATAACGAGGGCGATCAAGATGTACGTTGCTGACCCATACCAGCGAGATTGGGACGATTATGCAGAAAGGCTGGTGTTTTCACTCAACTCGTCGACCGATCGTGTCCGAGGAGAAACGCCTTTCTATCTGACATATGGATGGGACCCTCGGTCGACACTGGAAGCTGCGATACCTATCGGTTGCAACCGGACCCGCGATCGCGATGCTCGACGCTGGCGCATGCAGGTCCAGAAACACTACCAGCATGCAAAAGAAGTCGTCAACGAAAAGCTGCGTCAGACCACACAAGACCGAGCAGACCGGACCAATGACCAGGTCCGACCCCACGGTATAGAACCAGGGGCGAGGGTATGGCTATACCTAGACTGAGTGAAAGAGGGCTATGCGAAGAAGCTGTCTCACATGTGGCACGGCCCTTTCCGTGTTGCCGAGCTGATCGGTGAGCACGCTTCCCGTCTAGTAACAACTGGTACATATTACAAGGTCTTCCCGATCGTGCATGTGTCCAAGTTGAAGCTGGTCCGAGAATTTCCTGATCGACCCAAAACTCCCTGTCTGGTAGACGAAGAAAAAAGATTTGATTTCGATGAAGCTTACTGCCGGAGAACAGTTGGGAACGACCATTAGAGGAAGACGAGTTTGAAGTGGAGAAGGTCTTAGATGTTCGGTCGACCAAGAAGACCAGGTTCGGTCGGACTCACCGAGAGTACCTGGTCCGATGGAAGGACCATGATGAATCAACTTGGGTCGACGAGCTCGACTTGAATTGTGGGGCTCTTCTACGAGAGTTCGAACGATAACGAGTCAGTCGTAATCGCTTCGCAGTGATGCAGAATCATGAAGACCAATGCCAAGACACGCAGTAGCATCGGTCGGTCTAGACCGGTGAGAAGATGTGGAAGGTCGGAGTTGATGTGAAACTGTGATGAGCTGTGACGAATTGGAGTAGCGGAATGACGAATGTGATGACTATTTTTCGTGATGGGGGTGGAGCTGTTTACGATAACGTGTTCGGTGCAACTATGGAGAGAATGGTAAAATTAGTTCAAGTGATTTGACGATCGGACATATGAAAAAGAAATGATGACATGTATTACGAGTTATCTGGTCGACTACCTGCGACTTCACTTGCTATCGCCCCACAGACGGCCGATGACCATCGACGGATGATTTTTCACTTTATCCTGAAACTGGTTACGCCAGGGGTCCTTCCGGTCAAGCTGGACCAAACCATCCTTGAGGTCCGCGACCGGCTCAGCGCAATCAAGACCGGGGTACCATATGCCGTCGTCGGCCAGCAGTCTGGTCTTCTCAACGCGACTCCTCGGCATGTGGAGGAACACCGGGTACAAGAATACGTCGACGCCACACTCGCGGGCTCGCATCCCGTCCAAAATGTACTGGCACAGGGACTGCAAAGCCTCGCCCGCCCGAATTCGACGTCGCTTGCGCTTGCTCTGGAACGTCGCCAGGCCCGAATCTTGTCGCACCCGGTCGGGGGGAAGCATCAAGTAATGGGACGCTTCCCAAATTGCTTGGCCGTGGATCTTGTTGAAATTCTTCACCCGGCCTAGCAAAGTGCCGATCCACGGAGTCAAGTGGAACACAAGTCCTATCTTGGGGTGTTCGAAAAATTTCCATGGTTCATCGCCGTATAGGCGGGAGATCTGCGCCGACGTAATCAGGTCCGCCCTCCATGAGACGCGGCAGGGGTTTTCTTGGCCGGTGGAAAATCCAGGGGTCCGGGCGAGAGAAAGACCGGGCCAGAAGCTGCTTGGTCAGGGTAGACCGGCGCAAACAGCCGATTTACCCGACGACCACGGCAAAGTGATTTCAAACGTCCGCGGCGGAAGGGAGCTGGTGTCAACCGCCATGTTCTTCGGTAGAGCGTACTTGTGAAGCTCGGATGTCCCGGGGAGAACCGAAGGCGCCGGCTTCGCTGATGTCGATACTGGTGTGGAGTCACTTGGCAAACCGGTCTTCTGTTCTGACCCCAATGTCGACGCCACTTGGATGAAACTTTCACGTAAATTCGTTCGTGACTTGGACTGGATGGCGACCATAAACTCGGAATCACAAGACCCTTCGCTGGAGTCCTCCTCGGACGATAACCCTGTGTGCTTGGTGCGATTTGCAGTACGGCTCGAGGGCGCTCGACTTTCCGAGGTGCTGTAGATTTCGTCCGTGTCCGAGTCCGAGTCCATAAGAAGCGCCTGTGTCTTGGATCGCTTATGAGGCTCTGCACACTTCCCCCCGAGTCTGGGTCCGCGCGCAGTGCCCCGCGCCCTCGAGCTACCCGGCGCGTCCGCGCGCTTCTTCGATTTTTGTGCAATTTCGGGCTGCTAAATATCAGCCAATGAACGATGTCGGTCTTGGTCCTGCTGCAAGCGGTCTTGGTCTTTCTCCGAGGCGACTAAGGTTGCCGACGCAGACCAATCTATTCTGTAGGAAGCATCCGAACACGGATGCAGCAAGTTCATCAAGCGCTGGCGGCACTGGTCTAGTGCCACCTGACGACGACCTGACTCTAGAGTCCAAGCGTCTGACTTGTCTTGATAAGACCGGACCTTCCCGGTATGGTCTTGAATTGAAATCTGAAGCTCGCCAATGCGTCGCACGAAGTCGTCGCCTTGCATGCGCAGTGAGGTCGCGTCAAACTGTCCGTCCAGCTGCTGCCGGCGAACAAGTGGAAGTTGATCCCGGAGATGGGACTGATGAGCCTCCATACGGGACAGCTCATGCTCGCGCGCTTACCAGCTCCTCTAAAATTGGTCGAAGCTGGTCAACATGATCGTCGGACTGCCTATCGGCATCAAGCAAGGCACCTATTGCCTTGACGACGCTGGGAGGGATGAGAGCTGGAGACAAACGAGGGCCAAGACAATTACAAGACGAAGACCAAAGATGCGCACCTCGTGTTGCCTGGTGGGCCACCTGGGTCCTGAGACGCATGTTTTCTGCAAGCATATCCTGCATCTGCGTGTTGGCTTCAGTCTGACGCCCTTCCGATGTTTGAAGTGCACGAGAGTTACGTGGGCTGTCAGACCGAGCCGACCGGACAGGCGAAGCAAGGTGGGGCGACTCGGCGCATAGAGTTTCTGCAAGAACAACAAGAACAAGCGTCAAAGGGAAGCATAAGAAGATCAAGTGCAGTAAAGGCAGTACCTGACGCAGGTGTCGAAGATGTCTGGTCCATGGTGAAGAAGTGCGAGTGACCAAGGTCCAGTTGGTCGAGGGATGGGTGAGTCAGACCGTTATCGTTGTGCGACACGGTCGGACTCAGGGGCGGCTGTGGTGAAGTGTACCACAAATTTGGTCACTTTTGGTCAAGGCAGTTGGTCGAATTTCGGATTGGTCTAAACAAGGGGGGCTTTTCAGCCTATCAAATTCAAGGAGTATCAAGAACGCTGGTCTTGGGTGAGTCACCTGACTTTGGGTATTTTACATAATTTTGTGTGGGTACATTAGGGACCATAGGGAGGTAGTATTATTGGTTAGTTGTGGATTTGCCTGAAAAAAGTAGAAGTCTTTTGGTTGCAGGGTTTTTCTAAGTAGAGGTCCTTTGGTCTTGGTCTATACCGCAGCAAGGGGTCGCCGTTTTCTTTTTACGTACATTAGTCGCCTCCGCCCACCGCGGAGTGTTTGGGGGCAGAGGGTTGAATTATCCCCTCTCGTCTATTATAACCGGTTTGGACGCGCCGCACGCGCACTTTGGCCACCGGAAGTCCCTCGACGGGAGTACGATTTGGCGATCTCGACACTTTAAGTCAAGTACGTTTGGAACGTGCTATTCACTGGATTGGTCTTTACGTGGAGATATCGTTTGTGGAGTTTCACGGGCATAGTGGGTCTTCACGTGGACATATTGGCTTATTGTAACATTGGTTGGAGTTTAGATCGGTTTTGGTCTTCTCTCATATTGGTCAGGGGCTAGACCGGTTGATTGGTCTACCCTCTATTATTTCGTATTGGTCAGGTCTAGATCGTTTGGATGATCGACCTATCGTAATTTATCTTTTGGAAGTGTTTCTGGTCTGTACGTACCTGGGGTGAAGAGTTCCGCCCTAGGTACACCTACCCAGCACGGTCTCATATTCAAGACCGAATCAGATCGATCTGCGATCCCGATCCACCGAGTGTGTAACTAGCGCATTCCATCGGGTACACAAGGTGAGATGAACTTAAGTGAATCGGACCAAGTGTCTTTGGATGATGACCGGTCGTCTGCCAGCAGCGGACGATCGGACCAGATTTCGAGTGGAGGTTCGCGGGGTACCCCCCCCCCGTAAGTTGGAAGGCTGGGCACGATGGTGGTGGTCAGGTTGTCGATACAAATGTATTCGATTTCGAACTTGACTCCGCCACAATATACTTCTTTTATCTCTCCTAGTATGAACATCAAAGAACTTATCCAAGAGAGACGCCTACCTTAGTTTATTTGTCTCATTATCGTTTTGAAATCAACCAAGTTGGACTCGGCCCGGAATCGAACACTGTCCGCGTACGACTCGACCACGGGATCGGTAGCTGGTTGAATTTGTCTCATTTAACTTTTTGAAACCAATCAAGCTGGGTCGGCCCCGGGATCGAACACGCTTACCGCTCGATCACGGGATATGCACCCCTCTAATGCTCACACGCTAATCTGATCAGCAAACAGGATGCGTATTTAAGATGTAACACGCCTTTATTGTCTGCTGTGAAGATACAAGGTGTTGACAGGTCTTGACTCTACTAGCGCTCATGTGATGCGGATAGTTATTTATTTCTTTTACAACCAAACAGCATTCGAGTAGAGTGGACCACAAATGTTCAAGAAGGTTCCTCTGATTGTATTGTAGTATCGGTGTCATGATGACGACCCATGGACGACGAAGGCCTCGCAGTTCAAGCAGAAGTCGAGGTCGTGAGATACGAGTGGACAGGGCACGTCCTAGAATGTATCGATATTGGTTTGCGCAGGATTATGATCCTAGACAGGTGGGCAATATCGATGGCACAACCACCGTTGTCCCTCATGACAAAGGATTAGTTCGGGCTCTCAATTCGTACTACGATGCGAGCAAGGACCAGAACATTCAAGGCGACCCGTACGCGACGCTCTTTGTGGCCCGCTTGCACTTTGACACGACGGAAGAGACGCTGGCACACTTCTTTTCCATCTACGGACCCATTCGACGCCTTCGTCTCGTTCGCGATCTCAAAACCAACAAGTCAAAAGGCTACGCGTTCATCGAGTTTACGCACGAACACGATTTTGAACGAGCGTACAAAGAAGCCCATCGTCGTGTGATTGATGGAGCTACGATTCTCGTAGACTATGAACGCTGTCGCGTGATGAAATCATGGAAACCACGGCGTCTTGGTGGCGGCTTGGGTGGGCATAAAAAGTCGGGCCAGCTTCGTTTCGGTGGAAGAGATCCGCCGTTCCGAGCGTTTTCCGGTCTCCAAGGCAGGGGATAGTCGATAGACTCTCTACATGGCCGTTCGCTGCATGGAGTCGGTCTTTTTTCCGAGGCATCTAATGCGAAAATCGCTTGCGTTTTTGGGTATGACACTGTGACGTCAGCTGCATGAGACTATGGCACAGCAGTGTGCAAGGGTGATGGAGTCAAGTTGGCCGCTCACTAATCCAATGCATCCAAACGTCGCGCCAGAGTTCAACCCGTCAAATACAACGTCACCATCAAGATCTCTCCACATTGGCAGTACTGCCGGATGCGCTTTGCACGGTAGGAAGCATAACGCGATACGACACGACCTCAATCGTCGTGTCTTCGATCTCTGTCACATTCCCGATAGAAGTAAAAGTGGACCATAGACCTGCAGAAGAAGACAGTCTCCAAACCACGCACCATCCCGTATAGTAAAGAGCGAGGGGAGGACTGCATCCGGATATTTTTGGACGCTCTAGCGTATACTCCATCTTTGTCTGGTAACGAATGATACGTGTAATGTGAAAGGGTGTGTGGTTTACACAAACCGCGGTATACAGTGAACTGGACGGTATGTGTATGCTTTCCTATTCTCAATCCACCAATCAAAAAGAGCAATGGCGTCGGCGGGGTTCTATACGCTGGCAAATGGCGCGCTGGAGTTATTGCACACATTGTACGAAAGTGAGGACGCTGCCGAGGCCCACTCCGTTCCAAGCGATCATCCAGTGTATACGGGTGACTCGCTGCGCGAAAATAACTTGGAGACACGCGCCGACCCTGTCGAGCACAAAGGGATTCGTCTACAGGATTGGGTCATTGGCTCGAACAAGACTCACATCACGCCCATTGACGTGGTGGACAAGTGCGTGACGTCATGCTAACTGATCCGTGTGCCGAGCGCAAAGACTTATGAGCGTCGTTATGTAGAATCGGCCAAGTGGCCAACCTGACGCCGCCCGAGATGGTGTTTGGCAAGAATCAGCTGCTGATGTTCCATGAGCCGTCGGGCATCTGCTGCACTTTTTTGGCAGTGGAGGCGCTCAAGGGGGCGCACTTTCCTCCGGCCGTCCGTGATCAGGCGCAGGATGCGATGGCCCACCCACAACTCAAAGTCGCTGTTGCCAAGCGCAACACGACCAGCACGTACCCAAAGCTTTCGTCTTGATTTGCCATGGAAAGAGTCCACCACGTGTTAATAAGTATCCATGGATGTCATATAGGGAGGATGTGAAAGAGCTCGATATTCCGTATGACTGGACGTACTCGACCGACTATAAAGGCTCGCTCCAACGTCTTGTCAAGGGGGAGGGCAGGCCTCCGACACTGATCACGAGCGAGGACAGAGTGCAGGTCGAGGCCACAAGCGAACGCATTGATTATGAGAAACTGAAAGAACGAGAGCCGATTCTGTGGTTTGAAGATGTGAGTCTCTATGAGGACGAACTGCACGACCATGGCATATCGGCCATGTCGGTAAAAGTGGTACGATTTGCACTGCGACGTTTGTCCAACAAATGTAGATTGATGTCGTGGATACTGTCTCGTCCAGCGCGTCATGCCATCGGGATTCTTTGTGCTATCACGCTTTTGGATGCGTCTGGACCACGTCGTTGTGCGGTTGCACGAGGCGAGAATGCACCATGTCTTTGGCAGCGACTTTTTCCTCCGAGAATATACGCGTAAGGAAGAGCAATTTGACGCCCTCTTCTTGAAAGGCCATCCCAAGAGCATGGCAAAGTATACAAACATTGACTCGTTTCAGCACTTGTTGCCTGTGCGAGAGACCACGTACGAGAAGGTTTTGCTACAATAGTTAATATCCATCAAGGGAAGACGAAATGAAAGCCCGCCCCTCGATCCTTTTGCATGCCGCGTCGTGTCCTATGCCATTGATAAAGTCGAAGAGACGCGCCTTGTCGACGACACCTGCACTGACAGAGCGAGGAACGTCGCTTGTAGACAAATTTTAATTGGCTAAAATACTCCGCATATCGACCAATGGCAAGAAGCCAAGGTGGTATTTTCACGGCCTGCCGAATATGGGCAAAGACTCCAAGCGAACAGTGGCTCATCAAAGAGAATCGGCGGTAAAATATTCGGTGGAGGAGGCTACAAGGAGAGAGATAGAGTACACATCCAATCGCAAGACGCGGTTCAGGGTTGACAGAAGTGCATCCTCGCCACAAGAAGTGAGGATATGGCCGTGATGGGGCAGCAGATCCATCAGATCATGGAGTTCATCACGATTCGCCGCTCGTTGATTCCGATCTTCCTGGAGACAAATCGGCCGTTTTCCCAGTTCGGGCAGATCCGAATCTATGTTCTTTGTCCCGAGATGATGACCTGAGCTATGATAAATCAATCCGGCCTATTAAATCAACTCGGAGGTCTTGGAGTCATTGTTGAGTCTTCGAGCGAAAAATTGGTATAATCATTCTGGCACCATAACGAGAATATTTTCACGACGATTTTATACTGCCGTCTACAACAAGTCCGTTTTAGATTGATAAACTTTAATTTCAACCATTCACAAAGTTCTGGAAAGCAGCCAACACTGCATTACGGTGGCTAACTCGGCTCGCCTGGCGCATGCATTGCTCCATCATGGATCCGTTCTTGATCCGCAGCCTGCAAGTCGGGCCAATCAGCATGTCTTGATTGGAGACAACTTGACCTTATAAAGTCTGGATCCAGATTTGCTTAACTTGTCAACGGCATCATCTGTTGAAATACTATCGAGGCGCGGCAGATGAAGTCTGGAGCGACCACGTGACTGAGGATGAAAATGAGAACGATTTGGTCGTTTTAGACATAAAATTGACCCACATCATTGCGACTGAATGGGATGACGCTGAGGATTGATAAAAAAAGGGGGACGATCTCTGATCGCTGATCGGCAAGTTCTTGGAGAAGAGTCAATCATGTAAAAGCTATCTACACCTTTGCCCGTCCAAATATATTTAACAACTTTTGCAATCAAAGTTAAATAGGTCGCGAATCAAAATAAATATTTAACAACTTTTGCAACCAAAGTGAAAATCCTTGCAGCGAACGTGAAATGAAACAATTAAATACAAACAAAGAAGAGAAATAAGCCTCAATTTTATCAACGTGGTGACTTTAGATAGAAACAATTCTGATATATTACTGGTAATTAAATCAGCATCAACGGCACCATGGATCTCATGTACTACCTCGGAGTACATGAGATCCATCGTGCCGTTGATGCTGATTTAATTACCTGTAATATATCAGAAGCCGAGCGCGTCTACACGCTGAAGGTAGGAGGTGGTAAATGCATCGTTGAGCGCTTCTTTAAAAAAATACTAACGATTATGTGTTGAATGTTGTCACGGGATAGAAGGAAACACTAGATGGATAATAACTTGAAGACTTGACATCGATTCTAAACTTACAATCCAACTCTGTCTTCAGCGCTCTGGGTCTTATATTGTCCAATGTTAGGGGTGAAACCAATCGACATTTAACATTTCCGGTTGCCATTGACAGTTTGTTGTACCCATGATTGCAGATACCAGTAATATTCTCTTCAGAAACTACTGTGCGTACCGCTTGTGAGGATATACTTGATGCAAACAGTGGCCTAGTATTATACTCCAGGATCCAGATACCTTTGACGACGCATGTGCAGCCACACTTGCAATTGCTTGCGCAGGCTTGATGGAATATGACAAGGTCATCTCGCTACTATGTCATGTCAAAGAGCGTGATAATTTCTGATAGACTTGGAAGACGAGCTATGAGAGTCATTATGTTAAAGTACGACAATTCCAATATGCATCGCTACCGTATTGTGTATCGAGACTTGGCTCTTAAAATACAGTATTGGTTGGCAACGATGCATGTAATAAAGATAAAGCTGTAGCATCAGCATCATCAACACTGGAAGCTCCGTCAAATGCGCCAAATGCAAAAGCTGAATCTTTCCTAGTTTGTAAGAAGCGTAAGTGCACACTTCCACTCGAAAAGACATTCGGAAGCGTCACAAGCAAAAACAGCTCAAGAAAAATGGTGTGACAGTAAGAAGCAGACCGAGGGTAACACAAGCATAAGCAATGATTATTACTTATATCCTACTGCTCCATGCAATATTTCATTTGTTTAGAATGTTAGATTTAAAGCGGCATGGCTTCCTGTCATAACACGCCTTTATACATGATACATCACTACAAGTTTAAAGGTCTGCTGGTTCTGTTGGATACAACAAAGTAGCATATAATCTCCAGTTTGGGTACAACAAAGTAGCACATAACTTTAGTTGAATATCTTCGATATTAAGGGTTGTATAAAAACCAGGTATATGTACATTTTCAAGGAGTGTCCTCATAATTTTCGGCAAATGCCGAATTTACCAAAAAACGTTAATTTCGGTGCGCCTGGCTAACGTAAAAGATGTAATATTACGCATTCTAAAGGACTAAGGAATCAAGGAGACCCCGCTGTTTAGCTTGGAAGATGCCTTCCAACGTCAGATTCGTCATGACTGCCGGAAATTGTCGTTCTCCCATTTTAAGACAGAGAAATCGCTTTCTACGGAAGTGGTATTGGCAAAAGCCACTGCCAGCCCACTCGAGAATCGACGGAGAAACGTGATGCGACTGCCAATCGATGGCCAAGCATCGTTGAAGTTGGTTTGAAGCGTGTGCTCGTCAATCAACGCCTTTGTTGACGGCTCTTGGTTATAAGCCTTGACCAAACCTACATCATTGACTACCTGGTTAGAAAGCAATTCAAGCGTTTGTTTAACAAAGTTTCACTGGCGACCAACTACTTACCTCTGTGGTCAGCTTCTACTTGCTCAACATCCTCAGCGCTCCAGTAGAGGCCGATGTGAGCTCGGTATTTGTCTAAGACACCAGAAATGAAGGTGCCAGTCCGCAGTTTCACAAGCTGCGCGGGAAGCACTGGTGGCGCAATGCTTCCTGCGTTGTTTCGCTCATCTCGTTCCGCCTGGACGTCAGACCAACCGCAAATGAGTTGCAAAGTGTATTGACCAACTTCATGCAACACATGCGATTGGTCTTCTGCGGAAAGAGAATTGAACAGATCGCGGGCCCATGATCCCCGATCATAAATGTGCTCCCGCACACTCTGTGTTTGGATCCAGTATTGACCGCGAACGTAACATAAATCATCCGGAGGGTTCCCATCTGCTTCCTCATCCATTGCCGTTACCAAGTGGTCAATCTAGCTTTTGATCTCGGCCATTTGTTGGCTGAGGATCATGTCATGCGACTGGAGGATGGTCATCGTAGTGTTGCAAAGTTCCACCAACGGTTGCACTGAAGCGCACATCACCCACCAGGTGGGTGATGGTGCAGATACGGGACGTTTCTTTTCAATACACTGCTCCAATCGGTGACGATGTTTCAGCATGAACGAAAGGATGCGCTCGAAATACATCCATATGTTTGTATCTCTGGGGAACTGCACCTGCATATCCAAATTTAAAGATTGTGACATGTAAGACGAAAGGTAAGATCCGCTTAAAAACATTATCTGCTGGAGGGTACTTCACCTGAATTTCCAAGATTAGATTCTGTTGTTGCCGCATGTGTACAGAAAACGCATGCGCTGTTTTATAAAACGCCCCGTTGTCCTTTTCGTTGGTTGCAGCGCAAATGACAATGTCTCTTTGGCGAGGCGCACACCAGACACGCATGAGTTGATGTGTCGCCATCCAGTTCAGACGAGCAACAACACCATTGCGCCAGCCAGTGTTGGTGTTTTCACTGTCCGTTGTTATGGAAATAATATTGTCCTGCCACGGTGCGCAGACCGTCTCAAGTAACGTGGTGATGAGCTTTACCGTATTTTCGGCAGTGTGCCGATCGAAGAATGGCACGACAAAAAAATGAACGTTATGCAAGTTGCCATTGACACAAACTCGGATGCGCATGTCGAGGAATGGGATGCCATTATGCGTCCAACCATCACAGGCCAAGGCGAATGACCACACGCCTTGGTAGCTCAGTATCGATTTTATTTTCTGCAAGTTGATGGCGACAAGCACGCGCACAAATTCACGACGATATGGTCGTTCAGACCAGAGAGTTTCGTTTTTTTTACGCATCTCGGTGCTGCTTGATTACTTCTGCCATTTGCATCATCGAAAGGCCCACCAACTTGTGGTCAAGCGCCAAGTTGAATAGGTATGGGTTTTTGATTGTGACCAAGTGGGAGCTGTCAGACTCCTTCTTAAGCAACTTGAGCGCGTTTGCCTTGGTGATCGGCTCGCTGTTTTCCTCTTCGTCGTCCACAGGAGTAAAAAAAATATCACCAATGATTTTCTCCACAATCGATGCATCGATTCTGAATTCAAGATGCGCATTGGACGTGTGCAAATATCCATCCAGTGTGGTCTTTGGCGACTTGATTTCAAAAAACGTTTTCTTCTCCGACCCAGGGAGCTTTTGATACTCTTTTCAAGCAATGGTGTGCTGTTTCTGGTTATGAGTACGATGATTCTCCTTCCTGAAAAGTGGCTGAAAGAAGTGAACATTCCCTGTTCGTTGCCGTTTTGCTCCAAATGACGTCTTTTCACGCCCGTGGACCGCGCAAAATTCGCATCGGACTGAGCAGACAACTCCCTTTGAGTCCCGTGCCGCAAT
This sequence comes from Peronosclerospora sorghi, assembly GCA_026184515.1. Classification (NCBI taxonomy): domain Eukaryota; phylum Oomycota; class Peronosporomycetes; order Peronosporales; family Peronosporaceae; genus Peronosclerospora; species Peronosclerospora sorghi. The sequence goes on from CM047580.1 coordinate 9,332,317, forward strand.
TGACAAGCCAAACGCGACAAGATGTGCTACTTGAAACGGTGTCTTGTGTGCTGACATTCTTTGATTTGAACGTGAACGTTGATCTGAGGCACGTATGGAGATAGGAGCGAGATCGAAAACGGTGGCAGAAGTAAAGCAAACTTGTAATGGGAGTGGACGGCGGCAGAAGGGAAAGGAGGAATAAACAGGACGTGGGCGGTGCAAAATCAAACAGGAGGAAGAAGCAGAATGTGGACGCACTTCGAAGTCTTAAACACGCGCTTCGAAGTCTTAAACACGCGCTTCAAAGTCTTAAACACGTCACGTGTGACGAAGCAAAATGTGTACGCGCTTCAAAGTCTTAAACGTGTGGTCTATGCATCTATGCATCAATAAAAAAAGAGGTAGGGCTTATTTTCGGCGTCAGATTTTCTTATTATCGGTAAAATCGGCGTTTATTTTTAGAATGCCGAAAGTTATGAGGCCTGGTGTAAGCCGATCAGGTTCCGAATTTTACCATTTCTTTTACACTTTGGAATGTCTCGTGTCCGCAAGGTCAATATGTGGAAGCTCACAAGCGTGTTCTCAAAGCCTTCATCCAAGGAGGAGACTGGAAGACCGTCGCGAAACACAGGTTTATCACCCCCAACCGACTGGCGCAATAAGAAGCTTGGTACGGTGTTGGCTAAACCTCGTGGGGTTGCGCGAGCCCGGACGAAAAAAATTACCCCAGAAATCCAAGAAGCCATGGAGGATTACATCAGCGAAGACTGCACCGTCACGCTGAAAGATATTGTTACGATGATCTTATTTGATTTCGACGTGATCTTATCGGAATCAACGGTAAGCCGCCATCTATGCGGCTTACTATATTTCATAAAAATATAGGCTATTATCTAGTGAATGTACCATCTTACAATTTTGTTGTTTAATGCATTATGTAGGTCCGCTTCGAGCCAATTATGTGCAACGACGAGGTTGTGGCGAACCGGACTCAAGAATTTTGGTCGTTTTGCGTCAGCAGCGCACCGATCGGCTTTTCGGCGATCGGATTGGTGGAAATCAAGGGGGATTTTAAGCCAATTGTGTGCGAGAGGTGTCAAGAACACGGATTTTGGTAATTCACATGATATTGCGTGTACCTACATATTTTCATGAGTGTAAATATTGGGGACCATAGGGAGATAGTTTTACTTAGTCGTTAATTTTCAGCCTTTAACACTCAACGAGAAGTCGTTTCTTCGCTTTGTACGTCTGTCGCCTCTGCACGCCGCAGAGTGTTTGGAAGCAGAGGGTCGAGTAATCCCCTCTAGCTTGTTATACCCGGCCGGGACGCGTTACAGGCGCACTTGGCCCGCCGGAAGTCCCTCGACGGGAGTACACATTGGTCGAATTTTCAAGCGCAAGTTGCACACGTTTGGAACGTGTATTCAAGTTATTGGATTATTTCGTGGAGATATGGTTCGTGGGGTTTATCACGTTCTTATTGGATCTCTATATTGGAGTTTGGACTTTTATTCTCGTATTGGTTGGGCTCTACGATCGATTGACCGATCTGCCCTTTGAAGTATATTTACTTGGAATATAACTGGTCTTCCCGTACCCAGGGTGAAGATTTCCGCCCAGGGTACACTACCCAGCACGGGCTCACGTTTTAGACCTCCAGTCGATTCCCAGCGCCGATCCACAGAGTGTGAAAACAGCCCATTCCATCGGGTACACAAGGTGAGATGAAGAACGAATCGGACCAGGCGTCCTGTGCTGATGATCGGTCGTCTGCTAGCAGCGGACGATCAGATCGGATCGTAGGCGAGGGTTCGCGGGATACCCTCCCCCCGTAAGTTGGAAGGCCGGGCACGATGGTTGTCAGGTTCTCGACACTACGGTGTTCGATTTTTAACTTGACTTCACCACAATGGTGCGCGTGCCCGGATTTGAACCAGGGATATCACCGAAGCGATATTCAGCAAAGAATCGATTATAAAGAGTTAAATGTGGAATCGTTCTGGAGAGGACATAAGGAACGACTATCGCCTTATGTTATCGTTGTCGATAAGGATGGCGATGTCCGATCTGGCCGGGTGGAGGACTGGATCGGGATTAATAAGTTTTTCCTCCCCATAAGGCTCCCACCGGATCCGATCGGGACTATAGCAGGTCTTGCTTTAGTTCCGGAAAGGATCAGGACTTTTGTCCGTATCCTATGCATTTTAATGGATGTTTGATGAAAAGAAGATTAAAGATGAAAACGACTTGGAGGCTGATAGGAACGATCCGATCCATTTTCCCAAGGTCCCCAAGCAGAGGCTTAGAATGCCGTCCGAGGAAGACGACTTGGATGAAAAGTCACAGGTCGGGGATGGGTTTATCAAGTAAGAAGACCTGACCAGGATGTATTAAATCCACGAGTTAAAGCGATTTATTCGTGAAGACCAGGTCATGCGGATTATAGACCCCCAGGTCCCCGATCGCATTCTCGGACCCACCACCGAGTCGATCCAAAGCGATCGGCCGTTGCCATTGGTGAAGAGCCTGCTGGCGATGCTGGCTGAGGTCGGCATGAAATTGCAAAACCTCGCCAACGTGCAGAAACTTTTCGATCTGGACACTTGGAAGATGGAGATGTCGATGTCGACCCTCCACGATCATTTGGTGCCGTTGGTGGGGGCGGTTCGCCGCCCAACTCCCACCGTGGCATTGAAGGCCGCTGAGGCCACGGCAGCATACGACGATGCGTGCTCCGACGATAAGTCGTCGTATCAGTCTCCACCAGCCTCTAACAACTCATCGGAGGTGGAGGTCGGTGTTGAGCGGATGACCATGGGGGCGGACCGTACCCCCATGGGTGCATAAAAAGGACGTGCGGAAGCAAGGGGCTGCATGCCAGTCGGGGCCCCAGTAGCCCCCACAGGCTTCAGTACCTCCACAGGAGGATACCAACACGTTGACCATGCCCCAAGCTAACGTCCAAGCCATGTTTGAGCAATGATGGAGCGTTTCATGGGAGACCGATGCCGATCGCCTCCGCGCCCGCATGCCCAGGACCGATCTGCCTGGCAAAATGTCAATACTTGCCGGGATATTGATATTGAGTCAGTGACATCAACGGATAAGGCTACCCGAGGTGGCAAACCAGTTGGCAGAGGAAGACGCAAGCCGCAGGCCAGCCGACCGCGCCGATCAAGTAAGAATAGCGATTTCGGCATGGAGTCGATCGGCGATCCGGATGACCACTATGGGTCAGACGGTGCAGGGGCGGGCAGAACGCGCAGGGCTAACCTACCTCTACGACCGCTTTTGATTTCGGATATACTGCGATCCCACGTATTTGCATGGCTTCGACCACGGATCTCAAGGACTTCACTGGCAAGGACGCCGACGAGGAGCAAGTTAGGTCGTGGTTTGGTCGGGTCAAGTCTGCTTTCTTACGGGATCAGACACCAAAAAAGGAATGGTGTCTGATCTTCAGGGATCTGCTGAAAGGACCGGCTGCGAACTGGATCCAACAGTTTGGTCGGGATGTCCGATCTGACTGGGATCTGTTATGTTCAGAATTTGAGGGGCAGTACTGCAACTCTGGATTCTCTACCGCCCGCAAATACCATCATATGCAGAAGCGGGGCGACGAGACGCCGATCGAATACTTGCACCGTCTGAACTTGGCTGCAATTCGCGCTGGGATAGTGATCAAGGAAGGGAACACGCCAACCGGGTCCGCTATGGAGCACGTGGGTCACTATATTAGTACCCTTGATGACCAAGAACTGGCAGATCAGCTCACTCTGCTGCGCCTCAAAGATGTGGGGGAAGTGAAGAAGACGTTGCGGACGCTGCAACACTCACGCAGCATGAGGGCGAAGGTCGCCGTTGGATCGGGTCGCTACAGATGGAAGACCCAGACCGACCCTGTGAAGAGGCCCCTAACCAGATCGTCCCGTGATGGTTAGGCAATCGTGACTGAAGCCAGCACTGGGTCGGAAGAGGAAAGTAGCGGCCAGTCCAGTCGGGAGTCATATGAGGACAGTGTCGCCACGTTTTCATCACGGAACCTGCCCCAAGAACCAGATCGACGCCTAACCAGGCCGATCGGAAGGGAAGGAGTGGGAACAAGTCCGACCCGGACCGACCTCGCAAGAAGTGTTCTCACAGCGGGTCGAGCAAGCATGACGGTGGGGACTGCTGGAAGAAATTGATATGCAAGAAGTGCGAAAGACGCGGCCACCCCACCGATCACTGCCTCTTCGTGTGCAAGTCATGTGGAGAGATCCACGAGGCCGGCCAGTGCAAGATCGAAGAGTTTTTCAATCTGATGCGCAAGTGGTATGTGCCGGGTAAGCACGCGGGGATGCTTCCACCTGACGTGAAGAAGATGTAAAACTAGAACGCTCTCCAGGTTGGAATCTGGATCGAGCCGAGCGATCTACGTTTGGCATCTATGCATATGTCGTCAAGGAGAATAAAACCTACAATACATGTTCTATTCTCGATTGCGTCGATCGGGATCATCCGGTTTACAACCTCACGACCGATGAATATTCCCGATCGAAGGTGGTCATGCAGTTGGATCTGCTGCCTGGGGAGTCTCGCGGATACTGGAATTATCATTCGCCCGATAAATGGTTTAAGCAGGCGAAAGCCTGCGGCAAGATTAATAACCAGAAGGCGACGATGTTGTTCGACTCTGGGGCCGAAGTCTCGATTATCGACTCCGCCTTTGCTCGTAAGGTCGGATGTCGTATAGACGACACCCAGATACAAGAATGCGTCGGAATCGGGGAAAACTCTTACATGACCGAAGGAAGGACGCGCGTGAAGATCACCCTCTCAGGTTCGTTGGTCTACTTCTTCAGCGCTTGGGTTGGCAAGCTGGCCGGTCAGGATGCCCTGTTAGGAATGGATTTCATGGTTCCGGCGGGTATTCGCCTTGATCTGTCTCATGGAGTCCTTACACTCCCGGATGAGGTCCAGATCCTGTTAGCTGGTCAGCGGCCCCTATACGTATCGCACACCGAACTGGTCAGGTGGGACCAATATGTCACCATTCCAGTCGGCCAATCCGCTGATACCCCAGTCGATAAAGGTTTTCGATCAAGGAAGTTATGGGTGACCAGGGGCGATCGGTGGGTGCCGATCTTTGTGAAGAGCGCCGGCCGATACGATTATGTTCCAGTCACTAATATCGGTGACAAGCCGCTTACGCTCGACAATAATACTATTGTTGGCATGTGGATAGCGGAAGGGAAGATTCCAAGGAATATGGGGTTCGTCTCGATCGGATCGAGACGGTATGTTGAGTGGCAGAACTTGACATACCAAGCGACCACCGATCTGATCAGCGATGATGGACCGGTGAAAGAAGATACCTCACCTATGGTGGAACGACCCAGCTATGTAAACCCAAAGAATATGTTAGTTCGAAGAAAGGCACCGCAGTCGCCCGACGCGGTGGACCATCTAGCAGACGAGCCAAGGTTAGTAAACATGGTGGCGTCACAAGAACAGGCTACAGTGGAGCCGGAAATAGAAAAAGGGGAACATGGTATTGCTGGGGCGGACCACGATGGCACGCCTAAGCAAACCGACGTCGTTGAAGAGCAGCCTGCCGATCGGGAACAGCTGTGTGCAACCGATCCGAACGGTCTGGGTGATATTGGCCCGGAAGACGATGAAGTTTGTATACTTGAGGGCGGGGATCAGTACATTCAGGAGCTGGAGAGCCAGATAGCAGTCCTCCCTGAAGTGTCTGCCGATCCGCCCGAAGTCACCTTGGACGATCTACAAGTGGGTGATCGGGATGTCAACAGTCCCGGACAGATCGATCGGCTTAAGAAGATCATATGGAAGAAAAAACATCTTCTTATCGGTAAAGGCAATGCCTTACCCCCTGCTGCTCGCTGAGCGATCTGTGACATCGACGTAGGTGATGCCAAGCCGATTGCCAGTGATGCCGACGTGTGGCGCCACAGTACCGTGAAAATTGTCTGATCTTATTAAAGAACTTTTGGCCACCAAGATCATTAAGCCGTCGACATCGCCGTGGTCCTCGCCGATCGTGATTTTGATCAAGAAGAACGGCGTCGACATCAGGTTGTGTATCGACTATCGGTTAGTAAATCGTTTGTCCAAGCTTATGGTGTACCCGATGCCGCTGATCAGCGATCTGCTAGAAGATCTTGACAAGACCCTATGGTATTGCTCACTGGATATGACAAGACGATTTTGGGTGTTTCGATGACCGATCGGGCTCGCGAGATTTCCGCATTTGTTACGCCGTTCGGTCTGTTCGAGTGGAACCGTATGCCGTTCGGTTTGAAGAACGCGCCCCAGATCTACCAGAGGCTGATTGTAACGGGGTTACATTCGGGTTACATTGAGTGTTGGTGTACATGATTACACCACGCTTGAGGTCAGTATTGGCCGGGTTGAAAGGTTTTGAACCTTTGGTTATTTTAACCAATCAGGGCAGGGGCCCTTGGTGTGGTGGTGTGTCAGCCATCCACGTGTCAGTACACAGGTGTGTACACTACATTTTAGCTAGGTACGAATTAGGAATATTCTACTTTGTGTTACATATAGTTTATATTAGTTTAAATAATTACATATTAAATATATTCAGTTTACATTGCACTCTATTTTGCGGACGTGCGACATCGACCGGTCGCGCGCGCAGTGAGTGTCGTAGATAAGAGGGAGCCCTCCCTTTACTTACATCCCGTAAAGGGAATACAGCCGTTTAGGCTAAGTCGTAAACTAACCCGGGAATCTTGGCCCCGAGTAGGAGAACTCTCCTACTAAGCCCTTTACAAGGGCGTATCGGCTAAGTAGCGGTAGCTACCGCTTTAAAAAAGAGTCTTCCTCTTTGCTCTAGCCGCACCGTGCGTATACGCACCGGCTACCCTGATCGACAACGCATTGTATGGACATTTCAAGATCAGTACCGATCGGGACCCCACCGAAAACCATGATGTATTTACAGAGGGTGAACCCGATCGGGAAAGGAGACCATCCGTTCTGGGGAGGCGATCGTATATCGACGACATTCTGATCCTTGCTTCGTCATGGGAGATCTGTGCGAGAAGGTCGAACGGTTGTTGGAGACACGCGATCGCTGGAACCTGTCGATCAGTGCTGTGAAGAGTTTTTGGGGCATGTCCAAGGTCGCCTATTTGGGTCATATGGTGTCAATCAGTGGGCTGGAGGCCAATCCCAAGGATCTGGAGTCACTGAGCAACCTCCCGTTTCCCAGATCACTGAAGGCAATGCAGTCCTTCTTGGGGAGCCTAAATTACTACAGCCGCTTCATTGAAGACTTCGCGATTTACGCGGCCGTGCTGTACGAGCTCCGGGAAGTTGACTACCGTATGTTACGCGAGGCATATCGGGCAACTTTACGAGAGGGCTGCGACTCCGATCGGGCTGCATAATTGCCGCCGATGGAGGCAGAGGATCACATGAAGCGTGCACAGGTTGCTTTCGGTATGATGAAGGCCAAGATGGCGACGGCACCGATTCTCAGACACTTCGATCCGGAAAAAATGCCGACCGTCATCGTGTATGCTAGTAAGTGGGCCATTTCTGCCACTCTAACGCAAGAACATGATGGAGTATACCACCCGGTCACTTTTACGATCCGGACATTGAAGCCGAACGAAGTCAACTATGGGATCGTCGAAAAAGAAGTTCTGGACTTACTACGGATTTGGATGTGTGCTATAACCTGCTGGGCGGCCGACCCATAAAGGTCCTATCAAGGAAGTCAACATTGGCCTGGTTGCTATCAGCCAATGGGATGAACATTCGGCTAGGCAGGTGGTCAGCGATCCTGTCACAGTGGTCCCTCGAGGTCGTCAAGTGCACTAAGGGAGGGGAAGAGATATTGGGCACATTGGGCACATTGGGCACGTTGTCTGCCAGTATCACCCCTCGGTCTGAAGTGGATGAGGCTGTGATGGCGATTGCCTTAAGGAAGCAACCTCGACAGTCAATTTCACGGCCGCCACCGATCGTCGATCGGGATGAGGAACTCCTGGTCTTGAGTTTCGACGGATCGGCTAGCGTGAAGAAGAAGGTCGGCTCCTATAGTTTCATACTGTGGAAGTTACCACAATGGTCTATAGTTGCAGCCGCCGCCGATTTCACTCCGGACATAACGGTCAACGAGGCGGAATATCGGGGGCTCCTTCTATGTCTCGACCTGCTGTCATCACAGAAGAAAGGTCGGATCATCATATGTGGTGACTTCAACCTGGTGATAAGGCAGATCACCGGGGAGATCGACTGCAAGGCACCACGGCTGAAGTTGTTAAACGACCGGGTGATGAAGGCGTTAAAAGACTACCCCAACCACGAGCTATTGCACGTGAAAAGGGATTGGAACAGAAGCGCCGACCACCTCGCGACCCAAGCCATGCGGGACCAGATCGGGGCGACTATCACCGAGGAGGCCGTTCTACATGAACTTATGGACATAAACAGGCTCCCGGAGTTGATAAAGCCCAAGGACAGCCCCGGTCCTGTGCATGTGATATGGTGGCGACTAGATAGCGAACTCAGAAGTCTCACCGATCGTTCCCAAAGGAAAGGCTGAGCGAGTACGTTGTACAACAGCTAAGGGTGGAACGGATCCTCAAGGCGCAGGACAAAGAAGAGTGGATCGTCAACTTGAAGGCCTATCTACGTGGTGAACTATCCAAGTTAACGAATGATCAAGGGAAAGAGTGTACCAAGATCGCGGACAGTTACGATGTGGACGACAATGGATTGCTGTATTACTGCCGTGACGTTGATCAAGACAGTGTCGATTGAGATCGACTGGCGAAACTGGTGATCCCTGAGTTGCTACAGCCGGATGTCCTTCATCACTACCATGTGAGTCTAGAAGGGGGACACCAGGGAATAGGAAGGACATACCACAAGATCAGGGCCCAATTTCACTGGAGAGGACTTTTTCGGAGCGTGCAGAAATATGTGGGTTGTTGCACAGATTGCGAGACCGGAAAGGGAAGGCCGATAATCAAGGGCCGATCGCCCGGAAATATCGAGGCCACTTACCCTTTCCAGGTGATAGCAATGGACCACATACCGTCGCTGCCCAGATCGACGAGCGGAAACACTGAGCTGCTGATCTGGGTCGACCTATTCACCGGTCTGGTGATTGCAAAGGATAGTGCATCCCGATCTGCGGAGCAGATCGCCCAGAGTTACGAAGAATGCGTGTTTAGAAGGTTCGGCGCCAGCGAAATTATCAGACACGATCGGGAACCCGGTTTTATGGCCGAGGTGTTCCGGTCGTTCTATAACATGCTAGGCCAGAAACAGAGTGCGACGATGGCATATCGTCCGCAAGCGAACGGATCGGCTGAACGCATGGTTCAGACAATCACAAGGGCGATCAAGATGTATGTGGCCGACCCAGACCAACGTTACTGGGATGAGTATGCAGAAAGACTGGTATTCGCACTCAACTCTTCAACCGATCGGGTCCGAGGAGAGACGCCTTTCTATCTGGTGTATGGATGGGACCCTCGATCGACACTTGAAGCGGCGATACCGATCGGCTGCACTCGGACCCGTGATCGCGATGCCCGCCGTTGGCGTATGCAGGTCCAGAAGCACTATCAACATGCGAAGGAAGTCGTCAACGAAAAGTTGCGTCAGGCCACACAAGATCGAGCAGATCGGAATAACGATCAGGTCCGACCTCACGGTATTGAACCAGGGGCGAGGGTCTGGTTATACCTCGATCGGGTCAAGGAAGGTTATGCAAGGAAGTTGGATCATATGTGGCACGGTCCTTTCCGTGTAGCAAAGCTGATCGGTGAGAATGCTGCCCGCCTGATCATGATCGGCATGTATTATAAAGTTTTTCCGATCGTGCATGTGTCCAAATTGAATCTGGTCAGAGAGTTCCCCGATCGGCCCAAAACACCCTGTCTGGTGGATGAAGCGGAGAGATTCGATTTTGATGAAGCTCTGCTGCCGGAGGACAGTTGGGAAAGGCCATTGGAGGAGGACGAATTCGAGGTGGAGAAGGTGCTAGATGTCCGATCGGTCAAGAAGACACGTTTCCGTCGCACCCACCGGGAATGTCTCTTCCGCTGGAAGGATCATGACGAAGCAACTTGGATCGACGAACTCGATCTAAATTGTGGAGCACTGCTAAGAGAGTTCGAGCGAGAACGGGTCAGTCGGAATCGTTTAGCAGTGATGAAGACTCATGAAGATGAAGATCAAGACACACAGTAGCACCGATCAGTGTATCGATCGGTGTGAATATGTGTAAGGTTTGAATTATTGTGATGAACTGCGATGAACTGGAGTAGTGTAATGACGAAAGTGGTGATAATTTTCGCGATGTAGATGGAAACTGTGTATGATAACGTGTTGGTGCAAGTTTGGAGAAAGTGATGAAATTTGGTCAAGTGATTGGATGATCAGGAATTTGAAAAGAATGATGACATGTATTAGGGATTATCTGGTCAGCTAACTGCCGCATCAAGAATCGCAATCGCCCCACAGACGGCCGATAGTCAGCGCCGGATGGTCCCCGATCTGGTTCTGGTGCTGATTGCGCCAGGGCACCTTCGGATCGATCTGGGTCAAAGCGTCCTTCAGGTCTGTGACCGGCTCGTCACAATGAAGACCGGGATACCAGACGCCGTCGTCAGCTAATACCCCGGCTTTCTCAACCCGACGCTTGGCCATATGGAGAACCACAGGATACAAAAAGATGTCGATGTCGCACTCGCGGGCCAGCATCCCTCCCAGAACAAACTGGCATATGGTCTGCCAGGCCTCGCCTTCCCGACTCCGGCGCCTCTTCCGGTTTTTCTGGAATGAGATCAGGCCTTGATCATGTTGCGCTAGACCAGGAGGAAGCACTAGATATTGTGTAGACTCCCAGATCGCTTGGCTGTAGGTTTCACTGAAGGCCTTCACTCGACCTAAGAACGAGTCGATCCACGCAGTCGACGCGAACATGGACCCCAACTTGGGGCGGACGAACACTTTCCATGGCTCATCTGCGTACAGACGGGCGATTTGTGGTGCTGTGACCAGGTCCGCCCGCCATGCAGAAGCGGCAGGAGACTTTGAAGCTGGAGAAAAAAGCCAGGAGTCTGGACGTGATAGAGATCGGGCTAGTATCTGCTTGGTCAGGGCTGATTGGTACAAGCTACCGATCTGGCACGATGACCATGGTGAAGTGGAATCTGAAGTCAGCGATGGGAGAGGTCGATCTCCGATCGACACCCCTTTCAATCGGGCGTGATGGAGCAGCCCAGATGTGCCGGGCTGGAACGAAGGCATCTGTCCGGTTGACCCGCGCGTCCGTGCAGCCCATCACCCTGGGAGCTGATCGTCTTATTAGCCCCCGATGCAGGCTTCGCAGGAACGGAACCTCGGCGTTGATCGGATCGGGACTTGGATAAAGCAGTGATCAAGAATTCAGAATCTCCCGATCCGTTCCCCGAGTCCCCTCCGGGGGAGACCTCTATACGCTTGGTGTGAGCGGCGCGGGGGCGCACGAGATTTGATGATGATAGACGTATCACCCGCGTCCGATCTGGGACTTGGGAGATGAGCCAGCGTCTTGGCTTTCTTCTGGGGCACCGCTAGCTTCTCCTCGAGTTCACAGTCGCGCGCTATGCCCCGCGCCCTTGAGCCCTTCGACGCGTCCGTACGATTCTTGGAAGTTTTCGAAATTTTGGGGTGGGTACTTTTAGCCAATGAGTGGCGTCGGGTCCGATCTTGATGCAGATCGACCAGAACTGCCGATGCAGACCGGTCAGCGCTAGATCATGCAGCCGGACGCCGGTGCAACAAGTCAGTCTACTGTTGGTAGCACCGATTTACGGCCGCCCAGCGACGATCTGATTCCTGTGTCTAGGCGTCCGATCGGCTCTGGAAGGACTCGAACTTCCCGATCTGCTCCCGGAACACGACCAGAAACTCGCCAATCTGACTCTCCAGGTCACCATGTTGGGTTCGGAGTAAAGTCCGATCGGACTGATCCTCCAACCTCTGCCGGTTGACCACCGCGAGCTGTTCCAGGAGGTGTGATCTGTAGGCCTCCAAGCGAGACAGATCGTGCCGTGCGCCAATCAGCCCGTCCAAGATCGGTTGGAGCTGATCGCATTGATCATGCGACTGCCGACCAGCCGTAAATAAGGCGTCGAACGTTTTGGCGATGTCGGCGGGCAACCGATCTACATGCAAAGGAGGGTCAGAGCAGACCCAATATGAAAACAGACCGATCGGCTTACCTCGCGTTGCTTGTTGGGCGATCTGGGCCCGGAGATGTGCGTTTTCAGCGGTCACCTCTTGCAACTTCGTGGACATGGGGATCAACGTATCCACCTCCTTCCGCGGTTGCAGGAGTGAAGTGTGGCGAAGCGGACCCAAGAATTTTGGTCGTTTCGCGTCAGCAGCACACCGATCGGCTTATCGGCGATCGGATTGGTGGAATCCAGGAGTCTTTTAAGCCTATCATGTGCAAGAGGAGTCAAGAACACGGATTTTTGTAAGTCACATGAGATTGCGTGTACCTACATATTTTCATGTTTGTACATATTGGGGACCATAGGGGGTAGGGAGTTTAGTGTTGGTTTAGGTTTCGACTGCTAAGAGAGTTTATGGTTTTACGTCTTAATTGTTGGGCCTTTAACTCAACCGGAGGTCGTTTCGCCTTGTACATCAGTCGCCTCTGCACGCCGCAGAGTGTTTGGGAGCGGAGGGTCGAGTAATCCCCTCCAGCTCATTATACCCGGCCGGGACGCGTTACAGACGCACTTGGCCCGCCGGAAGTCCCTCGACAGGAGTACACTTTGGTCGGCTTCTCAAGTTTAAGTTACGCACGTTTGGAACGTGTTATTAAGTTTTTTTGGATTGTTACGTGGAGATATCGTTCGTGGAGTGTATCGCGTTCTCATTTGGATCTCCCTATTGGATTATTGGAGTTTTATTCTCATACGGGTTGGGCTCTACGATCGGTTGAGCGATCTGCCCTTTGGAGTATACTCACTCCAAGTATGACTGGTCTGCCCGTACCCAGGGTGAAGAGTTACGCCCAGGGTACACCACCCAGCACGGTATCCCACATTTAGACCACAAGTCGATTCCCAGCACCGATCCACCGAGTGTTTTACCAGCCCATTCCATAGGGTAGACAAGGTGAGATGAAGAACAAATCGGACCAGGCGTCCTGTGTTGATGATCGGTCGTCTGCCAGCAGCGGACGATCGGATCGGATCTTGGGCGAAGGTTCGCGGGGTACCCTTCCCCCCGTAAGTTGGAGGGCCTGGCACGATGGTGGTCAGGTTCTCGACACTACGGTGTTCGATTTTGAACTTGACTCCACCAAAAGCGGCAGATTTTCGCCACGGCTATACTAAATCACATTCCGGACGGTGAATTTATCGTGTACTTAGATGAGACTAATTTCAATTTGTACTGCGCTGGCGAGCTAATATTGTAAGCCGAGCTATCGTCATGCAGCCACCCTCCCAAGGGTCTAACTTGCAAGTACAACGCGCTGTTTCTTCAGCGTGTAGCGGGTGGATTAATTCTACATCGTATGCAGCGTGGATCCATCAATATGGAGCAGAATGCTGCTTTTGTTCAAGATTTGTGTGAGACAGTTCGAAATGATGATTTTATAAGGAATGATATATCGGTAAGAAGATCGTCATCGTTTTTGATAATGCCCCGGCCCACAGCCAAACGGAGATTATCTTGGACATCGAGGCTCAAAAGGACCTGGGGCTGGTTCGACTTGGGCTTTACTTACCAATGTGTAACCCAATTGAAGCTAGGGTTACGATGATGCATATGATGCATTGTGCAAAACATTAATTATTTTTTATGTGCAGGCTGCTTTATTGTTCTTAAGCAAAAAGTGAAAGCGTATCTACGCGCGCACCAGGACCTGGTTTTCAACCACGACATCCGCTGCGCGCCCACGCTTTCAAGACAGAGCATGCTCCTACTCGAGGCCTCTGGAGCTCAATCCATCAGCATTATTTATATAGATCTTGTTAAAGCGATAGTAATGAACTGCATGAATGAACTCAAAGCCGCTGTACGCTTCGAAGACATGCAGTATGGAATCTAAATACTCGTAATTTATTTTTTATTCAGATATCTGTTAATATGCCGTTAAGTTGAGTCTCTACAAGGCAGGTCGCACACAAGATGCAGCCATTCACGCAAAATGCCTCCACCATCGATACTCCCACTTATAGCAACAATTCTTTCTTTCTGCTTAATAGCCCGACCACAATAGCAGGTTTCTTCTCCACGTTGAAGGAGATGACCTTCGGGTATCTCCATTACCCGCTCATACGCTGCCATTTAAAGTGGTGTAAGATCACAACACACCACTTGATCATACTTTTTTACTTCCTGGAACGTCGGATTAACTTGTTTCTCTCGCCGAAGATAGTACGGCTGCAGCTTATCACGCAACTTTTTCTCTTTCTGACGGGTACGTTTCAATACTTCAGGAACAGCAGAATTTTTTCGTCCGTATTTAATATCATTTCCGTAATACATACTAAACTCCACCCAAGATCCAATTGCTCCCGGAGAAATAGTGTCTATCAAACAATGAAGCTCCTTTTCTGTGTTTTGCATCAATGTACCAGTACGTCCCCGCCTTTTATGACACCTGATCGCTTTAACATCTTTGGTAAAAAGAGACTCAGGGTTCTTCATGCAGTGCATTTCATTCAAAATTACGGTATACCACGCAATTTTGTTCAGACGACTTACATACAACTTGATCATATCGTAACTTCAAATAACAATTTCGTATTCACCCTTATACAAGCAGTATCAAGCATCCGGGTTATTGCATATGACCTAGTCACTACAGATCCATCACAAATCTACCTGGTAATTTGATAGATCATTGTATCTCGATTATCTCTTTTCCCACGCAGGATAGTAGTTGTGCATCTCATCCATGTGTGCAGCTCTTGTTCCCAATTCTGGAGTAGAGATTCAGGCACTAGAATTAAAATTGGGGCAAACTCACCAGCAAAAGAAAATCTCGAGTCTTCTGGATGGCCACTGGATCTACTATTACTATACAGTTCTCGCCGATGATGCATCAATGTCCTCCATGCTTGCTCGTCCGGATGGTCACCGCACTTGCCGAGTATCGCAGATAAAAACGCAATTACTTGAATCATCTTCCCAACATCCATATCGTCACCTAAAATTACGCCAGTGTCGCGCGGGTAGGCGTTGTAAAGAAATTTTACGCCCTCCCGCTGGTAATCAAAAAGAAAGCTGTTGATGTTTGCACATATTGCGAGTGTCATGGTCAACATCACTGGACCGCCGTC
The DNA here is from genome assembly GCA_026184515.1 of Peronosclerospora sorghi. Lineage (NCBI taxonomy): Eukaryota > Oomycota > Peronosporomycetes > Peronosporales > Peronosporaceae > Peronosclerospora > Peronosclerospora sorghi. The sequence continues at coordinate 9,347,643 of CM047580.1, forward strand.
AAACGTGTGCTGAAGTATTTGAAGACGACCGCAAATTACAGCATCGTGTTTGATGGCATGAATCAGGGAGAGCTTGTGGGGTTTGCAAACGCGTCGTGGGCAAGTGATCCGGACTCACGACGATCAACGACGGGTTATGTTTTCTTTTTAAACGGAAGTGTGGTCTCATGGAAGTCCAAGAGACAATCAACAGTGGCGACATCAAGCACCGAGGCCGAGTACATGGCTCTGTACTCCGCGACGCAGGAAGCGATATGGCTGCGTCTGCTTCTCAACGAACTTGGCTGCGCATCGGGAATGGCAACCACGATATACCAAGATAATCAAAGTTGTATTGCACTAGCCAAGAATCCAGTTTACCATTCGCGAACAAAACATATCGATATCAAGTTCCATTTTCTTCGAGAGAAGGTCGTAGCGGGCATCATCATGCTTGAATACAAGCCGACAGGCGAGATGATTGCTGACGGGCTAACCAAAACACTTGGGCGAGTGAAGCACACTAAGTTTTTGGATGGGCTCATACTTCTGGACACGGATGGACCATGCACGTAACTATCAAGGGAGAGTGTTGAAGGTGATATTTTCGTGCATGATAATATGTTATTCTGCCGAAAATCACAATCGTATCCTTGCTCAAGTGGTTGGTACCGGGGGGTTAACAGACCAACCACTTGGCACGGGTTCGATTCCCACAATGGAAAGTTGAATATTGGTGCTGGTGTTTAGGGTTCACCAGGGCTTCTCCCCCGGAAGTTACACCCCCTTCCATCTTTTGTATTTTTCTGTTATGTTCTTACATTGAAGTTGAAGTTGCCATAACGTTTTTACTTAGTAATTACTATAGGCAAACTAACCAATCGCAGATAGGTAAAAATAAGTGGCTAGGAGCAACGACAGATAATTCACATGAATAAACATCACTTTTAGTTTTGCAGCATCGACTACAAGTCCTTCTCATCATTTCCTAAACGTAAAAGCACAAACTTCAAATGGCTTAAAATTTTCGTCTTCCGTTGACGATAGAAGCACAGTGCCGGGGTTGATCTGAGCATACAATTACAGATTATTTGACTCTGAGACACAAAATAAAGCTAGTGCATTAAATTGAACCTTGGGCTGATCAAGTCGTGGCAATATCTCACTCGTGCAGGTCTCTGTACCATCCTCGCTAAAGTCAATGTCTTCCGTCTCGTCTCGTGATATTTTCTTCGACGACGTTCGATTGCTTGACCACTAAGTTTATTATACGAAGCCACGCGTGTCTTCTTCCAAATCATAACCCTTTAATTATCATCGTCTTTCTCTCTTATTTTCGAATCTGACATCCATTCGTCTGCTTCATCCCTGATTTCCGGAATGGCCGAGCCGTTAATATTCCGCGGTGGTTGTACAACAATTAGCATCTTACTGTTTGAGTCATCGAAAAACGCTTCGTGGGCACGTTTCATCTCGTAACACATAATCGTTAGTATTTTTGAAAGAAGCATTCAACGCTGCATTTACCACCTCCTACCTTCAGCGTGTAGATGCGCTTGCCATCTTCTCCGAGGTAGTACATGAGATGCATGGTGCCGTTGAGGCTGATTTAATTACCATAATATACGGGAATATTAAATCGACCCCCCCATTGTTAATTCAACCCCCCCCGCCCATTTCTAACATCGATGTAACAATGACCTTTTTATATTATAAATAAGTTAGAGCTAATGACCGTCGCCTTAGCCTTCGAAAAGTGACGATGGCTTGCGAGCTACTAAAGCCTACTCACAAATATCATAATATTGTACGGATACACCATTCGCTTTCATCCACTTGCACTTTAGCTTTAATACATCGTCACTTTCGAAGGCTAAGTTCCACATGGTTTTGACGTCTCTTCTATCGATGCCGACGACGTGTCGTCCTCTGGTTCTTCAACCTTGTGTCAACATGCGACGTGGAAATAATCAGCTCGTTCTAAATGTCGTGAAGCGGACCCAAGAATTTTGGTCGGTTCCGGTCAACAATGGACCGATCGGCCTGTCGGCGATCGGATTGGTGGAAAGTCAAGAGGTTTTTGGGTCAGTCATGTGCAAGGGATGTCCAGGACACAAATTCGGGTAGGTCACATGAGATTGCGTGTACTACATATTTTCATGTTTGGTACATATTGGGGACTATAGGGGGTAGGTAGTTTAGTTTGGGTTTTGCCGTGTTTTGGGTTTTGCTTCGTAAAGGTTTTTGGCTTTTAGCTTCGCTTAAGTGACCGTTGGACCCCCAGCTCAACCGGGGTCGTTTTCACCTTACGCGCTAGTCGCCTCTGCACGCCGCAGAGTGTTTTGGGAGCGGAGGGTCGAGTAATTCCCTCCAGCTCATTATACCCGGCCGGGACGCGTTATAGACGCATTTGGCCCGCCGGAAGTCCCTCGACGGGAGCGTACTTTGGTGGAACCCCAACGTTAAGTTGCACACGTTTGGAACGTGTTATTTTATTTATTGGATTATTTCGTGGAGATATCGTTCGTGGATTAAGTCACGTTCTTATTGGATCTCCCGATTGGATTGGATTATTGGACCTCATTGGATTACCGGAGTTTGTCTCCCATATTGGCCGGGCTTTACGATCGGGTGGGCGATCTGCCCTCTGGAGTATACAAATTCGAGTATAACCAGTATACCCGTACCCAGGGTGAAGAGTTCCGCCCAGGGTACACCACCCAGCACGGTCTACCGCATTTAGACCACAAGTCAGTCCCAAGCACCGATCCACCGAGTGTGTTACCAGCCCAATCCATCGGGTACACAAGGTGAGATGCGAAAAGAATCTGACCAGGCGTCCAGTGCTGACGATCGGTCGTCTGCCAGCAGCGGAAGATCCGATCGGATCGAAGACGAGGGTTCGCGGGGTACCCCCCCCGTAAGTTGGAAGGCCGGGCACGATGGTGGTCAGGTTCTCGACACTTCAGTGTTCGATTTCGAACTTGACTCCACCACAATGGTGCGCGTGCCCGGATCACTTGGTGATCGTGGATATCACCGCAGCGATATTCAGCAAAGGATTGATTACAAGGAATTGAATGTGGAATCGTTCTGGAGAGAACACAAGGAACGGCTATCGCCTTATGTTTTTGTTTTTAATAAGAATGGCGATGACCGATCGGGCCGGGTGGAGGACCGTATGGGGATTAATAAGTTCCCCCCCCATAAGGCTCCCACCGGAGCCGATCGGGACTATAGCAGGTATTGCTTTAGTTCCGGAAAGGATCAGGACTTTTGTCCTGATCCTATGTATTTGAATGAATGTTTGGATGAGAAGAAAATAAAAAGCGAAAACCACATGGAGCCTGATCGGAACGATCCAGGCCAACCCCAAGGTTCCCAAGAAGAGGCTCAGAATGCCGTCCGTAGAAGACGACCTGGAAGAGAAGTCGCAGGTCGGGGTTGGGGTCATCGAAGAAGAAGACCTGACCATGATGTACTACATTCATGAGTTGAAGCGATTTATTCGCGAAGACCAGGTCATGCAAATAGTAGACCCCCAGATCCCCGATCGCCTTCTCGGACCCACCACCGAGCCGATCCGAAGCGACCGACCGTTGCCATTGGTGAGGAACCTGCTGGAGATGTTGGCCGAGGTTGGCATGAAGATGCGGAATCCCTCCAACGTGCAGAAAGCTTTTCGATCTGGACACTTGGAGGTTGGAGTTGTCGTTGTCGACCTTACACGACCATTTGGTGCCGTTGGTGGGGGCGGTCCGCCGCCCAACCCCCCCCCGCGGCATTGAAGGTCGCTGAGACTATTGAAATGGATGATGATGCATGCTCCGACGATAAGTCGTTATATCAGTCTCCACTTGCCTCGGATAACTCATCGGAGTTGGAGGTCGGTGTCGAGCGGATGACCATGAGGTCGGACCAGACCCCATGGGAGCATAAAAAGGACGTGCGGCAACAAGGGGCTGCATGCAAGTCGGGTCCCCGGGTGCCCCTACAGGCCTCAGTACCTCCAAAGGAGGATACCAACACGTTGCCCATAACCCAAGCCAACGTCCAAGCCATGTTAGAAGCGATGATGGAACGTTTCTTGGGAGATCGATGCCGATCACCTCCGCGCCCACATGTACAGGACCGGTCTGCCCGGAAAAATGTCAATATTTGCCGGGATGTGGATATAGAGTCAGTGGAATCAGAGGATAAGCCTATCCGAGGTGTTAAGCCAGTTGGAAAGGCAAAACGCAAGTCGCAACCAACCCGACCGCGCCGACCGAGCAAGAGCAGCGAATACGACATGGAGTCGGTCGGCGACATGGGTGACCACGATGGGTCAGACGGTACAGGGGCGGGCAAAGCACGTAAGGCTAGCCTAGCTTTCACGACCGCATATGATCTTGGATCTGCCGCGATCCAACGTATTCGTATGGCTGCGACTACGGACCTCAAGGACTTTACTGCCAAGGACGCCGACGAAGAGCAAGCCAGGTCGTGGTTTGGTCGGGTCAATTCTGCTTTCCTACGGGATCATACACCAAAAAACGAACGGTGTCTGATCTTCAGGGATCTGCTAAAAGGACCGGCTGCGAACTGGATCCAACAGTCGGGTCGGGATGTCCGGTCTGACTGGGATCTGCTATGTGCAGAATTTGAAGGGAAGTACTGCAACTCCGGATTTTCTACCGCCCGCAAGTATCACCATATGCAGAAGCGGGGCGACGAGATACCTATCGAGTATTTGCACCGCCTGAACGTGGCTGCACTCCGCGCCGGAATAGTAATAAAGGAAGGCAACCCGCCGACCGGTGCCGCTATGGAGCATGTGGGTCACTACATTAGGACCCTGGATGACCAAGAGCTGGCAGATCAGCTTACTCTGCTGCGCCTAAAGAATGTTACGGAAGTGGATCAAACGTTGCGGACACTGAAACACTCGCGCAGTATGAGGGAAAAGGTCGCCGTTGGATCGGGTCGATATAGATCCAAGCCCCAGGCCGACCCCGTGAAGAGGCCCTTTACTAGATCAGCCCGTGCTTTCAAAGCGATTGTGACGGAAGACAGCACTGGGTCGGAAGGGGAAAGCAGCGGCCTGTCCAGTCGGAGCCGGATGAAGACCAGTGCCGCCACGTTTACATTACGGAATCCGCCCAAAGAGCCCGATCGACGCCTAACCAGGTAGATCGGAAGGGCAGGAGCGGGAACAAGTCTGACCCGGACCGACCTCGCAAGAAGTGTGTTCACTGTGGGTCGAGTAAGCATGACGGTGGGGATTGCTGGAAGAAGTTGACCTGCAAGAAGTGTGAAAGACGCGGCCACCCCACCGATCACTGCCTCTTCGTGTGCAAGTCATGTGGAGAGATCCACGAGGCCGGCCACTGCAAGATGGAAGAATTTTTCAATCTGATGCGCAAATGGTATGTGCCGAACAAACACGCGGGGATGCTTCCACCGGACATGGAAAAGATGTTAAACTAGAACGCTCGCCAGGTTGGAATCTGGATCGAGCCGAGCGGTCTACGTTTGGCATCTATGCATATGTCGGCAAGGAGAATAAAACCGACAATACATGTTCTATTCTCGATTGCGTCGATCGGGATCATCCGGTTTACAACCTCACGACCGATGAATATTCCCGATCGAAGGTGGTCATGCAGTTGGATCTGCTGCCTGGGGAGTCTCGCGGATACTGGAATTATCATTCGCCCGATAAATGGTTTAAGCAGGCGAAAGCCTGTGGCAAGATTAATAACCAGAAGGCGACGATGTTGTTCGACTCTGGGGCCGAAGTCTCGATTATCGACTCCACCTTTGCTCGTAAGGTCGGATGTCGTATAGACGACACCAAGATACAAGAATGCGTCGGAATTGGGGAAAACTCTTACATGAACGAAGGAAGGACGCGCGTGAAGATCACCCTCTCAGGTTCGTTGGTCTACGTCTTCAGCGCTTGGGTCGGAAAGCTGGCCGGTCAGGATGCCCTGTTAGGCATGGATTTTATGGTGCCGGCGGGTATTCGACTGGATTTGTCTCATGGGGTTCTTACACTCCCGGATGAGGTCCAGATCCATCTAGCTGGTCGGCGGCCCCTATACGGATCGTAAACCGATCTGGTCAGGTGGGATCAAGATGTCACCATTCCAGTCGGTCAATCCGCTGATGACCCGGTCGATAAAGGTTTCAGATCAAGGACGTTATGGGTGACCAGGGGCGACCGGTGGGTGCCGACCTTTGTGAAGAGCGCCGGCCGATACGATTATGTTCCAGTCACTAATATCGGTGACAAGCTGCTTACGCTCGACAATAATACTATTGTTGGCATGTGGATAGCGGAGGGGAAGGTGCCAAGAAAGGCGGGGTTCGTCTCGATCGGATCGAGACGGTATGTCGAGTGGCAGAACTTGGCATACCAAGCGACCACCGATCTTGTCAGCAAATGATGGACCGGTGGAAGAAGATACCTCACCTATGGTGGAACGACCCAGCTATGCAACCCCGAAGAATATGCTGGTCCGAAGAAAGGCGCCGCAGTCGCCGGACACGGTGGACCATCAAGCAGATGAGCCAAGGCTTGTCAACATGGTGGTTTCACATAAACAGGCGACAGAGGAGCCGGAACCAGAAACGGAGAAAATAGAACACGGAATTGCTGGGGCGGACCACGATGGCGCGCCTAAACAGGTCGATGTTGTTGAAGAGCAGTCCTCCGACCGGGAAGAGCAATGTGCAGCCGATCGGGACGGGTCGGGTGATGTCACTACAGAAGACGACCAAGTTTGCATACATGAGGGCGGGGATCAGTACATTCAGGAGCTGGAGAGCCAGGTGGCAGTCCTTCCTGAAGTTTATGCCGATCCGCCCGAAGTCACCTGGGACAATCTACAAAAGGATCTGGAATCACTGAGCAACCTCCCGTTTCCCAGATCTCTGAAGGCAATGCAGTCCTTTCTAAGGAGCCTGAATTACTACAGCCGCTTCATTGAGAACTTCGCGGTCTACGCGGACGTGCTGTACGAGCTCCGGGAAGTCGACTATCATATGTAGGCGAAGCAGATCGGGCAACTTTACGAGAGGGCTGCGACTCCGATCGGGCTGCATAATTGCCGCCGATGGAGGCAGATGACTATATGAAGCGTGCACAGGTAGCTTTTGGTATGTTGAAGGCTAAGATGGCGATGGCACCGATTCTCAGGCACTTCGATCCGGAAAAAATGCCGACCGTCATTGTGTATGCTAGTAAGTGGGCCATTTCCGCCACTCTAACGCAAGAACATGATGGAGTGTACTACCCGGTCACGATCCGGACATTGAAGCCGAACGAAGTCAGCTATGGGATCGTCTAAAAAGAAGTTCTGGACTTACTACGGATTTTGGATGTGTGCTATAACCTGCTGGGCGGCCGACCCATAAAGGTCCTATCAAGGAAGTCAACATTGGCCTGGTTGCTATCAGCCAATGGGATGGACATTCGGTTCGGCAGGTGGTCAGCGATCCTGTCACAGTGGTCTCTCGAGGTCGTCAAGTGCGTCAAAGAGGAGGAAGAGATATTGGGCACATTGGCTGCCAGCATCACCCCTCGGTCTGAAGTGGATGAAGCTCTGACGGCGATTGCCCCAAGGAAACAACCTTGACAGTCAATCTCGCGGCACCACCGACCGTCGATCGGGATGAGGAACTCCTGGTCTTGAGTTTCGACGGGTCGGCTAGCGTGAAGAAGAAGGTCGGCTCCTATAGCGCCATACTGTGGAAGTTACCACAATGGTCTATAGTTGCAGCCGCCGCCGATTTCACGCCGGACATAACGGTCAACGAGGCGGAATATCGGGGGCTCCTTCTATGTCTCGACCTGCTGTCATCACAGAAGAAAGGTCGGATCATCATATGTGGTGACTCCAACCTGGTGATAAGGCAGGTCACTGGGGAGATCGACTGCAAGGCACCACGGATGAAGTTGTTAAACGACCGGGTGATGAAGGCGTTAAAAGACTACCCCAAACACGAGCTATTGCACGTGAACCGGGATTGGAATAGAAGCGCCGACCATCTCGCGAACCAGGCCATGCGGGACCAGATCGGGGTGACGATCACCGAGGAGGCCGTTCTACTTGAGCTAATGGATATAAACAGGCTCCCGGAGGTGATCAAGCCCGAGGACAGACCTGACCAGGTGCATGTGATGGCTGCGACTGGATCGCGGACTCAGACGTCTCGCTGATCGTTCCCGAAGGAAAGGCTGAGTGAGCTCGTTATGCAACAGCCAAGGGCGGAACGGATCCTCAAAGCGCAGGACGAAGAAGAGTGGATCGTCAACCTGAAAGTATATCTGCCCGGTGAACTGTCCAAGTTAACAAATGGTCAGGTGAAAGAGTGTGCCAAGATTGCGGACAGTTACGATGTGGATGACAATGGGCTGCTATATTACTGCCGCGATGTTGACCAAGACAGTGCCGATTGAGACCGACTGGCGAAATTGGTGATCCCTGAGTTGCTGCAGCCGGATGTCCTTCATCACTATCATGTGAGTTTAGAAGGGGGACATCAGGGCGTAGGCAGGACATATCACAAGATCAGGGCCCACTTTCACTGGAGAGGACTTTTTCTGAGCGTGCAGAATATGTGGGCTGTTGCACCGATTGCGAGACCGGAAAGGGCAGGCTGGTAATCAAGGGGCGATCGCCCGGGAATATCGAGGCCACTTACCCTTTCCAGGTGATAGCAATGGACCACATACCGTCGCTGCCCAGATCGACGAGCGGAAACACTGAGCTGCTGATCTGGGTCGACCTGTTCACTGGTCTGGTGATTGCGAAGGCTAGTGCATCCCGATCTGCGGAGCCGATCGCCCTGAGTTATGAATAATGCGTATTCAGAAGATTCGGTGCCAGCGAGGTTATCAGACACGATCGGGAACCCGGTTTTATGGCCAAGGTGTTCCGATCGTTCAATAACATGCTGGGACAGAAACAGAGCGCGACGATGGCATATCGCCCGCAAGCGAACGGATCGGCTGAACGCATGGTGCAGACTATCACGAGGGCGATCAAGATGTACGTGGCCGATCCGGACCAACGTGACTGGGACGAGTATGCAGAGAGGCTGGTATTCGCACTCAACTCTTCAACCGATCGGGTCCGAGGAGATACGCCTTTCTATCTGGTGTATGGATGGGACCCTCGATCGACACTTGAAGCGGCGATACCGATCGGCTGCACTCGGACCCGTGATCGCGATGCCCGCCGTTGGCGTATGCAGGTCCAGAAGCACTATCAACATGCGAAATAAGTCGTCAACGAAAAGGTACGTCAGGCCATACAAGATCGAGCAGACCGGAACAACGACAAGTCCGACCTCATGGTATTGAACCAGGGGCGAGGGTATGGCTATACCTCGATCGGGTCAAGGAGGGCTATGCGAAGAAGTTGGCTCATATGTGGCACGGTCCTTTCCGTGTAGCAGAGCTGATCGGTGCGCATGCGGCCCGCTGATCACGATCGGCACGGATTACAAAGTTTTTCCGATCGTGTACGTCTCCAAGTTGAAGATGGTTAGAGAATTCCCAGATCGGCCTAAAATGCCCTGTCTGGTGGACGGATCAGAGAGATTCGATTTCGATGAAGCTCTGCTGCCGGAGGACAGTTGGGAACGGCCATTGGAAGAGGACTAGTTCGAGGTGGAGAAGGTGCTGGATGTCCGATCGGTCAAGAAGACCCGTTTCGGACGCACCCACCGAGAATATCTGGTCCGGTGGAAGGATCATGATGAAGAAACTTGGATCGACGAGCTCGACCTAAACTGTGGAGCACTGCTACGAGATTTCGAGCGAGACCGAGTCAGTCGGAATTGCTTCGCAGTAATGCAGACCCACGAAGACCAAGACCCACAGTAGCGCCGATCAGTATATCGATCGGTGTGAGTATGTGTGAGGTCGGAACTTTGTGAATTTATGATCAACTGTGATGAACCGTGACGAACCGGAGTAGTGGAATGACGAACGTAGTGATGATTCTCGCGATGTGGATGGAAATTGTATATGATAATGTGTTGTTGCAAGCTTGGAGGAAATGGTGAAATTTGGTCAAGTGATTAGATGATCAGCAATGTGAAAGGAATGATGACATATTTTTCAAATTATCTGGTCAGCTAACTGCTGCATCAAGGATCACTATCTCCCCACAGGCGGCCGATGGTAAATGCCGGATGGTCCTCGATCTGGTCTCGATGTTGAATACGCCAGGGCTCCTGCAGGTCGATCTGTATCAGGGCGTCCTTCAGGTCTACGACTGGCCTGTCGCACCGAACACCGGGATACCAGATGCCATCTTCAGTCAACGCCTGGGGGCTCTCAATGCGACGCTTGGGCATGTGAAGAAACACTGGATACAAAAAGACGTCGACGTCGCACTCACGTGCCAGCATCCCTTCCAGAATAAACTGGCATAGGATCAGCCATGTCTCGCCCGCCCGACTCCGGCGCCCTTTCCGGTGCTCCCGATACAGGATCAGGTCTTGGTCACGCAACTTCCGACCAGGAGGAAGCATCAGATAGTGAGTCGACTCCCAGATCGCTTGGCAGTGGCTGTGTTGAAAACCCGAAGCTGACCCAGAATCAAGTCGATCCAAGGTGTCGGCGTGAACATGGAGTCCAGCTCGGCTGTGAGCAACACTTCCCATGGACGTTCGGCATATAAAAGTGCGACTTGCGGCCCTGTGATCAAATCTGCTCGCCATGCATACGGGTCAGGAGCCTTCCGAAAAGCCAAAAGTCCGGGCGCGACATAATTCGGGCTAGATCTTGCCTGGTCAGGGCTGGTCGGTGCAATTCACTGATCTGCCCTGGTGACCACGGCATAGTAGCATCCGAAGTTCGAGATGGGATGGGCCGACCTCCGGCCAACAACCCTTGCAATCGTTCATGCTTGCGCAGCCCAGATGTACCGGGCTGGAGCGAAGGAACCGATCCGGTCGACCCGCAGGTAGGCACAGCACCATCACCCTGGGAGCTGGTCGGCTTTTATCCCCCGATGCGGGCTTCGCTGGAACGGAACCTCGATGCCAATCCGACTGAGACTTGGATAAAGCGGTCATCAGATATTCGGAGTCACTGGATCCGCCCTCCGAGCCTTCTCCAGACGAGACCTCTATGCGCTTGGTGTGCGTGGCACGGGGGCGCGAGGGCGCACGAGATTTGGCGGGGACAGACTTGTCATCCGCGACCGATTCAGGACTTGAGAGATGCGCCGGCGTCTTGGCATTATTCTGGGGCACCGCGCGCTTCTCCTCGAATTCGGAGTCGCGCGCTATTCCCCGCGCCCTCGAGCTCTTCGTCGCGTCCTTGCGCTTTTTAGACTGGGAAGTTCGTGAAATTTTCGGTGGGCCACTTTTGGCCAATGAATGGCGCCGGGTATGGTCTTGATGTAGACCGACCGGAACGGCCGATTCAGACCGGTCAGCATTGGAACGAGCATCCGGACGCTGATGCAACAAGTCAGTTAACTGTTGATAGCATCGATTTACGGCCGCCCAGCGGCGATTTGATTCCTGGGTACAGACGTCTGATCGGGCCTGGAAGGACTCGACCTTCCCGATCTGCTCCCGGAACATGACCTGCAATTCGCTGGTCTGACTTTCCAGATCACCAAGTTGGGTGCGGAGCAGGACCCGGTCGGACTGGTCTTCTAGCATCGGTCGGCCGACTACCGCGAGCTGTTCTAGGAGATGTGAACGATAAGTTTCCATACGGGACAAGTCGTGGCGTGCGCCGATCAGCCCGTCCAAGATCGGTCGGAGCTGATCGCGGTGATCACGAGACTGCCGATCCGCCTCGAATAAGGGGCCGAACGCCTGGGTGATATCGGCAGACAGTTGGTCTAAATTATGGCCAACTGGGACCGGAGCTCTTCGACTGTTTTTCGAAGTTGATCGGCCTCGATCTGATGCCGATCCGGTGTATCGGACCCCGGAGTGTTGGGTGGAGAGCTAAGAAGGCTGTCAGATCGGGCCGATCTGGTGGGCGAGTCAACATGAGGCGATGACGAACTCAGGGCGCCTGCAGCAAGAAGGTCAAGAGAGGTCACAAGGCGATCGGGTATGCAGAACAAGTACCTGGCGGAGGTGAAGTTGGAGATACGTCCATTGGTCAAGTCCGCTTCTACGGAAATCGGGATTTGATAAGATCGGGCCGCTACCGTTGCGCGGCTGCGACAAGACTCAGGGGCGGCTGTCGTAAAGCGGACCCAACAATTTTGGTCGGTTCCGGTCAACAAAGGACCGATCGGCCTGTCGGCGATCGGATTGGTGGAAAGTCAAGAGGTTTTTGGGTCAGTCATGTGCAAGGGGTGTCCAGGACACAAATTCGGGTAGGTCACATGAGATTGCGTGTACTACATATTTTCATGTTTGGTACATATTGAGGACTATAGGGGGTAGGTAGTTTAGTTTGGGTTTTGCCGTGTTTTGGGTTTTGCTTCGTAAAGGTTTTTGGCTTTTAGCTTCGCTTAAGTGACTGTTGGACCCCCAGCTCAACCGGGGTCGTTTTCACCTTACGCGTTAGTCGCCTCTGCACGCCGCAGAGTGTTTTGGGAGCGGAGGGTCGAGTAATCCCCTCCAGCTCATTATACCCGCCCGGGACGCGTTATAGACGCATTTGGCCCGCCGGAAGTCCCTCGACGGGAGCGTACTTTGGTGGAACCCCAACGTTAAGTTGCACACGTTTGGAACGTGTTATTTTATTTATTGGATTATTTCGTGGAGATATCGTTCGTGGATTACGTCACGTTCTTATTGGATCTCCCGATTGGATTGGATTATTGGACCTCATTGGATTACCGGAGTTTGTCTCCCATATTGGCCGGGCTTTACGATCGGGTGGGCGATCTGCCCTCTGGAGTATACAAATTCGAGTATAACCAGTATACCCGTACCCAGGGTGAAGAGTTCCGCTCCGGGTACATCACCCAGCACGGTCTACCGCATTTAGACCACAAGTCAGTCCCAAGAACCGATCCACCGAGTGTGTTACCAGCCCAATCCATCGGGTTCACAAGGTGAGATGCGAAAAGAATCGGACCAGGCGTCCAGTGCTGACGATCGGTCGTCTGCCAGCAGCGGACGATCCGATCGGATCGAAGACGAGGGTTCGCGGGGTGCCCCCCGTAAGTTGGAAGGCCGGGCACGATGGTGGTCAGGTTCTCGACACTTCAGTGTTCGATTTCGAACTTGACTCCACCACATAAGCTTGTAAAATGGCGCACCGTGATGTCACCCTTGAGAACGTTTTTGTAACCCACGTTTGGATTTACAAAATTGGGGACTTTGGACTTAGCACGAAAGCGAATACGAAAACGAGCGACTTGTAGCTAAGGCACAGTACATGGCCCCTGAGGTCTCAGCTCAAGTAAGCTACAACCCCGTGGTTGCCGACGTCTGGTCGCTGGGGATTCTTCTTTTTATGTTGCTCACTGGAGCTCCATTGCTATAGTTTGCATCACCAACGAGTAAGTAGTTTAAAACGGTCAGAGCAATGGGCTGTTGTGGTGTGCTCAAGTCTTGGGGGATGGACTCCCAGATCTTAGCTGCTACGATGGACTTGCTTTCGAAAATGCTAGTGTTTGATCCCACCAAGCGGCAGCAGAGCATGGCACAAGTGCTCAATGACTCGGCGCTCCTTGGGTTTTATAGTACTACGATGAGTATGATGGATCGCGCTATGTACTATCAGTCATTTGGCACACAAGGCTCTTTCTCGCCCCGCGACGATCTATCATCATCACCTCAGCTTGCGACCCATGCTCAATATATATTTAGATGTATTATTTCCCTTCAAACTAGATAAAGTGCGAAAGTAGAGTGCACTCTCGACGTTGCTTGCATGCTCGCTAGTTTGCTGCCAAAGCAATGACATAGTGCTAAATGCCAGCTGGCCGCCGTAAATGGGTAGGAGTAAGGGTAGGGCAAGAGCTCCGGGCAAATAAGCAAATCAGGTGGGCAAATAAGTTTTTTCTATAAAAAGGGCATTGTTACATCGATGTGTAGAAATGGGCGGGGGGGGGTCGATTTAACATTACCCTTAATATATCAGAATTGTTTCTATCTAAAGTCACCACGTTGATAAAATTGAGGCTTATTTCTCTTCTTTAATTGTTCCATTTCACGTTGGCTGCAAGGATTTTCACTTTGGTTGCAAAAGTTGTTAAATATTTATTTTGATTCGCTACCTATTTCACTTTGGTTGCAAAAGTTGTTAAATATATTTTTTGCTTCGCTACCTATTTCACTTTGGTTGCAAAACTTTTCATTTTGGACGGGTAAAGGTTTTGACTAACAGAAACGTATGAGTCTCGATAGCTTTTGACATGATAAATATGCTTGGGCCTGGACTATGTGTTTGTTTCGTCACAATACACTTTTCGATGAACCCAACTGTGGTGGAGCGGCTTATCAAAGTTTTTGACGCTTGATCAGGCGTTACCACGGGGCCCGGATTTCCGACTAACAAAGGGGGTCCTCCGGTTGTCTCTTGATTGCTTGTGTTCCTGCTCACCTTGTGTACCCGACGCTTTGGGCGTGGGTCGCTTTACAGGTGGCGGGGATGGCAAGCTGCAATTCCTTGTTGAAATATTGAGTCGACTTGTGATGAAGCGACTGATGCGATCAGGCGTGATCGAACTTGATCAGGCTTGATGAGGCGCAAATAGTCGATGATCAGGAACTCTGGTCGTTGATCAGGGGGTGATCAGGGGTGATCAGAGCCAATAGTCAAAAGTCAGATCGTGATCGACCTGATCGGCCTGATCGGTCTGGTCGGTCTGATCGGTCTGATCGGTCTGATCGGTCTGATCGGCCTGATCGGCCTGATCGTTCTGATCGGTCTGATCGATTTAGTCGATCAGGCACTAGCTGGCGCGAGTTGCGAGCAGATGAACGCGGGTCGCGAGTTGCAGAGTGTTGATCAGGTGTTGATCGGCGAAAGGGGTACTTGATCACGCAGCGGAAGTCTTCACTGCCTGATCGCGGAGCCTCTGGAGTCTTAAACAGCTAAATGAACACCCAAATATATGTATTCCTATCTTAGACCTACGAGGGGGGGTAAATTTCACTAAATCCACCTAGGGTTCCCGTGGGGCGCTCACAGCAGCCGAGCTCTAGGGACAAAACGTGAACCACACTGGGAAGAGGTGAGAGCGCTGCTCAATCACGTTCCCGGAACCAAAAAAAACTTTACAAGAAGAACCGCTGACACAGCGGGCGGAGTTGCGACGAGTTCTCAACACTCTACGCCTACCAGTGGGCCAAAAACGCACAGAGTGCTCCCGCCCGGGACGTAGATGTGTATACTAGAAGAAGGGAGGCCCTAAGTTGCCGTACCTGTAAACGATATGCCCGATCGCACGCAAAAGGAGAACTTTATTATCACTTATATCCTTAGATCTACCATTTACCTAATTTCAGCCAATACGAATCGTCCATTCCAGCGTCCTCCGTCGACCAGTCGACCTGATTTATCCGTTGTTCGTCGGTGTTCGTTGAGTACCTGTATGTAATCGTCCTATCTTCCCATTCCCCGTATATGTCCTGTCTATGTGCACCACGGTTGTACACGCAACTG
This sequence comes from Peronosclerospora sorghi, assembly GCA_026184515.1. Classification (NCBI taxonomy): domain Eukaryota; phylum Oomycota; class Peronosporomycetes; order Peronosporales; family Peronosporaceae; genus Peronosclerospora; species Peronosclerospora sorghi. The sequence continues at coordinate 9,363,217 of CM047580.1, forward strand.
TATGCACCGTGGTACACACAATCGTATACGATTACGTACCCAATTTGTGTCCGCAGTCATACCCCTAATTAGGCCCTTAATTAGGCCCAATTTATAGCACGATTTACCACAGCCGCCCCTGAGCCTCGTCCCAGCCGTACAGCGGTTGGGGTGAGGGTTGATCATGCCGTTGGATATCGTAGATCATGCTACCGTTGGTCGAGTTGTCCACACCCATCAATCATGACATTATCGACCAGGCGATCATCACCCATCAATCTGCCCCTTCTCCCGCCGATCAGGTCTCAATCTGTCAGGCCGTTACCGTTAGTGGTATGTCCCTCGCGATCCAACGTTCATCCTCCACCAACCGTGGCATCTGAGATCAAGCTGTCTCGATCAGGCATTTCTGCATTTCCATCATGTAAGCGATAACGGACGACACCCCAGCGAACACCGCCAACGCTCCTTCCCTGGGTCGGGCCGCAGCTGATCAGGCGATCGCCGCAATCAATCCGGCTTACAGCCTACAAGAGGCCCTCCACGCACGCGATGAACAGATAACCGTGTTATTCAACTCGCTCGCGATGAGCGAAGACACTATCGCGATGCTTCGACAGCAGCTAGCTCGTGCCAACCGCGCTGTGGCGGACCGAGATACCGAGATCAAGCGGGCCGCCCTTAAACAACTTGTACCAATGCGTGATTTCGTTGACACTGCAGTCAACTATCTCAAGACTAAGTTGAAGACCGTCACAAACACTGTAGCCGATCAAGAGAAAACCATGGTCGACCAACGCGCCCGGATCCGGGATCTGGAGAGCAGTCGTGATCGTGAACGCTATCTACAATCGGTGCATGAAGATACTATTGCGGATCAAGCGCAAGAGCTGGATCAACCTCAGCAGCGCATGGCCAAGTTACAAGAAGAATAAAATCAGACTGCTTTCAAGAATCAGCGTTTGGTCGAGCAGGCGTTCAAACTCACCGCCGAGATTGACAGGCGCAAATATCAATACTATCGCCTCCGGAAGAAGAATAAAACCAATCGCATGCAGATGGATGACTATACCGCCATCATGGCCCAGACGCAGGAGACATGCGAGCGGGTCGAGGGAGTGTCTGACCTCCAGGCTGAGCTGGATGATCTACACGCCGCATATTCTCAGCTGGAAAAGGAGCTTTCCACCACGCAGTGCCGATTCAATCAAGTTTCTGCACAACGCGACACGCTACGCACTCAACTGCGACAGGCTCAAGACGAAGTCATGCAATTGCGCTCGTTTCACTCGGACCTTCAGGCCCAGTTGGATGGTATGTCGTTGCGGATGCAGATCACACCGGATGCCCGTACCCTTTTTGCAGGTTCTAATCAGGCTGCATCGCCTGCTAGCCTTCCCGCTGATTCTCCAGACGGCTCGATCAGCCGCGCCGCTCCATCGTCTAAAAGACTTATTCAAAATTCCCGATCTTCCTCTAGTTCCAAGCGACCACGCCTCCTTTCCCCCATTTCGGAGGCGAAGACGGAGGACGATGATCCTCCAAGTCCTGACCAGGACAATGAAGGTGGATTCCCTGACCCTATCGCTTCCATTCCCTCTACTCCAACAATTAGCGAGTTCGGGAGCGAGGATTTGCCTGATCAAGCCTCTACCGGGTCCCTTTTTCCTCGTACGGGTGATTTGAAGTCGTTGACCGCGGTGCCTGATGATGCCACTGACGCCGACATCCTGCCGTGGACTCCAAGTCACTCAGTGGGTTCGATCTGCGTAGCGTCACGGCTCAAGTGGTCTTTGACTACTTGACCCGCCCCGAAGGATGGTTGTTCCCGGCCGCCGCGCATGCCCCTCCGGCTGATCAGGGGTTTGGTCATTTGATCACCCAGCCGGAGGTGGAGCGGTTATATTCCCAACGCCCCTGGGACATTTTCACGACCATGCTGCCGCCCGTTTCTTTCCGATCAGTCGGCTGGTTTGCCGACTTTGAAGCGAAGTACCGGTCGTTTTTCAACCATCACGCACTGGCGATCTGGGAGTCGACGCATTATCTCCGTATCGAGAAAAGCCTTCGCGAGACTGATGACTTCTTCCGGGACTATTACAACGATCGACGTCAACGCAGAAGTCGTGCCGGGGCGACATGGAAGAGGATTGTGGACCTTATCCTGTGGGGGATGATCGACGGGAAGTGTGATCTCGACATTTTCCTGGACCCGTCGATCACCCATTGTGCTCGAAACCGTCCTTTGAAGTTTGACCCGGCCGACGATGGGGCGTGGTACCCCGGGTTCCTATCGGAAACGCCACCTCATACCCTATCGGACGCATTGAGAGAGGTTGATGACTTTGAACCTTGGCGGGTTCAATATCGTCTTTCCCCCGAAGACCACCCTGGCCGTAAAATTCCTCGCATGCGTCGCAAGTTCTATGGGTCTGATTAGTCGGTTGAACACTTCTCCTTTAATCAATAAACACTCTTGATCATGCCATTTCCCACTGTTGCTTCGCTACTTTTCAATGTATAATATAAATCGGTATTCTGTCGGCTCATCTGCCGTTGATCCATCACCATACCTCGCAGTACCCATCGTAAATACACCACTTCAAGTCATTCATCATTTTTCTATCAAATGTGAGTTTCATCAATCGTTTTCTTCGATCGGAGGTCCTTCGACCATAATCCCACGATCGGTCCATCATTCACGCATTAGTTGGACTCTTCGTCAACTTGCATTACGTCAAACCGATGTCTGTTGACCATCTTCCTTTCGAAGTCCTTGATTATAGCATCACAGTTCAGATCTACCTCGTCTACCCACGACGGCTCAGAGTAACCTTTCCAGTAGACTTGGTATTCGCGTAACGTTCTTCCATATGTAGTCTTTCGACCAGATCAGACATCGGTAATACGATCAACTTCAAATTCATCGGGATCCAGCGTCCTTTCCCAGCTTTCTTCGGGTAGCAAAGCTTCATCGAAGTCGAAACGATCTTCTACCCCAGCCTTTAACGCAATAGTAGGGAGATCTGGAAATTCATTGACCAATTTCAACTTGGACAGGTGCACCACTGGGAACATACGATAGTCGGTGCCGGCTGTTACCAATCTCGCCGCATGATTACCGATCACCTCATCGACTCTGAAGGGTCCATGCCACATATGCGCCAGTTTCTTCGCGAACCCTTCTTTCACCCGATCGAGATATAACCAGACCATTGAACCAGCTTCGATCTTGTGCGGTGTCACTCTATCGTAGTGCTTTTCAGCTCGATCGGCCATCGCTTGGTGCAATCGAGTGCTCACTTGGTCACGGGCGTATCTGTAGTCTTTTTGAAACTTATATCTCCACCGACGAGCATCCCGGTCTTTACGCCGAATTCCACCCAGTTGTAATGTTGATTCCAACGATGATCGCGGATCCCACCCATACGCCAATAAAATAGTGTTTTTCCGCGAATGCAATTAGGGGTCGAGTTTAGCGCAAATACCAGTCTCTCTGCGTACAAGCTCCAATCTTTTTGGCCGACATCTGATGCATACACCTTGATTGCCCGTGTAATCGTCTGCACCGTCCTTTCCGCCTTGCCGTTAGCCTGTGGACGGTACGCCATAGTGGCACTCTGTCGTTGTCCCACGATGTTGTTGAACGCACGAAATACTTCCGACATAAAATCAGGTTCCCGATCATGCCTGATCACCTCACTAGCCCCAAATCGTCGAATACACATTCTTCATAATTTTCGGTGACTTTCTGCGCTGTGCGGGACGATCCAGCTTTCGCGATCACCATACCCGTGAACAGATCAGTCCAAATCAGCAGTTCCGTATGCCCATCAGTCGATCGGGGCAGTGAAGGGATATGATCCATGGCTATCACTTGGAATGGGTACGTAGCTTTGATATTTCCCGTCAACATGCCCTTGATCGTAGGCTGGCCCTTCCCCGTCTCGCAATCTACGCATTGTCCAACAGATCTTTGCACACCTCGAAATAGACCACGCCAATGAAAGTATCGTCTGATCCGCTCATATGTACTCCCCACGCCATGGTGTCCTCCTTCCAAGCTCACATGATAATGGTGGAGGACATCCGCATGTAGGGTCTCGGGTAACACCTGCTTAATCGAAGAACGTCGATCGTCTTGATCATCTTGGTCATCGCTGGCTTTTCCCTTAGCCATATTTCCACAGTAAATCAGCAATCCTTGTTCATCTACATCGTAGTTGTAGGCAATTTTCGCGCAATCCTTTACCTCGTCTGCGCTCAATTGTGATACGACACCATACAAATAACTTCGCAAATCATGAATACATTTCTCTTCGTCCTGCGCCTTTTTCACAAGTTCCGCCCTTATCCCGTCTATGGATATATCGAGCCACGTTGACGGTCGCGGTTGACGGAGGTTACGTGACCGTGTCGTCACTAGCACTTGTGGGACAGTGGGATCTTAACTCCACGTGATCACTTCCGACAATCTGTTGAGATTGACCAATTCCTCCAGCTGTTTCTCGTCATCAAACTCACATCTTGTTCCACCCTGCATGGCCATCGTGGTGACATGATCTTCACTCTTATTCCACTCTTTTTTAACATGCACCAGATCATGATCGGTCCATTCGCGAAGGGGGTTAAACGCACGCTGTTGCAACACTTGCAATCGCGGAGCTTTACACTCTATTTCACCGCGCATTTGCCTGATTACCAAATTCGAATCTCCACACACGATCATCCTTCCTTTGGGGTATCGCGACAGTAGGTCCAAACTTAAGAGCAATCCATGGTATTCAGCTTCGTTCACCGTGATATCAGGTGCATGATCAGCCAACGCGATCATAATCTTCCACTCCGGCAATTTCCACACGATAGCGCCAAACGCACCCACACGTTTCTTGACACTTGCATATTCATCGAAACCGATCACGTAGTTCTTCGCCTTTCTCAACCGTAGGAGGTGGTACTTCAATCATCTGCCGCGGTTGCTTTTTCGGCGCGATCGCAATCAGTGCTTCATCGATTTCGGTGCGAGGGGTGATGCTTGCAGCTAACGCCCCTAGTACCTCCTCTTCTCAATGTATACATTTCTTGATCTCAAGGCTCCATTGTGATAAGATCGCAGCCCATCTGCCCAATCGTCCGTCTAGCCCGTTGGATATTAGTAACCATTTCAACGTGGATAGACGTGACAATACAGTGATCGTCTTTCCGACCAGCATCGTGAAGTATACATCCAAAACCCGCAGAAGTGCAAGAACTTCCTTTTCGACGGGGCTGTAATTTAGCTCACCTCTCTTCAATGTTCGGCTGGCGAATGGGACGGGATAATACACTTGATCATGTTTTTGTACCAGCGCGGCAGATACTGCCCATTTGCTAGCGTAAACCACGATCACCGGCGTTTTGTTCTGATCAAAATGGCGCAGGGTTGGGGCTGACGCAATCTTCGCTTTCAGCATACTGAATGCCACTTTTGCCCTGATCAATCGATCGCCTTCAAGATCCGAATTCTACTTGATCAATGATCGGATCTTCAATCGATGGTAGTAATTCAAACTTCCCAAAAACGATTGCATAGCACGTAAGGTGCCAGGAAAAGGAAAATCGATCAGCTCATCCAAATTTTTTGGATTTGTTTCCAAGCCGCGGCTAGAGACATGATGCCCTAAATAAGGAACTTCACTTCGCCCCCAGTACGATTTAGCCACACTGATCGACAAGTTCCACTGATCGCACTTTTCCATCAGGTGCCGCACCTTGTCACACAGGGTAGCCCATGTAGGTGCAGGGATCAAAATATCATCGATATATGACCGCCGCTGCACCACAGACGGTCCCGGTGTCGGGTCGGGCTCTCCCACAGTAAATAAATCAGCCGTTTCGTCAGCACCGTCCTTAACTTTGAGATACCCGTATATTGCATTATCAATCAGCCGCTGGTAGATTTGCGGAGCATTCTTTAGGCCAAAGGGCATCCTATTCCATTCAAACAATTCAAACGGAGTGACAAACGCCGAAATATGACGTGATCGATTGGTCATAGACACGACCCAAAAACCGCTCGCCATATCCAACAGCAAAACCACATCGCTTTATCCAAATCTTCGAGTAGATCAGAGATCAGGCGCATTGGGTATACCATCAAACGTGTGAGTTGATTTACCGCGCGATAATCGATACATAAGCGAATATCAACCCCATTCTTTTTCACGATGATCACTATAGGTGATGCCCAGGGTGACGTAGACGGCTGAATGATCTTAGTCGCCAATAGCCCCTTGATCAAAGCCTATAACTTCTCGCGAAATTGCGGAGCCACCTTTCGAAACTTTTGGGTGATCGGGCGCGCATTGCCTACATCGATATCGCAACAACTCCACGTGCAGCAGGACGTAGCTCTTTCCCTTTCCCGATCAACAGATGTTTCTTCGCCCAAATTACATCGCAAAGCTGATCAATTTCTTCTGCCGTGTTGACCAAGGGGTCTCCGACTAGCAAATCATCTTTAGTCACCTCTCCGATGCTTGCAGATACTTCGGGCAACGTAGAGATCTGCTTCTCTAGTTCTTCCACATACAAATCTCCACATTCATGGTATCAAACTTGATCATCGATAGGGATTACACCAAATTCGCTAGGATCGGCTGAGACAGGGTGATCACGCGTATCTTGACTAGGCGTATCTCTTGTAACAGGTTGTTCAGCTCCGTGATCCAAGGTCGGACCTTTCGTTCCCGTCTCCTGATTGCACCACGCTTGCACCTCTTGCACCTCTTGCGACCCTCCGGTTACCAATGCCACCGATGTGACAATCGGGTCCGTAGCACGCACTAAAATACTTCGAGGAGTGGTATACTCCCTCTTCTCGACTAGAGGACCTTGATCTATACTTTCTTGATCGTCATTCACAGAATCGGTAGACTCTTGATACGCGAGATTTTGCCATTCCTTGTAACGATTAGACCCTATCGAAACAAATCCAGGGCGACGGGGGACATCATCTTTGTTCATCCAGATACCTAAAATCGTATCGTCTTGCACAATGATCGGATGATCAACGACGTTCGTAACACGCAGATATCGCAGATAACCCACGCCCCTAGTGATAGGGGGGACCCAATCTTTTCCACGAGTAATCCACAACTTTCGATATCGCTGGTCATAAATCCAAACCTCTGCAGATCGACCTACTGGGATCTGTTCGTACTGACCAAGTTTCATGTAATTACCACTCGAACCGTACAGCTGTCGGTGCCCCTCCAATGGGATGATTACCTCATCAGGCAAACTTAGCGCACCGTGGGCGATGTCTAATCGAACACCAGCTGGTATCATAAATTCCATACCAGTATAGCATCTTGACCGACAAGTCTGCCCACCTATGCATGTAAATAATAAACCAACAAGCCCGCTAACGTAATCTTGATTTTAGTTCGCCCCTCCGTGAGATATGCACTTTCTCGAATGCCGAAACATTCTTGTGTTTGACTCGTGTCGATCTGACAACTCACCTTACGAGCAAAGGATCAGTCGATTATCGACATTTCAGCACCAGAATCAAATAATAGCGTGGCACGTTCGTTATTAATTTTAGCACTCGCCTTGGCTTGTTTAAACCATTTCTTTGGCGAGTGGTACTTACAATATCAACGTGATTCACCTGGAATTGGATCAACCTCCATGATCACCGGGGACCGAGAAAACTCATCAACACGGAAATCAGCCAAACGTGGTAAACCATGCTGATCACATTTTTCATTATCTATTTCTGCTGCTTGATCAGCCCTCTTCTTATCCACATATTCAACAATACACAAAACAGAACGCTCGTCTCGTACCAGATTCCAACCTGGCGAGCGTCCTAATTTAACAGGTCTTCAGCTTCCTTGGGCAACATTCCATCATGATTGGTGGTATTATACCACTGGCGAATGCGATTGTAAAATTATCACATTGGTCACTTGGCCGCATAGTGAACTTCGCCGCATGCTCGGCAGACGTACAAGCATTGATCGGTCGGATTTCCCTTTTTGCCACACTTGATACAGGTAAGGCGCTTCCAGCATCGTAAATTATCGTGCCTGATCGACCCACAATGACTGCATTTCTTCACCGCCCCTTGATCAATTGCACTTGAATCACTTCGTTTACCCGATCGGGACACACCAGGTTGATCATGCGCACCTGGCGGGTCTCGCATAGAAGCAATAATGTAACGGCGCTGATCACCATCACTTCCACTTCCGACAGCACTTGATTCCTCACTCCCAGACGTCACCTTGATCGCGCGTACTGCTTTGGGCTTCCGCGCCGGGGCAGATGCCGATCATCGCCAAATTTCTGGCGGAATCGGCTGGTACCTACCGCCGCCGTGGGCTGACACCACTTATTGCGTGCATAAGCCCGCAGCGTCTCTTCCAAATCCGAGGCGTTATCCAACCGCAGAAGTGCCAATTGATCAGCGAGTTCGCGATTGGCCAGTGTATCCAGAAAATGTTGTACATGCTCACGTAAGATCGTAGGCGATACATCCCTGATCGGCAACTTCGCTCGCAGTCCCGCCACATTCAACCGGTGCAGACACTCAATAGGGGTTTCATCCGATCGCTGCTTCGTGTAATAATACTGGCGGGATGCCGACTGACCACTTCCACAGTATTGAACTTCAAACTCATCCACGAGACTTTTCCAACTTTATCGAGTACCTCTACTCAGCTGGAGATGCCAATTGCGCGCTGGTCCTTTTCGCAGATCGCCCAGGATTAAACACTTTTCATGATCAGAAGCTTGATAACGCATAAATGCTGACTTGAGGAGGCTAATCCTGTTCCGCGCTTGATCTTCATCTCCTTCCTTTCCCGAGAATTCTTTCAGGTCACTGATCGCAGACATCCGGATTCTGGGAATCGACTGTTGATCAGGCATCCCAGTATACGCGGAAGCAACTGTAGCCCGTCGCGGTAGTGTGATCGGATCATCTGGATCAATGTAATCACTCTGGGATCGTTGATCATGGAACGAATATACGGATTTCATGTCAACGTCCTTGACCGTCGTCGATCTTTCTGGCTTCGACTGCTGACCACGCAGTGAATGCACGGACTCCATGTCGATATCTTTGATCGACGCAGCCCCTCCTGGCTTTAGCTGGCGTTTTTTGTGCCAACGACTCCAGGTGTCAACTTGCTTCTTTCCTCAGCCAGAAACTTCTCCATATCCGTATCAAAGAATGTCTGCAGCTGTGGACCTTGCGATAATTGATCATCTTCTACCTTGACCGACTGAGGTTCCTCCTTGGTAACTGCGACTGGATTCATCTTTCTGGCAGGCTGTCATTCTGGTGACCTTGGAATCGATGCTTCCGGCACTGCTCGACTCCACCCCAGGCTCATCGTCTTCGGAAGGGGCAGATTCGTAACAGGATTATCCCGAGTGTTCTGCCTCGTTGATCTACAGGCCCGCTTCAATTTTGGGCGGAGAACTGGGGGGCTCCTCTGTAGTAGATCGGCCTACTATAGGTACCACCAACTCGTGTAGTCTATGTGTAGCGTTCCTAATATCTCCAAGGTACTGATCGAACATTTCTTCGGCATCATAAGCGCTTGTCGACAAACCAGATTGCTTGATCAGGCGTATTAGACCTAACACCAGCCGAAGTTTTTCCTTCCAATTCGTCACTGGTCGGTCGACTGGTTCTTTCAGCTCTCCGCCGATAGTGACCCCGAGGAGGTTCATGATCGCGTTCGTCAATAAGAAATCTTCCAATTCTACTTTGTAAACCTTTCGGTAAAACGTTTTCACCAGATCCAATTCCGTTGGTGGCGTACTTGATCGACTTTCGTCGCTCTCCGACCAAGGTGCCTTTAGCAACGCCTTCGGCTGATCGGTCTTGTAATACTTCACCATCGGATCCCAATCCGGATCCTTATACACACATGTATTTGGCGGATCATAACTTGCGTTATTATCCATGGCCCCCGAAGGAGCCTCGGGAGGTGATTGAGGCTTCTCCTCCTTTATCTCATCAAGATTCTCCCCCAGGTCCTGATGATCAGCATTTACTTTCTTCTTCAGGCATGAAGACGGCGAACTTCCTTCCATCGTCACAAACACCTCCTCCTTTTCCACCTTTATCTTCACTTCTGCTTCCGCTTCCGTTTTAACTTCCGCATCAGCGCCATCTTGCGTAGAATTGCGGTGATATCCCGCGTCGCCAAAGATCCGGGCACGCGCACCATTGTGGTGGAGCGGCTGATCAAAGTTTTTGACGCTTGATCTGGCGTTACCACGGCGCCCGGACTGCCGACTAACTAAGGGGGTCCTCCGGTTGTCTCTTGACTGCTTGTGTTCTAGCTCAACTTGTGTACCCGACGGTTTGGGCGTGGGTGGCTTTACAAGTGGCGGGGATGGCAAGCTGCAATTCCTTGTTGAAATATTGAGTCGAATTGTGATGAAGCGACTGATGCGATCAGGCGTGATCGAACTTGATCAGGCTTGATAAGGCGCAAATAGTCGATGATCAGGACTTCTGGTCGTTGATCAGGGGGTGATCAGAGCCAATAGTCAAAAGTCAGATCGTGATCGACCTGATCGGCCTGATCGGCCTGATCGGTCTGGTCGGTCTGATCGGCCTGATCGGTCTGATCGGTCTGATCGGCCTGATCGGTCTGATCAATTTAGTCGATCAGGCACTAGATGGCGCGAGTTGCGAGCAGATGAACGCGGGTCGCGAGTTGCAGAGTGTTGATCAGGTGTTGATCGGCGAAGGGGGTACTTGGTCACGCAGCGGAAGTCTTCACTGCCTGATCGCGGAGCCTCTGGAGTCTTAAACAGCTAAAGGAACACCCAAATATATGTATTCCTATCCTAGACCTACGAGGGGGGGTAAATTTCACTAAATCCACCTAGGGTTCCCGTGGGACGTCACAGCAGCCGAACTCTAGGGGCCAAACGTGAACCAAACGGGGAAGAGGTGAGAGCGCTGCTCAATCACGTTCCCGGAACCAAAAAACCTTTACAAGAAGAACCGCTGACACAGCGGGCGGAGTTGCGACGAGTTCTCAACACTCTACGCCTACCAGTGGGCCAAAAATGCACAGATTGCTCCCGCCCGGGACGTAGAGGTGTACACTAGAAGAAGGGAGGCCCTAAGTTGCAGTCCCTGTAAACGATATACCCGATCGCGCGCAAAAGGAGAACTTTATTATCACTTATATCCTTAGATCTACCATTTCCCTAATTTCAGCCAATACGAATCGTCCATTCCAGCGTCCTCCGTCGACCAGTCGACCTGATTTATCCGTTGTTCGTCGGTGTTCGTCGGTGTTCGTTGAGTACCTGTATGTAATCGTCCTATCTTCCCATGCCCCGTATATGTCCTGTCTATGTGCACCACGGTTGTACACGCAACTGTATACACCGTGGTACACACAATAGTATACAAATACGTACCCAATTTGTGTCCGCAGTCAGACCCCTAATTAGGCCCTTAATTAGGACCAATTTATAGCACGCTTTACTACACAACCAAGTTGGATTGGCCCGGGATCGAACCCAGGACCTTCCCTCCCGTAGTGAGCAGTGAACCACTCAACCTCCTGCTGGACTATGTGGTGAAGGTTTTCATTTATAGCATTGATAATTTCGTACTTTTAAGAGATAACGTATTAGTGTATTTAGGAAGCTTAGTACCTACTAGTAGGGGTACCCCGTGGTTTCACGGTGGCTGTGTGTGTAAACCGAATTCCTATACGATTTTGTCGTCCACCCGATAGTGTCCCCTCTACCTGTAATCACTTTCTTGTGCTATCATTGGTTAGTGTGGGGAGTTGCGGCATTTGATTGGCTGAGAGAGCACTCAGGGCACCGACGCTTATACGGTAATCCCTCTGAAATCTTATCCCTTGCTACTTAATAAATTCCAGTACTTTATAAGTTTCGGCTTCCACCAATGTCGTTCCTATGTGGAAATCTTATAGCTGATAATTTTTATGTTTCCAAAAAGGATATAAGATAGCAGAATGAGATATTTCATAGCAAAAAGTGGTGAGAAAAGGAAGAATTCTGAGTAGAGATAGATGGGAAGCTATCAAGAAATCCACGAATCCAAGGCGTATTGGACAGTGCTGCTGTGGAGAAGATCAAGTTGCATTCTACGAGCTACTTTAAGGGCTATGCGATGCTCAGGCTGTGAAAGGTCAAGCAACGATGCAAAACCCCCAATCCCCTGCAGCTTCTCTGCCTTTGTCAGTGTTACAGCTTCTTCTCCTCAGGCACCTCCCCCGCCGGCTCCTCCGCATCCTGGACATAAGCCAGACTCTTCTGACCATTCATTTCAGGATGGGCAGCCTCGTCTTCCTCAACTGGGTTGAGGTTTTTCGATTGACATTGGATTACGGAGAGGCAGCTGGTCAATTGCTGTAACAAGGTTACATTCGGTTACATTTGGTTATGTTGTGTACGTAAGTACGCTACGGTTGAGGTCAGTATTGACCGGTCCGAAAGGTTTGAACCTATTGGTTATTTTAACCAATCAGGGCAGGAGCCCTTGGTGGAGGCGTGCCAGTCTACCACGTGTTGGTACACAGGTGTGTACATTACATTTCGGCAAGGTACGACTGGAGTAAGTTTACGACTGGAGTAAGTTCTACTTAGTATTACATATAGTTTACATAAGTTTAATTAATTTAGGCTAATTACATATTAAATATATATTCAGTTTACAAATCACACTAAGACTGCTAGGCGCACGACCTCGACCTGTCGCGCGCGCAGTGAGTGTAGTAGTGAAAGGGAATACCTTCTCTTAACTACTCCCTTTCTAAGGGAAGCCTTGTTTCAAGGCGTTAGTTAATTCTAACAAGTAAACCAAGGGAAATCTGGGCCCCAAGTAAGAGAGAAATCTCTTACTAATCCCTTATATAAGGGCGTATCGGCTAAGTATCGGCGTATCGCCGCTTAAGGAAAGTCTTCCTTTGTGCACTAGCCGCACCGTGCGTGTACGCACCTGCTACATCTGGTAGCACTTGTAGTCAATCCAACACCTGTGTTGATAGACGACAACATCCTCTGCAAAAAGAGGAAACAGGACGATTGGGATAGGTTAACCCTCGTCCAGCAGGAATCCTTTAATAGGCGGTTATTCATACTGTGTGACGAAGGCATGCAGCTATTGCGGAGCAGGGCCTTGAGGCCGTGCGTGAGAGGGTTAACGTCCTCATCGCCCATGAGGCGAATTTTCGTGTAAGTCACTCTACGTCTACGGGGGTGCACCCTCCGTAGTCCTTTAAAATAAAGGAATTCACAGGCGAAAAAGGTGATAACCTTTGTGTGTGGCTTCGAGAGGTCGAAAAAGTCTTCGCCACAGCGAATGTGATCGCGGATCACTTGCAAGTGGGACTTGCACTGACCCATCTTACGGGTAAAGCCCGTGCATGGGCGTTCACGTGTTCGGAGTCGGTCGCGGACGTGTTCCCAACCTGGGAATTTCTTAAGCACAAGCTTATGGACATGTACGCCACTCCTGATCTGTTTTTACAGAATCAGCCTGCGTTTCTGAGGTGCTGTCAGGGCACTAGGGACTTGGAGACATATGTCCAAGGACTGAAGACCCTGTTGGCAGGGATGTACGCGAAAGCGTATTCGGACGATGTGTCCATTCCCGTGTTCATGGTTGGCCTGAAAGAAGGGCCAGCACGTTCGGAGCTCTTCCGATGCCGACCCCAATCCCTGGGAGAGGCGTTTAAGATGGCGTTCAACGCTGAAAGGAACTTTCGTTCCCCTATGGTGGGTCCCGAACCCATGGACCTGAGTCAGGTCGAAGCGGAAGAGAAACCTTCCGCTAAGAGTCACTCTGACTCTACCTCGCAGAGCTTAGAGTCGGAGCTCCTTGCAATGCTGCAGCGGCATGGGCCGCTGAGATTCTTCCTGTGTGGAAGCACGGATCATCTGAGGAACAGAAGTCCGAAAAATACCCAGCGAGACACTCGCTATAAGGGGTCGAGGGCGGCTAAAAAGCCCTTGCCCAAGCCGTCGGGAAACGACGGCTCCCAGTACGAGGGTATTAAAAGTGCCATGTACCGGGGAGTGGGTTAAACAAGCGAATACTACAGGTAGGATAATCAATAAAAACTTCTTTTATGTTCGACTGGGATGCTGGAGTATCGATTATCGAGTCATACCGCGTTGGTTAAAGCAAACAGAAAGAGCGTGTAGTTAATAGGCGAGAGCAAGTACCTCGCCGTAGATCAAAACAAGGTGAACATCACTCTTGCCAGAACATTAGTATAATTCTTCCATGTGTGGATTTGAAAGACGTCTGGACAATAAATTACATTGGGAATGGATTTCATGGTTCCCGATGGAATATGGATCATGGATCACTATGTCTGCCTGAGGAAGTTGTGATACAACTGACTAGGAGATGCCCCTCTATGGAGCAAGGTCAAGTAAGTAGAGTAGAATTTGTCTAAAATAATCCTCCCCGAATTAATAACCTCCGTTAATTAGTCATATCCGCCGGTCCCACGCTCAGGCCCATACGTGAATTAATATTCCTCCGTAGTTTTATTATTAATTGAGATCAGCGGTCCCAACGAAATTTCATTTAATTTTTCAATATATAAAATAGCAGATCCTACGTAATTGTGCCGGAAATTGACGATGAACTGTAGAAGAACTGACGAATGTCTGTCTGGATCATCTGGTTGGCACGGATCTTGCTGATGCTATCTTTCATGCGCTGGAGAGATCGAAGGAAATCTTGAGAATCTGCTTCCTGTTGCATCCATAACAGTTGAAGTGTTTGAAGAAACTTTTGAGCCTCGATCGGAATGACTCTCGGACGCTCGTGATGTCGTTTTCAGCGTCTCCTCTGCCATCAGTTGTAGTTCCGAGCTGGTCATTGACAAAATCGTCGACATCCGGGACATATGCAACCTGGTGTTCTGCCGGGTAGTTCAGCAGTTTGCGGATTTTCGTTGGGTTGGGATAACGAAACAGGCGAATCTGTGACATCATTTCTACCATTAAATCCTGGTCCAGGAGCTCGTTCTCGTCAACTGGGTTGGAGTTGGTTGGCTCCGACCGAATATTGCAAGGCGGAATCAGTTGTGGATTGCTGTGGGCGTGACATCTGTAGACCAACCCGGCACTGTCGTCTAAATGGCTTGAATCACATCAATCTTCTCTGTAGCAGGTGCGTACACGCACGGTGCGGCTAGAACATAGAGGAAGACTTTCTTTAAGCGGCGATACGCCGCTACTTAGCCGATACGCCCTTATATAAGGGCTTAGTGAGAGATTGCTCTCTCCCTCGGGGCCAAGATTCCCTGAGTTTACTGTTAGTAAACACTAAAGCCTTGCTACAAGGCTTCCCTTAGAAAGGGAAAAGCTAAGGGAGTACTCCCTTTGGCTTTAACACTCACTGCGCGCTCAACCAGTCTGGGTCGTGCGCCTAGCAGTATTAGACTATTTTGTAAACTGATTTATATTTAATATGTAATTAGCCTAAATTAATAAACTAATGTAAACTATACGTAATACTAAGTAGAACTTACTCAATTCGTACCTAGACGAAATGTAATGTACACCGCCTGTGTACTAACACGTGGCAGGCTGCCACGCCTCCACCAAGGGCTCCTGACCTGATTGGTTAAAATAATCAATAGGTCCGAACCTTTCGGACTGGTCAATACTTGACCATAACCGTTGTGTACTTACGTACACCAACGTAACCAAATGTAACCCTGTTACATCCTCCCCCATAAAGCCTATTGCCACGCAATAATCAATTTTAGTTGGAGAACTCCAACTGCCATAACTCTGGCATCAAATGAACACCTTTAGTGGTGGTGAAGATTCTCCTTGAAAGAGGATGTCGACTATACCCATTCCGATAACTCGGAGGAGGGTGCCCTTGGAGATATCACCCCAAGAGCTGACCGCTCCGACAACGCCGAACGGCGATTTTGGCAGCCTAATCCTTTCTCCACAGGTGGGTAAAATGCGCTAACTAGCGCGCCACCATTACCAACCTCGGATGACAAATACGAATCGCCGAAGACGATTATTCCCAATTAATTGGGCGCGGCACAGGACTTTCAGCTTGCCGCACAAGCACGAAAGGGTCGTCGTGACCCCCAAAAGAGGGCCAAAAACGATGTAAAGAGGGGTTTAGCCTCTCATATCCCTTGCCCTGCGGCTGTACAGTCGCGTGAAGTCGCACGGCGGAAAAAACTCCGGGAAAAACTGCTCACGCCGAAGCAGTTCACTGTTACCTCGTACCGAGCGCGCCTCTGGAAACAGGCACGGGGTTCCGTTGTCGAGAGCCTCCGCGAGGTTCCCTTCGTTCTCCTACGAGAAGATGTCGGGGAGGAAGAGCAGAAATTCCGCGCTTGGGTGGAAGGGGAGAAATGTCTCCCTAATTTTTAAAGCTGTACAACAGCTATTCCGATCATGACGTTCGGATATAGAGGGCATTGCGCTTGGCGTTTGCCAGATCCAAAGCGCTGGGGCAATTACCTGCCCCTTATTGCACGCTTCCTGCTAGCGCCCCTGCCCTCGACGTGGTACCGGAGAGCAATGCAAACTCTGCATCTGCCTCCTGCGAACTCCCAACTACTGGGAGTTGAGGGGCTTCTCCCGCCCCTTTGGTCGTTGAATCGCAGCGGGATTCTCCCGCTCGAAAGCGTCAACGACGTCACTTCAATCCTGCCGCAGGGGAGTCTTGGACTCCCACGAATTCTGTGAAGGTGGATAACCTTTCCACTTCACCAGATACTGGGTTTCACCCCGATGATGGCGTAGCGCCATCAGGCGCTCCACGTGGTAATGTGAATACCCTCCGAATCGAGAACAGTAGGAGGAGGTCGCGCAATTGCTACGTGAGGTTCACGAGCGCTGTGATTGACACAGCCGTCGCATCCTGGACGCCCAGGAGGGACTCCGCGACGAGGGGAGTGCGATTGACCGCATCGAGAGGCGGCTTGCCTCCCTCGAGTCTCTCGTTGCGGAGCTTCATGGTCGAGTTTTGATCCTTTCGGAGATATTCCGACCTCTTGTGCCTTTCGTCTATCCGCCTTCCCAACCTCCTCCAAGAGGGGACCCGCCTCCCGGTTCTGGTATGGCTTAATCATACCCACATAGAAGGATGGATGTGTGCGCATCGCCTTCGTGATATCCAAGGTGCAAGCCAGACCCTTTCGCGCTAGCACCTTGAAAGGCCCCACAAACCTGGGGCGCAGTTTGTTCCGTAACACGTTAGAAACTGCTTGTGTAGGAAGGTTTTTAGCGTTTAATAAGACACTTTCTCCTACTTTATACGCCTTTCTGTTACGCCGACCCTTTCGGTCGGCCTGTTCCTTTTTCTTATCTTGGCTTTCCGCCATGACGTCGCAAACGTGTCGTAAGACACTAAGGCGCGTCGATAAAAACTTATCGATGTGCTTTCGCACAGATACAGGGCTGACATCGGGGAATCCTCCCCCCTCAAGCCCTGGGCCACACACACGTGGCGTCAACGTAACCCTCGGATTCACTAATCCGTTCATGTAAAACATGGTAAACCCCGTAGATGCATGGACCAAATTGTTTATAGCAAATTCAGCCATATGAAGCATCTCACTCTAACTCTTTGGAGAATACGGACATAAACTACGGAGGATATCCTCCGCAACGCGATTAACGCGTTCCGTTTGTCCGTCTGTCTGCGAATGATCCGCAGTTGACATGAGGAGCTTGGTGCCCGGCACCTTAAACAGCTCCCCCCAACTGTACCGTAAAACGGGGATCCCGGTCCGATACAAGGGAATCGGGTAGACCATGCTGTCGAAAGACACGGTATAGGAACACTTTCGCTGTTCCTTGGCCATCTATGGACTCTGGCACCGCCGCCAGGTGAGCCATCTTGCTCAAACGGTCTACAAAGACCAATATGCCGGTGTTACCGGCCTTATCCTTCGGAAAACTGAAGATAAATCCATGCTAATGGATTTCCAACACTCCGTTGGAACCGATAAGCCCGCCAAAGGCGCAGCTGAACTTGCAGAGGGTTTAACCCTCTGACACGTATCACAGGTGCGTATATACGCACCGACCCACTTATACATTTTGGGCCACCAATACAAAGCGCTTAAAGCGCTGTAGGTCTTATACCGACCTAAATGACCCCCGGTAGGGGCGTCATGTGCCTCAAAGAGGACTCTATACTTCAGTTCCTCATTATGAGGAACTACCACCCGCGGAGTGTCCTCCGCGCTCGTGCTATAAAATAGCAGACCGTCACAGTACCTGTAACGGTGTAAACGAGCTTTATCTCGACTTGACAGGGTAGGCTCAGACGAGCCAAGTCCCTTGTCACCCAAAGCGCTGATAAGCGCCGTACACTGTGGATCTTTCTCATACGCCTGGCGTATGAGATCCACCACAGACGTGGTAACGAATGTCGCGTGAGCGAGCTCGTAATCGGGACGACGCGACAACGCGTCTGCAAGCACTTTCTGCTTGCCGGTTTTATACTTAACCTCAAAGTTGTACTACGCAAAGAAGGAGAGCCAACGGGCCATCCGTTGCGAGAGATGAGGCGACTTTGTCGCTGTCCGTAAGGACGCGTGGTCCGTATAAACCACGAACGGCTTTGATACGAGTAGGTGAACCCTAAATTTGACAAGAGCATACTTCATTGCAAGTATCTCCTTGTCATGAACGATATAATTCCTTTCCGCAGCTTTAAGCTGTCTCGACTCAAACGCAATTACGCGTTCCCTTCCTGCATTGTCTGCTTGTAACAAAGCACATCCGATTGCGAAATCGGAGGCGTCGCAGACGACACTAAATGGTTTCCCAGAGTCTGGGAGAGCAAGAACGGGAGCTTTTAACAAGCTCCCCTTAACCGCTTCAAAAGCGTTTTGGTGTTTGGTTTCCCAACACCAATCCACGTCCTTCTTAAGAAGGTCAGTTAATGGCTTTGCCATCTCAGCGTAGTTCTCGCTGTACTTGTGGAGATAATTGGATAATCCAAGCCACTTCCGTAAATCTCTAATATTTACAGGCGAAAGCCACTCCACAATGGCTTTCACCTTCGCGGGATCCGCCCGCACTCCATCCTTACCGATGAATCATCCGAGGAAAGGAATTTCCTCAGCACCAAAGATACACTTGGATGCGTTTGCATATAACTTATTCTCTCGCATACATTCGAGAACTTCTCGAGGTGTATCAGATGCGTCTGAACATCAGACGAGTCACCTTCCGCGCGACTATGAACGAATATATCGTCGAAGTACGTCTGAGCGTACTTTTTATGAGGGTGGAAGAGTTGTGACACCAAGCGATTAAAAGTCGCTGGTGCATTCGAAAGCCCCTGTGGCATAACAAGCCACTCTCACAGCATGCCACTAGCCGTGCTAACCGCTGTCAGCGGAATATCGGACGCTCGCATGAGCACCTGATAATACCCGTCCACCAGATCTAAGGCACTGTACACAGTACAGCCCGCCATATTGTTCTGGAGGACATCCTTCCGAGGAATCGGAGTTTGCATGGGTAAGTAGCTGCATTCAGCTTGTTGTACGCATGCACAATGCGCCACTTTCCGTTCGGTGAAGAACACAAAAAGTGTGAGATGAATGGGGATACTTGCTCTCCCGTACCATCCCTGCCTCTTCTTTCCCCTTGAAGAATGCGTCGATGAAGTCGCATCGCTCCATGGGGAGAGGCCACTGCGTAATGACGCAGTATTTGGTTCCAGAAACCAAGTCAATTTCATGTTGGACTCCCCGATCCGGTGGTAACCCCATCGGTGGGTTGTCACTAATGACATCTCCGAATTCCTTCAATAAGGAATGGTAAGGGTCCTCAGGGTCCGCAAGGATCTTGAGGCCGCTTCGGGCATTCAATACCTGCTTGGTTTGCTCCAAAACTGACTCGTCCATCGTGGATTAGGAGTTCAACTCCTCTTCCGGACGCAACACGACAATCTCGTCGAGTTCACCTGCTTTCACAGCAGTCTCAAACTCGTTGAAGGACATCTCCTCCAACGACAACAGTTCGCCTACCCCAGGCAACCGTTCCAGGCTTACGCCTTATGTGACAACACCTGTCACACTATTCAGCATCCGATAGGACTGCTGACTACTGGCCTCGGGACTCATCCCGGGACCCAGATGGGGGGAGTCAGTTGCCCCATCTATTGGAAGCGCATCGCGCCTATCCACAGAGGTCTCTAACTCTACCACCGGTGAATCGCCGATATCACCTACAACGGCGTGGTCGGAATAAATTCCGACGTGCGGAAGAGCCGAACTACGGGTATATTCGCTTGGAAGCGCCCTCAAGCTTAACCACAGGGGTCTCTACCCCTACCACTGGAGTCGCAACTTTTTCGCCGAACACGGCGTGGTTGGGAGCCCCCACCTGCAGAAGAGACAAACCTCGTGTCTCTTCTCTCGGAAGCGCCTCGCGCTTAACCTCAGAGGAATCCACCTCTACCACTGGCGACTCACCAGTCTCGCCTATATTGGCGTGGGGATTTACGCCAAATCCCCCTCGTCAAGTAACACTTCCTTGACCTCATTGGGACTGATCATTTCAGACATCCCAATCTCTGGCATCTCACGCCAGAATCTCTTTTGCGATCGAACAAAGGTGGGTTCATGACTCGCCAATGCTTCACCCGATCGCGGGTGCGTTGAGCCGATGGACTTAGACTTCCAGTCTATCCATGGCTCGTGGCGTTCCAGCCACTTCATGCCCAGAATGAGGTCATACCACGAGTCCAAATCCAGGACTAGGCAACGTTCTAAGCTGTCGAACTCTGCAAACTTCAGCTTAAGGTCAATCCAGACCTTGGGTGCAGAAACCTGTACGCCCGTCTCTGGACGGACCGTGAAAACGTCACGATAACGTACATCTAGGGCCTCGTCATACAGCCGACTCTTCTCAACAGAAGCTCGTCTGACATAATTGTCAGACGCTCCAGAGTCTATAAAGACTCTCCAAGGCTTATCAAAGCCTTTAACGTCCGCAAGGACGACCAGCAAACCTGGCAGGTACACCAACTCGGTGCTAGAAAGCACCGTTTCCATCGGGGCTTTGTGCTGAAGTCCCCTAACCTGGGGTTTAACAGCACTGAGGGATCCCTCAGTAGGGCTCCCCGCACCTACTGGGAGCCGTCGTTTCCCGACGGCTTGGGCGAGGGCCTTTTAACCGACCTCGGCCCCTTATAGCGAGTGTCTCGCTGGGAATTTTTCGGACATCTGTTCCGCTGATGATCCGTGCTTCCACACAGAAAGCATCTTAGCGGACCATGCCGCTGCAGCATTGCAAGGAGCTCCGCTTCGAAGCCTTTCGGAAAGGATTCAGAGTGACTCCTAGCGGGAGGTTTCCCTTCCGCTTCGACCTGACTCAGGTCCATGGGTTCGGGACCCGCCTTAGAGGAACGAATGTTTCTTTCGGCGTTGAACGCCATCTAAACTCCTCCCCCAAGGGATTGGGGTCGGCACCGGAAGAGCTCCGAACGTGCTGGCCCTTCTTTCAGGCCACCCATGAACACGGGAATGGACACATCGTCCGAATACGCTTTCGCGTACATCCCTTCCAGCAGGGTCTTATGTTCTTGGATGTATGTCTCCAAGTCCCTATAGCCCTGACGGCACCTCAAAAACGCCAGATGATTCTGGAAAACCAGATCAGGCGTGGCATACATGTCCATGAGCTTTTGCTTAAAGACTCCTCAGGTCGGGAACACATTCGTGACCGCATCCGGACACGTAAACGCCCATGCAAGGACTTTACCCGTAAGATGGGTCAGTGCAAGTCCCACTTGCAAGTGATCCTCGATCACATTCGCTGTGGCGAAGACTTTTTCGACCTCGCGAAGCCACACATAAAAGTTATCACCTTTTTCGCCGGTTAATTCCTTTATCTTAAAGGACAAACAACGGAGGGTGCACCCCCGTAGACGTAGAGTGACTTCCACAAAAATTCGCCTCATGGGCGATGAGGGCGTTAACCCTCTCACGCACGGCCTCAAGGCCCTGCTCCGCAAGAGCTGCATGCCTTCGTCACACAGTATGGATAACAGCCTGTTAAAGGATTCCTGCTGGACGAGGGTTAGCCTATCCCAATCGTCCTGATTGATCCTTTGCAGAGGATGTCGTCTACCAACACAGGTGTTGGATTGACTACAAGTGCTACCAGATGTAGCAGGTGCGTACACGCACGGTGCGGCTAGCACATAGAGGAAGACTTTCCTTAAGCGGTGATACGCCGCTACTTAGCCGATACGCCCTTATATAAGGGCTTGGTGAGAGATTGCTCTCTCCCTCGTGGCCAAGATTCCCTGAACAGTTTTTTACTGTTAGTAAACACTAACGCCTTGCTACAAGGCTTCCCTTAGAAAGGGAAAAGCTAAGGGAGGTACTCCCTTTGGATTTAACACTCACTGCGCGCGCGACCGGTCTGGGTCGTGCGCCTAGCAGCATTCGAGTATTTTGTAAACTGATTTATATTTAATGTGTAATTAGCCTAAATTAATAAAATATATAATGTAAACTATATGTAATACTAAGTATAACTTACTCAATTCGTACCTAGACGAAATGTAATGTACACCACCTGTGTACTAACACGTGGCAGGCTCACGCCTCCACCAAGGGCTCCTGCCCTTATTGGTTAAAATAACCAATAGGTCCGAACCTTTCGGACTGGTCAATACTTGACCTTAACCGTTGTGTACTTACGTACAACAACGTGACCAAATGTAACCCTGTTACATTCTCCGGATGCTCAACCTTGTCATCCAGCCGCTGCAGAACGCAGGCAGTTAAAGTTGCGACGGTAGTACGCCTTGAAGTTGCGGATGATTCCTTGGTCGCAAGGTTGAATCTTTGAGGTTGTATTTGGTAGAAGGTAATGGACTGTAGTGTTGCGAAGTGCGATCCGTTCTGGAAGTTCATCAACCGGAACGTGAGCGCTGCAGTTGTTGAGAATCATCAGAACCTTTTGGTTAGCCATCCGCCGCTAAAAGACCCGAACCCACTCCAAAAAGATCAGTTGCGTCATCCAAACCTTCGAATTGTTCCGGTAGGTGCAAACAAGATTTTCACGGTTGACATTCTAGAAGCACCTCGGATTGACGAGCTTTCTGATGATCCAAAGTGGAAGCTTGTCGCTATCATCACCGTTGCAGCAGACCGCCACAGTGATCTTCTCCTTATTCTGCTTCCGGCCCTCCAGTTTCCGCGTGGCAAGGGAATAGTCCGCCTGAAGTTTGCCACTGTATTAAAACTTTGTGGTTGAACAATCATCAAAATAAGGAAGAACGCAAATCTTACCTGCATCCTGAAGAATAGGCCTTTCTCGTCCATGTTTTAGATGTCCTTCCACTCGTACTTACCCAGAGCGTCACGAAGGAGTGGAAGGCTTTCATCGATGACCTGCTGGTTCAGGCTGCAACTCTCTCCATACCGCCGGTGCGAGCAGATGTTATGGCGCTTCTTCAATGCCTCGATACATCCATTGAAAAACTTGAATTTGTGATCATGGTCGGGAGAGAGCTTGTCGGGCATCTGCTGGGAGGCTTCAAATACGAGATCACCACTGTGGTTGACACGGTCTTGATGGCTGTGGAGCCAAGCGACGAGTGCGTCTTCCATCATTGGATACTTGACCGCCCGCTGGCGTTTGCTGTTCCGGTTTGCTACCTCCGGGTCAAGCTTGAGCAGATCTGCCGAATGTTTGAGCGTGTTGGAGACGGTGCCTTGGCTGAACTTGACATCATGCTTTTGTTGAAGCCATCTGACAAGCTCTTTCTGCGTCAGCTTTGGGTTAGCATCTTGATGCTTGAAAAGGTCAATGCGGATCTTATCTGACATTGTGGTTTGCTTTCCTCCCGGTAGCGGCATGTTGAGCGGAGTTGCGTGTGGGTTTTCTGGTTGATGGCTATGGTCTCTCGGTTTTGTGGACGGGTATGGCAAGTTTCTGACAGGAATAGGAAGCGTCAGATGTCATAGTACTCCGTAAATTGATAACATTCGTATATTAATCGGTCAGGGGTGGTCCCAAAGGTTTTATTTTAGACAGGTTCTACTGTATCTACAAATTTGCAAATTTTCCTTACCAAATTAGCGCATGTGCATGCAATTTGCTGCGCTAGACGAGACGTTAGCAGTCGTATACAAAATGGCTCTCTCTCTCTTATATATCGCAGGTCACTAGACGATGCTGTGGCGGTAAAAAGTCCACGTACTCAAACCAGGAAGAAGTATCGTCTGAAGAGAACTATGCATGCGAAGCCGCTCGAGTTCTAGACATCAGCTTCAAACGTTGCTACAAATAGGCTCGTTTTTGATGCTCTCTGGTTAGTTCAAGAGTTATACATTTGTAAGAGTGGTCGATTATACGATATATTGCGACCTTACGAACGCACGATTTCGCACCACGATTGGGTAATAATTCCACTACATTTTTCAAGTGGGATTCTTTTTTTCGGCAAATGAATAATTAACGATTGCAAAAAAGGGGATAGTGGGATCGTTTGCGCTAAATATCTCTGTCAGGGCGCACTTACTTGTCTTTGTATCGTGTATCGTTAGTCTTTAAGCATGAAAATTTACTGCTCACTTGGATACCATTGGACCGAATCGCTCATGTGACCTTTCGTGACAAATATAGATCCGTCTGAGCTATTCAATTTGCCCCACTCCGTCACTTTCGGTTTGCAGTGTTGCTTAAGTACATGTACAGTAAGTATCTAAAATCGAACGACATGTGCTTTCAAGAAGCATTCTGGTATGAAATTGTGTTTTTGTGTAGATAGCGCAGAACGGTACTGTAGGCCATCGTTTTTCAGTTTTTATTTTTTTGGAGCTGATTTCTTGGCGTTGGTAGTTAGCGGGTATGCATGTACTTTTTAAGAAAGATACCATTGCAATTTTATTCTGTCAAACCTTCTGCTCGCGAAACGATTTGGTCGATGTTATCCATCATTTAGCAAGTTACCAGCAAGCATAACCGCATCCACGATGAATCTCTTCATTTATTTCGTGATTGCTACCGTTGGGACTGAAACCATCAACGGACACTCGGTTCAAATGATCTCGGCTGGCGTCTCAACTGCTTCTGTTCTACCTGGGGTAGCTCCCGTCATTCCAGCGATTCAACCCATGGCAGAAATACCGGTGGGAATTTTCACACTCCCTGCAGTGTCAGAGGCAATGCGAATAGCCGTTGTAGTCTTTCAGCTTGAATCCGAACGGCATTTGATTCTTTAAGTATTGCTGGCGCTGAGGCCTTGTAGATGATATTTAATTTGATTGTCCGTAAGCAATTCTTGCTTCGATACAAGATCAGTCCCCTGCGTAATCTGGTCGGCGATCCGAGATCAACTTCGGTCGGCGAGCTTCCCAACTATAGAGATACTTAACGAGACCATCTGCGGTGAAGTTGGTGAAAAGAGAATAGTTAAGGAGGTAGGATGGGTAGCTTTTTTTTTTTAATAAGCACATCCCTTACCGACGGATTTTTAAATATTATAGTACCGTGTGTTTTTCCTGTGATGGGATTCGGAGAAATCTATTTTTGTCAATTGAACATGTACTATATTAGAGCACGCCAAAAATTATTTGAGAGAGCATTTCTCATATATGTAGCTATCACATACCCACGGTTTCATCCACCTGACCGTTACGTGAATATGAGAGGGGCTTGAAGACAATGAAGGGCTTCACGCTCTTGCCCTGGTCGAGCGCAATACGTAGGTTGAAACATGAAGGTTGCAGTGAAATTATTTCTTAAGAGAAGGAAATAAAGTGGATATGGAATTCACGTTGAGATTAGTTGTAGGAATTTAGACTTTAAGCTTCTACCTTTATATTCATACACTTTTTCTCTGAAGCTATGAACTCGGCTCGTGCATAGTTACGAATGCCAATAATCATGTGAGAGCTCGTACCTCTATAGTTAGAAGCTATGTCGACTCCATCCCGTCTAATTTCTATCCATTATCGTGAAGACGAACTTTTCATTGTCTTCACGTCCTTCTTGGGGCAATCAGCTTGCATAGGAAACATTTCCCACGAAAGTGACCGCTCGAGTTCCGATCGCCCGCCCTTGCCTTGTTTCTTGTCATTTATGTGTCCACATTTGACTGGCGCGACCCAACCAGCCGCCTGCTGGGCGGCCGCGTTCTTGTTATAGGGTATGAGCCCAAGATACTGCCCGTGACAGCCGACAACTACCTTTTTGTGGGTGTTCACCGAACGTTTGAAGCTTGCACGAAAAGGAGCTCAAAGCTACATTGACAGCAAGCCAGAGTTGCAGCAGTGGCAACACCCTCAATCGAAAGCCCGAGGAATTCGATCGCTAGCTCTCATTTTGAAGCAACTCTCGCCACGAGGCCACAGCAGCATGGGAGGCTCTTTGGAGATTCTGCGTGTGTTCGTTTCACAACAGTATCTCCGTAATCGTGTGGTTGTACAGTTACTGTTGGAAGCACGCACTAGCTGTTCATTGACTATCATCGTGTTTGTTTTGAGTACCCCTAGAAGGAGCAAACAAAAGCCTCGTAATGTTCGTTTTCGATTTTGTCTGTTTCAATAGCTTGTTAATGCTGTTCGTATTGGACTGCTGTCTCGAATCTTTTGCCCTCAGAACACATGGTTGTCAGTATATTGATGGCCAATACATACATCTTTTTGTAATATAGGTTGATGCAACTATAGGTAGCCGTAGGCCGATGTTCCAGCAATTTTTTCTAGGTACCACTAGAACTGTTCCATTGATTTTTTCGTGCCCGCTTAGGCCCTTGATATTGCTGAGAAACGGCGTGTTCCTCGTCAAGTGATCCAATGTTCCTTACTTTTTTTCAGGTTTAAGTTTGGAGAAAAACAACCGATACCGTGTTCCATGGTTGCCATGCAGTCCTGTACGTCTCTGTCATGTGTTGCTAATTATAATCTGCGACGGCATGTGCCTCATGCCATTGTCGTTAAGTTGCCCGACAGATATTCAATCCTTGCTAAACCCTAGATCCAGTTTCTCTGTGAATAAATATCCGGTTTCGTGTCGGTGCCCTGCGCTCACGATTAAAGTGTGGCCGTACTCCACTTGTTGATTAGCACTCGAATCCATAGCCTAGATGTAGTCGAAAACTTGAGTCGTAAATGTTCAATAGTGAATCCACAATGTAAAACGAAAAGTAATCACACGTGATATCTCCAAGACCAAACACACGTTGGTGACGAACGAGGTATCATTTAACAGTTCGTTAAGTGAAGAAGAAGATGTCCGAAACAGGGACTTATTCAACGGGATGTATATTGAGAAGCGATTATCTAGCTAAACATGAACTTATGTAAACAACAAATGTTGAAGTTATGGTAAACTCCCATCTGTGTGTGATAAACATGTCTTATACGCAGGCCACTTTAGATTCGGTGTTTCGAAAATTGGCACCGAAAATTAAGAAAACAAAAAATTCCATGCACCGAAAAAAAGCCCTTAATTATTTCCTTTTTGGGTCAATGGTCAACAACACGTTCGGTTCGTAGCCAACGGAATTTGATCTTCTTCTGCAACCACCATGCCACCAAAGGCTAAACGCGCTAAAATTGACACATCCTACCTGCAACATCATGCGCTGTGTTACGGCGTCCTCCCTCCACTCGCGACACGGTCACGTCAGCAGTGACCTCTGTGCAGTGTCTTTTCTGCGTGTACTTTTCCAAAGAAAGGCCTCCTGATGCTAAGCGGGATGTTACGTCAAATGTCAAATACGTTACTGCGCCGTTTTGAAGCGACAACTACGTCAGCCACCTTCGCGGCCAGCACCCGAAAGACTGGGGCGAATACGAACGTCTTTCCGAAGAAGGTAGATCTTTGGTTTCTGAGGCAAGTCTCCTTACGGCCACCTCTACTAATTATTTGAGGTGCAATGTCCAGGGAAGAAGCAGTACTTTGAGGGTCGCGTCCTTCACAAGAACAACATTGATTCGAATTACGGACAGCAAAAGAGACGTGCTCGTCTTTTGCCTCGATAAAGGAGCTGTGGGGCCCCTCATTGGCGAGCTGATGTTTCACCCTGACGAGGTGGATGGTCTCACCCACACACGCGCGCTGGAATTCTTTACTCGTACAGAAGACGACGCCGCATATGAGGTGAAAGTTACAACGTGATGCGGTTCAATCTCATCTCCGGAGTGCTCAAAACGGGTGCTTCTTTCAGACAGGCAATCCGGCTATGTCAGATCGCAAAGGAGGAGACGAGCGTCGTACAACTTGGGACTTTCACAGAGCGGGTCGTCTCTAATACGATTCGTGTTGTGTGTGCGGCCATCTTGTAGACGCTTGCCGATTTCCTGAAAAGAGTCTGGGCCTTCTCAATCGTCATTGATGTGTCGTCGCATTTTTGTGGAGAAGCGTGCCCAAAATTTGACACACTTCTGGTCAAGTTTCGTCAAGGCATTTGGTATAATTTCGGATTTGCTTAAACAAGGGGGGCTTTTCAGCCTATCAGACTCAAGAAGCGTCAAGAACGCAAGTTTTGGTGAGTCAGCCGACTTTGGGTATTTTACATATTTTTGTGTAGGTACATTTAGGGACTATAGGGTAGTAGTATTTTAGTTGTGGTTTTTCCAAGTAAGAGGCTTTTGGTTGTGGTTTTTCCAAGTAAGAGGCTTTTGGTTGTGGTTTTTCCGGATAGAGGGCATTTGGTTGTGGATTTGCCTAAAAAATTAGAAGTCTTTTGGTTGCAGGATTTTTCTAAGTGGAAGTCCTTTGGTCTTGGTTCACACCACAGCTAGGGGTCGCCGTTCTTCCCTTTTCGTACACTAGTCGCCTCCGCCCGCCGCGGAGTGTTTGGGGGAAGAGGGTCGAATTATCCCCTCTCGCCCATTATACCCGGTCTGGAAGCGCCGCACGCGCACTTTGGCCCACCGGAAGTCCCTCGACGGGAGTACGATTTGGCGATCTCAACACCTCAACTCAAGTACGTTTGGAACGTACTATTTACTGGATTGGTCTTGGCGTGGAGATATCGTTTGTGGAGTCTCACGAGCATATTGGGTCTTTACACGAACATATTGGCTTGTTTTAACATTGGTTGGAAACTAGACCGGTTTTGGTCTTATTTCGTATTGGTCAGGGGCTAGACCGGAACGGTCGGTCTACCCTCTATTATTTCGTATTGGTCAGGTCTTGATCGTTTGTACGATCGACCTATTGGAAGTCATCTCTTGGAAGTGTTTTTGGTCTGTTGGTGTCTGGGGCGAAGAGTTCCGCCCCAGAGATACCTACCCAGATCGGTCTTCTATATTCAAGACCACTTCGATCCAATCTGCGATCCCGATCCACCGAGTGTGTAACTAGCCCATTCCATCGGGTACACAAGGTGAGATGGACACTAAACAATCGGACCAAGTGGGTTCTGATGACGACCGGTCGTCTGCTTGCAGCGGACGATCGGACCAGATCTCGATAGGTGGTCCGCGGAGTACCCCCTCCGAAAGTTGGAAGGCTGGGAGCGATGGTGGTAGTCAGGTTATCGATGCTAATGTTTTCGATTTCGAACTTGACTCCACCACATTTTGGGTCTTCCTATTTTGACAACCGTTTACGGTTTGTCCTCAATGGCCGTCTTTATAATCTCCACGTTATCGCGGTTCCGCTCTACGAACGACACACCGCTAGCGAGATGATCCGCCTCATTCATAAAGTCTTTGACGTGTTGTGTCCCACGTGTAAATACAAAATCCTCAGCGTTACAAGAGATGGTGCCGCGGTTATGACTGGACGGCTGCGCGGTGTGGCAACGCAACTTGAACAAATTGCCAAGCCAGGCTTTAACCAAATGCGGTGTGTTAGAAAGCGTAAATGAGGGCCACGTGGTAGAATAGGAACTAAATGTATTAGGAGCCAAGTTATCTTACCTCTCTCTAGCTCCTTCATCATATACAGGGCCACCGGACGACCCTTCGGGATGAAACCCCCGACCGGGCCACTTCGAATATAGGATGCACGTGAAACGGATAAAACATATCCTGTTTCTAACACGCTCTCCTCGAAGCCGAACGCTTCGATCCTCACTCCATTGTAGAGACCCCCATCATCTTGCACAGATTCTCTAGTCGCGCCTTGTCCAGCGTCTTGTTGAATGCGACCGATGGATTATCCTCACCTTTGACCTTCACAAGCTCGATCAGTCCACGCTGGAACTGGTCGCGAACGTAGTGCCATCGCAACTAGATGTGCCGAGTGCGTCTCGAGTACGTAGGGTTCGTTGCCATGACGAGAGCAGCACTGTTGTCGATGTTGATCACCGGTCGGATCTTTGATACAGGCATGATCTTCGACAGAATGTTGGCTTGATCCATCTCTTCCATGCTCGCCTCGCAGTCCGCCACGTATTCGGCCTCAGCAGTAGA
The DNA here is from genome assembly GCA_026184515.1 of Peronosclerospora sorghi. Lineage (NCBI taxonomy): Eukaryota > Oomycota > Peronosporomycetes > Peronosporales > Peronosporaceae > Peronosclerospora > Peronosclerospora sorghi. The sequence continues at coordinate 9,393,609 of CM047580.1, forward strand.
CTGGGCAACAATGGGTTGGCGTCGAGACATCCACGAGACCGCTCCACCCGCGATGGTGAACATGTAATGGGGTGTCATTACATAATTGATATTCAAGTTGGAATATCACAGTTAAATTTCAGACGAGTTGTCTGAAATTCAAATAATATATTATAAGTTATTATAATCTACGAAGGAAAAGTCGATTCGGTATAAATACCGAATCATGCAGGTTAACTAATAGTACAGTTAGTTTAAGACTTGATATTATTATATTAGTTAGGTAATTAATATACTATTAGCCGCTAACCACCCATTTAATAAACACTCTTAATTTTGCGTTCTAATAGATAAGTAAATATTTATATTTACTTTTAGTATAGGATTAGTTGTCATCAACTAATCCTACCCCTTCCGTATTGCTCGCTTCCTCGCACAACACAGTGTAAGCCTGTAACAGGATCAGTCCTGTTACACCTGATAGCAGTTTGTGGTCCGTCTTAACGACCACAGTTCCGTTCCACTAGTCAACTAGCGGAGCGAAGATTAAGAGCCGCTCGGTATCAAGTCGTGAGAAATGACGCCTGCCGTGCGAGAGAGAACGCTGGAAGTGGTGACGAAACACTTCCACCACTTCTCGTCGCGTAGTAAAGACGCGACGGTAAAGATGGTTCGGTCCATGGGGACCGACATCCTTACCTTCCTCCTGGGTAAGACCCCGGAGGAAGCAATAGAGGTGGTGAATCGCTTTAGGCGAAACCACCTAGAAAAGCCAGCACGGCCCGCGCAAGAGGCAGCGCGGACCGCACCTGCACCTGCAACGCATAGCGTTGAAGTGGTAAAGGCGCGAGTACCGGCCTTTACCGGTAAAGGGGGCGAGCCCCTTCGTAGACGGTTCGCAGAGGTGGAAGATGCCATCTCTGCGCAAAATATTGTTGACGAACGTCAACAGGCGTACTTGGCCACAACATGTCTGGGCGGCAGATCCAGGGCATGGGCGATGAGTCGCAGAGCCACTGATGACTCTGCGTTCCTTACTTATAAGGAATTAAAAGCTGAGCTAAAGCTCAACTTTGAAGCTCCAGAAATGGAGCTAAGTAGTCGGCAGGAGTTCATGGAACTCCGGCAAGGTAAGCTTGACCTTCAAGCTTACGCTCAGAAGGCGCAATATTTGCTGTCAAATATTGTGTATGAGCCGGTGCCCACTGCTATGCAGGTCACTGGCTTCATGAAGGGACTCAATGATGGTCCCGTCAAACAGAGTCTTTACCGGCACCCGCCAAAGACTCTAAGGGATGCCATTGATATGAGCATCCGTGAAGAGTTCAGCATGCGATCAGCGTCATCGCATGCTGTGTACAGCCGAAGGGATCAACAGCCCTTCGCTTTTGACATGCCGCAACAGCATGTCAACAATCAGCAGTCGGGCAGACGAAGTTCACACTTCGTCTCAAGAAACAGCCACCCGCGCCAGAGCATGGGCGGTGGAGGTCCAGAGCCGATGGACCTATCGGTTGCGGTTGCTTCGAACTCGAAGCAACCGAAATTTAAGAAGAATATTCGCTGCAATCGATGCGCGAAAGTGGGGCATTTTGCCCATGAGTGTATGGCACCGCGTCCAGTGCCACGCTGTCAGCGGACGGAACCCTCCGCTGCACGGCGACACCAACAGGGACATCACCCTGTTGGTGCAAAAAACGAGAATCGCCAGTAGGGGCGGGGCGCCCTACTGGGAATGTTATACCACATGCCGACATAGGGCATGTGATGGTAATAGCCCCAGACGGGAATATGTCCTGTCAAAAGGTGCAGGGTGATGGGAAGCCTCTTATCACCCTGGAGGTTAAGCCGCACGGGAGCGATGTCCCCATGCGAGCTTTGTTTGACACAGGAGCGTCTAACAATTTCGTTAGAACTCAGAGTCTAACGCTGTTGAGCTTCGTGGAGGTAGAGACCCCACGAAGTATGTTGTCAGTCCGGTTAGCAACAGGTGCAATCGTGACTATTCCAAAGCGTGTGATTAAAACACGCTTCGAGTTGAATGAAATGTTATTCGAGGATGAATTCATCGTCCTCGATTTAGATGACAAGTTCGATGTGATACTTGTAATCCCATGGATGTCCAAGTTTAAACCTTCGATCGACTGCGGCGGACCCACAGGTTCTGATCATCCTGTGTGTAATCCGGCTGTATCAGAAGATACAACCGCAGCGTCGGACAGTCTGGTGGATAGCGATGGCACCACCAGGTCTGTTACGATACGATCAGCGGAAGTTACCTCCGCTGGTGAGAGTCCAGAGGGACTACCACACGCAACAGAAGAGTCGCTGCGTGTTGGAGAGAAACATTCCACGGGTGATAAAGACCACCGTGAGAATTAAGTGGTATCCACGGTGGGAAACACCCACTGTGCGACCGAAGGTTCCAGCACGATGAAAGAATTCCGTGTTGATGAGAGTGAACTCACGATCGAGTGCAATCATCAGCACAACTCCGTGGTGGTCATTTTCCACCACGTTGCGTTAGCCATGCACACGGTTGATAAAGACCACCGTGTCGCAGAACAGGCGGCCTATCAGACGAGCACATCTGATCGCCAAGAAAATTCCATGGTAGGCAGCGGCCACCATGATTGTAGCCGGTGCGTATACGCACGGTGCGGCTAGCGCACAGAGGATGACTCTTCCTTAAAGCGGTATCTACCGCTACTTAGCCGATACGCCCTTGTAAAGGGCTTAGTAGTAGAGTTCTCCTACTCGGGGCCAAGATTCCCGGGTTGGTTTACGACTTAGCCTTAACGGCTGTATTCCCTTTACGGGATGTAAGTAAAGGGAGGGCTCCCTCTTACCTACGACACTCACTGCGCGCGCGACCGGTCGAGGTCGCACGTCCGCAAAATAGAGTGAAATGTAAACCAAATATATTTAATATGTAATTAGCCTAAATTAATTTAAACTAATATAAACTATATGTAATACTAAGTAGAATATTCCTAATTCGTACCTAGCTAAAATGTAGTGTACACACCTGTGTACTGACACGTGGATGGCTGACACACCACCACACCAAGATCCTCTGCCCTGATTGGTTAAAATAACCAAAGGTTCAAAACCTTTCAAACCGGCCAATACTGACCTCAACCGTGGTGTACTCATGTACACCAACACTAAATGTAACCCGAATGTAACCCCGTTACATCCTCCCCCATCAAGACTATTGCTTACGCAATAATCAAAATCTTGTTGGAGAACTCCAACGCCAGTTCCTCTGGATCTCCATATGTACACCTCCGGTGGTGCTATGGCGTCTCTTCTAGAAGAGATAGACTACTCCGAAAACGCGGAGGTGGATGCCTTTGGGGATACCTCCCCAATGGTTAGCCGCTCCGACAGCGCCGAACGGCGTTGTCGGCAGCCTAATCCATTCCCCACACGTGGGGAAAATGCACTAACCACTGCGGCACCCCTGCCCATATCGGATGATACATCCGAATCGCCAAAGGCGATCGTCACTAATGAGCCGGACGCAGCTCAAGACACCCAACTTGCCGCACAGGCACTAAGGGCTGCGTTACGCGCCACCAAACGCCCGTCAAGGGCGGCTTATAATTTTGATGGTCCTCGTGACCTTCCAAGGTGGGCCAGGCGCTTGGTAAGGACTAGTTTAGCGTCCTATACTCCTGGCCCCGCGGCTGAACAGCCGTATCAACGCGAACGCCGTGAGAAACTCCGGCAACAACTGCTTACACAAAAGCAGTTCACTAGCGTCTCATACCGAGAGCGCTTAAACAGGCAGGCGCAGGGTGCCTCTGTTGAGAACCTCCGCGAGGTTTCTTTCTTTCTTTTTCCGGGAGAAAGTGCCGACGATGCAGAGAAGAAGTTCCGCGCTTGGGAAGAAGGGGAGAAGCTTCTCCCCAGCTTCGATGAGCTGCATGACAGCTATTCCCGTCGAGACATTTGGGTGGAGAGGGTGTTGCGCCTGAAATTTGCCAAAGCCAAAGCGATGGAGCAACTACGTGCTCCGTATCGCACGGGCTACGCCAGCGTCCCTCTCTCCACCATGGTGTCCGAAGACAGTGTGATCGCCACATTTGCCTCCGGCGAACTCCCACTTATTGGGAGTGAAGGGGCTTCCCATGCCCCTCTGGTCGTTGACCTACAGCGGGATTCTCCCGCTCAAAAGCGTCAACGACGACGCGGCAGTCCTGCCGTAGGGTAGTCTCGAACTCCCACGAACTCTTTGAGTGTGGATAACCCTTCCACTTCACCAGATACTGGGTTTGACCCCGATGATGGCGTCGCGCCATCAGCCGCTCCACATGAAAGTGTGGGGTACCCTCCGCATCAAGCATTGGAGGAGGAGGTCGTGAAATTGCGACGTGAGATTCGCGAGCGCTGTGATCGACACAGCCTTCGCATCCATGATCTCCACGAGGGGATCCGCGATGAGCGGGATGCCACTGATCCCTTCGAGAGGCGGCTTGCCTCTCTCGAGACGACCGTTGCGGAGCTTCGTGGTTGCATTTTAGCCCTTTCGGGCTTCCTTCGCCCTGCGGTGCCTTACGGCTATCCGCCTTTCCACCCTCCTCCAGGAGGGGGCCCGCCTCCGGGTCCTGGTATGGCTTAAGCATACCGACATAAAAGGTTGAATGCGTACGCATCGCCTTCGGGATGTCTAAGGTATACGATAAGCCCTTTCGGGCTAGTACCTTCAAGGATCCTACAAACCTGGGGCGCAGTTTATTGCGCAACACATTTGAAACTGCATGTGTAGGAAGATTTTTGGCGTTTAATAAAACACTTTCTCGCACTTTGTACACCCTTTTGTTACGCCCCCCCTTGCGGTCAGCTATCTCCTTCTGCTTGTCTTGGCTTTCCGCCATGGCATCGCAGACGTGTCGTAAGACACTAAGGCGCGTCGATAAGAACTTATCGATGTGTTTTCGCACCGATACAGGGCTGACATCGGGGAATCGATGTAGCCGGTGCGTATACGCACGGTGCGGCTAGCGCACAGAGGAAGACTCATCCTTAAAGCAGTAGCTACCGCTACTTAGCCGATACGCCCTTGTAAAGGGCTTAGTAGTAGAGTTCTTCTACTCGGGGCCAAGATTCCCGGGTTGGTTTACGACTTAGCCTTAACGGCTGTATTCCCTTTACGGGATGTAAGTAACGGGAGGGCTCTCTCTTACCTACGACACTCACTGCACGCGCGACCGGTCGAGGTCGCACGTCCGCAAAATAGAGTGAAATGTAAACCGAATATATTTAATATGTAATTAGCCTAAATTAATTTAAACTAATATAAACTATATTTAATACAAAGTAGAATATTCCTAATTCGTACCTAGCTAAAATTTAGTGTACACACCTGTGTACTGACACGTGGATGGCTGACACACCACCACACCAAGGGCCCCTGCCATGATTGGTTAAAATAACCAAAGGTTCAAAACCTTTCAAACTGGCCAATACTGACCTCAACCGTGGTGTACTCATGTACACCAACACTAAATGTAACCCGAATGTAAACCCGTTACATCCTCCCCCATCAAGACTATTGCTTACGCAATAATCAAAATCTTGTTGGAGAACTCCAACGCCAGTACCTCTGGCTGTCCATTGTACACCTTCAGCGGTGCTATGGACGCAAACTATTCCGACAACTCGGAAGTGGACACCCTTGGGGAACTCTCGCCAACGGCTGGCCATGTTGATAGCGCCGAACGGCGCTATCAGCCGTCCAACCCATTACCCACACGTTGGGAAAACGCACTAACTCGTGCGCCACCGTTACCCGCTAGGGGTGATACCTCCAGGTTGCCACAGGCAACCACCACCAATGAACCGTCCTTGGTTCAAGAGGCCCGACGTGCCGGACGGGCACGGAAGGGACCTCGCGACCCTCAAAAGAGGGCTAATAACGCGGTCAAGAGGGGTTTAGCCTCCTATACCCCTGGTCCAGCGGCTATACTGCCGCGTGAAATTCTGCATCGGAACCAACTCAGGGCCCGACTACTAACGCCCAAACATTATTCCGTTAAGTCCTACCGGACGCGCCTCGGGCAACAGGCACGCGGTGCCCTCGTGGATGTTCTCCGCGAGATTCCCATTGTTATCCTGAGGGACGAAAGCGTCGAAGACGCAGAACAGGCGTTCCGCGCCTGGGCGGAAAGGGAAAAACGCCTCCCCAGTTTCGATGCGCTGTACAACAGCTTTTCCGAACACGACGTTCGGGTAGAGAGAGCGCTACGCTTGGCCTATGCTCAGGCCAAAGCGCAAGGGCAATTGCCTGCCTCCTATTATACGCGCTCTGCTCTCGATGTGATGCCGGAGAGCAATGCAAGCACAGCATCTGCCTCCGGCGAACTCCCAGCTACTGGGAATGAAGGGGCTTCTTCAGCCCCTTTGGTCGTTGACTCTCAGTGGGTTTCTCCCGCTCTAAAGCGTAAACGACGTCACGGCAATCGTGCCGCAGGGGTGTCTCGTACTCCCACGAGTTCTGGGAATGTGGATAACCTTTACACTTCACCAGGTACTGGGTCTCACCCCGGTGATGGCGTCGTTCCATCAGACGTTCCACATGATAATGTGGAGTACCCTCCGTATCGAGCACTGGAGGAGGGGGTCGCGCTATTGCGGGGTGACTTCCACGAGCGCTGTTATCGGCACAGCCTTCGCATCCAAAATGCTCAGGAGGAACTCCTCAACTAGGGGAGTGCGAATGAACGCATCGAGGAGCGGCTTGCCTCTCTCGAGACTCTCGTTGCTGAGCTTCAGGGTCGTATATCAACCCTGTCGGAGATGTTCCGACCTGTTGCGCCTTTCGGCTATCCGGTTTCTCACCCTCCTCCGAGAGGGGACCCGCCTCCGGGTTCTGGTATGGCTTAAGCATACCCACATAAAAGGTTGGATGCGTACGCATCGCCTTCGGGATGTCTAAGGTGTACGACAAGCCCTTTCGGGCTAACACCTTAAAGGGACCCACAAACCTGGGGCGCAGTTTATTGCGCAACACATTTGAAACTGCATGTGTAGGAAGATTTTTAGCGTTTAATAAAACACTTTCTCCTACTTTGTATACCGTTTTGTTACGCTGCCCCTTTCGGCCATCTTGCTCCTTCTGCTTGTCTTGGCTTTCCGCCATGGCATCGCAGACGTGTCGTAAGACACTAAGGCGCGTCGATAAAAACTTATCGATGTGCTTTCGCACAGATACAGGGCTGACATCGGGGAATCCTCCCCCCTCAAGCCCTGGGCCACACACACGTGGCGTCAACGTAACCCTCGGATTCACTAATCCGTTCATGTAAAACATGGTAAACCCCGTAGATGCATGGACCAAATTGTTTATAGCAAATTCAGCCATCGGGAGCATCTCACTCCAACTCTTTGGAGAATCCGGACATAAACTACGGAGGATATCCTCCGCAACGCGATTAACGCGTTCCGTTTGTCCGTCTGTCTGCGAATGATCCGCAGTGGACATGAGGAGCTTGGTGCCTAGCACCTTAAACAACGCTCCCCAAAACTGTCCCGTAAAACGGGGATCCCGATCCGACACAACGGAATCGGGTAGACCATGTTGTCGAAAGACACGGTATAGGAACACTTTCGCTGTTCCTTGTCCATCTATGGACTCTGGCACCGCCGCCAGGTGAGCCATCTTGCTCAAACGGTCTACAAAGACCAATATGCCGGTGTTACCGGCCTTATCCTTCGGAAAACCGAAGATAAATCCATGCTAATGGATTTCCAACACTCCGTTGGAACCGATAAGCCCGCCAAAGGCGCAGCTGAACTTGCAGAGGGTTTAACCCTCTGACACGTATCACAGGTGCGTATATACGCACCGACCCACTTATACATTTTGGTCCACCAATACAAAGCGCTTAAAGCGCTGTAGGTCTTATACCGACCTAAATGACCCCCGGTAGGGGCGTCATGTGCCTCAAAGAGGACTCTATACTTCAGTTCCTCATTATGAGGAACTACCACCCGCGGAGTGTCCTCCGCGCTCGTGCTATAAAATAGCAGACCGTCACAGTACCTGTAACGGTGTAAACGAGCTTTATCTCGACTTGACAGGGTTGGCTCAGACGAGCCAAGACCCTTTTCACCCAACGCGCTAATAAGCGCCGTACACTATGGATCTTTCTCATACGCCTGGCGTATGAGATCCACCACAGACGTGGTAACGAATGTCGCGTGAGCGAGCTCGTAATCGGGACGACGCGACAACGCGTCCGCAAGCACGTTATGCTTGCCAGGTTTATACTTAACCTTTAAAGTTGTACTCCGCAAAGAAGGAGAGCCAACGGGCCATCCGTTGCGAGAGATGAGGCGACTTTGTCGCTGTCCGTAAGGACGCGTGGTCAGTATAAACCACGAACGGCTTTGAGCCGTGTAGGTGAACCCTAAATTGACTAGAGCATACTTCATTGAAAGTAGATCCTTGTCATGAACGGGATAATTCCGTTCCGCAGCTTTAAGCTGCCTCGACTCAAACGCAATTACGCGTTCCCTTCCGGCATCGTCTGCTTGTAACAAAGCACATCCGATTGCGAAATCGGAGGCGTCGCAGACGACACTAAATGGTTTCCTAGGATCTGGGAGAGCAAGAACGGGATCTTTTAACAAGCTCCCCTTAACCGCTTCAAAAGCGTTTTAGTGTTCAGTTTTTCAACACCAATCAACATCCTTCTTAAGAAGGTCGGTCAATGGCTTCGCCATTTCAGCGTAGTTCTCGCTGTACTTGTGGAGATAGTTGGCTAATCCAAGCCACTTCCGTAAATCTCTAAGATTTACAGGCGAAGGCCACTCTACAATGGCTTTCACCTTCGCGGGATTCGCCCGCACTCCATCCTTACCGATGAAGCATCCGAGGAAAGGAATTTCCTCAGCACCAAAGATACACTTGGATGCGTTTGCATATAACTTATTCTCTCGCATACATTCGAGAACTTCTCGAGGTGAATCAGATGCGTCTAAACATCAGACGATTTGCCTTCCGCACGACTATGGACGAATATATCGTCGAAGTACGTCTGAGCGTACTTCCTATGAGGGCGGAAGAGTTGAGTCACCAAGCTATTGAAAGTCGCTGGTGCATTTGAAAGCCCTTGTGGCATAACAAGCCACTCCCACAGCATGCCACTAGGCGTGCTAACCGCTGTCAGCGGAATATCGGACGCTCGCATGAGCACCTGATAATACCCGTCCACCAGATCTAAGGCACTGTACACAGTACAGCCCGCCATATTGTTCTGGAGGACACCCTTCCCGGGAATCGGAGTCTGAATGGGCACAGTAGCTGCATTCAGCTTGTTGTACGCATGCACAATGCGCCACTTTCCGTTCGGTGAAGAACACAAAAAGTGTGAGATGAATGGGGATACTTGCTCTCCCGTACCATCCCTGCCTCTTCTTTCCCCTTGAAGAATGCGTCGATGAAGTCGCATCGCTCCATGGGGAGATGCCACTGCGTAATGACGCAGTATTTGGTTCCAGAAACCAAGTCAATTTCATGTTGGACTCCCCGATCCGGTGGTAACCCCATCGGTGGGTTGTCACTAATGACATCTCCGAATTCCTTCAATAAGGAATGGTAAGGGTCCTCAGGATCCTCGCGGATCCTGAGGCCGCTTCGGGCATTCAATGCCTGCTTGGTTTGCACCAAAACTGACTCTTCCATCGTGGATGAGGAGTACATTCCTCTTCCGGACGCAACACGACGACCTCGTCGATTTTATCTGCTTTCAAAGCAGTCTCAAATTCGTTGAAGGATATCTCCTCCAACGACAACAGTTCGCCTACCCCAGGCAACCGTTCCAGGCTTACGCCTTCTGTGACAACACCTGTCACACTATTCAGCATCCGATAGGACTGCTGACTACTGGCCTCGGGACTCATCCCGACACCCAGATGGGGGGAGTCAATTGCCCCATCTATTGGAAGCGCCACGCGCCAATCCACAGAGGTCTCTACCTCTACCACCGGTGACTCGCCGGTATCACCTATAACGGCGTAGTCGGAATCATTTCCTACGTGCGAAAGAGACAAAATTCGGGTCTCTTCGCTTGGAAGCGCCTCGCGCTTAACCACAGGGATCTCTACCCCTACCACTGGAGTCTCAACTTGTTCGCCGGACACGGCGTGGTCGGAATCAATTCCGACCTGTAGAAGAGACGAACTTCGGGTCTCTTCTCCAAGCGCCTCGCGCTTACCCTCAGAGGAATCCACCTCTATCACTGGCGACTCACCAGTCTCGCCTATATCGGCGCGGGGATTAACCGCCGAATCCCCCTCGTTAAGGAAATCTTCCTTAACGTCATTGGGAATGATCATTTCAGACATCCCAATCTCTGGCATCTCACGCCAGAATCGCTTTTGCGATCGAGCAAAGGTGGGTTCATGACTCGCCAATGCTTCACCCGACCGCGGGTGCGTTGAGCCAATGGACTTAGACTTCCAGTCTATCGATGGCTCGTGGCGTTCCAGCCACTTCATGCCCAGAATGAGGTCATACCTCGAGTCCAAATCCAGGTCTAGTCAACGTTCTAAGCTGTCGAAGTCTGAAAACTTCAGCTTAAGGTCAATCGAGACCTTGGGTACAGAAACATGTACGCCCGTCGCAAGACGGACCGTTTCCCTCGGGGCTTTGTGCTGTAGTCCCCTACCCTGGGGCTTAACAGCACTGAGGTATCCCTCAGTAGGGCGCCCCGCACCTACTGGGAGCCGTCGTTTCCCGACGGCTTGGGCGAGGGCCTTTTACGCCACCCTTGGTCCCTTGTAGCGAGTGTATCGCTGGGGATTTTTCGGACATCTGTTCCTCAGATGATCCATGCTCCCACACAGGAAGCATCTCAGCGGCCCACGCCGCTGCAACATAGCTAAGAGCTCTGTCTAGAAGCTCTGAGAAAAAGAGTCCGAATTACTCTTAGCGGGAGGTTTCTCCTCCGCTTTGACCTGACTAAGGTCCATGGGTTCGGGACCCGCCTTAGAGGAACGAATGTTTCTTTCGGCGTTGAACGCCATCTAAACGCCTCCCCCAAGGGATTGGGGTCGGCACCGGAAGAGCTCCGAACGTGCTGGCCCTTCTTTCAGGCCACCCATGAACACGGGAATGGACACATCGTCCGAATACGCTTTCGCGTACATCCCTGCCATCAGGGTTTTAAGCTCCTGGATATAAATCTCCAGGTCCTTAGTGCCTTGACGGCACCTCAGGAATGCCAGTTGATTCTGGAAAACCAGATCAGGAGTTGCGTACATGTCCATGAGCTTCTGCTTAAGGACCTTCCATGTTGGGAACACGTCCGTAACTGACTCCGAACACGTAAACGCCCATGTACGGGCTTTGCCCGTAAGATAGGTCAATGCAAGTCCCACTTGCAAGTGATCAGCGGTCATATTCGCTGTGGCGAAGGCCGTTTCGACCTCTCGCAACCACACGTAAAGGTTGTCACCCTTCTCTACGGTGAACACTTTTATCTTAAACGATAATGGAGGGCGCACCCCCGTGGAATGACCTCCACTACAACTCGCCTCATGACCGATGATGGCATTTACCCTTGCCTTTACGGTCTCAAGGCCCTGATCCACTAGGAGCTTCATGCCTTCTTCCCCCGTTAAGGGTAACAGCCTGTTAAAGGCTTCCTGCTGGACGAGGGTCAAACTATCCCAATCGTCCTGATTCATCCTTTGCATAGGATGCCTAGTCTACCAACACAGGTGTTGGATTGACTACAAGTGCTACCAGATGTAGCCGGTGCGTATACGCACGGTGCGGCTAGCGCACAGAGGAACGAAGACTCTTCCTTAAGGCGGTAGCTACCGCGACTTAGCCGATACGCCTTTGTAAAGGGCTTAGTAGGAGAGTTCTCCTACTCGGGCCAAGATTCCCGGGTTGGTTTACGACTTAGCCTTAACGGCTGTATTCCCTTTACGGGATGTAAGTAAAGGGAAGACTCCCTCTTACATACGACACTCACTGCGCGCGCGACCGGTCGAGGTCGCACGTCCGCAAAATAGAGTGAAATGTAAACCAAATATATTTAATATGTAATTAGCCTAAATTAATTTAAACTAATATAAACTATATGTAATACTAAGTAGAATATTCCTAATTCGTACCTAGCTAAAATTTAGTGTACACACCTGTGTACTGACACGTGGATGGCTGACACACCACCACACCAAGGTCCCCTGCCCTGATTGGTTAAAATAACCAAAGGTTCAAAACCTTTCAAACCGGCCAATACTGACCTCAACCGTGGTGTACTCATGTACACCAACACTAAATGTAACCCGACTGACTGTAACCCCGTTACAATGATGATGAGTATTCGCACACGGTGAATCGTAATCACCGTGTAGCAGCCAATCAGAAGAGTGCGTCTGATTTCATGGACATTTCCGTCGAGACGATCATCGTTTTGACGCAGACGGAGACCGGATTAGCTACCCAGTCTCTGTTAATGAAGCACCCTCCGAAAGAAGGTTCGGAGGTGATGGCTCTTCCAGCGCTAAGCTGGAAGAAGTTTATGAGAAACTTGCACGATGATCAGATCGAACAGATCTGTATTATCGTAGCAACAGATGATGTAGTGGATATTCGTGAGCGAATATCCACATTACAAGTGGAAAACATTGGAAAAGAGGTTCCCAATCATCAAACCAAAGTTCAGCGTTTTGAAGCGCAGAGCTGGGAGTCGCTTAAAGCGACTCCCCATTTTATGAGGTACTTCGGGAATAACGCTGACGTATTCCAGAAGAAGTACCTGGCGAGCTCCCTAAAGATAAGGGAACTCGTCATGAGATTGACCTCGTGCCAGGCACGAAGTATTGTGTTACGCAGCAATGGCCGTTGCCGCGTGATAAAGTAAAAGCGATCGACGAGTTTTCGAAGCTCGTCGTAAAGCAGGCCAAGTGCGGGAGTCTATCTCACCGCACTCTACCCCCACCTTTTGTGTGAAAAAGTCCACAGGTGGGTGGATAATCGTTCACGCTTACAACAAGCTGAACGCAGCGACGGTACCAGCGCAGACGCCGATACCGCGAAAAGATGTCATCATTGATGGCATGTGCGGGAGCACCATCTTTAGTGCTCTCGATCTAAGAGATGGATTTTATCAAATCCTAATGCGTGAGAAGGATATCCCTCTCACGGCGGTAAGCACCCCAAGCGGCATGCTTTGGGAGTGGCTTGTTATGCCGCAGGGGCTTCGAAATGCCCCTGCTACGTTTAACAGATGCGTAACGCATCTATTACGCCCGGTGCGAGAATTCGCACCGAGTTATTTCGATGACGTGTTCATCCATAGTAAGGGTGAACACGATAAAAGCGATGTAGATGTCCATAGGGAACATCTACGTCCAGTGTTAGAGCTTATGCGTAAGCATAAGCTCTATGCAAATCTAAAAAAGTGCACCTTTGGTGCACCTGAGATACCCGTTCTTGGATGCTTTGTGGGCAAGCACGGGGTGCGTCCTGATCCATAAAAGATCAGGGTGATCGTTGAATGGCCTACGCCAAACAACATTAAGGAACTTCGAAAGTTCCTTGGGTTGGCAACATATTTGCACAAGTATTCGTGCAACTATGCTGGATTAATACGACCTCTTTCTCAAATACTTAAGAAAGATGTCGAATGGCATTAGGATACCCAATGCCAAGATGCTTTTGATGCAGTCAAGCAAAGCTTGACTGAAGCGCCTGTCTTGGCTATAGCCGATAACGAGTGTCCGTTCTACGTCGTTTGCGACGCGAGCGATTTCGCTATCGGCTGTGCTTTGATGCAGCGTGATCACGATGATATTGATCGCGTAATCTGCCATCAATCGCGTCAGTTGTGCCCAGCCGAGCGCAACTATCCAGTGCATGACAAGGAACTCCTTGCCATGAAGTATGCACTGGCCAAGTTTCGGATCTATCTATTGGGAGATGGACCGTTTGTGGTTTACACGGACCATGCGTCGCTACGAACGGCCGTGAATTCACCACACATTTCTCAAAGAATGGCTCGATGGCTGTCATTCTTTGCTGAATACAACTTTACGGTTGAATACAAACCCGGAAAGTTGAACGTGATAGCGGATGCGCTATCACGAAGGCCCGATTACGAGACGAACCGTCCGTAACCGAAGGGGACAGTGCAAACGCGATCCGTTTCACTGCTTTGTCGTCGTCAATTATACGACAAGTACGCGAGGCGTACAAAACAGACGAGGAGACACGTCTGTTGATTGATTACTTAAATAATCAATCAAGTGAGAAGCGCGACGAACTCCCAGAGTTCCTCCGCGCTTGCGTGCATCGATATCGACTGCACGATGGTCTGCTGCTTTACAGCACAGACCAAAAAGATGGAAGTCGCATCGTCGTTCCAAACGACGATGATCTCAAACATCAAATTATGTTTGAGTATCATGATGCACCGATTTCGGGGCATCAAGGTCGAGAGAAGACATACGCTTCTCTCGCACGTGACTTTTACTGGCGAAACCAGTACAAGTGGGTACGGAAATACGTACTCGCTTGCGAGATTTGCCAGCGCGTTAATCATGTGCAGTCTGCACAGGCTCCGCTGCAATCTCTGCCGGCTCCGACAGAGTGTTGGAAGTCCATTTAAATGGACTTCGTATTCGTTCTTCCACCCGACAATAGTCGGAAGACTGGAATAGTGGTCTTTGTAGACCGTTTCAGTAAGATGGTACATCTTACTGCAGTATCAGCGAACGCAACCGCCGCTCAAACAGCGCGGATATTCGTTAATACGGTATTCCGTTTGCACGGAATGCCGGAAGACATTGTCTCGGATCAAGATCCGAGGTTTACAGGACGTTTCTGGCAAGAAACGTTCTCATTGTTGGGAACCCAGTTGAAGATGTCAACTGCGGACCATCCGGAAACGGATGGGCAGACGGAACGGGTTAACCGCGTTCTCGGAGACATATTGCGATCATACGCACATGCCTTTGAACAGTGGAGTGACTATCCTCCACTCACTGAATTCGCGATTAACAATTCTGTGCATGCTTCAACTAAGCATACACCGTTCTACGTGAATGCCTTAAGGCATCCACGAACCCCAGCTTTACTTGGCGGTACGCCAAATCTAAGTGGGAGACGGACCCGCTCAAATTTTGAGCGAGCCAATGCGCAAGTTGCAACTGCAACTTGTGAACAAAACGATGGCCTTTCTACTGAAAGTACAGTAGAAGCGGAAGCAGCTTCAAATGAAGCGAAGCTGCATATGATGAATATGTGTCTGCAGCAATGGCTGCAGACAATGAGGGGCAGCGTACCGAGTACTTATTACGCTGGCTGGGCTATCCCCAAGCGTTCGACTCTTGGGAGCCGATTGAGTTTCTGAGGGCCGACGCCCCAGACCTTTTAACTGAGTTTGGGAAGGAGTCTCAACCTCATAATGCGAAGTAGCATCAACACTAGGTGTTGATGCATTTAGGGCATCGATTAAGCCCTGAATTTCGGCCGGTACGGAAAAACCACCGTACCCCCTCAACTCCTCCTCTGAAAGACGAGGAGCGCCCTGCGGACACAGCGGGCAAACGAGGTGAGAACGGACACAACAGTTCAACCCTTCTTTGATGCAAGCAAAATGTATATATTCCATTTTGCCTGTTCGCGATTGCTTTAAAAAGCGCTTGCGCATTACGTGAACTTTATTCACGTAATCATCTGGGCTTTTGTTGTAGTTGTCAACAAAAGCGTTCCAACTCTGAGTCAGGGCGTCTTTATCGTCCCTGTTCCTCCTTGACCCTTTCCGGCTCGAATAATATCGAACCTGGAAAAAGAGGTCAATAAAGTACAGAAGTCTATCGTCTGTACTTCAATCGAATCGACGTGACTGGGTGTCTTCGCAGTCATCCAGCACGTTGACATCGAACAACGCATATTGGCATTCCCGCTTACGGTGACCGCCACTGTTGGGGGCAATAGCCCATCCAGGGCTCCAAACCCCCACTTTGAACGAAACATGTGGTTCCGTACGATGATACGCTTCAAACGCGGCAGGCTCCGCTTCTGTTCGAGCTCTTTTAGCAGGCGGAGCACCGCCTGCTTCAACACCACGCGCCGGGGTTAAACCACCCCGACTTGGAGAAGTACTTGGTCCATGTGGGGATCTGCGTTCCCGCAACCACCTGTGATAATCATTATCGCTGTTAGGCGATGAGCACCTAGCGAGTTTCGACTCGCTAGATCCTTTCGCGGGGACAGCTGTGCCCCGATCACTTTTTTCGGAGTCATAACTGTCTCCGAACATGGAAGAACTCTTCCTGGCAACACACCATTCGGGGGTTGTCATCGTGCGAGATGTTGCATTAGCAAAATCTCCCTGTTTCTTGTCAGATGCCGCCTTAGCAGCATCTGTGGTCGAAGACGGTACGTCTTCCGACCTTTGCGTAGTTGACGCTGCTAATGCAGCGTCACTGTTGTCACTCAACACCTCAGTCCTTGTGCTGAGGCGGAGGAAGAAGCTCCTTCGATATTTTCAGCAGCGCTCTTTAGAGCGCCGCCACGTGCTTTGACCATCGAGTCGATGGTGAATCAGTTGGTGAATGAGAAATTCCGACCAACAAGTGCCACCTATGATTGGCCAAAATAAGAATTATTATTGGCCAACCACCTTAAGTGGGGGGTGATGTAATGGGGTGCCATTACATAATTGATATTTAAGTTATAATATCACCGTTAAATTTCAGACGCGTTGTCTGAAATTCAAATAATAGATTATAAGTTATTATAATCTACGAAGGAAAATTCGATTCGGTATAAATACCGAATCATGCAGGTTAACTAATATTACAGTTAGTTTAAGACTTGATATTATTATATTAGTTAGGTAATTAATATACTATTAGCCGCTAACCACCCATTTAATAAACACTCTTAATTTTGCGTTCTAATAGATAAGTAAATATTTATATTTACTTTTAGTATAGGATTAGTTGTCATCAACTAATCCTACCCCTTCCGTATTGCGCGCTTCTTTGCACAACACAGTGTAAGCCTGTAACAGGATCAGTCCTGTTACAGAACACGAATCCGCTCGTGCTCTTCCTGGTCTCACTGTCACTGCCCCAGTCACTATTGCAATATTTCACGAGATGAACTTCATCATCCTTGTAGCCTAGGGCATCGTTCTTGTACCAAATCCCGTGCGTGCTGGTACCAGCCAGGTACCGGAGGACTCTCTTTAGAGCCCCAACGTGCTTCACCGTCGGTCGCGCGACTAATCGACTTAGCTGGCCGAGCACGTAGGCAAGATCTGGCCTGGTTCCCGTTGCTAGGTACATCAGCATACCCAGAGCACCACGGTAATCGAAAGTAGTGTCCACATCCTCGTCCATATCACTGGGTCTAAGTCGTGCATTCGTCTCCATTGGGTTTCCACACTTCTTCGCACCGTCATAACCAAACTTGTGCAGAATTTCTCGAGCATACTTCTGCTGGCAAATAAACACACCGTGATTGTTCTGACAATCTCCACACCGAGATATTCCGTCCGTAAGCCTTGATCCTTTAGACCATACTCGCAATCGAGATCCGCAAAGATTTCACACTTGAACTGCTCATCTTTCGTCGCGCATACAACGTCGTCGACGTACACGAGTAAATACATGATCGTCTCACCGTCGAAGAGGTAATATAGGCAGGGTTCGGTAGCGCATCTCATAAATCCACGTTCAAGCAGCCATCCGTTAATTTCATTGTTCCATTACCTTCCGGATTGTCGTAGGCCATACATTGCCTTCTTCACAGCGTAGACATGCCCGGGTTCACTGCATGGGAATCCCTCGATGGATTGGATGTATTGCTCGATCTCCAGAGTCGCATTCAAATAGGCTGTGTTGATGTCGCCGCCGTACAGACGGAGTCTTTTGTGGCGAAGCGAAGGCAAAATTTTGGTCACCTTCTGTCAACGGCGTGCCGATCAGCTGGTCAGCGATCGGATTGGTGGAAACAAGGGGGGCTTTTAAGCCTATCATGTGCAAGGAGTGTCAAGCACACGGATTTTGGTAAGTCACATGGCATTGCGTGTATTTTACATATTTTAGTGTTTGGTACATATTGGGACCGTAAGGTTAGTGGAAAAGAAGTAAATTGGTCTTGGATTGGAAAAGTGGCTAAGAGGTCCTAAGAGACTCTCTAAAAGTTTGGTTTTCTAAGTCTCCTTCGCACGTCGCGGAGTGTTTGGGGGCAGAGGGTCGAGTAATCCCCTCCTGCCCATTATACCCGGCCGGGGCGCGTCGCAGACGCATTTGGCCCTCCGGAAGTCCTTCGACAGGAGTGTCCATTGGCTGACTTCTCACAAGTTTAAGTCACGTACGTTTGGAAAGTACTAACAAGTGGATTGGTCTTTACGTGGAGATATCGTTTGTGGAATTCACGAGCATATTGGATCTTTACGTGGACATATTGGTTTATTATAACATTGGTTGGAGTTTAGACCGGCTTTGGTCTTATCTCATATTGGTCAGGGGCTAGACCAGTTGAGTGGTCTACCCTCTATTATCTCGTATTGGTTCGGTCTAGATCGATTGGACGGTCGACCCATTGGACTATACATATTTCAAGTGTAACCGGTCTACAAGTACCCAGGGTGAAGAGTTCCGCCCAGGGTACACACCCCCAGTACGGTCTGCATACTATCAGACCCAAGTCAACCAGCGACACGATCCACCGAGTGTTGAACTAGCCCATTCCATCGGGTGCACAAGGTGAGATGGCAACGCAAGATCAATCGTACCAGGCGTCTTCTGTTGATGATCGGTCGTCTGCTAGCAGCGGACGATCAGATCGGATCGCAAGCGAAGGTCCGCGGGGTACCCTCCCGTAAGTTGGAAGGCTGGGCACGATGGTGGTCAGGTTCTCAACACAACTGTGTTCGATTTTGAACTTGACTCCACCACAATGGTGCGCGTGCCCGGATCATTTGGTGATCGTGGATATCACCGAGATGATGTCCGGTCAAAAGTTGACTTAAGTGATTTAAATGTGGAATCGTTCTGGAGAGGACATAAGGAAAAGCTGTCACCTTATGTTATCGTTGTTGATAAAGATGGCGATGTCCGATCTGGACGGGTGGAGGACCAGATCGGGATTAATAAGTTTTTTTCCTCACCATAAGGCTCCCACCTCAGCCGATCGGGACTATAGCAAGTTTTGCTATAGTTCCGGAAAGGATCAGGACTTTTGTCTTGATCCTATGAATTTACCTGAAAAAATTGATGGAATAAAAAATGAGAACCAATCGGAGGCTGATCGGAACGATCCGATCCGCATGCTTAAGGTCCCCAAGCAAAGGCTAGGAATTCCGCCCGAGGAGGACAACTTGGAAGAAAAGTCGCAGGTCGGGGATGGGGTTATTGACGAACAAGACCTGACCAGGATGTATTACATCCACGAGTTGAAGCGATTTATTCGTGAAGACCAGGTCATGCAAATTTGGAACCCCCAGATCCCTGATCGCCTCCTCGGACCCACTACCGATCCGATCCAGAGTGATCGACCACTGCTGCTGGTGAAAAACTTGCTGGCGATGTTGGCTGAGGTCGGCATAAAAGTGCAGAACCCGGCCAACGTCCACAAGCTGTTTGATCTGGACACTCGCAGGCTGGAGCTGTCGATGTCGACTCTCCATGATCATTTGGTGCCGTTGATGGGGGCGGTTCGCCGCCCAACTCCCACCATGGCATTGAAGGTTTCTGAAGACACGGCAGCACATGACGATGCGTGCTCCGATGATAAATCGGTATATCAGTCTCCACCTTCCTCTAACAGCTCATCGAAGTTGGAGGTCGGTGTTGAGCGGATGACCATGGGGGCAGATCATACCCCATGGGAGCATAAAAAGGACGTGCGGCAGCATGGGGCTGCATGCCGGTCGGGGCCCCAGGAGCCCCCACAGGTGTCAGTACCTCCAAAGGAGGATACCCACACGTTGCCCATGACCCAAGCTAGCGTCCAAGCCATGTTTGAAGCAATGATGGAGCGTTTCACGGGAGATCGATGCAGATCACCTCCGCGCCCTCATGCTCAGGACCGATCTGCCCGGAAAAATATCAATATTTGCCGGGATGTAGATATGGAGTCAGTAGCATCAGTGGACAAGGACACTCGAGGTGTTAAACCAATTGGCAAAGGAAGACGCAAGCCGCAACCAGCTCGATCGCGCCGATCAAGCAAGAACAGTGATTACGACTTGGAGTCGATCGGCGATCCGAATGACCACTATGGGTCAGACGGTGCAGGTGCGGGCAGAAGGGGCAGGGCTAATCTAGCCTCCACGAGACCGCTCCACCCGCGATGGTGAACATGTAATGGGGTGCCATTACATAATTGATATTCAAGTTAGAATATCACAGTTAAATTTCAGACGAGTTGTCTGAAATTCAAATAATATATTATAAGTTATTATAATCTACGAAGGAAAAGTCGATTCGGTTATAAATACCGAATCATGCAGGTTAACTAATAGTACAGTTAGTTTAAGACTTGATATTATTATATTAGTTAGGTAATTAATATACTATTAGCCGCTAACCACCCATTTAATAAACACTCTTAATTTTGCGTTCTAATAGATAAGTAAATATTTATATTTACTTTTAGTATAGGATTAGTTGTCATCAACTAATCCTACCCCTTCCGTATTGCTCGCTTCCTCGCACAACACAGTGTAAGCCTGTAACAGGATCAGTCCTGTTACACCTGATAGCAGTTTGTGGTCCGTCTTAACGACCACAGTTCCGTTCCGCTAGTCAACCAGCGGAGCGAAGATTAAGAGCCGCTCGGTATCAAGTCGTGAGAAATGACGCCTGCCGTGCGAGAGAGATCGCTGGAAGTGGTGACGAAACACTTCCACCACTTCTCGTCGCGTAGTAAAGACGCGACGGTAAAGATGGTTCGGTCCATGGGGACCGACATCCTTACCTTCCTCCTGGGTAAGACCCCGGAGGAAGCGATAGAGGTGGTGAATCGCTTTAGGCGAAACCACCTAGAAAAGCCAGCACGGCCCGCGCAAGAGGCAGCGCGGACCGCACCTGCACCTGCAACGCATAGCGTTGAAGTGGTAAAGGCGCGAGTACCGGCCTTTACCGGTGAAGGGGGCGAGCCCCTTCGTAGACGGTTCGCAGAGGTGGAAGATGCCATCTCTGCGCAAAATATTGTTGACGAACGTCAACAGGCGTACTTGGCCACAACATGTCTGGGCGGCAGATCCAGGGCATGGGCGATGAGTCGCAGAGCCACTGATGACTCTGCGCTCCTGACTTATCAGGAATTAAAAGCTGAGCTAAAGCTCAACTTTGAAGCTCCAGAAATGGAGCTAAGTAGTCGGCAGGAGTTCATGGAACTCCGGCAAGGTAAGCTTGACCTTCAAGCTTACGCTCAGAAGACGCAATATTTGCTGTCAAATATTGTGTATGAGCCGGTGCCCACTGCTATGCAGGTCACTGGCTTCATGAAGGGACTCAATGATGGTCCCGTCAAACAGAGTCTTTACCGGCACCCGCCAAAGACTCTAAGGGATGCCATTGATATGAGCATCCGTGAAGAGTTCAGCATGCGATCAGCGTCATCGCATGCTGGGTACAGCCGTAGGGCTCAACAGCCCTTCGCTTTTGACATGCCGCAACAGCATGTCAACAATCAGCAGTCGGGCAGACGAAGTTCACACTTCGGCTCAAAACTAGCAGATACATCGAAACTGATCACGTATAGATCTTCTCCTTTCTAAACCGTGGGAGGTGGCACTTTGACATTTTCTTTTTCGGTTCGATCGCGATCAGGGCTTCATCAATTTCGGTGCGAGGGGTGATACTTGCAGCTATCCCCCCTAGTATCTCCTCTTCTCCATGCACACATTTCTTGATCTCCAAGTCCCATTGTGACAAGATCGCAGCCCATTTCACCAATCTTCCATCTATCCCGTTGGATGCTAACAACGACTTCAACGTAGACCGACGTGACAGGACAGTGATCGCCTTTCCGACCAACATCGTTAAATAGACGTCCAGAATTCACAGAAGAGCCAAAACTTCCTTTTCGACGGGGCTGTAATTCAGCTCACCGCTCTTCAGTGTCCGGCTCGAAAATATGACGGGGCAATATACTTGATCATGCTCTTGCGCTAGCGCGGCAGACACTGCACACTTGCTAGCATAAACCACTATCACCGCTGTTTTGGCTTGATCGAAATGGCGTAGGGTTGATGTTGACGGGATCTTCGCCTTCAGCATACTGAATGCCACTTGCGCCCTGATACATCGATCATCTTCGCGATCCGGACTCTCATTGATCGATGATCGGCCCTTTAATTCTTGATAGTCCGTTCCTCGTAACTCATCGATTACAGCAGCATAGATCGCGAAGTCTTCAATAAATCTACGATAGTAATTCAGACTCCCCAAAAACGATTGCATAGCACGCAAAGTACCAGGAAAAGGCAATCGATCAGATTATCCAAATTTTTCGGATTTGTTTCTAAACCACGGCTAGAGACGTGATTTCCTAAAAAAGAACTTCACTTCGCCCCCATACGATTTAGCCACGCTGATCGACAAGTTCCACTGATTGCACTTTTCCAATAGATTTTCGCACTTTATCACACAAGATCGTCCATGTAGGTGCAGGGATCGAAATATCATAGATATATGATCGTCGTTGCAACCCAGACGGTCATTGAGCTTGATCAGGCTCTCCCGTAGTAAATACATCAGTTCGCTTAGTTATATCGGCACCGTCCTTAACCTTGAGATACCCATACAATGCATTATCGATCAACCGCTGGTAGATCTGTGGAGCATTCTTTAGGCCAACGGGCATCCGATTCCATTAAAACAATCCGAACGGGGTAACAAAAGCCAAAATCAGACGTGCTCGATAGTTATAGACACGACCCAAAAACCACTTGCCATTTACAAAGAGCAAAACCACAACGCCTTATCCAAATCTTCGAGCAGATCAGAGATCAAAGGCATTGGGTACACCATCAGGCGCGTGAGTTGATTCACCGCGCGATAATCGATACATAATCGAATATCAACCCCATTATTCTTCACGATGATCACTATAGGTGATGCCCAGGGTGAAGTAAATGGTTGGATGATCTTCGTTGCCAATAGCCCCTTGATCAAGGCTGATAACTTCTAGCGAAATTGTGGAGAGACCTTCCACACTTTTGAGCGATCGGGCGCGCATTTCCTACGTCAATGTCACAAACAACTCCACGTGCAGCAGAAGGTAAAGCGTTTCTTTTCCCAATCAACAGATGTTTCTTCGCCCAAATTATATCGTGAAGCTGATCAATTTCCTATACTGTGTTGATAAATGGATCACCGACTTGCAGATCGTCCTTGATCATTCTTCGGTACTTGCTGACACCTAAGGCAGCGTGGCAAGCTGTTTCTCCAACTCTTCCACGAACATATCTCCACCTTCATGGTAGCACACTTGATCATCGGTAGGAATCACACCAAATTCGCTATGATCGACTGAGACGGGGTGATCACGCACATCTTGATCAGGATCATCTCTTGCAACAGATTGTTCAACTTCATGATCAAGTGTCGGGCTCTTCACACTCGGTTCCAGATCGCACTTCTCTTGCACTTCTTGCACCTTCTGCGGCCTTCCGGTTACTAATGCCACAGATGCCGTGATCGAGTACGTAATTCGTACCAAAATTCCTTGAGGAATACGATACTCCTTTTTCTCGACCAAGGGACCTTGATCGACACTTTCTTGATCGTCATGCACAGAATCGGTAGAAGCTTGATAGGCGAGATTCTGCCACTCCTTATAACGATTAGACCCTGCCGAAATAAACGAGGGAGACGGGGCACGTCGTCTTTGTTCATCCAGATACCTAAAATCGTATCGTCTTGTAGGACGATCGGATGATCAGCAACGTTCGTAATGCGCAAATACCGTAGATTACCCACGCCCCTAGTCACTGTGGGGACCCATTTCTTTCCGCGAGTAATCCATAATTTCTTAGATCGTTGATCACGAATCCGAACCTCAGCATATCGACCTACTGTGATCTGCTTATACTGATCATGTTTCAGAAAGTTTCCACTTTATCCATACAACTTCCGACGCCCTTCCAATGGGACGAGCACATCGTCAGGAAAACTTAGTGCGCCGTGGGCGACGTCCAATCTAACACCATCTGGGATCATAAAATCCATTCCCAATTTAACATCTTGACCAACGAGTTTTACCACCCATTCATGGAAGTAATAAACCAAAGAGTCCGCTAACGTCACCTTGATTCTAGTAAGCCCTTCTGTGAGGTATGTACTTTCTCCGATACCAACACATTCTTTTGTTTGGCTCGGGTCGATCTGACAACCCACCTTACGAGCAAAGGTTGAGTCGATGATCGACACTTCGGAACCAGAATCAAATAACAACGTGGCACGTACGTTATTAATTTTACCACTCGTCTTTGCTTGCTTAAACCATTTCTTGGAAAGTGGTACTTCCAATATCCACGTGATTCCCCCGGAAGTAGATCAACTTCCATGATCACCGGGGACCGAAAAAAATCATCAATACGGAAATTAGCCAAACGTGGTAAATCAGGCTGATCACATTTTTCATTATCATTTTCTTCTGCTCGATCAGCCTTCTTATCCACATATGCAAAAATAAAAAAAACTAGAACGCTCGTCCCGTACCAGATTCAAACCTGGCGAGCGTCCTAGTTTAACATGTCTTCGGCTTCCTTGGGCAACATTCCGGCATGTTTGGTTGGGTTGTACCACTAGATAATGCGATTGTAAAATTCCTCCATAGGGCACTTGTCTGCATCATGAATTTCGCCACATGCTCGGCAGACATACAAGCAGTTATCAGTCGGGTGACCTTTCTTTCCACACTTCAGACAGGTCAGGCGCTTCCAACAACGCAAATTGTCATGCTTGATCGATCCACAATGAGTACATTTCTTTGTCGCCCCTTGATCAACTGCACTTGGTTCACTTCGTTTGCCAGATCGAGACGCACTAGGTTGATTGTTCGTGACTGATTGATCAAGCATAGCAGCAATCATGTAACGACGCTGATCACCATCACTTCCACTGTTATCTGAACTTGATTCATCACTCCCAGACATCATCTTGATCGCGCGCACTGCTTTATGCTTCCGCGCTGGGGCAGATGATCAAGCATCGCAAAATTTCTGACGGAATCGGCTAGTGCCTACCGCTGCCTTTGGCTGGCACGACTTCTTGCGCGCATAAGCCCGCAGAGTCACTTCCAACTCCGTAAAATTCTAGAAAAGCAAAAGTGCCAGTTGATCAGCGAATTCGCGGTCAGTGAACGTGTCAAGAAAATGCTGCACATGTTCACTTAAGATTGCAGGCGGACCTTCCTTGTCGACAACTTGGCCCGAATTCCTGCCACATTCAACCAGTGAAGATACTCAATAGGAGTTTCATCAGATCACTGCTTCGTGTAGTAATATTGGCGAGATGCCGATTGACCACTTCCACAGTACTGAGTTTCAAACTTTTCGACCAGGTTTTTCCAGTTCCCACGAGTCGATCTGCTCAGCTGGCGATGTCAATTGCGCGCCGGTACTTTAAGCAGATCACCCATGATTAAACACTTCTCGTGGTCAGAGGCTTGATCACGCATAAACGCTATTTGAGACGACTGATCCAATTTCGCGCATGATCTTTATCCACTTCTTTCCCTGAGAACTTCTTCAGATCCCTGATCGCAGACATCCTGATCCTGGGAATCAGCTGTTGATCAGGCACTCCAGTGTACGCCTACGCAACCGTAGCTGATTGAGGCGGAGTGATGTGATCATCTGGATGGAGATTATCCCGCTGGGATTGTTGATCATGGAGAGAATACACAGACTCCATGTCAACATCCTTAACCGTCACTGGTCTTCCTGGCTTTGGCTGGTGACCCTTCATGCGTACAACTTCAGGTGTCGCCTTGCCTCTTTCCTCAGCCAAAAACGCCCCATAGTCTCATTAAAAAACGCTTGCAGCCTTGGGTCCTGTTGTGACTGATCATCTTACGCCTTGGCTGATCGAGATTCCTTCTTCACGGTCTAGAACTTCGCTTCATCCTTCTGGAAGATCGTCATCCGAGTGATCTTGGGTTCCACACTCACAGAATCACTGCTCGACTCCACTTCAGACGCATCGCCCTCGGAATGGGCAGATTCATAGCAGGGTGATCCCGTGTGTTCTGCCACGTTGATCGATGGACCCGTTTCAATTTTCAATGGGGTGCGAGAGGTTTCCAACTTAGCCGATCGACCCATTATAGGCACCAACAGATCAAACCGCCGCTGGGAAGTGGTCGCAACATCTTTAGGGTAAAGATCGAACACTTCTCAAGCATCGTAGGTGCCTGTCGTCAGACCAATTTGCTTGATCATGCGCGTCATCCCTAACACCAGCCGAAGCTTGTCCTTCCCATCCGTCACGGGTTGATCGAATGGTCCATATATATTCCCTCTGATGGTGACCTCGAGTATTCTCATGATCAAATCCATCAATAAGAAGTTTTCCAGTTTCTTCATATAAAACGTCCTCACCAGATCGGATCCTGATGGCGCCATAATTGATCGACTTTCGCTGCTCTCCGAACCAGGCGCCTTCAGCAACGCCTTCGGTTGGTAGGACTTGTAGTACTTCACCACCGGCTTCTAATCCAGATCATCATATCCATATGTAATAGGCGGATCACAACTTGCGTTGTGATCCGCAGGGGCTCCCGAAGGAGCCTTGGGAGGTGATCGAGGCTTTTTCTCCTTTATGTCATCAGGATACCTCCCCAGGTCCTGATAACCAGCATTTCCTTTTTTCTTCAGAAGTGGAGACGGTGAACTGCCTTCCATCGTCACAACCATCTCCTCCTTTTCCACTATAATCCTCATTTCTGCTTCCGTTTTCACGTCTGCGTCAGTGTCATCTTGCAGGGAATCGCGGTGATATCCCGAATCGGCCAAAGATCCGGGCACGCGCATGATTGTGGTGGAGCGACTGGCCAAATTTGAGGCTTGGAAAGTCGTTCCCACAGCGCCCGGACTACCGACTAACGAAGGGGGTCCTCCGGTTGTCCTGTGACAGGCCTATGTCTTGCTCACCTTGTGTACCCGACGGTTTTGGCGTGGGTCGCCCTCCAGGTAGCTGGGGACGGAGATCAGTGCAATTACGATGCAGACCAAACGAGTTCGTAGCATATCGACAGGTGTAGATCTGGTGGAAAATCGCAGATTCGAGATCCCGGGGAAAAAACTGGGGGTCGAAGATCGCAGATCGATGATCGATGATCGCAGATAGCTGATAGACCCAGTTGATCTAGTGCGAATTGGCGAGATTGCGGATTTGTAGATCGATGATTGCAGATCGACGCTGTCGATCTAGTGGAAATCAGCGAAGAGTCACTTGATCGCGTGGCGGAAGTCTTCACCACTTGATTGTCGAGCCTCTTAAGCCTAGATCGCTAAAGGAATACCCAATATATTTGTATTCATAGCCTAGTAGGGGGTTGATCTGCACTTTCTATGTGCAGATCGACGGACTTCGCAAAAATCCACCTAGAGTTCCCGTGGGGCGCTTAAAGCAGCCGAACTTCTAGAGGATGGATGCAAACCAATGGGGGAAGAGGTGAGAACACTTAGATCGATCACGCTCCCAGTAACCTTTCCAGAAAGGGGCCGCTGACACAGCGGGCGGAGTTGAGGGCGAGTTCTCAGGAACTTTACGTCTGCCGGTGGACCAAAAAGAGCACTATGTGCTCCCGCCCGGGACGTGTAAAGGTACGTATGCAATGAAAGGGAAGCGCGAAGTTATCACGCCGTCCCAATCGATGATCTAGTTGATCGGACGCAAAAAGAGAACTTTATTATTCCTTAAATCCTAAAATCAACCAATTACCTAATATCGACCAATCAACTTTACCCATCCTCATATGCATCCTTGACAAATCATCCTAATATATCATCCGTCTGCCGCTTACCATCATGTACCTGTACCCTGCGTCGCTTCTGCTCCGGTTGGCCCGTCTACGTTCACAACAGTTGACCCCAAAATCTTCTATGCGCTTCTCCACAGTCCGATCGGGTAGGGAAGAGAATTTGGGGAGAGTGCGAACACCGATCGCCTACGAAGAAAAATTTTAACCAGAAAAATGTGGTGATCGGAGATGAAGCGGAATTGGCTGTCGGAGTGGACCCAGATTGATGCTTGGAAATTGGAGACTGTTGGTGACATCGAGCCGCTACCGTTGTGCGGCTCCGACCAGACTCCGTGGCGGCTGTGGTGAAGTGAAGATGAAAGTTCGTTACCAGTTTACACCGGTATAACGTTGATCGGGTTGGAGCGATCGGGTTGGTTGAAAGGGGAGAGTATTTTGGGCCAATCGTGTGTCAGGATTGTCAAGTACGCATTTTTAGGTGAGTCACACGATTTTTCATGTAGTTTACATATTATATTTTTAATTGGATATTAAATATAGTGTTCGTTTATCTTTGATTTACGCAAAAGTCGCCACCTCCTACTACGGAGTCGTTGGGAGCAGAGGGCTAACAAGGTCCCCTCTAGCTCAACTTACCCGTCCGGGACGCGTAACAGACACATTTTGTCCCGCCGGAAGTCCCACTACGGGAAGCGTATTTCTTAACGACACTCACCCTCAAGTCGCACACGTTTGGAACATGTTATCATTTTATTGGTTACGTGGAGATCATATTGGTGGAGCCCCAAGCTTGAATACGTTCGCTTGGCTGTTCTTTATTGGTTTATTGATTTCTCATTTTATTGGTTGGGTCCACACATCGCTACACGCGATCTGCCCCAAAGATATTGATGTATTTTTAGTGACGATTTCCGCTCTATTTACACCCAGAAATTAGATTGGATTATCTATATCATTGGACATTGACGTGTTTAGGGTGAATTTCTGCCCTAGACACAACCGTCCCCAGAAGTGGTACACTTCGTATTGATTCCCCGAAATTCATATTGCGGGACGGTCCACCGAGTGTGTTGCCACCAAAACCAATGGGTAAACAAGGTGAGAAGCGTGAACCAAAATCGGACCAGGCGTCCTACAGTAGTGATCGGTCATCCAATCGGGGCTTTGGCGAAGGTTCGCGGGGTACCCTCACCCGTAAGTTGGTCGGCTGGGCACGATGGTGATCGGATTCAGGACGCTTCGGTGATCGAATTTGAACTCGGACCCATCACATAGCTATGGTCGCCGGGCTATCAGTGCTTCCGTTCCAATCTCTTTTGAATGTTATCGTTTATTATCCACCCATTCATGACCCAATCGCTCAACATTAGACGAGGCACACCTCTTGCGTGATATGTCTGATCACTACATAGGATTTTCTACCGATGATAATCCGACCTTCTCATCTGTTCGAAGTAAATCTAAGGAAAGTTTCAGAGCAAGATATTCAACTTCATTAACTGTAAAACCATGCATGTAATCCAATGCCGCGGCTAACGCAGCCCATTATGCCAACTACCATGGTTCTATAATGGGACCCAATTTTATAAGAACCCATGATATTTAGTTAAATAACAAAATTAATATTTAGATTGTTTAAAAAAGAAAAATCGATATGCATCTTTGCAGAATATGCTGGTAAATATCGTGCTCATTTCCGATGCCTCCACATAAGAATTTGGAATGTCATCTTGCTTCTCCCCTTGGACGACAAAGCTAAAGATCACCTTTACGGTTCCCATGTTATTGACCGCAGCGAACGTCAACGTGTAGACGATCCCAAAACGCTGTTCAGTTTCACAAGAAACCAGTCTTGTCTTGTACCTCTCTATTTTCCCATTTTCGTCCAACTTGGTCTTGAACACCCATTTGGTATGATGTAGACGGCAATCCTTGAGCTTTTCATCGATCGTCCACATTTCATTTCGCTCCAAGATTTATAGGTCCTCCTTCATCAAAATGACCCACTTTCTTTTGCTTGAACTCTTCATTGTTTGACCAACGTTGTTGGGTCCATTTCCATTACGAAATTTACGGACCCAAGTTCTTCAATTTTTTGGTTTTCAGCTCCGGTTTCTTCACAAATCGCTTGATCCCCTTGATTTTCTTGGACTAACTTCACGTATAGTGTCTCTCGAGTTGACACTTCGTCTTCTGCTTGGGTTTATTCTCGGATTCTTTCAATTCGCCAGTTTTTACTCCTGATTGTCGATCTTCTAGCAAGCTTTGTTGCACCTTGTGTTCTGGTGTTGATCTAAGGTCTCGACGTTCTTTACATGTTGTGTAACAACCACCTTGTGCTCCGTCTTCAGATACACCTTGAAACCCTTGACTTCTTCCCTTTTCCCGATTATAATTGCCATTTGAGCTCTATGAGCTATTGAGCTTTTTTCTAGGATTGCGAAAATCTGTACACGGCGACCAAACGCAAATATTTTGGCAAGATTTGGATTTTTCTTCGTTAGGAATTCCACAAGCAAGAGCCGGTTGAAATCTCCATAACTTGGGCTTTGGTTCAATATATAAAGTAGTATATTTAACCGCATCACCACTAAACGAAAGATTTAATCAACTTATGAACAACATACACCTTCCATATCGTGACTGTACGATGCATACATTCAGCCTTGCCATTGCTTGCTTGATTATTAGCTTCTCTAATTTTCGCTCGACTCCTGTTCTTGAGCAAAATCCATCAAAAAATTTGAACTCTTTCCCACCATTGGTACGTAATATATGAACCTTGGAGTTATACTACCGCTCGAAGAACTCCAAAAAATTGGAACGTTTTTTTACGGTAATATGTTTTGGCTTCGCAAAATACTCGGACGTAGTTAGATTTATGATTAACAAAGTTGACCATGTATCTGTTGCCCAATCGATCTATTGGCGTAATTGGGCTCATCAAATCGAAGCAAAATACCCCGCTAACCCGATCAATTGGCGTATTTACTTGACTATCCTTGACGGATTGCGAAATTTCTGTTTTTTGGCCTGGAAACACGTCGAGCAATTCATCGTTTGCGATTAGTCGGTTGTTCTTTTGTCAAGCCCTCCATGGCATCAAAATTAAAATGTCCGAGTCTTGCATAAAAATAAATTAATGAACCTTTTTGGATTTTGGCTAATCATCTATGACGACATTCTCCATGACCGTTAGCACCTTGTTCGTCTTTTCAATGTCGAAAATTTGTTTTCTGGTAGACATATGCTGCATGATTCGCTTTACATACGCCATTTCGCAGTGTTTTTCCTCCAACAAAACCGTAATACATGATGTTTTTCGAGTGTTTATCCACTTAATACACGTTATCAACGCTTATGATCTAGGTTTCACCTTTTGAACCACTTGAATCTAGATCCATCCCTTTTTCGAAACATTCTATTTTACCCCCTGCTTGGTAACATGTGCCATTCACACTTTTTTCGTCACGCAAGTATTTGGGTCGTTCAGGAGGTGCGTATTAGCCCCACTGTCCGAAATCCATTTGATTCCATCGATCGCGGCCAGGTTTTCGGTAATGTTTAGCGATAAATCAACCGTTTTATCGGCTCCATTGGGAAATTTTGAGCGAATGGGCCCAAATTTTCTACATTCATAGCACTTGATGGCTTTTTCTTTGCATTCAACCATGTAAACTGCATCAGCTCCAATATTCCTCAAAGTTCGTGTCTTGCCTTTAACTGCTTGAGCAAATCGACAGAAATCCTCGGAATGCCTAAAAATCGGAACTAGTACGGTCGAACTTTGCCATCAAAATAGTCTTCAACTCCGGCGAGGCGTAATTCACCAAATTGTCCAACACAAGTGATTCACTACCGCCTACAGCCTCGAATGAAATAGCTACCAGATACAGGTAATGCTCATTCGAAGACCGCATCGGTTTTTTTTCTTGTAAAATGTTTCATTGCTTGGGCTGATGTTATAGACGTGTGAAATGCATTGATCATTTTATCAATCAGGTGAACCAGCTTGGTGACTCAATCCACCACGTATCCACTTGTCTGTTGTAGTATCTCTCAGCTGTTCCACTAATAAAGTGGCCTAGGAGATTAACTTTTAATGTCTTCCCCCCAGTCCAATAAAATCCACACTCTGATTCCGCAATAGAAATTTGTCATACGAATCATATTCCCCATTCTTTAAAACCACCTCATAACCCCGGTACACCTCGGTGCAATCGGATACCCTAATGGAAAACTTGCAGTCCTTCGCCGAGGGCATTCTTATCGCGGGTATTGATTTTGTGTCGGTGATTCCATACCGCAATTTGCATTATGAAATTGAGCTTGCATTTTGGGCTTTCGATCCGGCGTACTCTTCAGCGACGCCAACTTCATCCTGGTACCAATACTCATCGAGTTGTTGAAAATCAAAGTTTTTTTTTCATCTTGTACGCCCCTTGATCTCTCCTGTTAGTCGATACCGTCACAGACATTTTGGAAAATTCCCAAAGTTTTAGCCCCTTCGGCTCCCATACCTGCCGTATCCCTTCTCTTCCTCGACGTTTTCATCTAGCGCAACATCATGGCCCTATCCTATCATAACCTGTTGAAATGTTTTGTAGTCCGTCCTTGCGTAGATTCGAAGAAACTTGAGTCCTACATGTTGCTTAATACCTTGAGTATCCTTAATTCGTCTTCGTTGAGTTTTATCACATCCAAAAATCCGTTAACACCCCAAGAGAGGTCGCAGACAGTAGACGAAGATAACGGATTCAGGGACTTGTTCAATTCAATGTGTGTTGAGGAGTGATTATGTTAAAATAGTCGGTCTATTTCTAATTCTATATTATAATTACGTAGGACTATTTTAGGTAGCAATTTACATTTCGTCTGTTACGAACATAATTAGTCCAGTGGTACTCGGTTCTGAACTTGCACTTTTATGTTACGTGTAAGACATACATACCACACAAAGATGGAAGTTTACCTTGACTTCAACATCTGTTTACATAATTTCATGTTTAGCTAGATAATCACTTCTCAATATACATCCCGTTGATTTAGTCCCTGTTTGGACATCTTCTTCCTTACATTACGAACTGTTAGCGGATACATTTCTCGTGACAAAAGTGTGCTTGGTTTTGCAGATATCACGCATGATTACTTTTCGATTAATATTGGATTCAGTTTTGGACATTCACGACTCAAGTTTTCTACTACATCTAAGCTATGGATGCAAGTGAAAATCACAGATTATCTGTTGTAACATGTAATATGCATAAGAGGTGAAGCTGTAGCGATCCTATATCTGTCGTTGGTCCTACAGTACTTATCCGTACCCAACACTAGGAACTCAGATCTTAAGTACGCTATTGTATCGCTTAGAAGTACGAAATTAGCATTGCTACAAATTAGTGTTGAAAACGGCTCGGCTCGGCTTGGCTTGGCTTCGGCTCGGATCCATGAAATGTGGCTCGGCTTTAGCTTCAAGCCAAGCCATGTGGCTCGGCTCAAGCCAGCCACTTAGCCACGGCTTGAGTATACTTATTATATATTGAAAGTTGGTGATATGTATCGTAAGGACAGAATAGAGAGATAATGCATGTAATAATGCGTACAGTACAGGAAGATACAGCGGACGGGCTGCCTTTTTTACACACATGCAAAGCTATCTAGAAGTTTCTATGAAATTCTCTACTCCGCCCATCACGTCATCCTCCGATTCTCATCAGTTGGGTAGAAACTTTTGAGATGCAACAAAGTGTGAGAAAAATCCATGTGCATATATATATCAGTCAGAGTCTTCTGAATTCAATCTGTTTTTGCCAAAATGGCAGGAACATACTTTTGTATCCTTGATATTCAGAATATATTCATACAAGAGAAAATATTTGGAAAACGGCTCAAGCCACGGCTTGACCGGCTCGGTTAGAGCCACGGCTGAACCGGCTTCAGCCGAGCCGTTTTCAACACTACTACAAATGAAAATAAACATATACCTGTTTTTGGTACAAACCGGCATAATGAATATTTTCAACGGAAAGTGTAAAGGCATATCCGTTTAACTCCATGGACTTCGACATCTGGGGATGAAACTTTCGTAAAGCGAAATGATGGAACCTAGATGACATAAAATTTAGCCAATGCTAATGTGATAATTGAATGGTATGCGTTCTTGTTGGTCCTTTGGTTGTAGTGCTCAGTCCAAGGCAAATTGTGAAGTGAAAATATTTATAGGTCCTAAGTTCACTACTCTGAGTTACATCTAAGCCTAGTTTTCTAGATTCTTTAGAAGTTTCTTTTTGACGTCAGACCCCTCAAGTCGATGAACTGCAAGAAAACACACAACAGGGCAACTCCTATGTCAGACGAAATCGTAGCGTGTGACGTCACGACTCCCGTAACATGTGGATGCTTTAGTTGCGGCATCCGTCTGTCTAATGTCGCACCATCCGCCTGTCCTACACGCATTCAGCGGTGTAATTCAACAAAACTGATAGAAGAGGAAAAGTACGCTGTGTACCACTACATTGCCACATCTCCGCACCTCCATGTGTTTTTTCTCATCGGAATAGAAAGCTAATGTATTAATTCTGGTGGGTTACCTGTGTAGCATAATCGTCTTCTAGAATTCTTTATTTTAGAAGTTGACGGGGGGGGTCCTGATTCTAATTCAAGGTGTACCAATTTAAAAAAACAGTCCGAGCCCTGCATGAAATGATAACGTGATATTTATCATCTATGAGAGTGAACCCTGCCATCTTATACACACGCCCATCGACCACCACAGCATTCGTTTATTTTCCTCGGACCCAACACCTAAATTTCAAGTCCGCTCTTCCCTTCACTGCGTCAATGAAAGAGCTCACGTTCTTCATGTTCCTGACCCTCGTCGTTTCAGCCAACAAGAATGCTCCATCGACCCCCATCGTTGACGAAACGGCCGAAGTGACCATGGATCATGGTACGACAGCGCATGGCAAAAGTAAACGATTGCTCCGCGGGAAGGAAAGGATGGCAGAAACCTTGGAGGAAGAAAGAATGAACGGTCCGCCGATACCAGTTTTTTATGATTTTCTCGCGCTGTTCGAGAAATCCAGGCCCAATCCCGAACCTGGTCCGTCGACACCAGTTCTACAAGATTTTCTCTCGCGGCTTGAGGAACCCAGGCCCAATCCCGAACCTGCACCTGTTTTACCTCACGGTCCGTCGACACCATTTACACAACATTATCCCTCGTGGTTTAAGAGACCCAGGCCCAATCCCGAGCCTGCACCTGTTTTACCTCACGGTCCGTCGACACCAGTTACACAAGATTTTCCCTCACGGTCTAAGAAACCCAGGCCCAATCCCGCACCTGCACCTGTTTTACCTCAACAGGTTGATTTCTGGCGAGAGCAAGATCAACTTGAACAAGCTATAAAGGAAACGCTAGACCTGCGAAAAAAATGTGTCGAGCTTCGTGTTGCAGAAGAGGCGGGAAATAAAGAGCGGTTCAGGCATTACGTGATGCAAACGGAAGTGGGGAAGGAGTTTCTTGAAAGTGGTGGAGAAATAAATGGTATGGTCGCAGATATGCGA
Organism: Peronosclerospora sorghi; assembly: GCA_026184515.1. Classification (NCBI taxonomy): domain Eukaryota; phylum Oomycota; class Peronosporomycetes; order Peronosporales; family Peronosporaceae; genus Peronosclerospora; species Peronosclerospora sorghi. The sequence continues at coordinate 9,429,136 of CM047580.1, forward strand.
AAACCAACAGCTGAGATGCATAAAATGGAGAAGTACGGCGTTGATCCCAAAAAAGTTGATAAGGGCATGAAAAAATTACGAAGAGAATATCTAGTCCTGGGCGACCTTCCCGAAGACAGAATCAAAGCCATGGCTACAGGAAACATAATCTTCAAAAGTCACCCCAATACGCCCAAGAATATAGAGTTTGTGTCTTCTAAGTGGACTCGCTTCAAACTCGACAAGTTCCTACAGAAGAATCAGCAGCTTCTCAACAAGACCGGTGTGAAACGTGACAATGTAAAGGACTTAGTGTTGACTTTGGCTTACTACGTGGACTACATACCAGAGACTCATGTCATCGTTGATATGGCTATCGGTAGGGAATTGCTCAGAAGAAGAATGAACACCTCGAAGAAGAAAAAGTGACGACATTCTCGACATGATTGGAGTAGAATGTGGGAGTGTGGTCCTGGTCTCGTATCGTTACCAACCATGTCCTACCGGATATTTCTGTGATTGTTGATATTGCCCTCGGTGAAAAGTTCTCATGTCTACAATAACGAAAGACATTGTCTGGAGTTGAGAGTGATGTATAGGTTGGCGGTAGCTTGGTTAACGTCTCGCGTCGCTTACTAGAGCCATTCATATTTTTTATTCTGCATTTTTTCGTGCTAGTATACGTGTTAGGTGCGTAGTTGACAGACACAGTGGAATTATACAAATGCACCCATGGTTTTCTGCTTGATGATGTTCGTAGAATGTGTCTGTCAGCTGTTTGTTCTCAGCCATGGAGGAACTTCCGAAGCACATACGCGTTCTGCTCATCATGCCCTCAGGTGCTCAATATAAAACTCGTCTTAGAGATATCCATTCAAGAACGCAGTCTTGACATCTCTCTCTCTGCTCTACTTTCCAATCCATAGACGCAGCTATAGAAAGCAGTAGCCGCGACATCTACATCGCATCGCCGCCGAGAGGATCGGGATATATAGTCAATGCCATCCTCTATCCTCCATCACTAATCGGGCTTGTACTTAAGTACACGAACCCGCCGATTCTTTAGTACACTCTCTCCCTTTGAATCTTGACACAAGGGCCCAGGTGCTATTCACTTCATGAGAACGATGGTCACTTTCCATAATTCCGCTCCACTGAACTTGCTCTAGACTTTTTGGATAGCTCACTTATCCCTCACGGGTTCTGCAGTATACGCGATAGCAAGCACATGTATACACACACACACACTACTCCTCGTACTGGGATTTGTTTTTGTCCTCACCAACAATGTAATCACCAGACAGAATTCCTCCTGCCTGACGCAAAATATCTAGCACTACGGCGTAAAGTGTACAGTTGTCAACGGTTACATACACTACGATCACAAGTGAGAAATGCCACCGAACCTTCTGCTCTATAACAGCAGCGACACTTCACTCTTGCTTCGTTTGTGCATGCTTCGCGCCCCACGGAGCTGCGATCGTTATTGATGTTTTTTACCGTGTTGCTTCACGCCGTTGTGTTCATAGTGACCACTTCAGAGTAGATAACTCCTTCTTTACTGTCTTCTCGTGACAAAAAACTACGTACCACCAGTGAAAGAGTCTTTCTACCCCGTTCTGAACATTCGCTGGTTCACTTAATGAACATGAAACTCTTGAAACCACATGCATGATGCTCGTACAACACTGGTAACAGAATCTTTTCGTGCCTACCCCGTCTACTTCATCAGCCCCATTGCATCCGTCGAGGGTGTCTGGATTACACGCTGGCTCCAGCTCATACGCATCACCCTGTAATCCCTATCAGAAACAGACTCATTCCCAAGAGCTTCCATTCTGGCGGTGTCTGTTGATTTTCCATGTAGCCATGATGGGCTTTCAAGGTAAACCATATGGTGGAAACGGATTGGCTGATAACATTTTTTATGTATGGTGTATACAGGTTTTAAGTCAGTAGCGCTTAGGAATATTAAGCTCGAGTCAGTGACTTAAAATATTTATATTTGATTAATATATATGACTTCTGATTTTTACAAACTTCGAGCAGCCCAAAACGACACTGCGGGCTACAGCTATTGAGAGCTGCTACAGCCCAAACAAGAACACGAATTCAAGCTACCCAAGTCGCCTGTGCCAACAGGTTATGAGCCCAAGTGGTCTCGTGTGTCAAGAAGTGTCATTTTTTGCTGAATTTTAAGTTTTGTGCGCAAGTGGTTTTTCTTGTGGTTTTTTCGAGTGATTATCTCTCGTGTGGTTACAGTTCTAAGTACTAGTGGAAGTCCCCTCACTTTCGGAGGTCTAGTGGAATTGTTGGCGGGTTTGTGCGCCGTATATTTTTGAATTTACGTTGATTTTACCATGGATAGTGGTGGTGAATCGGATTTCGAGCCGGAAGTGGCTCTGAAGGCCATCCTTGATGAGATGAAGGACATGAAGGGTCGCATGAAGTCGATGGAAGATGCGCAAACGCGCGCATCCACCGCAAGCACCGTGGTTGCACCTGCTACGACTGCTGCGTCTGCTACGACTGCTGCGCCTGCTCTGGCTGATGCGCCTGCTGCGCCAGCCGCGCCGGCCACGCCTGCAGTACTGAAGCAGGACCCGATGTTTGCTCCCCGAAACAGTGTGTTCCGGGAGTCGCTAAGAAATTGTGGGCCATTCGGCTAGGAGATGACGCTGAATGACCTGGCTGACGACATCGGCATTGAGGTCGGTAGAGCAGCCAGGACGAACCCGGCTAAGCTCCCGGCGAACAATCCGGGAAACGCACCGAATGCGGGCAGGCACTGGCGTCGCAGACGCCCGGAATGCAGTTCCGGCAGGCATCACCCGCCCCTCCCCCACAGCATTTGCAAGCGTCGTATGCCAAAATACCGAAGCTCGGCATCGAGAAGTTTTCAGGGGTCGAACTGTTCCCCGGACTAGGTGCCGGCTTCAAGCAGTGGGCATATCTCTTCATCGAGGCTGTTGAGATAGCCGAGATGACATCTGGATTTGTGTGGACCGAGCGCCTTAAAGTAAACAAGCTTGGAGAATATCTCGAAGGGGTAGAAGGGGATTATTTCCGTGCAAATATAAGCACGTGGTGGCAAGCTGCCCCTGAATTATTGGCGATATTGGATTTCATGTATATGGCATTTCGAGTGACTATCTCCCCCCACTAGGCTGCAGTGTGGTTTGCTTCATAGAAGAGTACTAAAAGGACTTGGACTGAGCACTACCTGTACCTGGTAGCCCTGGCTCGCGAGAGCGGCACGGGCGAAATGATGGTGGTTGAGAACATAGTCAAATTCGCTGCGCCCCGCCTGAAAGTTGCAATCATGGCCAGGTACAATCCTATGCGAGAAGATTACCTGTGCCATGCGCAAGAATTAATATCGTGGACGCAGGAATTGGATGAAGATACGCCAAAAATCAGGCCGCCTGCTCGTATGCATGCAAATTCGGTAACGGAGACCGGTTTTGTAAGAAGATGCTACGGCTGCGGAAAGCCTGGGCACATAAAGAGGGAGTGCCCGCAGAGAGGCAAAAAGGCGCCAAGGAATGCCAACTCCAAAGATCAAGGTGGGTCCAGCGGTCAATGGAACCGAAAAGTCGCGTTGTCGACCATTGAAATTAAAAACGAAGTTGATTTGACTGAAATGTCTGTAGGAGATGACATGCCTGCAACGACGTGGATCGTCGATAGCGGTGCCAGTAGGCACCTAGTGGCTGACGAAAATTTGCTTATCGATGCAGTCGCGTGTGGGCCCGAAGATAGTTTTTTGTTGCCCGACGGTAGAAAATTGGCGGTGACCAAGGTTGGAAAAATCAAGCTGGTTACGCCTGATGCCGATCCAATTTCGATCGAGCTCAGTAAAGTATATTTTGCACCCAAACTTGCCAAGAATTTTATTTCAATTGGCAAGTTGCATGAAAAAGGGTGAAAAATAGTGGAAAAGTTTGGGAAACTAACGATACAGTGGAATGGAAACACGCTGTCTCCAATTCGGATTTGTGGATCGATTTTCGTGGCAGAATTAATGCCAGAAAAGCTGAGCGGGCGCGCGCAGCAGTTCAAGCATATGTTGCTGAATGCTGTCGCTGCAGAACCTGATGGTGATGTGCAGGAAGGCACTCTCCATCACTTTCATACCCGTTTGGGTCACTTGGCATACGACACTGTCGAAAAGTTATCCAAGGACCCCAGGTCAGGCATCAAGTTAACAGATAGTAGTCGACCCAATTGCCTGACCTGCGCTGAAAGAAAGGGATCAAGGAAGCCGCAGCCAAGGGCAGATTCGGGTGAAAATTCGCCAATTGAACGATTCGGCGGTGTGATATGCAGTGACTTGAAGGGTCCGATCACACCGCGCGACAGGCGTGGGAACCGATATCTGGTGGTTTTTGTGGATCATTTTTCAAGTTACGTGCGTGTGTTCGCTGCTCGAACGAAAGATGGAGCGGCGAAAATGTTTGAGCATTTTTTAACTTGGTTCGAAAACGAATTCAAGTGTCGAATTCACGTTTTGCGCACGGATGGAGGCGGTGAGTATAAGACCGTGGAATTGTTCTGCAAAAGAACTGCAGTGCGTCGACAAGTTACGGAGGCTGGATTACCAGCCTCCAATGGAAAGTCCGAGCGGATGAACCGGACCATTTTTAATATGGTCCGGTGTATGATTTCTGGGTCGGGGGTACCGCTAATGTACTGGTCCGAGGCGTCGGAATACGCCTCTTACATTCTAAACCGTACCCCGACCCGTTCGAACCCGGGCAAAGTGTCGCCATTCGAGATGCTGACGCACAAGAAACCTTCGCTGAAGGAAATTGTAGTGTTTGGGTCGCCGTGCATGGTGTGGCGTGATCCCAAGAAAAAGACCCTTGCCAAACACGCCGAAAGGGCATTGATTTTAGCTGTAAGTGATGAAACCAAGGGATTTAAGGTGCTTTTGCTGAAAGACAGGGTGGTGAAGGTCACTCGCCATGTCACTGCAATCGAAACACTGGACAAGGAGGCGAGTGATCAAATTACAAGGGCGATGGTTGTTGCAGATGAAGAAGAGATGAAGAGATGCGCTGCAGGACGCTCAAGTGCAAAGCCGACTCAAGAAATCGACGCATAGGAACACTCTGAAGTGCAAGATGCGAGTGATAAGACGCGTAAGACCGAGAAAATCTGGAAGAGTGATTAAGAAGACGCATAAGGCGGCAGAGCTGGAAAAAACCAGCAAGAAGAAAGTGAAAGACCAAGAGAGTGTGATTAAAGTAAATGATATGAAGGAACGTGGAGTGATTGGAAATAAAACTTCGATTGATGGAAACAATTTCAAAGTCGAAGAAACTGAAGTTGGAATTTCGGAACAGGCGATGTGCGTTTACGCTGTGGCGGAAACAGTTGACGGTGGAATTGCTTCCAAGATTGCAGTTCCTGATCCGAAGTCCTACAAGGAGGCGCATGAAGGCACACACTCCGACTTGTGAACGAAGGCGGAACAGGAGGAGCTTCAAGCGCTTGAAGAAATTGGGACCTGGAAAATTATCAAGCGCCGTCCAGACAAGAAGTTGCTGTCCACTAAGTGGGTGTACAAGACTAAGTTGCGCGCGGACGGAATAGTCGAGCGCTATAAGGATCGACTGGTGGCGCGCGGTGATCGCCAAGTTTATGGACAGGATTACCACTTCACGATTTCGACAGTCATGGAAGTCGACAACGTAAAGGTGATCCTGGTCATGTCACAGATTTGGGAGTACCGGTGCGGCACGGTGATGTGCCGAGCGCCTACCCGAAAGCAAAAGCGGAAGATGAAAGTGAAATCCATCTAAGGTTCCACAAGGTATGCAGATTCCGGTGGAGTTATATGAAGTTTTTGATGTGGAATCGAATGATGAACTTTATTTAAAGCTGGAAAGAAATCTGTACGGCCTCAAAAAGGCTGGCAGGCTATGGCATCAACTGCTGTGCCAAACATTGGAAGGGTTGGACTTTCAAGAATGCGTCACCGATACCTGCGTATTTGTCAGGCGTGGTGTGGATGGTACCGTGCTAGTGGGAGCATATGTGGATGACCTATTGGTCACTGGAAGCACGTCAGAAGCGGTTGAGAAGTTTTTTGACGAAATGAAAGTACTGGAGCTCAAGGACCTTGGGGTCGTGAGAAAGTTCCTGGGTGTTAGTATTGAAGGAAACATTCATGATGGATACAAGTTGGATCAGGAGGATGCTATCGATGAGCTCCTGATCGCGCATGATTTTACGAAAATAAATGCGACGCGCTCACCGGTGCTCAACATGGACGGTGTGGAAGGCTTCAAGGAGTTGCTGCCACCCAAGTCAAGGGAGAATTTCCCAAGTGTAAAGATTTTTCAATCGTTGGTGGGCAGCCTCCTGTGAATTTCTCGTTGTACCCGCCCGGATATTGCATTTGCAGTGCACCTCGTAACGCGGCGCACGCACGCGCCTACGGTGGGGGACTTCAAAGCATCGAAGCGAGTCGTAAGGTACCTAAAGTGTACCAAGAGTTTGAAACTCCGACTAAGCCACGATGACGAATTTCCACTGCCAATTCGAATTACCTGCTACACGAATGCTGATTTTGCAGGTGGAAAGACGGATAGAAAGAGTGTGAGCGCAGTGGTGGTGTATTTAAATGGTATTATCGTTTCATGGAAGTGTAAGAAGCAGACTACCGTGGCGTTATTTACGGCTGAAGCTGAATTCGTAGCTGCTTCTGTCGGTGGACGCGAAGCATTGGGGCTTCGTGAATTGTTGCTGGAAATTGGTTTACTTTCTCAAACACCTCTGCCGATGAAGATCGATAACCAGGCAGCTATCACGCACGTGAAATCGGAGGCAAGTGCTGGAATAACGAAACATATCGACATCAAGTTGAAGTTTTTGAAGGACCTGAGCAAAAAAGGAGTGATTAAAGCTGCTCACGTACCAAGTTTGGATATGGTGGCAGACCTGATTACGAAGGATTTGAGTGCGCAGCGGGTCCAAGATTTGCGAAACCAAATCGGTTTGAATTGAGGGTGTTACAGCGCGCGCCGTTTCAGGAGGAGTGTTGATTTTCCATGTAGCCATGATGGAATTTCAAGGTAAACCATATGGTGGAAACGGATTGGGTGATAACATTTTTTATGTATGGTGTATACAGGTTTTAGATCAGTAGCGCTTAGGAATATTAAGCTCAAGTCAGTGACTTAAAATATTTATATTTGATTAATATATATGACTTCTGATTTTTACAAACTTCGAGCAGCCTAAAACGACACTGCGGGCTACAGCTATTGAGATCTGCTACAGACCAAACAAGAACACGAATTCAATCTACCCAAGTCGCCTGTGCCAACAGTGTCCACATGACCTTAGAATGGCGCACATAAATGGACAATTTTACAAACCATTAACGTAGTTTTACCAAAGGGCGCCACTATTGCCACAGACGTTTTTGTCTATTTCCACAGACGTTTTGTCTATTGCCACAGACACCACCACCACAGCCAATCGGAAGCCGCCGTCTCCTTAGTTATAAACATAAGTTGATATTTTTTTGTTTCTTGACATAAACTTTATCAGAAGCCGAATTAGAAGATGGACGACGATGTCAAGTCCGCGGCAAATGCCATAAATGTGCGTGGGTATCAGTGATTACCATAATGTACTTACTTTCATTTCCTATTTCTCATTTACATGCTATGTATAGTACTTATGAACACAGTCAACGAGTAACCACCCATACCCATTATCTATGTGTCTGCGATGTGGAGTATATACGTTGCTAAAGTTCAACTACTGCATAGAACGAGGCGGGGCCTATGATGGATTTGAGTGTATCTATGCATCAAAGAACGTACCCTAACTCCATGTAACAGCATTGCAAATCACATCGTTTGTTGACGCGCTGTAGGTTAATCAACGTACAAACGGCGCTACAGATTAGAGATCAAACGAGGTATCTGACTCTTCCATGTCGTCTTCTTCAGGCTCAAACTCCTCAGCAGCCTAGTCCATAGCATTCAACATTAGCTCTCGTCGATCACGCGCAGTTCCTTATGTTTCAATTGTACCTTGTATTTTTCCAACGAATCTTCGACAAAGTACAGGAAATTCACGAGCGAGTCCGTGACTGCCGTATCATCTTCGGCCATCATCAAAAGTGGATGGAACGTCTTGCCTATAAACTCTACTCCCCGCTTTTGTCCTCGTTTGAGAATGTCGGTGGCATTCTCGTACTCTTTGCTCTGAATTAATTCCAAGAGCACGGGCAAGAAAATTTGCTCATCAGGACACACGTCTTGCTCGTTCACTAACTCTCTCAGTACGTCGGTCGCTTCTTCCATTCGCTTCGCTTCCACTAAAGCTGTCAGTAAGCCAGCATAAGCTGGTAAGTCCAGAACGACTGCTTGATTCACAGCTTCATCATACAGCTTACATCGAGACAGTAGCATGAGCTCGTCCACGTCAAAGTGCAGTATTAGAAGACCGTATGACATACCTACATCGCGGAATCGAGCAAAGCGTAGACACGCATCCATGACATAGATGGATGCTAACTTCGTAAAATCATCGGATTTTAAACCGGGTACACGGTAGACGCTCCGCAGGATTTCAAACGAACGGACGGCATGGTTTCAGCTCTTCTTCTGTCTAGCCAAGAGCACTGCGAGTTTCTGTAGTAGCTGCGGCTGTGGCGGCAACTGAATTTGCGCTAAGTGGCGCTGCGCTTGCGTCGGTATAGCGCTGATCCATGGAAATAATTTGTTGGGGGGGCAAATAGCCGAAATGGGGGGGGGGCAAATAGCCGAAATGGGGGGGGGGCAAATAGCGCTTTCCAAAAAATATCAACTTATGTTTATAACCAAGGCAACGGCGGCTTCCGATTGGCTGTGGTGGTGGTGTCTGTGGCAATAGACAAAACGTCTGTGGCAATAGACAAAAAGTATGTGGCAATAGTGGCACCCTTTACTAAAATGTAATATATTTTCATCAAAACGACCGCAAATCAGGTGACAAAACCACTCTTTTGATGCAATATGTTTAGACTGACTCCTTGATTGAGTGGTCCATCTAACAATTAAAATTACCGCTTTTGTTAGATGAAATTTGTTGAAGTCCCTGCATCTATATTTTTGGTGAAAATACCAAAAAAAACAACCAAATCTGTGATATTTCTGATTAAAAAGGCAATTGATATCCGTATCCCCCCAAATTACTATCCGTATCCCCCCAAATTACTACCCGTACTCCCCCCCCAAATTACTACTCGTATACCCCCCAAATTACTACCCGTATCCCCCCTCAATAGGCGTATCCCCCCCCAAAACTAAGAGCAAAAACGTCAAGTTGTTTTATCCAATAAGATATCGGGATACGAAATTAACGAGGGGGTGGCGACTATTTCTTAAGTTAGCCGCCTAGGGTTCCTGCGATTAAGGTACTGTTGTTGTGCGCTCTTACTCTTAACCATAGCGTAATCGTAGTGAAATTGCGTTTAAATCACGTAATCTAAGTATACCTCCACTTGAATATGCGTAATCAATTAGTCCAGCCCTTGTGCCACAATAATCGAATCGTTACCACACGTATCCACTCAATCGAGACTTGATTCTCCACGTGATAATGCGTGCCCCTCTCTACCTCTACTGTAGCCGGGTGCGTACACGCACGGTGCGGCTAGCGCACAGAGGAATACTTTCCTTTAAGCGGCGTTCGCCGCTACTTAGCCGATACGCCCTTATAAAAGGGATTAGTAGGATAGAGCTCTCCTACTCGGGGCCAATATTCCCGGGGGGGTTTACAGATAGCTTTCGCTAACCCCTTGTAACAAGGCTTCCTTTATAAAGGGAGGTAGCGTAAGGGAGAACTCCCTTGGGCTACAATACTCACCGCGCGCGCGACCGGGCGTGGTCGTGCGCCTAGCTCCGCTAATGCCTTAACGACAATGAGATCCGCTAATGCCTAACCGGCAAGGCTCCCTTACTAAGGGTGTAGGTAAAGGGAGGGCTCCCTCTTACCTACGGCACTCACTGCGCGCGCGACCGGGCGTGGTCGCACGCCTGCACTTTAGAGAGAAATGTAAACTGAATATATTTAATATGTAATTAGCCTAAATTAATTTAAACTAATATAAACTATATGTAATACTAAGTAGAATATTCCTAATTCGTACCTAGCTAAAATGTAATGTAAACACCTGTGTACTGACACGTGGATGGCTGACACACCACCACACCAAGGGCCCCTGCCCTGATTGGTTAAAATAACCAAAGGTTCAAAACCTTTCAAACCGGCCAATACTGACCTCAACCGTGGTGTACTCATGTACACCAACACTCAATGTAACCCGAATGTAACCCCGTTACATCTACTCCAATGGCCAAAGTAACAATACGCGCAAAGAAAGCGGGCGCGTAGTTAACGTTAGTTGACTTTAAGGAGAAAATGTAAAAGTGATATATTTAGACTAGACTAAATCATAGTCCGTCACAAGAAATGCAATTTGTGTACATCTATTTTCGTCCTTTGTGCGTCGATGCAATATACTTGGAAAGCCGCAACACCGCGTCCTAACTTCGCTTTCCAACAGGTACAATTACCGCTCTTGATACGAGAGTATACGGCTGTGTGTTGTACTTGTATACACTGCAGCGTTACGTTTCATAATGTGGCGCTTTTTCTCCACTGAACTGTTCCATGACACGTGCATTTTTAACGACGTCGTTCTCTGATTTGTCATTATACAGCAAAAAACGCGTTGAGAGTCATGGCAAAACCTGGAGCAGAGGTAGTGATCGGTACGTGGTGAAAAGGGTTGCGTTACTGTTGCTTTGTCGCATCGAATACAGACGTGGTTGTATTGCTGCGTGCGCTAGTGCCGCGTAACTTTAAGATACTGGAGGAGCTGGAAACAGTGAAAAAGGCCATGGCAATATGAGCGTTTCGTATGGACTCGAGCAAGCAGATGACAGTTTCATCACAAACTGGATCGGCACGATTCTCGGCCCTGCTGGCGTGAGTGCTTGACAGACATTTTCTTACGTACCACCCATTGGGTGGATGAAGGATGTCACAAATCCGATTGTTTTGGTTGGGATTTTGTTGCTCTATTTTTATCCTTACAGGCGTGTCATGATGGACGTATTTACAGCCTCCGGATTCACTGTAGTGACCAAAATCCACACATGCCACGTGAGAAGCATTTTACGAGCCGCATCAATATGGGCTGTGTGGATCCCCCAATCGGGCCGCGTCGACCCCCGACGATTGATGGCATTGGGTAGCTGGCACCGCAGTAACGGCATTGAACATGTACTGGTAGCCATTCGTGCTAGGAAGGCGTCGAAGTCTAATCGACGTCTTCCCCAGCCGCCTGAGGGCTCCAACTTTTTTTTAACAGTCGCTCGATGCGACTGAATGGAAAGCGTGTGGGTCGTCGTTCGTTATTAGATAGCTGAAGACAAATCGTCGCTCATTTTACGTCGGGTGTTAATACCTAATGCATACCATTTCAATTTAAAACGTGCGAAATAGGGCTATGTATAGTGGGGGAGTGAGTAAAAGGACCGAAAGCGACGAGATCTGGGCGTTGAGAAGCCAAGAGAGAATTTTCCTCTTGTGATGTCTCTGTTACTTGTTGCTTTATACTCTGACGCTGTTTTAATATATAGTTGAAATCGCTGCAACGTAGCTATCACGCGTTTAATCGGATCCTTGTATACATGTGTACAGCAGTGGATTGAAGCAACGTCGGACCGGCGCATGTCCAATGAACCGAAGCACTCAACGTCGGGCACCGCATTTTATGAAGCGATAAGTACAGACAGTATGAAGACAGCATGTCGAGCCAATACGACACAGCTGTAAAGCTTTCAAATGGATACAAGTATCTCGATTTGAATACGACGAAATCCCAGCCTTCAGCAAGACTTTGGTCAGCATGGAACGCAGTGGGCGTCTTCTTCCGTCCAGGGATTTTTCGAGCATAGATAATATGAAATAAATCAGTATATCACGAAAAGATTCGAGCAAAGGGAGATACGGGTAGTAATTTGTAGGGGATACGGATATCAATTACCTAAAAAAATGTGCGTCACTTATTAATGAATATTATATCGCCGGGCCGATAATGTAGAATCAGTGTGACCGAAGAATTCAGTAGTAGTTGTTAGCACAGGCAGGTGTAAATGCTTTCTTACTAGAAACGCTGTAAGTCTTGTAATGCGCGTGCAGTATAGGCTCTTTATAGCCACCGCTGGAAGTAGGGTTGTCAATGGGCCGGACTGGCCCGCTGGTGTACGGGCTGGGCTTGGGCCGGAATATCAGGCCCGTGGGATGGGCCAGGGCCTGACTTCCAAGCCCCGCTTGCTACGTGGACGGACCGCGGTCCCAGCGGATTACACACGGTCCGGGCCAGGGCCGAGACTTTAAGGCCCGGCCCGCCCATTCAGTGTATGGTGTATTTGTTAATTCCTGATATGTAGTCCAGGGATTAGAGAGAACATTCCAGGAGATTTTCTATCCCATAAATTTTGAGTTTTTGATCGTTAGAGGTTCTGGATATAAAGCAGTGCCCCCAGGCATCCCAGAAGTTTTCCTGGCTTATCTACCCCCAAGACTCCACCTCAATACCACACCTCAAATGGACGACGCGGTTGATATCGCTGATGACACCATCCTATTGGTGGAATCTGAAGATAGCAGCGGACCTCCTGGAAAGCGTCGGAAGCTAACATCAGAAGTATGGGACCACTTCAGCCTTGATACACTGGTTACGTCTTGGTTTTCTTGCATCACCACATGATGGGTGTATTTTTATCAATTACTCACCCATAATTCCCGGAACTAGCCGGCGAACCAAAAGCCATTTGCAATAACTGAAAAGGCACGTTTGCAAGGAAAGGAGGCAGTTCTGGTACCAGACATCTTCGGCTTCACCTGAAGAAGTCATGTCCCAAGTTCAAGTCCCTTGAGAAAGGCCAACATACACTGTCCTTCACCAAGGCAGGTGGTACCTATGGGAAGCTCTCCACGCATGTGTTTTGTCAAGAGCGTAGCCGTCAAGATCCTTCCCGGATAGTCATCATGCAGGAGTACCCTATCAACATTGTCGAACATGCTGCATTCAGCACATTCGTCACAAACCTCCAGCCGAGATTCAAGATGATTTCTCGGGGTACTATTCGCTCTGACTGACTTTTCACCTACGAAGACGAAAAGACCAAGCTCCACAAGCTCCTGGCAGATGCTCCCGGCCGGCTGTGTTTGACCACCGATATGTGGAAGTCACCGCTGCCTCTGGAGTATATGGCAACCACCTGCCATTGGATCGACCAGAATTGGAAGCTTCAGCGCCGGATTCTGAACTTTGACATGATAATGTGGTGGAGTCAAGTTCGAAATCAAACACCGAAGTGTTGAGAACCTGACCACCATCGTGCCCGGCCTTCCAACTTACGGGGGGGGGGGGTCGTCCGCTGCTGGCAGACGACCGATCGTCAGAACTGGACGCCTGGTCCGATTCTTTTCGCATCTCACCTTGTGTACCCGATGGATTGGGCTGGTAACACACTCGGTGGATCGGTGTTTGGGACTGACTTGTGGTCTAAATGCGGTAGACCGTGCTGGGTGATGTACCCGGGGCGAACTCTTCACCCTGGGTACGGGTATACCGGTTATACTCGAAATTTGTATACTCCCGAGGGCAGATCGCTAACCCGATCGTAAATCCCGGCCAATATGGGAGACAAACTCCGGTAATCCAATGAGTTCCAATAATCCAATCCAATGGGGAGATTCAATAAGAACGTGACGTAATCCACGAACGATATCTCCACGAAATAATCCAATAGGTAAAATAACACGTTCCAAACGTGTGCAACTTAACGTTGGGGGTCGACCAAAGTACGCTCCCGACGAGGGACTTCCGGCGGGCCAAATGCGTCTATAACGCGTCCCGGCCGTGTATAATGAGCTGGAGGGGATTACTCGACCCTCCGCTCC
>CM047580.1:9443110-9472701 GCA_026184515.1 Peronosclerospora sorghi
GAATTGTGTCCTGGACACCCCTTGCACATGACTGACCCAAAAACCTCGTGACTTTCCACCAATCCGATCGCCGACAGGCCGATCGATCTATTGTTGACCGGAACCGACAAAAATTCTTGGGTCCGCTTCACGACAATACTATCTCCCCACGGCGCCGAACATCTTACGGAGGTTTTCGAGAAGGCCATTGGACCAGCAAACTGGAACATTGACACGAAGGTATTTGTGCTTGTCCACTGTTTGAAACTGCCATTATATTTACTTGAGCTAATAATAATTGTTTGGGAATAACTATGCACTCTCACAGTCGACAACGTTTCTTGAATGACAACCTTGCTGAAACCATGAAGGAGAATCTTGGGGACAGGAATGTTATGCCCATCATCGGCATGTTCTTTCATGTCCGCTGTTGTTGCCACATTCTGAACCTAATCGTCAAGGATGGGCTAGTTTCCGTCAAGGATATCGTTGACAATGTAAGGAGCTTTGTTGACATATGTTTATAAACTCATAAATACTAATAATCATTCATTTTTACCGTTCAGATCCGCAACTGTATCAAGTATATTCGAGCATCTCAAGCTCTCAAGCAGCGTTTCATGGAACTCTGCACCGAAATACATATCTCGACCAAGAAAGGGTTCCGCTCTGGACGTGGATTCAAGATGGAATTCTACCTATCTCATGCTTGTGTCTGCGCAACCGTTCAAGACGGTCTTCACACGGGTTCAAACACGGGACCGAGACTTAAAGATTGCTACGTCAGCGGCAGACTGGCAGAAGGCTGATGCATTGGCTAAGTACCTGAAAATTTTCTATGACAGTGATTGTCACATATGTATGTCTGCCGCAATCTGAGATGTTTACTAACACAATCATTCTTAGCCACTGTCCTCTTTTCTGAGTCGCATTATCCAACTGCCAATGTCTACTTCAACGAAGTCGTCAAGGTTCAGGAGGAGCTGCTAAAGGGCAGCCGTGATCCCGACCCATTCATCCGGACAATGACGCGGCCAATGCAGGAGAAGTTCGACAAGTACTGGCGGAAGCTCAGCGTCGTATTTTCACTTGCTGTGATTCTTGACCCGCGGTACAAGCTGCAACTCGTCAAGTTCACATTCGACAGATTGTACAGCATGCATGCTCCTGAAAAACTAGCTGAAGTGCCAGACATGGAACATTATCCAAGCTTGGTACCATACTAATGTTCTGATTCACAGGTTGCTTGACCTTTACCACAGCGATTATTTCCAGGCACGAAGCGATTTCTGCTGCAACCGCTGCCAACCCAGCTACCCGTGACGCTGCCTCACTTCTGACGAGCACGTCAAATGCCTTGGACGACTTTGAACCCTACATAGCTGGACAAGATCATCCATACCTGAAGAAGTCGGAGCTCGACTGCTACCTTGAGGAGCCGCTCATGTCTCGTGCGGTTTCATTCGACATCCTCCAGTGGTAGAACGACAAGTCTACCATGTATCCGGCATTCGCAAGAATGGATCGAGACATCCTTGCCATCCCCATTTCAACAGTCTCTTCAGAATCAGTACGTTTCCTGTTCTTCATCGTGTGAAATTGAAGACTTAACTCGGATATTTACTCATGCATTTTGTGTCTGTCCATCTTTATTCCACAGTGCTTCAGCACGGGACGGCGAATCAACACCCCATGGCGTAGCTGCTTGTCGACGGAAATGTAGGGCACGCTGATCTGCGGTCAGGTCTGGTTACGAAGTGGAGACATTAGCGATGAAATTCCTTTGGAGGAAGAGATGGAGGAGAACAGAGATGATCTACCAACTAGTAGATAGCACGGCACGGTTTTTCCATGCCTCAATTAAATTTAATAATAAAAGGGTGGTGGTGGGAGAAGGTGTATATATGAGGTAGTGGTGGTAGTCGACCTTGTCGATGTACCAACATTGGTGAGTGATGATAACACCAAACACTGGGTTTTCATCCGGCCATAGTCTACTGTTCTGTATCTGTATCAAATGCTCAATATTCTTTGAAGTTTACGTTCTGCCGTGCATTGACGTGTTTTTGGTGTCCGAAATGAGCTGGGCAGCTGACGGGCCTTCCTGAAAGCAAATGGGCCTGGGCCGGACTCGAGATTTGCATGGCAGGCCTGTATCCGGGCCAGATAGTCTGGCCCGTGGGACTGGGCCAGATCTCAATACCTTGGCCCGTCTACTCACGGGTCGGGCCGTGTGCGATGTAATGCCCGGCCCGGCCCATTTAAATCCCTAGCTGGAAGTGCTTTATTCGACGTGTTGAATGCCTATTAAAAAGAGAAGTGATATATATTGTATAATTAAAAGAATTTTAAGCCAAGAAATAAACTTAAGCTCACTAAGCGCTACAGGCTTGAAATATTCTAACACCATGTATAAAAATAATAACAGCCAATCCGTTTCCACCATGAGATTTCACTCGAAAGCCAAACATGTCTACTTCGAAAATCGACACTCCTCCTGAAACGGCGCGCGTTGTAACACCTTCAATATAAACCAATTTGTTTCCTTAAATCTTGCATCTGTTGCGCGTTCAAATATTTTGTGAGAATGTCTGCTATCATCTCCAAGCTCGGTACGTGAGTAGCCTTGATCACACCCTTCTTAGGCAAGTCCTTCAGAAACTTAAGCTTGACATCGATGTGCTTGGTGCTGACCGCGCATGCTTCACACTCCACATGCTTGATGGCTGCCTGATTGTCCATTTTCAATAACAACGACTCCCTTGAAAGAATTCCAATTTCCAACAACAATTCAGGTAAGCCCAATGCCTCTCTACCGCCCACAGCTGCGACCACAAATTCGGCTTCAGCTGTGGACAGTGCCACTGTACCCTGCTTCTTACATCCACGAAACGATAATTTCATTGATGTATAGCACCAGAGCACTCACAATTTTACGATTCATTTTATCACCTGCAAAATCGGCATCTGAATAGCACGTAATCCGGATTGGTAGCGACAATTCATCATCGTGACTCAATCGTAACTTCATCGACTTCGTGCCCTTCAAATGTCTTACAATTCTCTTTGCGGCCTTGAAATCTCCTAACGTGGGCGCGCATGCGTGCGCCTCGTTACACGGTGCACCGCGAACGCAATATAGGGGCGCGTGCAACGAGATCCATAAAAGACTGCCAACCAGCTATTGAAAACTCTTGACACATGGCTACTTCTCTCTTGACTTCGATGGTAACACTTCCTTGAAGTCTTTAATATCGTTCACATCCAGCACTGGCGTAAGTGTTGCATTTATTTTCCAAAATCGTGTGTGAACAGGAGCTCATCAATAGCAGCCTCCTGATCCAACTTGTAACCATCCCTTGGGTTGGAATCAATGCGTATTCCCAAAAACTTGGTTACGACACCCAAATCTTTAAGTTCCAACACGTTCATTTCAACAAAAAAAAATCTTCAACTTCCGCCATCGTAGTTCCAGTTGCCATTAGAATATCGAAATACGCTCCAACCAAAACAATACCATCTGCACCACGTCTGACAAATACGCAAGTATCCGTAACGCACTGCTTGAAGTTTAATTTATCCAATGTTTCACACTATAATTGATGCCACAATCTTCCGGCATGTTTTAGGCCATATAAGTTCCTCTCCAATTTTAATGAAAGGTCAGCGCTTGATTCCACATTAAAGGTTTCGAGAACTTCGCTTGGTATCTGCATGCCCTGCGGAATCGTGGATTTCATAGACTGCCTCCGTCTTCGCCATCGGATTGGCGCTCGGCACAACACCGTGCCGCGCCGGTATTCCCCATATTTGCGACATGGCTAGGATTACTTTCACGTTAGCGACTTCCATGACTGTCGAAAACGTGAAATACTTCCATAGTATCCGGAACGTTCGATCTCTAAATGACGAAGCCAATTTTGAAGACTGGCCAGACGTCTTTTCCAAATGATCAATCCATGGAGAGAGCGTCGTTTCTGCCACTAGCCGCACAGTCTAAATTCAAAGTTAAGCTGTATCAAAGCTTGAACTAACGTGACACCAATCGATCCGTACCTCGTGACTTTGTGTGGAGGCTAATAGCGTGACGCACATATTCATATAACCAACAAGCAGTCGTGTAAACTGTGCTGAATGGTCGCTGCAAGGCCTTGGAAATTCCACTAGAAGTTCAAGATTTTTTCGAACTGCGTTAGCGACGTCGTTGTTCATATTGTTTTCCTGGCCATAAATTTGTTGATCACCGCGCGCTACAAGCCTAGCCTTGTAGCGCTCGACCGTCCCGTCTGCACGTAGCTTGGTTTTGTATACCCACTTAGTGAGCAACAGTTTCTTGTACAATATTCGCTTGATTATCTTCCAAGTGCCTATATCTTCAAGCGCCTTGATTTCCTCTTGTTCGGCCTTCGACCACAGAAAAAATCTGCATCCTCTCCTTCATGCGCTTCCTTAAATGCCCTTGGGTCAGGTACTCCAACACGAGGCGTACCTTCGCCATCGATATTTCCACACACAGCGTACACGCACATCGCGCATCCATCAGTGACGTTGCCAGGGACTTTCTATTTCACATCGGACAGATTATTTGAAATTTCATCTTTCATGGCGTCAATCACATGTCCTTCAATGGTTGGCACTTCAATCACACTCGCTTCATTTCCGGACTTCTTTTTTTACCGGTCTTTTCTAAAGCAATTGCCTTCTTCCGCGAGCTTCCAGACTTCCTAGGATGTATACGCGCCTCTTGACCGGTTCCTTCCACTTCATCCTGCCTCATTACTGCAGTTTTCCTTGAACCGAGTTTTCATTTTCACGTCTCGCGGCTCGCCTTTCGAGCTCCTCCTCAGCCGCGATGTCCAGTGCCCTTATGATTTGGTCACTCGCCCCCTTGTCTAGCTTTTCAATCGCACTAACATGACGAGCGACCGTCACCACTCTTTCCTTGAGCAGTAGCACCTTGAAACCCTTGGTTTCATCGCTGCGGCCAAGTATTAATGCTCGCTCGGCATGTTTCGCGAGGGCCTTTTTGCGCGGGTCCCTCCACACCATGCACGGCAAGCCAAATAGCACAATATCCTTCAGCGAAGTTTTTTTATTCGTCAACACTTCGAATGGCGAAAGTCTTCCAGGTTTAAACGGTTCGGGATACGATTCAAAATGTACGAGGCGTATTCCGCCGCCTCTGAACAGTACATCAAAGGTACCTCCGACCCTAAAATCATACACCGGTGTGGTGGAGCGGCTGATCAGAGTTTTTGAAGCTTGATCAGGCGTTACCATGGCGCCCGGACTGCCGACTTACGAAGGGGGTCCTCCGGTTGTCTTGTGTGACTGACTTGTGTTCCTGCTCACCTTGTGTACCCGACGGCTTGGGCGTGGGTCGCTCTCCAGGTGGCGGGGATGTCACACTGCAATTCCTTGATGCAAGTTTGGGGTAGTTCGTAGCGAATCGACCGATGTGCTGATCAGGTGCGATCGGTATTGATCACGATTGATCAGAATCGCTGATCGGTCTAGTAAATTCCTTACGAATTATCGCGAGTTGCAAACAGTTGATCGCAGGTAGCAGGTTGTAGATCTTCGACCTCGGTGGCGATCAGCGAAGGGGTACTTGATCAGGCAGCGGAAGTCTTCACTGCCTGATCGCCGAGCCTCTTAAGCTTAATACGCTAATAGAATACCAAATATACTATGTATTCTACGCTTAATTAAGAAAAGGGTCTATCAGCAACGGACTGATCGACGGCTTTACTAAAATCCGCCTAGTAGTTCCCGTGGGGCGCTTAAAGCAGCCGAACTACCAGGGGCCAAACGTATATAAACGGGGAAGAGGTGAGAGCGCACTTCTCGATCACGTTCCCAAGACCAAAACGAAAGAAACCTTCAAAAAACTACCGCTGGCACAGCGGGCGGAGTCGCGGGCGAGTTCTCGACACTCTACGCCTGCCGTTGGGACAAAAATGCACTAGGTGCTCCCTCCCGGGACGTAGAGGTGCTTGCTGGTGTGGAGAGGCGTAAAGGTGCCGTCCCTAGGTGTCCTTGGCAGTTGGACGCAAAAAGAGAATTTAATTACTGCTTATATCCTAATTTCTACCAAAAACCTAATTTTAACGAATCAGAACTACCCATTCCCACGCATTTTGTCGACCATTCGACCTGATTTATTCGCTTGCCGTTAGGGTACCGTTAGGTAACTGTGCCAGTTGTCGCGTCGTCTCAGATGTCCCGTCCATGCCATTCCATGTTCGCCAGCGTTGTGCCAACAGTTGTACTGACAGATGTACCAACTGTCGTACCACCTGTTGTACCGACTATTGTACCGAAAAAAATTGTGGTACATTTTACCACAGCCGTACTCATAGTGATGCACAATTATACCCACAATTATGTACCCATTTTTATGGTACATTTACGACAGCCGCCCCTGAACCTCGTCCCAGCCGGACAGCGGTTGGGGCGGGGGTCGATCATACCGTTGTCACGTTGCCATCCATTAGTCATGACAGCGTCGATCATGTGTCGGCATCAATCAATCATGACGTCATGGGTTGTGCAGTCAGCACCCATCAATCCTCCCTGTCTCCCTTGATCGAGTCGCAAACGAGCAGAGTGTTGCCACTCATTCAACTGTAGCATCCCCTATCAGGTCCCATTGATCATTCATTTCCACATTTCTTTCAAGAGGTTGATCATGCAGATGATTACGGATGGCAGCTCATCACTCGATCGTTACACGACCGACAGTTTGATCTTGGCGGTCAATCAGGCCTATGCGCAGCAAGAGACTATACGCGCGCAGCAGGAGACAATACGCGTACAGCAGGAGACGATACGCAAGCAGCAGGAGGAGATCGTCGTGCTGACCGTCTTACTTTCAATTCTTGAAGACTCTGCCCACCTGCAACAGAAGCGACATGAACGCGTCGCCCGTAAACTCGCCGACCGCGCGCAGCAGATCGCGTTGTTCCGTGAGCGAGCCGTACCACTGCGCGACTACGTCCGTACCACCGTCGACAACCTCAAGTCCCGACGGAAGACCTCCGAAGAAACTATGGTCGAACAACAAGGTCGGATACACGATCTGGAAGGTGGCCGTGCGCGGGACCGGTATCTACTATCGGTGCACGAAGAGACCGTCGATCATCAGGCGAAAAAAATCTCGCGTCTTGAGGGATCCCAAGTTCACGCAACGCTCGACCGACTCCGTCAGCGCCTGATCACGGTGCAACGCGAGCGCGACCACGTTCTATCGGAGAATAAGCGTTTATACGAGCATCTGGTCAAGCTCTCATCCAAGGGCCGCAAGCGAAAAATCCAACGTGATCATATCCAGGCGGAGAATGAGACCAATCTCATCAAGATGGACGACTTCGTTGCCGCCCGTGCCCGGGCTGGAGAGTTATCTGCGCACCTTGACATGGTGTCGGCCGACAGGGCTGAGCTGGAAAGACTGCGCATTCAGAATTCCAAGTTGAAAACAGAACTTTCGACGGCGCGGCACCGTCTCAACCACACATCTTCAGACCGCGACGCACTGCGTCACGAGTTGCGAGGCGTTCAGGATGAGGCAGCGCAATTGCGTACGCATCTCTCAGACATCCAAACCATAATGTATGGTGTATCATTGCACCTGCAATTCACCCCGAGCGCCGGTTCTACTAGTGCAGAGCTGAATCCGGATGCAAGCTCGTCTGCTAATTTTTCAAGCGGTCCGTCCACGAATTCTTCCATTCAGCCGGCTTCTTCTCTCCAAAAACGCGCTCGGCGCTCAGAATCCGCCTCCCGGTACAAGCGGCAACGTCTAGTCCCCTCTTTTCCCGAAAGGAGTGGGTTGACAGATGATACTTGTCCGTCTGGTAAGCTGTATGATGTTCAAGGTGATTCTTCTTCCTCACTCGGCGCGCAAATTCCGTCCAGTCCCACAATCAGCGAGTTTGGGAGCGAAGGTCCGAATGATCCAGACTCTGCCGAATTTCTTTTCCCTCGGACGGGTGACTTCAAGTCGCTGATATTGGTGCCTGATGGTGCGCATGATGATGACATCTTGCCGTGGACCTCGGAGCAACTCAGCGGCTCGATCTGGGTAGCGTCTCAGTACAAGTGATATTCAAGTACTTGACACGCCCCGTGGGATGGTTGTTTCCCACCGTCACGGACGCCCCTGCGCATGATGAGTGGTGCAGTCACCTGATCACCCAATTGGCAGTGGAATTACTATACTCGCGGCGCCCCTGGGACTGTTTCAAGCGTATGTTGCCACCCGTCTCGTTCCGCTCCGTCGGCTGGTTTTCTGACTTCGAGTCGCGGTACCAGACGTTTCTGGACCATCATGCGCAGGCGATCTGGGCGTCCACTCATTACCTCCACATAGATCAGGGCCTCTGAGAACACGACGTCTTTTTCCACGAATTTTACCAGGGTCGACGTCAACGTAGAAGCCGCGCCGGGCATCATGGAAGAAGGTCGAAGAGTTCGCCCTGCAAGTTATGACCAGCGCGGTGTGCGATCTCGACATTTTTTTGGACCCGGCGATCTCACACTGCGCACGGAATCGCCCCTTAAGGTAAGCTCCGGCTGACGATGGTACCAGGTACCCAGGGTACTTATCGGACCCACCGCCTCCGACCTTGCAGGATGCGTTGTGTGAGGTGGACGTCGTTGAACCTTGGCGAATCCAGTATCGCCTTTTCACGAACGATCACCCCGGCAACAAGATTCCCCGCCTTCGTCGCAAATTTGACGTATCGAACTAGCTTGTTGATCACCTTTTCTTCTTCAATCGATAACCATTCTTGATCATAGTAATTACAATCGTTGCTTCGTCACTTTTCAATATATCCACATAAATCGATCTTCCATTGTCTCATCTGCCGTTACTCCATCACAGTATTGCGCAGTATCCACCGTAAATTCACCACTTCAAGTCAATCATTATCTCTCCATTAATCGTAAGTCTCGTCAATAGCTCTTCTCCAATCACAGGTTCTTCAATCATAATTCCACAGTCAGTTAGTCGGTCATGCATTAGTGGGACTCTTCATCCACCTGCATTACATCAAACCGATGTTTGGTAATCATCTTTCGTTCGAAGTTTTTGATTAGAGCATCGCAGTTCAGATCTGCCTCGTCTACCCATGACGGCTCATCGTAAACCTTCCAGTAAACTTGATACTCGCGTAACGTTCTGTCATACCTAGGCTTTCGACCAGATCGGACATCGGTGATGCGATCAACTTCAAGTTCGTCTGGATCCAGGGCTCTTTCCCAACTGTCTTCCGGTAAGAAAGCTTCATCGAAATCAAGACTATCCTCTACCCCAGCTGCTAGCACAGTAGTAGGACGATCTGGAAATTACTTGGCCAATTTCAACTTGGACAGGTGCACCACTGGGAATATGCGATAGTCGGTGCCAGCCGTAATCAACCTTGCAGCATGGTCACCAATCACCTCATCGACTCTGAAGGGTCCATGCCACATATGCGCCAGTTTCTTCGCGAACCCTTCTTTCACTCGATCGAAGTATTACCAAACCCTTGATCCAGCTTCGATTCCGTGCGGTGTCACTTGATCATTATGCATTTCAGCTCGATCAGCTACTGCTTGGTGCAATCGAGTGCTCACTTGATCACGGTCGTAGCGGTGGTATTTCTGCAGCCTGTATCTCCACCGACGAGCACCATGGTCTTTAAGCCGAATACCACCAAGTTGCAACGTCAATTCCAACGATGATCGCGGATCTCACCCATACGCCAAATAAAACGGTGTTTCTCCACGAATGCGATCCGGGGTCGAGTTCAGCGCGAATACTAGTCACTCTTCATACGAGCTCCAATCCTTCTGGCCGACATCTGATACATACATTGATTGCTCGTGTGACCGTCTGCACCGTTCTTTCCGCCTTGCCGTTCGCCTGTGGACGGTATGCCATAGTGGCACTCTGTCGTTGTCCCACGATCTTGTTGAACGCACGAAATACTTCGGACATAAAACCGGGTTATCGGTCATGCCTAATCACCTCACTACTCCAAATCGTCAGAATACACATTTTTCGTAATTTTCGGCGACTTTCTGAGCTGTATGAGACGAACCAGCTTTCGCGAACACCATACCCGTGAACAGATCGGTCCAGATCAACAATTCCGTATGCCCATCAGTCGAGCGGGGTAGCGACGGGATATGATCCATGGCTATCACTTGGAACGGGTACGTGGCTTCGATGTTTCCTGGTGACCTACCCTTGATCGTAGGCTGGCCCTTCCCCGTCTCACAATCCACGAATTTCCCAACAAATCTTTGTACGTTGCGAAATAGACCACGTCAATGAAAGTATCGTCTGATCCGCTGATATGTGCGCCATACACCATGGTGTCCTCCTTCCAAACTCACATGGTAATGGGAGGACATCCGCATGTAGGGTTTACGGTAAGACCATCTTGATCAAAGAATGTCAATCCTCCCAATCGTCTTGGTCACCGCCGGCTTTTCCTTTAGCCATATTTACACAGCAGATCAACAACCCTTGGTCATCGACATCGTAGCTCTCGGGAATTTTCGCGCACTCTTTCACCTCGTCTGCGCTCAATCGTGACACATTCCCCTACAAGTAACATCGCAAATCGCAGATCCACTTTTCTTCGTCTTGCGCCTTCTTAACACGTTCCGCCCTTATCCCTTCTATGGACCACGTTGACGATTGCGTTTGACGAAGATTACGTGTTCGCGTCGTCACCAGCACTTGCAGGATAGTGGGATCTTCCTTCCAAGTAATCACTTCAGGCAATCTGTTGAGATAGATCAATTCGTCCAGCTGTTTTTCGTCATCAATCTCACATCGTGCTCCATCCCGCATGGCAGTAGTGGTGATGTGATCGGTACTCTTGTTCCACTCCCAATTAACGTGCAGCAGGTCATGATTAGGTCATTTGCGAAGGAGTTTCAACGCGCGCTGTTGCAATACTTGCAACCGCGGAGCTTTACACTCTATTTCGCCACGAATTTGTCTTATCACCAAATTCGAGTCTCCACACACGATTACCCTTCGATTGGGATGCTGCGACAGTAGATCCAAACTCAGAAGCAATCCATGGTACTCGGATTCATTCACCAAGATGTTGGATGCATGATACTCAACCGCAATCATGATCTTCTACTTGAACGCGCCAACACATCGCTTAACGCTATAAGATTCATCGAAACTGATCACGTACAGCTCTTCGCCTTTCTCGACCGTGGGAGGTGGTACTTCAATCAACTGGCGAGGCTCCTTTTTCGGTGCGATTGCAATCAGGGCTTCATCAATTTCGGTGCGAGGGGTGATACTTGCGGCTAACGCCCCTAGTACCTCCTCTTCTCCATGGACACATTTCTTGATCTCCAAGTCCCACTGTGACAAGATTGCAGCCCATTTCCCCAGTCGTCCGTCTAGCCCGTTGGACGTTAATAACCACTTCAAGGTGGATCGACGTGACAGGACAATGATCGCCTTTCCGACCATCATCGTAAAGTAGACGTCCAGAATCCGCAGAAGAGCCAACACTTCCTTGTCAACGGGTCTGTAATTCAGCTTACCGCTCTTCAGCGTCCGGCTAGCAAGCGACGGGGCAATATAATTGGTCATGCTCTTGTACCAACGCGGCATACACTGCCCACTTGCTGGCATACACCACAATCACCGGCGTCTTGGCTTGATCGAAATGGTGCAGGGTTGGGGCTGACACAATCTTTGCTTTCAGCATGCTGAATGCTACTCGCGCCCTGGTTAATCGATCGTCTTCATATACCGTACCCTCGTTGATCAATGCCCGGATCTTTAACTCTTGATAATCTATCTCTCGTAATTCCTAGAGCACAGCGGCATAGATCGCAAAGTCCTCAATAAATCGACGGTAATAATTCAGACCCCAAAAACGATTGCATAGCACGCAAAGTGCCAGGAAAAGGCAAATCAATCAGATTATCCAAATTCTTCGGATTTTTTTCAGAAAAAGGCTAGAGACGTGATGTACCAAATAAGGCACTTCACTTCGCCTCCAATACGATTTAACCACGCTGATCGACAAGTTCCACTGATCGCACTTCTCCAACAGGTTTCGCACCTTGTCACACAGGGTTGTCCATGTAGGTGCCGGGACCAAATGTCATCGATATATGACCGTCGCTGCAACACAGACGGTCCTCGTGCTTGGTCAGGATCTCCCTTAGTAAACACATCCGATGCCTATTCGGCACCGTCCCTAACCTTGAGATATCTATACAGTGCATTATCGATCAACCGCTGGTAGATCTGCGGAGCGTTCTTTAGGCCGAAGGACATCCGATTCCACTCAAACAATCCGAACGGAGTGACAAAAGCCGAAATCTGATCGGTCATAGACACGACCCAAAACCCACTCGCCATATCCAAAGAGCAAAACCACAACGCTTTATCCAAATCCTCGAGTAAATCAGAGATCAGAGGCATAGGGTATACCATCAAACGCGTGAGTTGATTCACCACGAGATAGTCGATACATAACCTAATATCAACCCCATTCTTCTTCACTATGATCACTATAGGTAATGCCCAGGGTGATGTAGATGGCCAGATGATCTTCGTGGCCAATAACCCCTTGATCAAGGCTGATAACTTCTCGCGAAACGGTGGTGCGACATTCCGACACTTTTGAGCGATCGGGCGCGCATTGCCAACGTCAATATCAAAAACAACTCCACGTGCGGCAGGAGGCAGCGCGAACCCTTCCCGATCAACAGATGTTTCTTCGCCCAAATTATATCGTGAAGCTGATCAATTTCCTATTCTGTGTTTATCAATGGATCACCGACTTGAAGACCGTCCTTGGTCACTTCTTCGTTACTTTCTGACACCTCAGGCAGCGTAGCAAGCTGTTTATACAACTCATCCACGAACAATTCTCCACCTTCATGGTAGCATACTTGATCGTCGGTAGGAATCACACCAAATTCCTATGATAAACTGAGACAGGGTGCTCACACATATCTTGGTCGGGCTCATCTCTTGCAACAGATCGTTCAACTTCATGATCTAGGGTCGGACCTTTCACACTAGGCTCCTGATCGCACTTCTCTTGCACTTCTTGCACCTTCTGCGATATTCCGGTTACTAATGCCACAGATTCCGTGATAGCGTTCGTAGGTCGTACCAAAATTCCTTGAGGAAAAGGATACTCCTTTTTCTCGACCAAAGGACCTTGATCGACACTTCTTGATCGTCATGCACAGAATCGGTAGAAGCTTGATACGCGAGATTATTCCACTCCTTATAACGATTGGATCCAACCGGAATAAATCCAGGGCGACGGGGAACGTCGCCTTTATTCATCCAGATGCCTAAAATCGCATCATCGTGTAGGGTCATCGGATGATCAGCAACGTTCGTTGTAGCCGGTGCGTATAAGCACGGTGCGGCTAGCGCACAGAGGAAGACTTTTCCTTAAGCGTTCGCTGCTACTTAGCCGATACGCCCTTATAAAGGGCTTAGTAGGAGAGAGCTCTCCTACTCGGGCCAAGATTCCCGGGTTGGTTTACTGTAGATTCGCTACTGCCTTAACGCAAGGCTCCCTTACTAAGGGTGTAGCTAAGGGGAGGGCTCCCCTTACGCTACGGCACTCACTACACGCACGACCGGTCGAGGTCGTGCGTCTGTAAGATAAAGTGAAATGTAAACTGAATATATTTAATATATAATTAGCCTAAATTAATTTAAACTAATGTAAACTATATGTAATACTAAGTAGAACATACCAAATTCGTACCTAGCTAAAATGTAGTGTACACCACCTTTGTACCGACACGTGGATGGCTGACACGCCACCCCAAGGGCTCCTGCCCTGATTGGTTAAAATAACCAGTGGTTCAAACCTTTCGAACCGGTCAATACTGACCCCAACCGTAGTGTAATCACATACACCACCTACTAGATGTGACTAGCATTTAACCCTGTTACATCCTCCCCCATCAAGACTATTGCTTACGCAATAAACAAAATTTTGTTGGAGAACTCCAACGCCAGTACCTCTGGCTATCCATGGACACCTTCCGTGGTGCTATGGAGTCTACTCTAGAGGAGGTAGATTATTCCGACAACTCGGAGGTGGATGCCCTTGGGGATATCTCCCCACGGTTGACCGCTCCGACAACGCCGAATGGCGATGACGGCAGCCTAATCCGTTCCCCACGCGTGGGAAAATGCACTAACTTGTGCACCACCCCTGCCAATGTCGGATGATACATCCGGATCGACGAAGGCGATCATCACCAATGTGCTGGACGAAGCTCATGAAAGCCAGCTTGCCGCACAGGCACTAAGGGCTGCGTTACGAGCCCCCAAACGCCTGCCAAGGGCGGCATATAATTTTGACGGTCCTCGTGACCTTCCAAAGTGGGATAGGCGTGTGGTAAGGAATGGTTTAGCATCCTATACCCCTGCCCCCGCGGCTGAACAGCCGTATCAATACGAACGCCGTGAGAAACTCCGGCAACAACTGCTTACGCAAAAGTAGTTCACTAGCGTCTCATACCGAGAACGCCTCGACAGGCAGGCACAGGGTGCCCCTGTTGAGAACATCCGCGAGGTTCCTATCGTTCTTTCTCCGCGAGAGAGTGTTGATGATGCGGAGAAGAAGTTCCGCGCTTGGGCGGAAGGGAAGAAGCTTCTCCCCAGCTTCGAAGAGCTGCACAACAGCTATTCTCGTCGAGACATTTGGGTGGAGAGGGCGTTGCGCCTGGCATTCGCTAGAGACAAAGAGATGGAGCTATTACGTGCTCCATATCCCACGCGCTACTCCAGCGCCCCTGTCTCCACCACGGTGCCAGAGGACAGTGTGAGCGCCACATCTGCCTCCGGCGAACTCCCAATTACTGGGAGTTGAGGGGCTTCTCGCGCCCCTTTGGTCGTTGACCTGCAGCGGGATTCTCCCGCTCGAAAGCGTCAACGACGTCGCGGCAATCCTGCCGTAGGGGAGTCTCGAACTCCCACGAGCTCTGTGAGTGTGGATAACCCTTCCACTTCACCAGATACTGGGTTTGACCCCGATGATGGCGTCGCGCCATCAGACGCTCCACATGATAGTGTGGAGTACCCTCCGCATTGAGCATTGGAGGAGGAGGTCGCTCAATTGCGACGTGAGATTCGCGAGCGCTGTGATCGACACAGCCATCGCATCCATGATATCCACGAGGGACGCCGCGAAGAGTGGGATGCCACTGATCGTTTCGAGAGGCGGCTTGCCTCTCTCGAGACGGACGTTGCGGAGCTTCGTGGTCGCATTTTAGCCCTCTCGGGATTCCTCCGCCCTGCCGTGTCTTACGGCTCTTACGGCTATCCGCCTTTCCAACCTCCTCCAGGAGGGGACCCACCTCCGGGTTCTGGTATGGTTTAAGCATACCCACATAGAAGATTGGATGGGTACGCATCGCCTTCGGGATGTCCAAGGTATACTACAAGCCCTTTCGGGCTAGTACCTTAAAAGGCCCCACAAACCTGGGGCGCAGTTTATTGCGCAACACATTTGAAAATGAATGTGTAGGAAGATTTTTAGCGTTTAATAAAACATTTTCTCCCACTTTGTACACCCTTTTGTTACGCCGCCCCTTTCGGACAGCCTGCTCCTTCTGCTTGTCTTGACTTCCCGCCATGGCATCGCAGACGTGTCGTAAGACACTAAGGCACGTAGATAAGAACTTATCGATGTGCTTTCGCACAGATACAGGGCTGACATCAGGGAATCCTCCCCCCTCAAGCCCTGGTCCACACATACGTGGCGTCAACGGAACCCTCGGATTCACTAATCCGTTCACGTAAAACGGGATAAACCCCGTAGATGCATGTACCGAATTGTTGATAGCAAATTCAACCATCGGAAGCATCTCACTCCAACTCTTTGGAGAATCGGGACATAAACTCCGGAGAATATCCTCCACAACGCGATTAACGCGTTCCGTCTGACCTTCCGTTTGCGGATGATCCGCAGTGGACATGAGGATCTTGGTGCCCAGCACCTTAAACAACGCCCCCCAAAACTGTCCCGTAAAACGGGGATCCCGATCCGATACAACGGAGTCGGGTAGACCATGCTGTCGAAAGACACGGTGTAGGAACACTTTCGCTGTTCCTTTTCCATAAATGGACTCTGGCACCGCCGCCAGGTGATCCATCTTGCTCAATCGGTCTACAAAGACCAATATGCCGGTGTTCCCGGCCTTATCCTTCGGAAAACCGAAGATAAAATCCATGCTAATGGATTTCCAACACTACGTTGGAACGGACAAGCTCGCCAAAGGCGCAGCTGAACTTGCAGAGGGTTTAACCCTCTGACACGTCTCACAGGTGCGTATATACGCACCGACCCACTTATACATGTTGGGCCACCAATACAAAGCGCTTCAAGCGGTGTAAGTCTTATCCCGACCTAAATGACCCCCGGTAAGGGCGTCATGTGCCTCAAAGAGGACTCTATACTTCAGTTCCTCATCATGAGGAATTACCACCCGCGGAGTGTACTACGCGCTCGTGATATAAAATAGAAGACCGTCACAGTACCTGTAACATTGTAAACGAGCTTTAGCTAGACTTGACAGGGTTGGCTCAGACGAGCCAAGACCCTTTTCACCTAACGCGCTGATAAGCGCCGTACACTGTGGGTCTTTCTCATACGCCTGGCGTATGAGATTCACCACAGAGGAGGTGACGAATATCGCGTGAGCGAGCTCGTAATCGGGACGACGCGATAACGCGTCTGCAAGCACGTTCTTCTTTCCAAGTTTATACTTAACCTCAAAGTTATACTCCGCAAAGAAGGAGAGCCAACGGGCCATCCGTTGGGAGAGATGAGGCGACTTTGTCGCTGTCCGTAAGGACGCGTGGTCAGTATAAACCACGAACGGCTTTGAGCCGAGTAAGTGAACCCTAAATTTGACAAGGGCATACTTCATTACAAGTAGCTCCTTGTCATGAACGGGATAATTCCGTTCCGCAACTTTAAGCTGCCTCGACTCAAACGAAATCACGCGTTCCCTTACTGCATCGTCTGCTTGTAACAAATCACATCCGATTGCGAAATCGGAGGCGTCGCAGACGACACTAAATGGTTTCCCAGGATCTGGGAGAGCAAGAACGGGAGCTTTTAACAAGCTCCCCTTTACCGCTTCAAAAGCGTTTTGGTGTTTGGTTTCCCAACACCAATCCACGTCCTTCTTAAGAAGGTCGGTTAATGGCTTCGCCATTTCAGCGTAGTTCTCGCTGTACTTGTGGAGATAGTTAATAATCCAAGCCACTTCCGTAAATTTCTAAGAGTTACAGGCGAAAGCCACTCCACAATGGCTTTCACCTTCGTGGGATCCGCACGCACTCCATACTTACCGATGAAGCATCCGAGGAAAGGAATTTCCTCAGCACCAAAGATACATTTGGATGCGTTTGCATCTAACTTATGCTCTCGCATACATTCGAGCACTGCTCGAAGGTGTATCAGATGCGTCTGAACATCAGACGAGTCGCCTTCCGCACTACTATGGACGAATATATCGTCGAAGTACGTCTGAGCGTACTTTCTACGAGGGCGGAAGAGTTGATTCACCAAGCGATTAAAAGTCGCTGGTGCATTCGAAAGCCCCTGTGGCATAACAAGCCACTCTCACAGCATGCCACTAGCCGTGCTAACCGCTGTAAGCGGAATATCGGATGCTCGCATCAGCACCTGATAATACCCGTCCACCAGATCTAAGGCACTGTATACAGTACAGCCCGCCATATTGTTTTGGAGGACATCCTTCCGAGGAATCGGAGTCCGCATGGGTACAGTAGCTGTGTTCAGCTTGCTATACGCATGCACAATGCGCCATTTTCCGTTCGGTTTACGAACACAAAAAATTGAGAGATAATGAGGAGACTTGCTCTCCGTACGATCCCTTCCTCTTATTTCCCCTTGAAGAATGCGTCGATGACGTCGCATTGCTCCGTGGGGAGAAGACACTGCCTAGTGACGCAGTATTTGGTTCCAGGAACAAAATCGATTTCATGTCGGACTCCCCGATCCGGTGGTAACCCCATCGGTGGGTTGGCACTAATGACATCTCCAAATTCCTTCAGTAAGGAATGGTAAGGGTCCTCAGGATCCGCAAGGATCTTCCGACCGCTTCGGGCATTCAATGCATGTTTGGTTTGCACCAAAACTGACTCGTTCATCGTGGATGAGGAGTTCAACTCCTCTTCCGGACGCAACACGACAATCTCGTCGAGTTCACCTGCTTTTGCAGTCTCAAACTCGTTGAAGGACATCTCCTCCAACGACAACAGTTCGCCTACCCCAGGCAACCGTTCCAGGCTTACGCCTTCTGTGACAACACCTGTCACAAAATTCAGTATCCGATAGGACTTTTGACTACTGGTCTCGGGACTCGTCCCGGGGACCAGATGGGGGGAGACAATTGCACCATATATTGGAAGCGCATCGCGCCTATCCACAGAGGTCTTTACCCCTACCACCGGTGACTCGCCGGTCTCACCTAATACGGCGTGGTCGGAATCAATTCCGACGAGCGGAAGAGACGAACTACGGGTCTCTCCGCTTGGAAGCGCCTCGCGCTTAACCACAGGGGTCTCTACCCCTACCACTGGAGTCGCAACTTGTTCGCCGAACACGGCGTGGTCGGGAACCCCGATCTGCAGAAGAGACAAACTTCGGGTCGCTTCTCTAGGAAGCGCCTCGCGCTTAACCTCAGAGGCATCCACCTCTAACACTGGCGACTCACCAGTCTCGCCTATATCGGCGTGGGGATTAATCGCCGAATCTCCTTCGTCAAGGAACACTTCCTTCACCTCATTGGGACTGATCATATCAGACATCCCAATCTCTGGCATCTCACGCCAGAATCGCTTTTGCGATCGAGCAAAGGTGGGTTCATGACTCGTCAATGCTTCACCCGACCGCGGGTGCGTTGAGCCAATAGACTTAGACTTCCAGTATATCCATGGCTCGTGGCGTTCCAGCCACTTCATGCCCAGAATGAGGTCATACCTCGAGTCCAAATCGAGGACTAGGCAACGTTCTAAGCTGTCGAAGTCTGCAAACTTCAGCTTAAGGTCAATCGAGACCTTGGGTACAGAAACCTGTACGCCCGTCGCAAGACGGACCGTGACAACGTCACGAGAACGTGCCTCTAGGGCCTCGGCATACAGCCGACTCTTCTCTACAGAATCCCGTCTGACATAATTGTCAGACGCTCCAGAGTCTATCAAGACTCTCCAAGGCTTGTCAAAGCCTTTCACGTCCGCAAGGACACCAGCAAACCTGGATGGTACACCAACTCGGTGCTAGAAAGCACCGCTTCCCGTGGGGCTTTGTGCTGTCGTCCCCTACACTGGGGCTTAACAGCACTGAGGGATCCCCCAATAGGGCGCCCCGCACCTACTGGGAGCCGTCGTTTCCCGACGGCTTGGACAAGGGCTTTTTTCCCACCCTTGGTCCCTTGTAGCGAGTGTCTCGCTGGGGATTTTTCGGACATCTGTTCCGCAGATGATCCGTGCTTCCACACAGGAAGCATATCAGCGGCCCATGCCACTGCAACATAGCTAAGAGATCCGTCTCGAACCTCTGCGAAAAAGAGTCAGTGTGACTCCTAGCGGGAGGTTTCCCTCCGCTTCGACCTGACTCAGGTCCATGGGTTCGGGACCCGCCTTAGAGGAACGAATGTTTCTTTCGGCGTTAAATGCCATCTTAAACGCCTCTTCCAAGAATTGGGGTCGGCATCGGAACAGTTCCGAACGTGCTGGCCCTTCTTTCAGGCCTCCCATGAAGACGGGGATGGACACATAATCCGAATACGCTTTCGCGTACATCCCTGCCAACAGGGTCTTCAGTTCTTGGATATATGTTTCCAAGTCCCTAGTGCCCTGACGGCACCTCAAAAACGCCAACTGATTCTGGAAAACCAGATCCGGCGTGGAGAACATGTCCATAAGCTTTTTCTTAAGGACCTCCGATGTTGGGAACACGCTCGTGACCAAATCCGGACACGTAAACGCACATGTACGGGCTTTGACCGTAGGATGGGTCAACGCAAGTCCCACTTGCAAGTGATCAGCGATCACATTCGCTGTGGCGAAGGCCGTTTCGACCTCTTGCAACCACACGTAAAGGTTGTCACCCTTCTCTCCGGTAAACTCCTTTATCATAAACGATAATGGGGGGCGCACCCCCGTGGAACGACTTCCACCTAAACTCGCCTCATGGGCGATGAGGGCATTGACCCTTGCCTTTACGGCCTCAAGGCCCTGCTCCACTAGGAGCTGCATAACCTCGTCACCCAGTAAGGAAAACAGCCTGTTAAAGGCTTCCTGCTGGACGAGGGTCAACCTATCCCAATCGTCCTGATTCATCCCTTGCAGAGGATGTCTTAGTCTACCAAAACAGGTGTTGGATTGACTACAAGTGCTACCAGGTGTAGCCGGTGCGTATACGCTCGGTGCGGCTAGCGCACAGAGGAAGACTTTTCCTTCAGCGTTCGCTGCTACTTAGCCGATACGCCCTTATAAAGGGCTTAGTAGGAGCTCTCCTACTCGGGCCAAGATTCCCGGGTTGGTTTACTGTAGCTTAGCTACTCCCTTAACGGCAAGGCTCCCTTACTAAGGGTGTAGCTAAGGGGAGGGCTCCCCTTACGCTACGGCACTCACTACACGCACGACCGGTCGAGGTCGTGCGTCTGTAAGATAGAGTAAAATGTAAACTGAATATATTTAATATATAATTAGCCTAAATTAATTTAAACTAATGTAAACTATATGTAATACTAAGTAGAACATACCAAATTCGTACCTTGCTAAAATGTAGTGTACACCACCTGTGTACCGACACGTGGATGGCTGACACGCCACCCCCAAGGGCTCCTGCCCTGATTGGTTAAAATAACCAGTGGTTCAAACCTTTCGAACCGGTCAATACTGACCCCAACCGTAGTGTAATCACATACACCACCTACTAGATGTGACTCGAATGTAACCCTGTTATATTCGTAATACGTAGATAACGTAAATTACCCACGCCCCTAGTCACAGTGGGGACCCAGTCTTTACCGCGAGTAATCCATAACTTCCGAGATTGCTGATCACAAATCCGAACCTCAGCAGATCGACCTACGGGAATCTGCTCAAACTGATCAAGTTTCATATAGTTTCCACTTGACCCGTACAACTGTCGATGCCCTTCCAATGGGATAATAACTTCATCAGGCGAACTTAGTGCACCGTGGGCGATGTCCAATCTGACACCAGCTGGGATCATAAAATCCATACCCAATATATACTTCTTCACAACTGAGAACTTGGCTTCATCCTTCTGGTAGATTATCATCCTGATAATCTTAGGCTCTATACTTCCGGCACTGCTTGTTGCCGGTGCGTAAACGCACGGTGCGGCTAGCGCACAGAGGAAGACTTTCCTTAAGCGGCAATACGCCGCTACTTAGCCGATACGCCCTGATCTAAGGGCTTAGTGTGAGATTGCTCTCTCACTCGGGGCCAAGATTCGCTGAGTTTACTGTTAGCGTACGCTAACGCCTTAGTCTAAGGATTCCCTTAGTAGGGAGTAGCTAGGGGAGGTGCTACCCTGCTACGACACTCACTGTACGCTCGACCGTTCCGGGTCGGGTGTCTAGCAGGATATAGTGTAGATTGTAAACTGATTTATTGTTTAATATATAACTAGCCTAACTTAATAAACTAATGTAAACTATATGCAATACTAGGTAGAACTTACTTAATCCGTACCTAGCCGAAAATGTAATGTACACCACCTGTGTACCAACACGTGGCAGACTGCCACGCCTTCACCAAGGGCTCTCGCCCTGATTGGATAAAACAACCAATAGGTCCAAACCTTTTGGACCGGTCAATACTTGACCCCAACCGTTGTGTGTTTACATACACCAACGTAACTAAATGCAACCCCGTCACACTTCTCGACTCCACTTCAGACACATCGCCCAAGGAAGGAGCAGATTCGTAACAGGATCATTCCGTGTGTTCTGCCGCGTTGATCGACGGGTCTGCTTCAATTTTCAGCGGCGAGCGAGGGGGTTCCACCTTAGTAGATCGGCCCACTATAGGCATCAACAGATCAAACAGCCTCTGAGTAGCGGTCGCAACATCTTCTGGGTCCTGATCGAACACTTCTTCAGCATCGTAGTCGCTTGTCGTCAGACAAACTTGCTTGATCAGGCGTGTTAGCCCTAACACCAGCTGAAGCTTGTCCTTCCCGTCCGTCACCGGTTGATCAACTGGTCCGTTCAGCATTCCGCTGATCGTGATCCGGAATAGGCTCATAATAGAATCCATCAATAAGAAATCTTCCAGTTCACACATAACGTCCTCATCATATCGGATTCTGATGGCGACATACTTGATTGACTTTCGTCGCTCTCCGACCCAGGCTCCTTCAATAACGCCTTCGGTTGGTCGGTCTTGTAATATGTCACCATCGGCTTCCAATCCGGATCATTATACACACATGTAATAGGCGGATAATAAATTGCTTTATGATCCGCAGGGGCTACCGAAGGAGCCTTGGGAGGTAATTGAGCCTTTTCCTCCTTTATCTCATCAGGATACCTCCCCAGGTCCTGATGATCAGAATTTCCTTTCTTCTTCAGACATGACGACGGCGAACTGCCTTCCATCGTCACAACCAACTCCTCCTTTTCCACTTTAATCCTTAGTTCTGCTTCCCCCTCCGTTTTCAAGTTCGAGTTAGCGCCATCTTGCGTAGAATCGCGGTGATATCCCGCGTCGCCCAAAGATCTGGGCACGCGCACCATTGTGGTGGT
Organism: Peronosclerospora sorghi; assembly: GCA_026184515.1. NCBI lineage: Eukaryota > Oomycota > Peronosporomycetes > Peronosporales > Peronosporaceae > Peronosclerospora > Peronosclerospora sorghi. Next base: position 9,465,926 of record CM047580.1, read on the forward strand.
GCGGCGGATCAGATTTTTTGAGGTTCTATCAGGCGTTCCCACAGCGCCCGGACTGCCGACTAACGAAGGGAGTCCTTCGGTTGTCTTGTGACTGGTCTGTGCCTTGTTCACCTTGTGTACCCGACGGCATGGGCGTGGGTCGCTCTTCAGATGACAGGGACGTATGTGGTGGAGTCAAGTTCGAAATCGAAAACATTAGCATCGATAACCTGACTACCACCATCGCGCCCAGCCTTCCAACTTTCGGTGGGGGTACTCCGCGGACCACCACTCGAGATCTGGTCCGATCGTCCGCTGCAAGCAGACGACCGGTCGTCATCAGAACCCACTTGGTCCGATTGTTTAGTGTCCATCTCACCTTGTGTACCCGATGGAATGGGCTAGTTACACACTCGGTGGATCGGGATCGCAGATTGGATCGAACCGGTCTTGAATATAGAAGACCGATCTGGGTAGGTATCTCTGGGGCGGAACTCTTCACCCCAGACACAAACAGACCAAAAACACTTCCAAGAGATAATTTCCAATAGGTCGATCGTCCAAGCGATCAAGACCTGACCAATACGAAATAATAGAGGGTAGACCGACCGTTCCGGTCTAGCCCCTGACCAATACGAAATAAGACCAAAACCGGTCTAGTTTCCAACCAATGTTAAAACAAGCCAATATGTTCGTGTAAAGACCCAATATGCTCGTGAGACTCCACAAACGATATCTCCACGCCAAGACCAATCCAGTAAAGAGTACGTTCCAAACGTACTTGAGTTGAGGTGTTGAGATCGCCAAATCGTACTCCCGTCGAGGGACTTCCGGTGGGCCAAAGTGCGCGTGCGGCGCGTCCAGACCTGGTATAATGGGCGAGCGGGGATAATTCAACCCTCTGCCCCCAAACACTCCGCGGCGGCGGAGGCGACTAGTGTACAAAAAGGGAAGAACGGCGACCCCTAGCTGTGGTGTGAACCAAGACCAGAAGAGGTTTTAGCCACTTATCCGAAAGCTAAAAGATTTACTTACTTAAAGGTATAACCTCTGTTCTAAAAGGTAAAACCACAACTAAAATACTACTACCCTATAGTCCCTAAATGTACCCCCACAAAAATATGTAAAATACCCAAAGTCGGGTGACTCACCAAAACTTGCGTTCTTGACACTTCTTGAGTCTGATATGCTGAAAAGCCCCCCTTGTTTAAGCCAATCCGAAATTAGACCAAATGCCTTGACGAAACTTGACCAAAAGTGTGCCAAATTTTGGGCACGCTTCTCCACAGCCGCCCCCGAGTCCATCAAATTCCGTTAAACCTTGGTCATCCAAACTTTTCCGCCATGGAGCAACCATCTTCTTCATCCGTTCCAGGTACTTGCACTGCTGGACTTAACCTTCTTGCATTTCCTTAACGACCGTTCTTGTAGGCACCTCGCATACCACGTCATCGCATGTCACTTCGCCCGTCCGGTCGGACCGGTCTGGCAGCTCCCATCGTTCTACTGCACCTCAGACATCGGCAGGGCATCAGACCGGTACCGTCGCGCAGTTGCAAGACGCACTTGAAGATATCGCACGTCTCCAGGAGCAGATTGCTCAACAGGCGACACAACGTAAGCATGCATGTCCGGTCTTCACCTTGGACCTGTTTTAACCTTCGTTTGTCTTCAGCCCGTATACCTCCAGCCCGTATACCTCCTGCCATCAGCAAGGCGATCAATGCCCTGCTTGCCGCCGATCGGCAGTCGAACACGCATGACCTCCAGCTGCGTCAGGTTTTGACTGAGCTCATAACCGCGCGCAACAAGCTGACCCGCTTGGAAGCTCATCAGCTTCATCTCCGGGAGCAGCTTGTGCTGGTCCAACAGCAGCAAGCGGAAGGCCTGCTGGACCAGACCACGTTGAGTGTTCAAAGCGACGATCTCGAGAGGCGTCTCACCGAGCTCCGAATTTCGATTCAAGACCAGACCGAGGAGGTCCGGTCTTGTGAACGCAAGTCGAACGATTGGACGCAGGCAGCGAACGATCGTCGGGCGGTATTGAAAGAATGTCATCAGCGCTTGGTTGACCTGTTGCGTCCTCGTCGGCATCCGGTTGCTGCCTCCAGCGTAGACCGGTCTGCGTCGGCCGCCTTGGTGGACCTACACCGGGACCAAGACCAAGGCCGTTCATTGGCCGAAATTCTCCAGCCCGAAACTCCGCACAAATCAAAGAAGCGCGCGGACGCGCCGGGTAGTTCGAGGGCGCGGGGCACTGCGCGCGACCCTGAACTCGAAAGGAAGCGTGCGGTGCCCCATAAGCGAGCCAAGACGCAGGCGCTTCTCGTGAGCCCAAGATTGGACGAGGATGACGACAGTAACATCTCCAAAAATCAAGCGCCCTCGACCGCCGGTGCTGACCGTGCCAAGTATTCAGAGGTCTCGTCCTGGGATGACTCTGGCGAAGACTCCGGTGATTCGGATTTTGCTGTCCCCATCCCAACCAAGTCGCGAACAAGTCCACATGAAAGTTTTGTTCAAGTTGCATCGACTTCGGAGCAGACCAAGAAGACCGGTCCGCATGGTGGCGTTCCACCACCTCATGCGTCGACAAAGTCATCACCTACGGTCTTGCCTGGGACGTCCAAGCTCCACAAAGATGCTTTGTTGGCCAACGTGGCAATCTACAGTTCTTCCCTTCCGCCACGAACGCGTGAGGATACTTTGCCATGGTCGCCAGGGCAGATCGGTTGTTACGCCGGTCCACCTTGACCAAGCAGCTCCAGGCCCGGTCTTTCTCTCGTCCAGACCATTGGCGTTTTCCGCCGGCGAAGAAAGTTCCTGCCGCGTCGGAATGGCGGCCGGACTTGATCACGTCGGCACAGATCTCCTGCTTGTACGCCGACGAGCCGTGGAAGATTTTCGAGCATCCCAAGCTGGGATTCATCTTCCGCTCGACTCCGTGGGCAAATGCTTTCATGTGTCGGGTGAAATGTTTTAACAAGACTCACGCTCAAGCCATATGGGAGGCATCCCACTATCTGGTGCTTCCCCCGGAACGAGTTCGGCAAGACCCTGGCTTGGCGACCATCCAGAACAAGCGCAAGCGGCGTCGGATCAGAGCGGGTGAGGCCTGGCAGTCCCTATGCCAATATGTTTTGGACGGGATGCTGGCCCACGAGTGCGACATCGATGTGTTCTTATATCCAGCTGTACTTCATATGCCGCGGCGTCGCGTCAAGAGGACCCGGATGCTGGCTGACGGTGGCACATGGTACCCCGGTCTTGGGTGCATTACACCGGTCTTGGACCTCAAGGATGCTTTGGTCCAACTAGACCAACAAGAACCTTGGCGTAACCAGTACCAGGACCAAGATGAAAAGCATCCGTCGTTGACCGTCGGCCGTCTGTGGGGTGATGGCGAGTGAGGTCGTAAGTAGTCTACCAGATAACACTTAATATATATCATCGTTCTTTTTCACATGTTCGGTCATCAAATCACTTGAGCTAATTCCACCACTTTCTCCAGAGTTGCACTAGACACGTTATCACCAACCGTTCCACTTACATCGCGAAAAAACAATCCACGTTCGTCACTTCACTATTCCAATTCGTCACATATTCACAATACACAATACACAAGTCACAAGACCTTCCACCTCTTCACACCGGTCGAGAAGACCAATGCTACTGCATGTCTTGGTCTTGGTCTTCATGGGTCTGCATCAATGCGAAACGGTTCCGACTGACTCGGTCCCGTTCGAATTCTCGTAGTAGTGCTCCACAGTTCAGGTCGGACTCATCGATCCAAGTTGTTTCATCATGGTCCTTCCATCGGACCAGATATTCTCGGTGGGTCCGGCCGAACCTGGTCTTCTTGACCGATCGGACATCTAAGACCTTTTCTACTTCAAATTCGTCCTTCTCCAGCGGTCGTTCCCAACTGTCCTCCGGCAGTAATGCTTCATCGAAATCAAACCGTTCTGCCTCGTCTACTAGACAGGGCATTTTGGGACGATCAGGAAATTCTCGGACCAGTTTTAACTTGGACACATGTACGATCGGGAAGACCTTGTAGTCCGTGCCGGTTGTTACTAGACGGGCAGCGTGTTCACCAATCAGCACGGCAACACGGAAAGGACCGTGCCACATGTGAGCCAGCTTCTTCGCATAGCCCTCCTTCACTCGGTCTAGGTACAACCATACCCTCGCCCCTGGTTCTATACCGTGGGGTTGGACCTGGTCGTTGTTCCGGTCTGCCCGGTCTTGTGTAGCTTGACGTAACTTTACGGTGGCAATTTCTCTTGCATGCTGGTAATGTTTCTGGACCTGCATGCGCCAAAGTCGAGCATCACGATCGCGGGTCCGAGTGCAGCCAATAGGTATCGCGGCTTCAAGAGTGGACCGGGGGTCCCATCCATACGCAAGATAAAAAGGAGTTTCTCCTCGGACCCGATCGGTCGACGAGTTGAGTGCAAACACCAGCCTTTCTGCGTATTCGTCCCAATCGCGCTGGTCTGGATCGGCAACGTACATCTTGATTGCTCTTGTAATAGTTTGTACCATATTCTGCCGATCCATTCGCTTGCGGACGATATTCCATCGTCGCGCTCTGTTTCTGGCCCAGCATATTGTTAAAAGACCGGAACACCTCGGCCATGAAACCGGGTTCTCGGTCGTGTCTGATGACCTCGCTGGCACCGAACCTTCGGAACACGCATTATTCGTAATTTTTGGCGATCTTCTCGGCAGACCGGGACGCACTTGCCTTCGCAATAACTAGACCGGTGAACAGGTCTACCCAGATCAACAACTCAGTATTGCCAAATGTCGATTTAGGCAGCGACGGTATATGGTCCATCGCTATGACCTGGAAAGGGTAGGTAGCTTCGATATTTCCGGGCGATCTCCCCTTGATTACCGGTCTACCCTTTCCGGTCTCGCAATCTGTACAACAACCCACATATTTCTGTACACTTCGGAAAAGACCTCTCCAGTGAAAGTGGGACCTGATCTTGTGATACGTTCTGCCTATGCCCTGATGTCCCCCTTCTAGACTCACATGGTAGTGATGGAGGACATCCGGCTGCAGCAACTCAGGTATCACCAATTTCGCCAATCGGTCCCGGTCTGCACTGTCTTGGTCGGCATCGCGGCAGTAATATAGTAAACCATCCTCATCCACTTCGTAACTGTCTGCGATCTTGGCACATTCTTTCGCTTGACCATTCGTCAACTTAGACAATTCACCGCGCAGGTAGGTCTTCAAATTCACAATCCATTCTTCTTCGTCCTGCGCCTTGAGGATACGTTCTGCCCTTAGTCGTTGCACAACAGATTCACTCAACCGTTCCTTCGGGAACGGTTGGTGGGACTTCCGAGCTTTCTGTCTAGTCGCGACCATCACATACACGTGGTCTGGAGCGTTCTTGGGTCCGATCACCTCGGGGAGCCTGTTTATATTCATCAATTCATCAAGAACGGCCTCATCGGTGATCGTAGCCCTGGTCTGGTCTCGCATGGCCTTGGTCGCGAGGTAGTCGGCGCTTCTGTTCCAGTCCCGTTTCACGTGAAACAGCTCGTGGTTGGGATGGTCTTTCAATGCCTTCATTACCCGATCATTTAACGACCTCAGCCGTGGAGCCTTGCAGTCGATCTCTCCGGTGATCTGCCTGATCACTAGGTTGGAGTGACCACATATGATGACTCGCCCCTTCTCTTGCGACGACAGCAGGTCCACACATAGAAGTAGACCTCGGTACTCCGCCTCGTTAACAGTAATGTCCGGCGTGAAATCGGCAGCGGCTGCAACTATAGACCATTGTGGCCACTTCCATAATATGGCATTATAGGCGCCGACCTTCTTCTTCACGCTTGCTTATCCGTCAAAACTTAAGACCAAGAGCTCTTCATCATGGTCGACGGTCGGTGGCGGTCTCGAAACTGACTGCCGAGGTTGTTTCCTCGGGGCAATCGCTATCATTGCCTCGTACACTTCAGACCGAGGGGTGATACTGGCAGATAATGTGCCCAATATCTCTTCCTCTCCCCTGGTCCACTTAACGACCTCGAGGGTCCACTGCGACAAGACCGCCGACCATCTGCATAGAGGTCCGTCCATACCATTGGCTGATAATAGCCAGGACAAAGTAGACCGCCTTGACAGGACCTTTATAGGTCGGCCGACCAGCAGGTTGTAACACACATCCAGAATTCGTAGCAACGCCAGAACTTCTTTCTAGACAATTCAATAGTTCACCTCATTTGGTTTTAGCGTCCGGCTCGTAAACGTGACTGGAAGATACACACCATCGTGATCTTGCACTAAGGTGGCCGAGATAGCCCACTTACTGGCATACACAATAATGGTCGGCACTTTTTCGGGAGCGAAATGCTTGAGAATCGGTGCCGTCGCCATCTTAACCTTCAACATACCAAAGGCAAACTTTGCCCGCTCCATATGGTCTTCCGCCTCCACTTGCGGACAATCTGCAGCAAGACCAGAGTCGGCGCCCCCATGTAAAGTTGCCCAGTCTTCTTCGCGCAACATATGGTAGTCCACTTCCCGGAGCTCATACAACACAGCCGCGTAGATAGCAAAATCTTCGATGAAGCGGCTGTAGTAGTTTAAACTTCCTAGGAAGGACTGCATTGCCTTCAAAGACTTGGGAAACGGGAGGTTGCTTAACGAATCCAGGTCCTTAGGATTAGCCTCTAGACCATTGTTCGAGACCATATGACCTAAATAGGCGACCTTGGACATACCCAAAAAACTTTTTATGGCGCGGATAGATAGGTTCCAGCGGTCGCATGTC
>CM047580.1:9473101-9483504 GCA_026184515.1 Peronosclerospora sorghi
GATAGATAGGTTCCAGCGGTCGCATGTCTCCAACAATCGTTCAACCTTCTCGCACAGATCGTTCCATGACGAGGCAGGTATCAGAATGTCGTCGATGTACGACCGCCTCCCTAGAACGGACGGTCTTCTTTCCCGATCGGGTTCACCCTCTGTAAACACATCATAACTTTCGGCAGGGTCCCGATCGGTCTTGATCTTGAAGTTTCCGTACAATGCGTTGTCTATCAGCCTTTGATAGATCTGGGGTGCGTTCTTCAGACCGAACTGCATACGATTCCACTCGAAAAGACCAAACGGTGTCACAAATGCGGAAATCTCACGGGCTCGATCAGTCATCGAGACCACCCAAAATCAACTTGCCATATCTAGCGAACAATACCACAAGGTCTTGTCCAGGTCTTCCAACAAATCATTAATCAGCGGCATCGGGTACACCATGAGTTTAGTCAACCGATTTACCAGCCGATAGTCGATGAACAGTATAATGTCAACGCCGTTCTTCTGGATAACAATTACGATCGTCGAGGCCCATGGCGAGGTCTACGGTCTAATAATCTTGGTGACCAACAGTCCTTTAATGATATCAGAAAGCTTTTCACGGTACTGTGGTGCCACGCGTCGACATCACTGGGCAATCGGCTTGGCATCTCCAACATCAATATCACAAATCGCGCCACGGGCTGCAGGTGGTAAGGCGTTGCTCTTTCCGATCAGCAGATGTCTTTTCTTCCATATGATATTCTTCAACTGCTCGATTTGGTCTGGACTGTTAAGGTCTTGATCACCCACTTGTAAATCATCCATTGTAACTTCGGGCGAGTCGGCAGACACTTCAGGGAGGACTGCCATTTGGCTTTCCAGCTCCATGAGCAGAGTATCAAGCCTACCCATCCGGTGGTAGAAGCAAAAGACATTATTGTCGATTGAAAAGGGAATACAGTTGATCTGTTTTGAGCGCCATGAGCTTCATTGTCGACACGTTGTGTCATGGTGAAAAGAAACTGTTCGACTTCCACTGAGAAAGTCTCCGACGGACTCGAACCCGCAATCTCCCCCTTCGTAGGCGGATGCCTTATCCATTGGGCCACGGGGACGATTTTCTTCGCCGTCTCGAACACCCTTATAACAACACTTGACACGATTCCGGTCCGGCACGATGACCGACGATATCATTTGCCGTCGATATTAGCTATTGGAACTTATTTTGAGTTGACCAAAGTGTACCGCTGTGATTTCTGAATACACGAGAGCATCTTCGTTTGTGTTCTTCTTTCATTCTTTTTATTAGAACAATTCAGTCCGCTACAATGCCACAACATGTTCCCCTACTTCCGTTTCTTGCTCCGCTGTCGCCTGGGCTTGTGCTGACACCACGTTGACTAGCCTCGGCTCGTCTACTTGATGGTCCACCGTTCCTGGTGACTGCGGCGCCTTTCTTCGGACCAACATCTTTTTCGGGGTGACATAACATGGTCCTTCCAATAAAGGTGAGGTGTCTTCTTCCACCAACCCATCATCGCTGATAAGATCGGTGGTCGATTGGTACGCCAGGTTTTGCCACTCGACATACCGCCTCGACCCAATCGAGACGAACCCCATCTTCCTTGGTACCTTCCCTTCTGCTAACCACATGCCGACAATAGTGTTATTGTCCAGTGTCAGCGTCTTGTCTCCGATATTGGTAACACGTACAAAATCACGTCGACCAGCACTCTTTACGAAGGTCGAGACCCACCGATCGCCCCTGGTCAACCACAACTTCCTCGAACGAAAACCTTTCTCGACCAGGGTATCGGCAGACCGACCGACTTGGATAGTGAGGTCTAGGTCCCACCGGACCAGATCGGTATACGAACCATACAGAGGTCTTCGACCAGCCAACTGTACCTGGACCTCATCCGGGAGTGTAAGCACTCCATGTGACAGGTCTAGGCGAATACCAGCTGGGAGCGTGAAATCCATACCTAGTAAAGCGTCCTGACCAGCCAACTTGCCAACCCAAGCGCTGAAAAAGTAGACCAGCGATTCCGACAAAGTAATTTTCACACGCGTTCTCCCTTCGTTCATATAAGAGTTTTCGCCGATCCCGACGCATTCTTGTTTCTGGGTATCGTCTATATGACATCCGACCTTACGAGCAAAGGCGGAGTCGATTATCGATACTTCAGCTCTAGATTCGAACAACATCGTCGCTTTCTGGTTATTAATCTTTCCACAGGCTTTTGCCTGCTTGAACCATTTATCAGGCGCGTGATACTTCCAGTATCCGCCGGATTCTCCAGGCAGCAAGTCCAACTGCATAACCACCTTAGTCCGGGAGTACTCATCGGTCTTCAGACTGTAGACCGGATGGTCTCGGTCGACGTAATTTGGAATAGATCGTGTATTGTCGGTCTTATCTTCCTTGCCGACATATGCATAGATGTGAACCGTAGAACGCTCGGCTCGATCCAGATTCCAACCTGGCGATCGTTCTAGTTTAACATCTTTTCTGCGTCCAGCGGCAGCATCCCCGCGTGCTTGTCCGTCACGTACCACTTGCGTATCATGTTAAAAAAATCTTCAATCTTGCAGTGGCCGGCCTCGTGGATCTCTCCACATGAATTGCGTACGAAAAGGCAGTGGTCAGTCGGGTGGCCGCGTCTCTCGCACTTCTTGCACACCATCTTCTTCCAGCAGTTTGGACCGTCATGTTTGCTCGACCCACAGTGGGAGCACTTCTGACGAGGTCGGTCCGGATCGGACTTGCTTCCGTTCTTTCCTTTCCGGTCTACCTGGTCGGACTTCGAACTGGTCTTCGGGGAAGGTCCCGCAACATAGACGTAACGATACTGGTATTCATTCGATGACTCCTGGATGGATTGACTTCCACTTTCCCCTTCCGATCCCGTGCTGTCTTCGGCTACGATCGCCTTGACCGCTCGGGTCGGTCTGGTCCAGGGTATCTTGACCGTATCGGTCTGGGTCTTGGAACGATAGCGACCTGATCCACCAGCACTCTTCGCCCTCATGCTACGCGACTGCTGTAGCGTCCGTAGAGTCTGTTCAAATTCACCCGCGTCCCTAAGACGCAGCAGAGTAAGCTGGTCCGCCAGTTCTTGATCGTCAAGGGTACTAATATAGTGACCCACATGTTCTAATGCGGCACCGTTCTGCGGGTTATTCTCTTTGATTGTTATGCCGGCGCGAAGTGCATCCACGTTCAACCGATGCAAATACTCGATCGGTGTTTCGTCGGCCCGCTTCTGCATATGGTGGTACTTACGGGCTCTTGAAAATCCGGTGTTACAATATTGACCTTCAAACTCCGCACATAACAGGTCCCAGTCAGACCGGACGCCCCGACCCAACTGTTGAATCCAGTTCGCAGCCGGTCCTTTTAACAAATCCCGGAAGATTAAACAACGTTCGCTTTTTGGGGTCTGGTCTCGCAGGAACGCATACTTGACCCGACTGAACCAAGAACGGGCCTGGTCTTCATCAGCATCCTTGCCGGTGAAGTCCTTGAGGTCGGTCGTCGCGGCCATACGGATGCGCGGAATCGCAGCAGATCCAAAGTCGTAGGCAGTAGTGGAGGATAGGTTAGCCTTGCGCACCTTGCCTGCGCCTGTACCATCTGACCCACCATGGTCGTCAAGACCGCCGACCGACTCCATATCACAGTCACTTGTCTTGCTTGGTCTACGCGGTCTTGCCGGTTGCGGCTTGCGCCTTCCCTTGCCGGTTGGTTTATCACTTCTAATTGGCTTATCCATAGATGTTACCGATTCCATATCCACATCTTTGCAAACATTGACATCTTGACAGGTAGACCGGTCTTGGACATGTGGGCGCATAGGTGGTCTAACCCGTTCTTCCATGAAACGTTGCATCATCGTCTCAAACATGGGTTGGACGTTGGCTGGCGTCATGGGCAACGTGATGATACCCTCGTTTTGCGGAACTGAGGCCTGTGGGGCTTGCTGGAGACCCGACTGGCAAACAGCCCTTTGCTGCCGCATGTCCCTTTTTTTTTCAGACCGGGCATGGTCCACCCCCATGGTCATCCGCTCGACACCGGCCTCCAACTCTGATGAGCTGTTAGAAGCCGGTGGAGACTGGTAGATCGATTCATCATCGAAACCAATGTCAAAAAGCTCTGTGGAGGCTTCGGCGACCTTCATTGCCGTGGTGGGAGTTGGGCGGCAAACCGCCCCCACCAGTGGCACCAAACGGTCGTGGAGGTACGACATCGACGCCTCCAGTCTCCAAGCATCAAATTCAAACAATTTATTGACACCGGCGGGGTTCTGCATTTTAATGCCAACCTCCGCCAACATCGCTACCAAATTCTTGACGAGCAGTAATGGGCGATCACTCTGGACCGGCTCGGTAGTGGGACCGAGAAGATGGTCGGGGATATGGAGGTCCAACACCCGAAAGACCTGGTTTTGGCGAACAAATCGCTTCAATTCAAAAACATAATACATCTTGTCCAGGTCTTGTTCGGTGATAGCCTCATCCCCGACCTTCGACTTTTCTTCGAAGACGTCTTCGTCGGGTGGCATTCCCAGCCCTTTTCTGGGAACCTTGGGTACCTTGGGGACTTTAGGGAGGTAGACCGGATCGTTCCAGTCAGCCTCAAAGTATTTTTCGTCTTTTGATTTTCCATCCGTTTTTTTATGCATATACATAGGATCAGGACCTTGGTCCTGATCCTTTCCGGAACTATAGCAGGACTTGCTATAGTCCCGATCGGCTCCGGTGGGAGCCTTTTGGGAAGGAAAAAACTTATTAATCCCGTTCTGGTCCTCCGCCAGGCCAGATCGGAAATCGCCATCTTTATCAACAACGAGAACGTAAGGCGATAGCCTTTCCTTACGTCCTCTCCAGAACGACTCCATATTCAAATCATTCAAATTTAGAATCCAATTTTTGATGGAATATCAGCACGGTGATATCCACGATCACCAAGTGATCCGGGCATGCGCACCATTGTGGTGGAGTCAAGTTCGAAATCGAAAACATTAGCATCGATAACCTGACTACCACCATCGCGCCCAGACTTCCAAATTTCGGTGGGTGTACTCCGCGGACTACCACTCGAGATCTGGTCCGATCGTCCGCTGCAAGCAGACGACCGGTCGTCATCAGAACCCACTTGGTCCGATTGTTTAGTGTCCATATCACCTTGTGTACCCGATGGAATGGGCTAGTTACACACTCGGTGGATCGGGATCGCAGATTGGATCGAAGCGGTCTTGAATATGGAAGACCGATCTGGGTAGGTATCTCTGGGGCGGAACTCTTCACCCCAGACACAAACAGACCAAAAAAACTTCCAAGAGATAACTTCCAATAGGTCGATCGTCCAAACGATCAAGACCTGACCAATACGGAATAATAGAGGGTAGACCAACCTTTCCGGTCTAGTTCCTGACCAATACGAAATAAGACCAAAACCGGTCTAGTTTCCAACCAATATTAAAACAAGCCAATATGTACGCGTAAAGACCCAATATGCTCGTGAAACTCCACAAACGATATCTCCACGCCAAGACCAATCCAGTGAATAGCACGTTCCAAACGTACTTGAGTTGAGGTGTTGAGATCGCCAAATCGTACTCCCTTCGAGGGACTTCCGGTGGGCCAAAGTGCGCGTGCGGCGCTTCCAGACCGGGTATAATGAGCGAGAGGGGATAATTCAACCCTCTGCCCCCAAACACTCCGCGGCGGTTGGAGGCGACTAGTGTACAAAAAGGGAAGAACGGCGACCCCTAGCTGTGGTGTGAACCAAGACCAGAAGATGTTTTAGCCACTTATCCGAAAGCTAAAAGATTTCCTTACTTAAAGGTATAACCTCTGTCCTAAAAGGTAAAACCACAACTAAAATACTACTACCCTATAGTCCCTAAATGTACCCCCACAACAATATGTAAAATACCCAAAGTCGGGTGACTCACCAAAGCTGCGTTCTTGACACTTCTTGAATCTGATAGGCTGAAAAGCCCCCCTTGTTTAAACCAATCTGAAATTAGACCAAATGCCTTGACAAAACTTGACCAGAAGTGTGTCAAATTTTGGGCACGCTTCTCCACAGAGTCGGTTAGTCAGCTAATGAGCATTATGATTCTGACGATTTGTGCCTCGGGTATCCAACATGGCATCCGCTCCGGGCGCTCGACACAGACCAAGGGTCGGTTACCCTCGTGTGTATACCACGCGCATCTGTGGACACGGATAGGGGGTTATAACCAAGCTCACGGATGGATGATCTCCTGAGAGGCCATACGAATGAACGAGAAACGATGTTTAGCCTTCGAGCTACAGAAACGTGATGGGTTAGTGAAGATAGTCACATCTTCTCTATACGATATAACAGTTGGACCGCGAAGTGTGCACGAATCGGCAACAGTTAGTGAATCCGTCTGGAGTGCCGTATTAGAGATTGATAATGTTGGCTTACCGTATGATTTGTAATAGGAAGCAACGACCAGATAAACACCTGTGGAGTGCTGAAGGTAGCAAGATTGAGCTAGATTTGTGCGTCAAGGAAAACGCTGACCTGCCTGAGAGCACACTGCACATAACTGTATATTCGACCCTAGGGGATCGATAACTAGCTGACCGACTAACATTGCTGCGTCTCAAGAATGCTGATGAACTGGAGTCGACGGTACGCACTTATCAACGGATGAATAGTGGAGGTCCCGAAGTTTTTTTTTATGCAGGTACCGGCCAAAGTCGGTTGCGGGTCGTCCTCTACCAGTCCAACCAGAGCAGTTGGAGTTGTTGATTGGAATTCGATGGTTTAAATTCACACAAGGGAACCGCTTGAAGCCTGAAGAAAGTATCGCCACATGTTCACGGCGGAAGCCAAGAAAGACCTTCTATCAGCTGACACCGGTTTTGAACATCCGTAAAGCTTACCGGCCAATGGTGACCAAGGCCGCCCGAGACGCAGGTTCATCCACTGCAGATCTAGCAAGTGTGGTGGAGCGGAGTTCAAATTCGAACACAGAAGTGTCCTGAACCCGATCAACATCGTGCCCAGCCGACCAACTTACGGAGGTGGGGACCCCGCGAACCTTCGCCTAATCTCCGATCGGATGACCGATCAGTACTGTATGACTCCTGGTCCGATTTACTTTGACGCTTCTCACCTTGCGTATCCATTTGTTTGGGTGTCTACACACTCGGTGGACCGTCGCACGATATGAACTTTTGGGGATCAATATGTAGGGATCCACATCTGGGGCAGGGTGTATCTAGGGCGGAAATCGTCACCCTAAACACGCAAATGTCCACGATATACTTAATTCCATTATACTTTCAGGGAAGATCGCGTATAACCGATCGTAGAGCCCAACCAAAACCAGAGATCGATAAACCAATCAGAAATAGCCAAACAGACGTATCAAATAACTTGGGGCTCCACCAGTGAGATATCCACGTAACGTTTCCAATAAAATGATAACCTTTCCAATTAATAGTTACACGTTCCAAACGTGTGCGACCTGAGGGTGAGTGTTTCTGTGTTAACTACGCGTTCCCGTCGAGGGACTTCCGGCGGGAGAAGTGCGTCTGTAACGCGTCCCGGCCGGGCAAGTTGAGCTGAAGGGGACTCTGTTAACCCTCCGCTCCCAAACACTCCGCGTTCGGCGGAGGCGACTTATGCGTAAGAACTCCGAGAAAGAGAGAAAAACGAACTGTTTCATTGAAATTTCATTGAAACTACAATATATCTACATTTACTTAGAAACAAAAAGAAAAGAGATCATTTTTTTGCTTTCATACATAGATCAAGATATTCGCTTTGATACGGGAGGACGACGACATGGATTCTGTTATTATATAGAAGATAAGAATGAAATACAAATTGCTACCTAAAAATAGTCCTACTCAGTGTGGTGAAGTGTACCATAAAATTGGTACACAATCGTGGGTGTGACTGTGGGCACAACTGTGTGTATAACTGTGTGTACACTTGTGTGTACAACTGTAGGTACCTGGACGGGCAATCGTATTAGAAGCGGCATTAGGTACGGGTACCTAACGGTTAGCGAAGGACGACAGAGAAATCAGGTCGACTGGTCGACGGAGTACCTTGGAATGGGTAGTTCAGATTGGTTGATATTAGGTAATTGGTAGATTTTAGAATATAAGCAGTAATAAAGTTCTCCTTTTGCGCCCGATCGGTAAGATCACCGAGAGGGGGGCGTGATCTCCTCGCGCCTCTGTGGTGAAGTGTACCACAAATTTGGTCACTTTTGGTCAAGGCAGTTGGTCGAATTTCGGATTGGTCTAAACAAGGGGGGCTTTTTAGCCTATCAAATTCAAGGAGTATCAAGAACGCTGGTCTTGGGTGAGTCACCTGACTTTGGGTATTTTACATAATTTTGTGTGGGTACATTAGGGACCATAGGGAGGTAGTATTATTGGTTAGTTGTGGATTTGCCTAAAAAAGTAGAAGTCTTTTGGTTGCAGGATTTTTCTAAGTAGAAGTCCTTTGGTCTTGGTATATACCACAGCTAGGGGTCGCCGTTTTCTTTTTACGTACATTAGTCGCCTCCGCCCACCGCGGAGTGTTTGGGGGGCAGAGGGTTGAATTATCCCCTCTCGCCTATTATACCCGGTCTGGACGCGCCGCACGCTCACTTTGGCCACCGGAAGTCCCTCGACGGGAGTACGATTTGGCGATCTCGACACTTTAACTCAAGTACGTTTGGAACGTGCTATTCACTGGATTGGTCTTTACGTGGAGATATCGTTTGTGTAGTTCACGGGCATATTGGGTCTTCACGTGGACATATTGGCTCATTGTAACATTGGTTGGAGTTTATACCGGTTTTGGTCTTCTCTCATATTGGTCAGGGGATAGACCGGTTGATTGGTCTACCCTCTATTATTTCGTATTGGTCAGGTCTAGATCGTTTGGACGATCGACCTATTGGAATCTATCGTTCGGGAGTGTTTCTGGTCCGTACGTACCTGGGGTGAAGAGTTCCGCCCTAGGTACACTTAGCCAGCACGGTCTCATATTCAAGACAGAATCAGATCAATCTGCGATCCCGATCCACCGAATGTGTAACTAGCCCACTCCAATGGGTACACAAGGTGAGATGAACTTAAGTGAATCGGACCAAGTGTCTCTGGATGATGACCGGTCGTCTGACAGCAGCGGACGATCGGACCAGATTTCGAATGGAGGTCCGCGGGGTACCCCCCCCTAAGTTGGAAGGCTGGGCACGATGGTGGTGGTCAGGTTGTCGATACAAATGTATTCGATTTCGAACTTGACTCCACCACAATGGTGCGCGTGCCCGGATCACTTGGTGATCGTGGATATGACCGCGAGTTGTCATCAAAGATTGAATTTGAAGATTTGAATTTGGAATCGTTCTGGAGAGGGCGTAAGGAAAGGCTATCACCTTACGTCTTCGTTCTCGATAAAGATGGCGATGTCCGGTCTGGCCTGGTGGAGTACCAGATCGGGATTAATAATTTTTTTCCTCCCCAAAAGGCTCCCACCGGAGCCGATCGGGACTATAGCAAGTCCTGCTATAGTTCCGGAAAGGATCAGGACCAAGGTCCTGATCCTATGTATATGCATAAAAAAACGGATGGAAAATCAAAAGACGAAAAATACTTGGAGGCTGATCAGAACGATCAGACCAACCTCCCCAAGGTCCCCAAGATTCCCAAGAAAGAGTTAAGAATGCCGGCCGACGAAGACGACCTCGAAGAAAAGTCGCAGGTCGGAGATGGAGGCATCCCTGAAGAAGACCTAAACAAGATGTATTACATTTTTGAGCTGAAACGATTTGTTCGCTTTGACGTGGTCTTTTGGGTGTTGAACCTCCAGATCCCCGACCATCTTCTCGGTCCCACTACCGAGCCGATCCAGAGTGATCGCCCATTACTGCTCGTCAAGAATTTGGTGGCGATGTTGGCGGAGGTTGGCATTAAAATGCAGAACCCCGCCGGTGTCAATAAATTGTTTGAATTTGATGCTTGGAGACTGGAGGCGTCGATGTCGGACCTCCACGACCGTTTGGTGCCACTGGTGGGGGCGGTTCGCCGCCCAACTCCCACCACGGCAATGAAGGTCGCCGAAGCCTCCACAGAGCTTGTTGACATTGGTTCCGATGATGAATCGATCTACCAGTCTCCACCGGCTTCTAACAGCTCATCAGAGTTGGAGACCGGTGTCGAGCGGATGACCATGGGGGTGGACCATGCCCGGCCGGAGCAAAAAAGGGACATGCGGCAGCAAAGGGCTGTTTGCCAGTCGGGTATCCAGCAAGCCCCACAGGCCTCAGTTCCGCAAAACGAGGGTATCAACACGTTTCCGATGACGCCAGCCAACGTCCAAGCCATGTTTGAGACGATGATGCAACGTTTCATGGAAGAACGGGTTAGAC
>CM047580.1:9491449-9524956 GCA_026184515.1 Peronosclerospora sorghi
TGCACTTCGCGCCGGCATAACAATCAAAGAGAATAACCCGCCGAACGGTGCCGCCTTAGAACATGTGGGTCACTATATTAGTACCCTTGACGATCAAGAACTGGCGGACCAGCTTACTCTGCTGCGTCTTAGGGACGCGGGTGAATTTGAACAGACTCTACGGACGCTACAGCAGTCGCGTAGCATGAGGGCGAAGAGTGCTGGTGGATCAGGTCGCTATCGTTCCAAGACCCAGACCGATACGGTCAAGATACCCTGGACCAGACCGACCCGAGCGGTCAAGGCGATCGTAGCCGAAGACAGCACGGGATCGGAAGGGGAAAGTGGAAGTCAATCCAGCCAGTAGTCATCAAATGAAGACCAGTATCGTTACGTCTATGTTGCGGGACCTTCCCCGAAGACCAGTTCGAAGTCCGACCAGGTAGACCGGAAAGGAAAGAACGGAAGCAAGTCCGATCCGGACCGACCTCGTCAGAAGTGCTCCCACTGTGGGTCGAGCAAACATGATGGTCTAAACTGCTGGAAGAAGATGGTGTGCAAGAAGTACGAGAGACGCGGCCACCCGACGGACCACTGCCGCTTCGTATGCAAGTCATGTGGAGAGATCCACGAGGCCGGACACTGCAAGATTGAAGATTTTTTAACATGATACGCAAGGGGTACGTGCCAGACAAGCACGCGGGGATTCTGCCGCCGGACGCAGAAAAGATGTTAAACTAGAACGCTCGCCAGGTTGGAATCTGGATCGAGCCGAGCGTTCTACGGTTCACATCTATGCATATGTCGGCAAGGAAGATAAGACCTACAATACACGTTCTATTCCAAATTGCGTCGACGGAGACCATCCGGTCTACAGTCTGAAGACCGATGAGTACTCCCGGACTAAGGTAGTTATGCAGTTGGACTTGCTGCCTGGAGAATCCGGAGGATACTGGAAGTATCACGCGCCTGATAAATGGTTCAAGCAGGCGAAAGCCTGTGGAAAGATTAATAACCAGAAAGCGACGATGTTGTTCGACTCTAGAGCTGAAGTATCAATAATCGACTCCGCCTTTGCTCGTAAGGTCGGATGTCGTATAGACGATACCCAGAAACAAGAATGCGTCGGGATCGGCGAAAACTCTTATATGACCGAAGGAAGAACGCGTGTGAAAATTACTTTGTCGGGATCGCTGGTCTACTTTTTCAGCGCTTGGGTTGGCAAGTTGGCTGGTCAAGACGCTTTACTAGGAATGGATTTCATGGTCCCAGCTGGTATTCGCCTAGACCTGTCACATGGAGTGCTTACGCTCCCAGATGAGGTCCAGGTCCAGTTGGATGGTCGAATACCTCTGTATGGTTCGTATACCGATCTGGTCCGGTGGGACCAAGACCTCACTATCCCAGTTGGTCGGTCTGCCGATACCCCGGTCGAGAAAGGTTTCCGTTCGAGGAAGTTGTGGTTGACCAGGGGCGATCGGTGGGTCTCGACCTTCGTAAAGAGTGCTGGTCGACGTGATTTTGTCCGTGTTACCAATATCGGAGACAAGACGCTGACACTGGACAATAACACTATTGTCGGCATGTGGTTAGCAGAAGGGAAGGTACCAAGGAAGATGGGGTTCGTCTCGATTGGGTCGAGGCGGTATGTCGAGTGGCAAAACCTGGCGTACCAATCGACCACCGATCTTATCAGCGATGATGGGTTGGTGGAAGAGGACACCTCACCTTTATTGGAAAGACCATGTTATGTCACCCCGAAAAAGATGTTGGTCCGAAGAAAGGCGCCGCAGTCACCAGGAACTGTATACCATCAAGTAGACGAGCCAAGGTTAGTCAACGTGGTGTCAGCACAAGACCAGGCGACAGCGGAGCAAGAAACGGAAGAAGGGGAACATGAAATTGCTAGGTCGGACCATGACGGTATTCCTAATCAGACCGATATCAGTGAAGGACAGCCCGTCGATCAAGACCAGGGGCGTTCAGCCGGTCCAGATGGTATAGGTGATATCACCCTAGAAGATGAACAAGTCTGTATACATGAAGGCGGAGAACAGTACATTCAGGAGCTGGAAAGGCAAATGGCAGTCCTCCCTGAAGTGTCTGCCGACTCTCCCGAAGTTACAATGGATGATTTACAAGTGGGTGATCAAGACCTTAACAGTCCAGACCATATCGAGCAGTTGAAGAATATCATATGGAAGAAAAGACATCTGCTGATCGGAAAGGGCAACACCTTGCCACCTGCAGCCCGTGGCGTGATTTGTGATATTTACGTTTGAGATGCCAAGCCGATTGCCCAGCGGTGTCGACGCGTGGCGCCACAGTACCGTGAAAAGATTTCTGATCTCATTAAAGGACTGTTGGGCACCAAGATTATTAGACCGTCGACCTCTCCATGGGCCTCGCCGATCGTAATTGTTATCCAGAAGAACGGCGTCGACATTAGGTTGTGCATCGACTATCGGCTGGTAAATCGGTTGACTAAACTTATGGTGTACCCGATGCCGCTGATTAATGATCTGTTGGAAGACCTCGACAAGACCTTGTGGTATTGTTCGCTAGATATGGCAAGTTGATTTTGGGTGGTCTCGATGACTGATCGAGCCCGTGAGATTTCCGCATTTGTGACACCGTTTGGTCTTTTCGAGTGGAATCGTATGCCGTTCGGTCTGAAGAACGCACCCCGGATCTATCAAAGGTTGATAGACAACGCACTGTACGGACACTTCAAAATCAAGACCGATCGGGACCCTGCCGAAAGTCATGATGTGTTTACAGAGGGAGAACCCGATCGGGAAAGAAGACCGTCCGTTCTAGGGAGGCGGTCGTACATCGACGACATTCTGATACCTGCCTCGTCATGGAACGATCTGTGCGAGAAGGTTGAACGATTGTTGGAGACATGCGACCGCTGGAACCTATCTATCAACGCCGTAAAAAGTTTTCGGGGTATGTCCAAGGTCGCCTATTTAGGCCATATGGTCTCGAACAATGGTCTAGAGGCTAATCCTAAGGACCTGGATTCGTTAAGCAACCTCCCGTTTCCCAAGTCTCTGAAGGCAATGCAGTCCTTCTTAGGAAGCTTAAACTACTACAGCCGCTTCATCGAAGATTTTGCTATCTACGCGGCTGTGTTGTATGAGCTCCGGGAAGTGGACTACCATATGTTGCGCGAAGAAGACCGGGCAACTTTACATGGGGGCGCCGACTCTGGTCTTGCTGCAGATTGTCCGCAAGTGGAGGCCGAAGACCATATGAAGCGTGCAAAGTTTGCTTTTGGTATGTTGAAGGTTAAGATGGCGACGGCACCGATTTTGAAGCATTTCGATCCCGAAAAGGTCCCGACCATTATTGTATATGCTAGTCAGTGGGCCATTTCGGCCACTCTAGTACAAGATCATGATGGTGTGTACCATCCGGTCACGTTCACGAGCAGAACGCTGAAGCCAAATGAAGTGAACTATGGAATTGTCGAGAAAGAAGTTCTGGCGTTTCTACGAATTCTGAATGTGTGTTACAACCTGCTGGTCGGTCGACCTATAAAGGTCCTGTCAAGACGGTCTACTTTGTCCTGGCTATTATCAGCCAATGGGATGGACGGACGTCTAGGCAGATGGTCGGCGGTCTTGTCGCAGTGGACCCTCGAGGTCGTTAAGTGCACCAGGGGCGAGGAAGAGATATTGGGCACATTAGCTGCCAGTATCACCCCTCGGTATGAAGTGGACGAGGCATTAATAGCGATTGCCCCGAGGAAGCAACCTCGGCAGTCAGTTTCGAGACCGCCACAGACCGTCGACTATGATGAAGATCTCTTGGTCTTAAGTTTTGACGGATCGGCAAGCGTGAAGAAGAAGGTCGTCGCCTATAGTGCTATAGTGTGGAAGTTGCCACAATGATCAATAGTTGCAGCCGCTGCCGATTTCACGCCGGATATTACTGCTAACGAGGCGGAGTATCGAGGTCTACTTCTATGTCTGGACCTGCTGTCGTCGCAAGAGAAGGGGCGAGTCATCATATGTGGTGACTCGAACCTAGTGATCAGGCAGATCACCGTAGAGATCGACTGCAAGGCTCCACGACTAAGGACGCTAAATGATCGAGTAATGAAGGAATTGAAGGAGCACCCCAACCACGAGCTATTGCACGTGAAACGGGACTGGAAAAGAAGCGCCGACTACCTCGCGACCAAGGCCATGCAAGACCATACCGGGGCTACGATCACCGAGAAGGCCGTTCTGGATGAATTGATGAATATAAACAGGCTCCCAGAAGTGATCGGACCCAAGAACGCCCCAGTCCAGGTGCATGTGATGGTCGCGACTATATCGAAAGCTCAGAAGTCTCGCCGACCGTTCCCGAAGGAAAGTTTGAACGAATACGCAGTGCAACAGTTAAGGATGGAACGGATCCTCAAGGCGCAGGACGAAGAAGAATGGATTATGAACCTGAAGACATACCTGTGTGGTGAACTGTACAAGTTGACGAACGATCAAGCGAAAGAGTGCATCAAGATCGCGGATATCTACGAAGTGGATGATAATGGATTATTGCATTACTGCCGCGATGCCGACCAAGACAGTGCAGACCGGTACCGACTGGCGAAATTAGAGATTCCCGAGTTGCTGCTGCCGGATGTCCTTCATCACTATCATGTGAGTCTAGAAGGGGGACATCAGGGCATAGGCAGAACGTATCACAAGATCAGGTCCCACTTTCACTGGAGAGGTCTTTTCCGAAGTGTACAGAAATATGTGGGTTGTTGTACAGATTGCGAGACCGGAAAGGGTAGACCGGTAATCAAGGGGCGATCGCCCGGAAATATCGAAGCTACCTACCCTTTCCAGGTCATAGCGATGGACCATATACCGTCGCTGCCTAAATCGACATATGGCAATACTGAGTTGTTGATCTGGGTAGACCTGTTCACCGGTCTAGTTATTGCGAAGGCAAGTGCGTCCCGGTCTGCCGAGCAGATCGCCAAAAGTTACGAAGAATGCGTGTTCCGAAGGTTCGGCGCCAGCGAGGTCATCAGACACGACCGAGAACCCGGTTTCATGGCCGAGGTGTTCCGGTCGTTTAACAATATGCTGGGCCAGAAACAGAGCGCGACGATGGCATATCGTCCGCAAGCGAATGGATCGGCAGAACGTATGGTACAAACTATTACAAGAGCAATCAAGATGTACGTTGCCGATCCAGACCAGCGCGATTGGGACGAATACGCAGAAAGGCTGGTGTTTGCACTCAACTCGTCGACCGATCGGGTCCGAGGAGAAACGCCTTTTTATCTTGCGTATGGATGGGACCCCCGGTCCACTCTTGAAGCCGCGATACCTATTGGCTGCACTCGGACCCGCGATCGTGATGCTCGACGTTGGCGCATGCAGGTCCAGAAACATTACCAGCATGCAAGAGAAATTGTCAACGAAAAGTTACGTCAAGCTACACAAGATCGGGCAGACCGGAACAACGACCAGGTCCAACCCCACGGTATAGAACCAGGGTCGAGGGTATGGTTGTACCTAGACCGAGTGAAGGAGGGCTATGCGAAGAAGCTGGCTCACATGTGGCACGGTCCTTTCCGTGTTGCCGAGCTGATTGGTGAACACGCTGCCCGTCTAGTAACAACCGGCACGGACTACAAGGTCCTCCCGATCGTACATGTGTCCAAGTTAAAACTGGTCCGAGAATTTCCTGATCGTCCCAAAATGCCCTGTCTAGTAGACGAGGCAGAACGGTTTGATTTCGATGAAGCATTACTGCCGGAGGAAAGTTGGGAACGACCGCTGGAGAAGGACGAATTTGAAGTGGAAAAGGTCTTAGATGTCCGATCGGTCAAGAAGACCAGGTTCGGCCGGACCCACCGAGAATATCTGGTCCGATGGAAGGACCATGATGAAACAACTTGGATCGATGAGTCCGACCTGAACTGTGGAGCACTACTACGAGAATTCGAACGGGACCTAGTCAGTCGGAACCGTTTCGCATTGATGCAGACCCATGAAGACCAAGACCAAGACATGCAGTAGCATCGGTCTTCTCGACCGGTGTGAAGTGGTGGAAGGTCTTGTGTCTTGTGTATTGTGTATTGTGAATATGTGACGAATTGGAATAGTGAAGTGACGAACGTGGATTGTTTTTTCGCGATGTAAGTGGAACGGTTGGTGATAACGTGTCTAGTGCAACTCTGGAGAAAGTGGTGGAATTAGCTCAAGTGATTTGATGACCGAACATGTCAAAAAGAACGATGATATATATTAAGTGTTATCTGGTCGACTACTTACGACCTCACTCGCCATCACCCCACAGACGGCCGACGGTCAACGACGGATGATTTTCAACTTGGTCCTGGTACTGGTTACGCCAAGGTTCTTGTTGGTCTAGTTGGACCAAAGCATCCTTGAGGTCCAAGACCGGTGTGATGCACCCACGACCGGGGTACCATGTGCCACTGTCAGCCAGCAGCCGGGTCCTCTTGACGCGACGCCGCGGCATATGAAGTACAGCTGGATATAAGAACACATCGATGTCGCACTCGTGGGCCAGCATCCCGTCCAAAACATATTGGCACAGGGACTGCCAGGCCTCACCCGCTCTGATCCGACGCCGCTTGCGCTTGTTCTGGATGGTCGCCAAGCCAGGGTCTTGCCGAACTCGTTCCGGGGGAAGCACCAGATAGTGGGATGCCTCCCATATGGCTTGAGCGTGAGTCTTGTTAAAACATTTCACCCGACACATGAAAGCATTGGCCCACGGAGTCGAGCGGAAGATGAATCCCAGCTTGGGATGCTCGAAAATCTTCCACGTCTCGTCGGCGTACAAGCAGGAGATCTGTGCCGACGTGATCAAGTCCGGCCGCCATTCCGACGCGGCAGGAACTTTCTTCGCCGGCGGAAAAAGCCAATGGTCTGGACGAGAGAAAGACCGGGCCTGGAGCTGCTTGGT
Source organism: Peronosclerospora sorghi (assembly GCA_026184515.1). Taxonomy (NCBI): domain Eukaryota; phylum Oomycota; class Peronosporomycetes; order Peronosporales; family Peronosporaceae; genus Peronosclerospora; species Peronosclerospora sorghi. The sequence goes on from CM047580.1 coordinate 9,498,377, forward strand.
CAAGGTGGACCGGCGTAACAACCGATCTGCCCTGGCGACCACGGCAAAGTATCCTCACGCGTTCGTGGCGGAAGGGAAGAACTGTCGATTGCCACGTTGGACAACAAAGCATCTTTGTGGAGCTTGGACGTCCCAGGCAAGACCGTAGGTGTTGACTTTGTCGACGCATGAGGTGGTGGAACGCCACCATGCGGACCGGTCTTCTTGGTCTGCTCCGAAGTCGATGCAACTTGAACAAAACTTTCATGTGGACTTGTTCGCGACTTGGTTGGGATGGGGACAGCAAACTCCGAATCACCGGAGTCTTCGCCGGAGTCATCCCAGGACTAGACCTCTGAATACTTGGCATGATCAGCACGAGGGCGCGAGGGCGCTTGAGTTTTGGCAGGGTTGCAGGCATCACTCACGTCCAATCTTGGGCCCACGAGAAGCGCCTGCGTCTTGGCTCGCTTACGAGGCACCACACGCTTCCCTTCGAGCTCAGGGTCGCGCGCTGTGCCCCGCGCCCTTGAGGGACTCGGCGCGTCCGCGCGCTTCTTAGACTTTTGACGAATTTTGGGCTGGGGAATTTCGGCCAATGAACGGCCTTGGTCTTGGTCCCGGTGTAGGTCCACCAAGGCGGCCGACGCAGACCGGTCTACGCTGGAGGCAGCAACCGGATGCCGACGAGGACTCAACAGGTCAAACAAGCGCTGATGACATTCTTTTAATACCGCCCGACGACCGTTCGCTGCCTGTGTCCAATCGTTCGACTTGCGTTCACAAGACTGGACCTCCTCGGTCTGGTCTTGAATCGAAATTCGGAGCTCAGTGAGACGCCTCTCGAGGTCGTCGCTTTGAATTCTCAACGTGGTCTGGTCAAGCAGGTCTTCTGCTTGCTGCTGTTGGACCAGCTCAAGTTGCTCCCGAAGATGAAGCTGATGAGCCTCCAAGCGGGTCAACCTATTGCGCGCGTTTATTAGTCCGGTCAAAATCTGACGCAGCTGGAGGTAATGCGTGTTCGACTGCCGATCGACGGCAAGCAGGGCATTGATCGCCTTGCTGATGGCAGGAGGTATACGGGCTGGAGGTATACGGGCTGAAGACAAACGAAGGTTAAAACAGGTCCAAGGTGAAGACCGGACATGCATGCTTACGTTGTGTCGCCTGTTGAGCAATCTGCTCCTGGAGACGTGCGATCTCTTCAAGTGCGTCTTGCAACTGCGCGTCGGTCCCGGTCTGATGCCCTGCCGATGTCTGAGGTACAGTAGAATGATGGGGGCTGCCAGGCCGGACCGACCGGACGGGCGAAGAGACATCCGATGACGTGGTATGCGAGATGCCTACAGGAACGGTCGTTAAGGAAATACAAGAAGGTCAAGTCCAGCAGTGCAAGTACCTGGAACGGATGAAGAAGATGGTTGCTCCATGTCGGAAAAGTCTGAATGACAAAGGTTCAGCTGAATTTGATGGACGAGGTCAGACCGTTGTCGTTGTGCGACACGGTCTGACTCTGGGGCGGCTGTGGAGAAGCGCCCAAAATTTGGCACACTTCTGTTCAAGTTTTGTTAAGGCATTTGGTCTAATTTCGGATTGGTTTAAACAAGGGGGGCTTTTCAGCCTATCAGATTCAAGAAGTGTCAAGAACGCAAGTTTTGGTGAGTCACCCGACTTTGGGTATTTTACATATTGTTGTGGGGGTACATTTAGGGACTATAGGGTAGTAGTATTTTAGTTGTGGTTTTACCTTTTAGAACAGAGGTTATACCTTTAAGTAAGTAAATCTTTTAGCTTTCGGATAAGTGGCTAAAACATCTTCTGGTCTTGGTTCACACCACAGCTAGGGGTCGCCGTTCTTCCCTTTTTGTACACTAGTCGCCTCCAACCGCCGCGGAGTGTTTGGGGGCAGAGGGTTGAATTATCCTCGCTCGCTCATTATACCCGGTCTGGAAGCGCCGCACGCGCACTTTGGCCCACCGGAAGTCCCTCGACGGGAGTACGATTTGGCGATCTCAACACCTCAACTCAAGTACGTTTGGAACGTGCTATTCACTGGATTGGTCTTGGCGTGGAGATATCGTTTCTGGAGTTTCACGAGCATATTGGTTCTTTACGCGTACATATTGGCTTGTTTTAACATTGGTTGGAAACTAGACCGGTTTTGGTCTTATTTCGTATTGGTCAGGAACTAGACCGGAACGGTCGGTCTACCCTCTATTATTCCGTATTGGTCAGGTCTTGATCGTTTGGACGATCGACCTATTGGAAGTTATCTCTTGGAAGTGTTTTTGGTCTGTTTGTGTCTGGGGTGAAGAGTTCCGCCCCAGAGATACCTACCCAGATCGGTCTTCTATATTCAAGACCGCTTCGATCCAATATGCGATCCCAATCCACCGAGTGTGTAACTATCCCATTACATGGGGTACACAAGAGATGTACACTAAACAATCGGACCAAGTGGGTTCTGATGACGACCGGTCGTCTGCTTGCACCGGACGATCGGATCAGATCTCGAGTGGTAGTCCGCGGAGTACCCCCTCCGAAAGTTGGAAGGCTGGGCGCGATGGTGGTAGTCAGGTTATCGATGCTAATGTTTTCGATTTCGAACTTGACTGCACCACAACTCCATCTCCGTTTAGCTGACCGATCGTCTTCCACCTGGATATTCTAATTGGACGCCTCGACCTGACCGGGCGGCCAGCTTATTATACTGTTGGACTGCCTTCTCTAGAATTGCAGACTTCTCCGAACACGGACAATCTAGTTCCAACTTTTTGGACAGCACTTCGAGCTGTTGGGTAGCCTCTTACTGGATCTGGTTCTGCAAGAACCGTTCCATCATAGTTGGAAACATCTCGAGTATCCGGCTGAAACCTGCTGACTAGTACCTGCGTTTGAACCGTGGTCCATGGGTTTTGTTCACGCTTTGGGTGACACCAGGCAGCTTGCGTAGACTTCGGTCTGCCGACCTTGAGTTGAACGACAGGGCGTCCTGATCTGCCCGGGATCGCTCTCTTGGGATCCGACCTGATCTGACTGGGGGTTCTGGTTCTACTACTACTGAATTCTTCGGTCACACTGCTTCTACATTATCGGCCCGGCGATATAATATTAATTAACAAGTGACGCACATATTTTAATTAGAAATGTCACAGATTTGCTTGTTGTTTTGTTATTTTCACCAAAATCGAGATGCAGGGACTTCAAAGAATTTCATCTACAAAGAGGTAATGGTTAGATGATGTAGCATTTGGACCATTCAATCAAAGAGTTGATAGGATTTGAACCTATAACCTAATGGTTAACAGCCATTTGCCCTACCATTGAGCTACAAATAAATAAATAATATATATTTATAAGTCTAAGCATATTACATCAAAAACAGTGTATGTAAAGTACATTTGATCATTATTAACAGAAGCATATTTATTCCTCGAAGTGTCACTTAAAAATTGATGTTCTTGCTGTTCATTTACCTGGTCGCTTGTTCACTTAATTTACATGAAACTCTTAAAACCACTTGAATTATGCTCCTACAACACTGGTAAAAGAATCGTTTCGTGTCTACCCTGTTTACTGTTGGAAAAGCTGGTCGGTACCGATATTACTTGATTGGTACCGGTATTCGCCCGGCCTTGATTTGGCCGGTACTGCTTGGCCGGTACTGTTTTGGCTGGTACTGTTCTGGCCGGTACCAGTAGCATTTTCAAAGGATGAAACCGCAGTGATTTAAAATGGTTTATATGCATAGAATTTGTGATTGAATATTTGGGACTAAATTTTGTAATTAGAGTTTATGACTAAAATCTTTAACTATATTAATACACTTTTTTCTTTCTATCTTCACTAAAGATCTCAGCCCCGGCACTCTGAACTTACACTCAGGGAGCCCTTTCCTGCACGCGAACAAGACACCAATCACTGACCGGCTTGATCTTAACAAGTTGTCCGCACGTGCCCCCAACTCTTTTCAACTTCCCACATCTACTTCGTCAGCCCCATTGCATCCGCCGAAGGTGTCTGGATTACACTCTGGGTCCTCATCATACGCATCATCCTGTAATCCCTATCAGAAACAGACTCATTCCCAAGAGCTTCCATTCTGGCGGTGTCCATATGACTTTAGAATGGCGCACATAAATGGACATTTTCGCAAACCAATGACGTAATTTTACCAAAATGTATTATATTTTCATCAAAGCGACTGCAAATCAGGTGACAAAATCAAATATACACTACCAAGTAAATGAACAGCAAGAACATCATTTTATGTGACACTTCGAGGAATAAAGATGCTTCTGTTGATAATGATGAAATATACTTCACATCCACTCTTTTTGATGTAATATGTTTAGAATTTTAAATATATATATTTTTTATTTATCTGTAGCTAAATGGTAGAGAAAATGGCTGTTAACCATTAGGTTATAGGTTCAAATCATATCAACTTCTTGATTGAGTTGTCCAAATGCTGCATTATCTAACAATTATCTCTTTGTAAATCAAATTCCTTGAAGTCCCTGTATCTCGATTTTTGGTGAAAATACCAAAAAACAAGCAAATATGTGACATTTCTAATTAAAATACGGTCGCCCTACCCGCACCCCCCCCCTCCACCCTCCCTTTTATGTCCAAATGCGGCAAATATGGATAAGTTTTGGGCTTCAAAAATGAACCTTCAAATTAGGGGGATGATCGGGCCACACACCTCAAGTCGATAGGGCCACCCCTCCTCTCCAACAGGTTGATCAAGTGCATTATATGCCCCACCTCCGTACCTTTAAAAATTTATTGTGTAAGAGTATACTAGAGTATATTTAATACTAAATTAAATATACTATTCTAATCGTAATGAGTATTTGCTATTGCTTCTAGAAATTCATCCCATATTATTCTAATCATAATGAGTATTTCACCTTTCAACCATAAATAACGGAGATGAAGAATCTTGTGATTGGAAGGCGATGTCCTTGAAAAACGTGTTCTTACGAAGCGAAAATTGCTTGGAACATTTCTTTGTAGTACACCTGAATCTATAGCGCTTGGGATAGTACTTCATTTGTCTATTGCACTCTTCACAAGTGCATTTCATGTGAAAGGCACCTTTTTCAATCAAAAATTCAATACATCTGTATTCATTGAAAAGAATATCGGCAATCTCATAAATGGATGGATACGACATGGCAAACAAAATCTACAGCATTACTCCCAATAATATATAAGATTTTGTATAAAATATTAAAGGTTTTACATGGTGGGGCATATAATGCACTTCATCTCCAACAGGTCCCTAATTGAATAGTCATCATAGGTTTAATATCAGAACATAAAGGCACACATCGACAACGGACGCGCTTTATTTTATACAGATTACTACAGAGCTGCAGCATCTACGAAACCGTAACGTTTTCAGCTTCATCTATGTCGTTGTCTGAGCGATGGTACTACGTTCCTCCATCTTGTTAAGACTATGCTGTAGGAGCTCGGCAAGAATCTCGTTTAAATCACCGAGAATGGTTCGACCATCTTCTACAAGACCAGCGGCCACCGTTGCGTTCGTGTAGATCTTTGCAAAGTAACCAGCATATTAGTGAGATGTGAGCAACATAAACAAATCGATACGATATGTGTGTGTGACAAACCTGACGAGCCACTTTCTTGGCAAGAGGTTCGTTAACTTATTTGAGTGAGTTCAAGTACACACTAATGCTGTGGATTGGATTAATTTCCATCACGTGTTTGGAATGTCCGCTAACATGTCCATTAACGCTGTCATTCACCATCTGCATCATTCTGCAAAGCATGAACAATCGTTAATGTAAAACACGACGAAATTTAACGGTTTCGACGTACTTGTGAGCAGAAGATGACTCATGGTCTACGATAATAGCTGGTGAGTCCGTCAGGCGAGACGTAAACTTTAATTCACATAAAAATCATTTTTGATGACAATTTCGACCTTAATTATTATCCATACTATATAGCGAACCTTGACTTCTTTACGCTGTCCTCAAGGGTAAGTTTCAGCCAAGCTCCAAAGAATTGCTTCCCGTCCTTCGACAGTTTTATTTTCAACGGCATCACCAGGATCACCGTCAACGTTCACCTTTGCACGCTCTGCAGAAATCACGTTGCGGTTTTTGAACTCTGCAACATTCGTCATCACGAAGTCGTCAATAGGGCTATAGACAAACAGCACTTCCTTGTTCATTTTCCTGGTAAGAGAAAGAGCAACCAATCAATCAATGGGTCACTAATAAAATAGAATGATGCCTACTTGAAGGCCTCGAAGTATGGTTATGACTCAGCGATGGCTCGGTTTGGTGCACACAAGTAATAGATCTCGTTCTGGTCCGGTGGGAACCGTGACACATAATCATCGAGAGTCGTCAGCTTGTCTCCATCTACTTGGCTAGATTCGTAGCGTAGCAGCTTCGCCAAGGAATCTTTCTTTGCGAAGTCTGTGCAGATTCCCTCTTTAATAAACTGAAATGTAATAAATGTAAATTTCGGCTCAACTGGATTGGACATATTCTATTGGTCGAATGTCACGTGAGGGGGTGCCGGTAGGGTGGGGGGGGTGCGGGTAGGGCGACCCTTAAAATATGGGCGTCACCGATTAATTAATGAGAAATTTCATAGAATACCCCCTTCTGAGCGGAATTTCACAGAATACCCGCCAAATGTTTTTTATTCACAGAATGCCCCCCAAAATTTTACGGATTTGAATTTTCTCCAGCCAAATTGAAGCACCATTATCTAAACTGAATGCTCGGTACTGTTAGGTATGTGTTGCGTAATGGTAGACCTAAGGCACACGATGCAAGGAAAGCCAGCTTAGAATACAATCAGGAGCATATTTTTCCTGGTGCCATTAACACGACAATGGTATCTGGATCTTTCGTCCAGTGCAGGATCGTTTTTTCTTCCTCTCGACGTTGATAGGTTGCCATTGTAACTTGCGGCTGCGAGAGTTCGTTCCTGATGTGACTCGACGTACGGACCTCCTGAGAGCTTGGCTCCTTCTTCTCCCACATTTAACTGTGTTTGCTATTTACGCCATCCACTTCTTTCCCACTATTTATTCCCGCTTTTTGGCAGACACGTCCGTCATTTCCTGCAGGGTTTAAATGCAAATCATTACGTGTTTCATCTATTCTTACAGAGCATTGTCACTCTCATGCTAAGGACTCGCGTCTTCATCATTAGTCCAATTCCATGCTGCCTTTCGAACGAACATGGGTCTTTGTTGTTGCCGTCGCTCGTTCTGGTACGCTCTAGAGCCGGCGCTTCCACGCCGGCTCCTCGTTTACTATATCGACCAGCCCACTCAACGTTCCCATCGGTTTCGAACCTGATCCCTCTGCATTCGGACTTGTTGTGAATGAATTACTGGTCCGAATGAAAATCCCTAAAGGTTACGAGCTTCAATTCACGTCAGTAGCTTGTACAACCAGCTCGCTACTTGGCATGCATCCGCAAGATTGCTCACTTTTACGGCATCTCCAGCTTGGTTTCTGCTTTCGTATGATATTCACGTTGATATATGTTACGGGTCATAGTGCGCGTCGATGCTTTCTAGGCTGCAGCGACTTTTGGTATCTTGGCGTCTCCACTCGTCAAGCATCCGCACGCACTTCTTGTCTAACGTTTCTCTTGACGACACGCTTTTCTTCTTCAGTAGTCAAGTCAGTCCACTACCATCAGTCCAAATTATTCAGTGCATTCATCACGTACCTTAAAGTACCGAGCATTCAGTTTAGATAATGGTGCTTCAATTTGGTTGGAGGAAATTTAAATTCGTGAAATTTTGGGGGGCATTCTGTGAATAAAAACATTTGGGGGTATTCTGTGAAATTCCGCTCAGAAGGGGGTATTATATGAAATTTCTCTAATATTAGGGGGTTTCAAAGTTAGATTCAGAAAATTTTGCAGATGATTTTGCAGAAAATCCAAATGTCCAACTGGATGCGTTCTGCAAGTGGCTAACTTTGAAGCCCCCAGTCCACATTCCTGCCGATCGGAAGTAAACAACCAATCAGATAGCGCGTTCTCGTCACACATCATTGACACAATCACTCTCCACCCACACTCACTTTTCGCAACTAACGACCCGAAACCATTCCAAAGATTTCTGCATGCGTTAGTTTACTGCGCACTTTGGACCGCTACGCAAAGTCACTTATTAGGATCTCGGTCCTGGCTTACATTTTACGTGAAAATGTTGTTGCGTTTTACTTTCTGCAAATTCTTATGCAAGCCCGAGGCATTCAGGAAATTCTACTTTCTGCAAATTTGGCAGATCGCTCTGATTGGCCGAAATTTTCTGCAAAATCATCTGCAAAATCTTCTGAATCTAACTTTGAAACCCCCTATTAGGGGTATTCAACATGACAAAACCCCGAAAAATTATCACCTCTGATAAATCCGGATCAGATCCCGTCCATCACCCCTGCCAACATATGACAAACCGTCTGATTTCACCTAGTCGACGTGGGGGATTTCACAATTTTTACTCGCCAAGAAACCGCAGCTCCCCTTGCTCACTCCTTGCACCAGCGCTTACCCGCCACCAACACCCCAGTCCCCACGTGTCCTGTGTGACCCGTCCCCCAGTGGCTTAGCCCTTTAAGAGTAGTTGTGTCGAGGAACTGTGGAGGAGCGCGTTCGCGTGTGTCAAGTGGATTTTGATGGGGGGAAGGGGGGGGGATTTGGGATACCCGGACTGGGGGAAAGGGGATAACGTTTTCACCCAGCTTCTCGGGTACCCGATATCCCCCCCGCTAAACCTGAATCCCCCCATCAGTTATCCCCCCTCAAAAATGTCATGTTGACTCCCCCTTATATCGCCGGGCCGATAATGTAGGAGCAGTGTGACCGAATAATGCAGTAGTAGTAGAACCAGAACCGCAAGAGGGATCCCAAGAGAGCGAGCCCGGGCAGATCAGGACGCTCTGTCGGTCAACCCACGGTCGGCAGACCGAAGTCTACGCAAGCTGTCTGGTGTCACCCAAGGCGTGACCAAAACCCATGGACCACGGTTCAAACTCAGGTACTAGTCAGCAGGTTTCAGCCGGATACTCGAGATGTTTCCAACTATGATGGAACGGTTCTTGCAGAACCAGCGCCAGGAAGAGGCTACCCAACAGATCGAAGTGCTGTCCAAAAAGTTGGAACTAGATTGTCGGTGGCGTCGGAGACGTCTGCAATTCTAGAGAAGGCAGTCCAACAGTCTAATAAGCTGGCCTCCCGGTCAGGTCGAGGCGTCCAATTAGAATATCCAGGTGGAAGACGATCGGTCAGCTATACGTACATGGAGTCGGTTAGTCAGCTAATGATCATTACGATTCTGACAATTTGTGCCTCGGGTGACCAAGGTGGCATCAGCCCGGGCGTCAACGCAGGTCAAGGGTCGGTTACGCTCGTGTGTATACCACTCACATCTGCGGACACGGCAATGATCACAGCCAAGCAGAAGTTGGTCTTATATGGCAATATTTATGCTCATTTTTGTCATTTTTGCCTTACTTTCACAACACCTAACCATGGCACGTCTAATAGAGTATACGGTCGTACTATCTCTTAGGAGTTACGTACGCACTGCCCCAACACCCATCGCAGCATTTCGTGCCGCATTGTCAGCAACATCGTTCCACTTTAATTTCCAGTATTTTCTTCCAGTGTGGGCCTTCGTATGAGTCCAGCGAATGGGACGACTACCTGCTTCCGTTGCTAAGAGCTCTAACAGATCACGATTTTAAACAGAGGCGCCATTGGACTTTTTCCAATGATTCTTTTGCCACGAGACAAGCCATTCGGTCATGGAGCGAATCAAGATCATGCTATCGGAGAGGATGTACAGGACGCGAGACCTCTCCGGATCGACCACATTCGCACGCTTTAAAGCTTCTAACGCTTCCATATACTCTGCCCGGTTGTCTGTCGCACGTTCCTCTACCACCTGATTGGCTACGTTCTACTCCTCACAGTGTGGAAAAACGTATGCGTAGCCGGCGCAACTCTGCTCGTGGCCATTCCTGAGCGCACTTCCATCCCAAAACGCAACCAACGTTTCGGGGTCTTTTGGATCCGGATCACCTTCTAGAGTCTTTGAAGCCTCTATTGTCGTGGAAGAAGTTGCCATTGGTGGCGTGACTTTAGAGGACGTTTCCACTACTTTAGCAGCTCTTTGTTTTGGATATGATAAAATAGAACAAAAAGGTTGCAAACACTTAACGAGATCAATACTCACCACCTGGCCAAGTTTCAGTGTGGGAGGATCAGCGGAAGGTGTCGAACGGTGTGCGCAGCGTCGTAGTCCTTGCAAAGATTCAGTCTGGCACTGTACTTTATAATGCAAAACGGAAAGTGAAATATATTACGTATAGTTACTTAAGTCGCTATCCAGTCCTTACTGCAACTTTAAACTGTAACTGCTTTTATATGAAAAAATGTATGGCTTACCTGCAGCATCCAATGGGCTTCCATTATACGGAAGCGTGCAAACTCCAAAATTGGTGCACACTCTTCCAACACTCCTCCTGGAAGACCGGAGGCTGTAGCTCCATCACTGTAAGCCCAGCGCCACACGCAACACTTGGATCCGCTGCGCTCCTAATTTCTTTTCCAGCAAGACAGCTAGCATATCTTCGCTTGGCACGTGGTTGGCCACAACAATGCCCTTCTTCGTATAATCCTTGAGAAATTTTAGCTTGACATCGACATGCTTGGAACTTAATCCACTTGCATCATCCTCCAGCTGCTGTATCGCGGCTTGGTTATCCATCTTGAACATCAGAGGTGTCTTTGCGTGCATCCCAATTTCAGCGACCAGTTGTCGCAACCCCAATGCTTCTTTACCGGCCATCGCCGCCGCAACAAATTCTGCTTCCGCAGTCGAAAGCGCAACTGCAGTCTGCCTTCTGCAGGCCCAGCTTACGAGAATTCCATTCATAAAAACAACCATAGCTGAAACGCTCTTCCGATCGGTCTCGTCAGCAGCGAAATATGCATCGCTGTAGACCATGATCCGGAGTGGCATGGTCGAATCTTCATCGTGCTTCAGCACCAGCTCTAAATCCATCGTGCCCTTGAGGTATTTCAAAATACGCTTCGCAATCTTGTAGTCACCCAGCGTGGGTGCATGGGTCTTACGCGTGGCTCGGTGCACGGCGAACGAAATGTCAGGACGCGTGCACCGAGCAACCCATAGCAAACTGCCCACAAGCGACTGGAACTGCTTTATCACTCGGCAAATTTTCCTTTGGATGCACCAATAATAATTCTTGAAACTCCTTCACATCATCCAGCGCCAGCACCGGAGTTCGGAGTTCGGGCTGGGTTCATCTTCTCGATCTTGTTTGTCTTGAGGATTTCTTTAATCGTTCCTTCCTAATCCAATACGTATCCAGTCTTTGGATCGCCTTGAATTCGTATCCCCAGGAACTTCGTAACGCTTCCCAAATCTTTTAACTCCAACACATTCATGTCTTAAAAAAATTCCATCACAATCCCCTCACTGGTTCCAGTAACCAGGAGGTCATCCACATATGCGCCGACTACCCCCGTTTCGGCGTCCTTGTGCTTTACAAAAATGCACGTATCGGTCACGCACTGCGTGAAACCAAAATTCTTCAATGTCTCGCATAAGCACTGGTGCCATAGGCGCCCAGCCTGCTTCAAACCATAAAGGTTTCTTCTCGGATTCAATGTAAGCTCCCTTTGAGAATCGACATCAAAATTTCGCAAAGTATCCACCTAGATTTCCATGTCTTGCGGCACCTGTAAGTAAATCTCCACATCTTCTTCAGACTTGGCTTTGGGGTAGGCACTAGGCACATCGCCGTGGCGTGCCGCTACCCCCCACACTTGCGCCAAGTGCCAAAACCAGAATCAACTTTACGTTGTTTAATTCCATAACAGTGAAAAATGTAAAAAAATAATCGTCCCCGAAAACTTGCTTGTCGCCCCTGGCGACCAACTTCGCCTTGTACCTCTCTACCGACCCATTTGCACAGACTTTCATCTTATATACCCATTTGGTCGGGAGAGGTACCTTGCCCTCAGGGCAGCAAACAACATCCCAGGTTTCCAAATCCTGGAGGGCCTTAAGCTCCTCCATTTCCGCCTGTCTCCACATGCTTGATTGTGGGCCACCGTGCGCCTCACGGTAATTCTTCGGATCCGGCAATATCATCGAGACACCTGTCGGCTCACAACCGGGGTCACATACTGCATACGCGCATAAAACGCCTTCCACATTTTCATTTATTCCAGTAATATTTTCGGGAATTTCCACACTTGGTGTCACCCTCTTGGCCCTTGAATCTTCATATTCTTGGCCCTACAATGTCTTCTTTGTCTTCCTTCGGGTCTTTCTAATGCCCTGTACTGGTTTCTCGGCGCGCCTCGGCTCGTCTGCATCCTCCGGTATTTCTTGACTTTCGCGACCTTTATTTTGTGCATTCGAACCAGTATTTCTTGAACGCGACTCGGCCATTTCCTCGAGTTCTTGGCTGCGTTCACCTTCCAACATCTTGGTTATTTTCTCACTTGTTTCTGCACTGAGTGTATCGATCGCGGTGACGTGCCGCGTCACCACGAACACCCTGTCCTTCATCAGCAGCGCCTTGAAACCCTTGGTTTCATCACTCTTGCCCAGAATTAGGGCGCGCTCGGCATGTTTTGCCAGTGTCTTCTTCTTCGGGTCCCGCCAAACCATGCACGGGGACCCAAAAACCACGATATCATTTACTGCCGGCCTCTTGCCGGTCAGTTCTTCCAATGGCGAAATTCTCCCAACGTTCGATCTCGTCGGAGTACGGTTGAGTATGTACGCAGCATACTCAGCCGCATCCGACCAATACGTGAGGGGTACGCCTGACCCAAAAATCATGCACCGGACCATATTGAAAATGGTCCGGTTCATCCGCTCCGCCTTCCCGTTTGAGGACGGATTCCCTGGCTCCGTTATTTGGCGGCGGATACCGTTCTGCTTACAAAACAGATCCACGTTTCGGTACTCTCCGCCGCCATCCGTCCGCAGCACGTGCACCCTGCACGAAAATTCATTTTCAAACCAAGCCAGGAAATGTCCAAACATCTTTGCTCCTAAATCCTTGGTGTGTGCTGCAAAAACTCTGACGTAACTCGAATGATGATCCACGAATACAACCAAGTATCGGTTGCCACGTCTGTCGCGGGGAGTGATCGGACCTTTGAGGTCACTGCAGATCACTCCTCCAATGCGGTCAATTGGTGCATTTCCACCCGAATCTGTCTTCGTTGCGGCGCCCTTCTGGTAGCCTTCCCTTCGGCGCACGTAAGGCAATTCGGCCTATTCGTGTCCGTAAGGCAATACCAGACCTTGGGTCCCTGTCCAACATTTAAATGGTATCGTAAGCCAGGTGGCCCAGACGCATATGAAAATGGTGTAGGCTGCCAGTGTGGACGTCCTTACTGACATTTTCCGACACACTGTTGACAACCATGTCACCGAAATTTTCCGAAAAACATTGCGCCTTTTCGGCCTTCAACTTAGCCACAAAGACAGAACCATACGTCATTACGTCGAACAACTTTTCACCTTTTATCATGAGGCGCATCTTGCTGCCATCATCAACCATGGTGCAACCCTTTTCGCGCAACCTACCAAGCGAGATCAGGTTTCGGTCTAGTTTCGGAGAGAAGTATAGGTCAATACAACGACCGTTTCACTTTTGTCGCACGTCCGCAACGTAATCCGCCCGACCTTGGTTGCCTGAAGTGTGCCATCATCCGGCAAAGCAAAATTATGATCGGGACTGCAATCCCTAGCGTTTTCCAACAAACTGGCGTTCGACACCAAGTGTCTACTAGCCCCACTATCGATAATACAGATATCTTCATTTTCGCTTCCATTTCTACAAGCATTTAAAATACCATCCATGGTCGAAAGCACGAAACGCTTTGACGACCCTTCATTTCCACCACGGCTCTGCCTTTGGGTGCGTTCACCTCCACTTTTTCGGCGCTTTTAGGGGCAATACCTCTGTATGTGCCCCTCGCCACCACAGCCGTAGCACACGCGCCGCCCCTGACCAGATGTTGCTGCATGCACGTGAAACTTAGGGGCGGGCTTCGACTTTACCATGTCGTCTTCGAGCTCCTGCGCCCATGCGATTAACTCTTGCGCATGGCTTAGGTAATCCCCCCTTCTCGGGTCATACCTAGCCATAAACATTATCTTGAGTCGCGGCGCGGCATACTTGACGATATTTTCAACTATTAACTTTTCACTCGACCCGCTTTCGCGAGCCACAGCTACTAGGTATAAATAGTGCTCTGTCCAGCTGCGGTGTGGATCCTTTTCACTTGCAAATCTCGCAGAGGCTTGGTGGTGGGATATCGTCGTCCTAAATCCCAACCACATCTGATCCATGACGTGGATCAACGTCGGCCGCACCCGCCACCACCACGCAACATTTGTGCGGTAATATTCGGCGGCGGTGCCCTCCAAATGTTCGCCGAACTTGTTCACCTTTAATCGATCACTCCACAGGTAGCCAGAGGTCATCTCTGCAATCTCAATGGCTTCCATGAACAGGTACGCCCACTGACGATACCCTGCACCGAGACCGGGATATAACTCGCGTCCCGAAAACTTGTCGATGCTTATTTTCGGTATCTTGTACCCGGCGTACTGCACGGGTACACTTGGCTGCGCGGCGGGTGCTTCGTCACCCTCTGCACCTTGCGCCGCAGCGGGCGCCCCACGTGGTGCATTATGCGCTCTCGGGCGTGGCTTCGCGCCAGCTTCCACCCCTTCGTCCTCGTCCAGATCATCCAGTTCCATCTGCTGGCCGAACGGACGGTAGTTTCTCAAACTTTCACGGAAGTTATTTTCCGGTATACGCACCGGCGCTTCTCTCTTGCGCTCGGGCGACCTCCTCGCTGGTGTGGGCCTATCTTGCTCTGCATCAGGATCATTCGCAGCTCTTGCTGCTTCACGCCAATTGTTCAATAGCTCTTGGACTTGCTCCGGAGAGGGCATATCATCGTCATCAAAATCAATCATGTCAAACTTATTTAAAAACTTCAATCACGTCCGGCACTAGCTTCTCTTTCAACAGAGGGCTTTCCACAAGCTCCACGGAACGTAACAATAAGAAAAAACGTAATGCAAAGTGCTCCAAACGACCAAGAAAACTCCACTGGGTTACTTGGCGCAACTTGGGCTCATAACCTGTTGAAATAGCACAAAAAAGATTGCAAACCCTTAACGCGATCAATACTCACCACCTGGCCAAGTTTCAGTGTGGGAGGATCAGCGGAAGGTGTCGAACGGTGTGCGCAGCGTCGTAGCCCTTGCAAAGATTCAGTCTGGCACTGTACTTTATAATGCAAAACGGAAAGTGAAATATATTACGTATAGTTACTTAAGTCGCTATCCAGTCCTTACTGCAACTTTAAACTGTAACTGCTTTTTATATGAAAAAATGTATGGCTTACCTGCAGCAACCAATGGGCTTCCACTATACGGAAGAGTGCAAACTACAAATGGGTACACACTCTTCCAACAGGATACGTCACGCTCACAAGCTCGCTCTTGATACGATCCGTATGACAAGGCTCTTTGGAAGTAAGGTGACTTTACTTGGTCGAGAACGAGACGATCATCTCGAGCTCTTTTTACATTCGACTTTGACTCCGATTTCGCATTATGTTGATACTAAACAAAGCCGTGTACGAAAGCTTGCGCTTCAGCATTAGTCTTGAATTTCTTGTATTTACAGCCACTGAAACTGTTTATTTGCGCCTAGCAGTCGGTCCACGAAGTGAAAACGCCCGTGGAGCGACCTACCGCTAATGCGTAAAAATTCTCTTTGGCTATGTTGTGTTTTGTGAAATGGATTGTATCTCTAGAAACGTAAGACAATGTTTTCTAACATATGTAATACACTTCTTTTATTTAATAAAAGAGAAATTAGACAATATGCCTCTTTTTTCGCGTATTTCACAATTTCTCAATTCCTCAAAAAATACTAACTACTAATAAGAGGGGCATTTTGTGTCAAATAGCGAAAGTGGTGGGGCATATTAGCAAATACGCGAAAAAACAGGGGCGTATTGTCTAATTTCTCTATTAATTAATCTGTGACGCACATTTTTTAATTAGAAATGTCACAGATTTGGTTGTTTTTTTGGTATTTTCACCAAAATTCGAGATGCTTCAAGAAATTTGATTTAACAGAGGTAATTGTTAGATGATGTAGAATTTGTACCACTCGATCAAGGAGTAAGTGTCTATACATATTACACCAAAAATAGTGGAAGTAAAGTATATTTGATCACTATTAACCGAAGCTGTTGGAATGTAGATAGTAAAATAACAACTGATGTATTAGAGCTTAGGCCTTCTCCCTTCACCTACCTCCTTGAATATGCATCTCGGCCGCGACTCCTCGTGGTACAGTGAAACCCCCCGCAGCCCCTTGGGTAACTTCAACCGACAACGGCCATCCAGATAATCGTATCCGGATCCGTTTTTCAACACGCCTTCCTCGAAGTTCTCAGCTTCTATCATCACGCAGTTTGTTTATCATCCCCATCATTCCGCACAGTTTGTCCAGTCGAGCCTTGTCGAGTGGCTTGGTGAACGCATCAGCTGGGTTATCTTCTCTTTTCACTTTCACGAGCTTGATCACACCTCTCTGTACCTGGTCGCGCACAAAATGCCAACGTAGTTCGATGTGTCGCGTACGCCTCGAATAAGTTGGGCTGGTGGCCATCACGTGTGCCGCACTATTGTCGATACCAATGAACGGTCACACATGCATAGACGGGAATATCTCAGACAGGATATTGAACTGTGATTTCGCTTCCATAGCAGCTTCGCACGCAGCCACATACTCAGCCTCGGCCGTGGACTGAGACACAATCGACTGGCGCTTGGACATCCATGTTACCGCTCCACTCGCCAGCATAAAAACGAAACCACTCGTACTCTTCCTGGTCTCGGGATCACTTCCCCAGTCACTGTCACAGTACCCGTTGAGGACCAGCTCCGTATGGGTTGCAGATCCCTTCTCGTACATGATACCATACCCCTGGGTGCCCACAAGGTATCGCAAGACACGCTTGAGCGCCGCCACATGATTCACAGTCGGGTTCATAACGAATCTACATAACTGTCCAAGTGCAAACGCTAGGTCCGGCCCCGTTCCGGTCGCGAGATACATGAGAATGCCCAGTGCTCCCCGGTAGTCAAAGCTGGTGTATTGGTTGACGTCCTCCGTAGCCGGCGCGAGTCTCATGGTAGACTCCATGGGGTTGCTACACTTGTTGGCTCCGTCAAACCCGAGCTTGTACAGCACGTCCTTCGCGTATTTCTCTTGATTAATGAACACGCCTTCCTCGGTTTTTGTCACTTCTATACCCATGAATTCAGTTAGCCTCCCGTGGTCCTCCAATCCATACGCCTTGTCGAGCTCAGCAAACAACTCGATCTTGTACTCCTCATCGTTCGTGGCACAAACCACGTCGTCCACGTAGATCAATGGAAACACAATCTTCTCTCCGTCGATTAAGTAGTAGAGACAGGGTTCCGTAGCACACCGTTCAAATCCGCGGTTCAGCAGCCACCCATTAATCTCCGAGTTCCATTCACGGCCGGATTGGCGCAAACCGTACAGCGCCTTCCGCACCACATAGACGTACGACGGGTCCTCACACGGATACCCCTCGATACCATCGACATACTGCGCGATCTCGAGCGTTGCATTTAGATACTCAGTGTTGATGTCTCCACCATAGAGAACGAGATCAAACTCTGCTGATATTGCCGCTGTGATCCGAAACGAAGACATTCTCTCCACAGGAGAGGAAGTCTCTACAAAGTCGATTCCTGGTCTATGGTAGTTTCCGAGAGCCACGACTCTCGCCTTGAATCCCACAACGAAGCCTTGTGCATCCGTCTTGATCGCGTAGACCCATCTGGTCTTCACGGTTTTGGCATCCTTTGGCATCTAGGTTCTCTTGACCTGACCAAGGACCTCCTTGGCCTTGAAGGCCTCCATTTCTTCCATCTCGGCCATTCGCCAGAAATCCGCATAATTCGAACGCATAGCTTGGCGTCGATTCTTCGGGACTCGGATGTTCTTGGCACCAATCGGTCTTCCATCGCGACCCAATATTTTTGTAGCAACATTTTCCCAACTGATAAAGTCATCAAATCGAGCAGGTCGACGTGCCCACTGGTGTAAACCTGTGCGACGTTCCTTCATTCTTTCTCCAAGCTAGTTCTTTTCAGCTTCCGACGGGGTGTCGTCCCGTGCCACTTGCTTTCGCAGACCTTCTGGCAATAGGAACTTCTCAAGCACGGATTGTTCCATCGCGGTCGGTTCTGATACAGCACCGGCGTTGGCTCCGTCGAGTGAGTCCTCACTTCGGCCATCCTCCGTCCGATACGTGGCTTTTGATCCCTTCTCGTGGGTGGAATCACACACATCCTCGCCCACCTCGGTCGCATCGGCGACCGAACCTTCGTCTGTTGGGTCCACCTCCGATCCGAAATTAGCCGAGACAGACTCATCCTCACCATGACCATCATCAACCTGGTCACGCATATTCTGACGATTTTCACCGACCTCTTGGTTGTCATGAACCTCGTCCTCATCCCCGTAATCGAAGTTTGTCAAACGATCCGCGGCAGCCATAGAAGCTTCGTATGCGACAAGAGCACTGATAATAGTCTCTGCATCGCCCGAGTTGTCTAGCATGACGCTTTGGATGGACTCATGGATGCTCTCCATATCCACGCTGTCGTCGCTCGAGATGCTGGTCGTTTCGTCTCGCTCTCCACTATCTTCAGTTGAAAACCGTAGCCATTCACCGTCATCTCGGTCGGCTGGATTAACGTGGTGGCGGTCTCCGTACATCACGTCCTCAACGACGCGAACCTCCGCGACGAACTTCACCGTGTTGTAGCTGGGGATATACACACGCGCACCTACAGTGTCCATTTCAAACCCTAGTAGGTTGCCGATGATAGCATTGTCGTCACTCTTTGAACGCTCCGGCGTGTTCGGCACCTGGACATGCACGAGCGAGCCGAAAGGCCTCAGGTGGTGCACATCAGCTTTCACACCGAGCCTTCGCTGAACGGGGATTCCATCGATGGCTCGATGGTACATCATATTCTTGATGTAAACCTCATTCAAAAGAGCGTACCACCAAAACGATCGAGCAAATCCAGACTTGTGCATCTGAGTCTCCACATAATCGTTCATCGACTGAATCGCACGTTCCACAGCATTCAGATGCGAGCTCTTGGGACCCACTTTGATGTGTTGTATTCCTCGCTCGACATATAACTCCTTCATCTCCTTATTCAAAAACTCACCGCCTTTATCTGTGAGAACGCGTTGCACTGGAAACTTTAAGCTCTCAGCAGGCTCGTGCTCACGCTGGATGATCTTCGTGATCCCACGACCAGCTTGACGCTCTGCCCATAGCACGTAACGTTGCGTGTACTTGATCGCAGTCTTTCCACTCTTGTCGGTGAGCAAGAACACAGTGAGATATCGGCTCCAGCCATCCATAATCACGAGAATCGCGACAAATCGTGAACCATTGTTTTGTGGCGGGGACATCAAATCAGCAAACGCAATCATGTTGGGAGCCGTCACCTGGCGATCCAACTTTTGTTGACGTCTCTTCTGTCTCTGTTTGCCAATATGGCAAGCATCACACGTCTTAAGCTGTCTGTTCGTGATCATCATGTCACGCACGAGGCCACGGTCCGCCATGATCTTCAGATACTAACCATTCGTGTGACCAGTTCGGTTGTGCCACTGCTCGAGTGTAGCTACACCGTCCGCAGTCGTGTAATTCACGATTGCACGTGGTACACCTGAGCGTCGCGGGGAATCCGCTGGACGGTTCGCCTCAAACACCCAAATTCCTTCGCGAGGAACAACAAATATCATCTGCTCGCCATTCTTGTAAGCTCTGATGTAGACGCCGCACGATCGTACGAGATCTCGAACTTCTGCTTGGTAATCGCGAGATGCATTGAGAACAGTCCATGCGACGTGCCTTCCACGTACATTACATCATCCAAAAATACCTCAGCCTCAGTGTCTCCTACCTGAGTGATGATCTTCTCTCGGCCAATGCCGGACGCACGAGTTAGCGTTGTGGCGGCCACACCAACGACATTTGCACCAATACTTTCTGGATGAATCTCTTCAAGGTGGACAAAGAGAGAGCGATCGCCGGTTAAGTGCACATTATAACCCGTGTCGAAACACCACCATGACGATCCATTTGGCAGTGACTTGGTCTGCTTGGCATTCTCACTCTTCGGCTCTGCTGCGGCCACCATTGGACTGACCACTGAAACACCAGCAGCCACACCTGGCTCATCCTCAACAACTTCACGCTTGTCCGCACGGGCTTCGCCGCCGTGACTCGTGTAGTTGGAGAGTTATGGACGCCTTTGCGTCCCAGCGTTACCTCCGCTGGTGGCATCCGTACCAGGCCCAGAAACACCATCAATAATAGCCATACAGTCCGCCTTGAAGTGACCGGTATCACCACATCGGTGACAAGCCTTATTTTTTCTGTCACGATTCGGTTTCCGTGACCATCACTCTGCTGATTATTCTTATTCCCATGTTGCCCATTTTGCTGCTGATGGCGAGCACCTGTGTTGGCCCCTTGTTGCTGGCGTTGACCACCAACCCAGTTGGTGGCACGGTTGCCCTTGCTGCGGAGTGACTGGTTCACGGCCGCTTGCTCAATAAGCGCCCGGAGCCCATCTAGGGTCATCTCCGCAGACCGCCCGTACTTCACAGCTCCGCGAAGCTTCTCGTACTCGTACAGATCAGGAAGACTGTCCAGAATCATCTGCTTCATATTAATATCCTTGACGTCGTCGCCGTAGCTCTTCAAGTCCGACTTGATCATAAACATCTTGTCCAGATGGATGCTTACATCGCCTGTTGGCGAGCACTTGAGCTCCTTGAGCTCATCACACTTCCTGAGAATGATACTCTCCTTGATCACTGGATCCATGCGTCTCTCGTAGATCTCGTTCACCTCCGCCCACATCTCTGTACCGGTCTCCAAGTGATCGACCTGCTGAAGACGGTGAGGAGGTATCGCGGACGCGATCATACGCTGGATCTTGCACTGCTGGCGATCAAAAGCTATCTTCCCTTCCGCAGTGCTGATTTGGTCTCTCTTGAAGTCCCCCCCCCGCGATGTCGAGGATCCCATACTCCTTGAACGTCGTCCGCAAAAGCCACTTGCGCTGACGCCAATCGATCTCTTCGCCGTCACGAAATCGTGGAAAGCTGCTGTACCACTGGTCTTTGGCCGTGTCAAAGAGCACCAGCATGTCCTCGCGTTGTTGATTCATAGTTCCTTGGCGTTGAATCGTTATTCCCTTTAGCGCGACTCGCTTGGGCTCATAACCCTGTTGGAATGTAGATGTAAAAGAACAACTGATGTATTAGAGCTTAGGCCTTCTCCCTTCACCTACCTCCTTGAATATGCATCTGGGCCGAGACTCCTCGCGGTCCAGTGAAACCCCCGCAGCCCCTTGGGTAACTACAACCGCCAAAGGCCATCCAGATAATCGTATCCGGATCCGTTTTTCAACAGAAGCATCCTTATTCCTCGAAGTGTCACTTAAAAACGTTGTTCTTGCTGTTCATTTTACCTGGTAGTGCATATTTAGTTTTGTCACCTGATTTGCGGTTGTTTTGATAGAAATATATATTACATTTTGGTAAAACTACGTCAATGGTTTGTAAAAATGTCCATTTAAGTGCGCCATTCTAAGGTCATGTGGACACCGCCAGAATGGAAGCTCTTGGGGATGAGTCTGTTTCTGATAAAGATTACAGGGTGATGCGTATGAGGAGGAGCCAGCGTGTAATCCAGACACCCTCGACGGATGCAATGGGGCTGAGGAAGTAGACGGGGTAGGCACGAAAAGATTCTGTTACCAGTGTTGTACGAGCATCATGCATGTGGTTTCAAGAGTTTCATGTTCATTAAGTGAACCAGCGAATGTTCAGAACGGGGTAGAAAGACTCTTTCACTGGTGGTACGTAGTTTTTTGTCACGAGAAGACAGTAAAGAAGGAGTTATCTACTCTGAAGTGGTCACTATGAACACAACGGCGTGAAGCAACACGGTAAAAAACATCAATAACGATCGCAGCTCCGTGGGGCGCGAAGCATGCACAAACGAAGCAAGAGTGAAGTGTCGCTGCTGTTATAGAGCAGAAGGTTCGGTGGCATTTCTCACTTGTGATCGTAGTGTATGTAACCGTTGACAACTGTACACTTTACGCCGTAGTGCTAGATATTTTGCGTCAGGCAGGAGGAATTCTGTCTGGTGATTACATTGTTGGTGAGGACAAAAACAAATCCCAGTACGAGGAGTAGTGTGTGTGTGTGTATACATGTGCTTGCTATCGCGTATACTGCAGAACCCGTGAGGGATAAGTGAGCTATCCAAAAAGTCTAGAGCAAGTTCAGTGGAGCGGAATTATGGAAAGTGACCATCGTTCTCATGAAGTGAATAGCACCTGGGCCCTTGTGTCAAGATTCAAAGGGAGAGAGTGTACTAAAGAATCGGCGGGTTCGTGTACTTAAGTACAAGCCCGATTAGTGATGGAGGATAGAGGATGGCATTGACTATATATCCCGATCCTCTCGGCGGCGATGCGATGTAGATGTCGCGGCTACTGCTTTCTATAGCTGCGTCTATGGATTGGAAAGTAGAGCAGAGAGAGAGATGTCAAGACTGCGTTCTTGAATGGATATCTCTAAGACGAGTTTTATATTGAGCACCTGAGGGCATGATGAGCAGAACGCGTATGTGCTTCGGAAGTTCCTCCATGGCTGAGAACAAACAGCTGACAGACACATTCTACGAACATCATCAAGCAGAAAACCATGGGTGCATTTGTATAATTCCACTGTGTCTGTCAACTACGCACCTAACACGTATACTAGCACGAAAAAATGCAGAATAAAAAATATGAATGGCTCTAGTAAGCGACGCGAGACGTTAACCAAGCTACCGCCAACCTATACATCACTCTCAACTCCAGACAATGTCTTTCGTTGTTGTAGACATGAGAACTTTTGTCCGAGGGCAATATCAACAATCACAGAAATATCCGGTAGGATATGGTTGGTATCGATACGAGATCAGGAGCACACTCCCACATTCTACTCCAATCATGTCGAGAATGTCGTCACTTTTTCTTCTCCAAGTGAGTGTTCTTTGTTCTTCTGAGCAATTCCCTACCGATAGCCATATCGACGACGACAGAAAGCTTTGGTGGGCGGTCGTCGTAGTAAAGCATACCCAACGCTAATTTCATCACATTCTCACGTTTCACACCAGTCTTGTCGAGAAGCTCCTTATTCTCCAGTAGCAACCCTTCGAGATTTTGGAGAGTCTCCTCAGACGCGTCATATATTTTCTTGGAGAAATAGGTGCGTCCTTGTCCTTGGAAGTATTTGTTTCCTTGAGCCATGGTATTGATTCTGTCTTTGGGAAAGTCGTGCAGGAATTGATTACGTTGTAAGTTTCTTATGTCCCAGTCAACTTTGACCTTGCGCACTTTTTTCTGCAGGCCTGGCGTTTTCTTTTTAGCTTGTTTTAGTTGATTATCCAGCTTTTGCAGGTAATCAACTTCTTGATCTAGAACAGGTGCAGGTTCGGGATTGGGATTAAGTTCCTCAAGCCGCGAGAGAAAATTATGAGTAACTGGTGTCGACGGACCGTGAGGTAAAACAGATGCAGGTTCGGGATTGGGCCTGGATTTCTCAAACAGCGCGAGAAAGTCATAAAAAACTGGTATCGGCAACCCGTTCATTCTTTCTTCCTCCAAGGTTTCTGCCATCCTTTCCTTCCCGCGGAGCAATCGTTTACTTTTGCCATGCGCTGTCGTACCATGATCCATGGTCACTTCGGCCGTTTCGTCAAGGATGGGGGTCGATGGAGCATTCTTGTTGGCTGAAACGACGAGGGTCAGGAACATGAAGAACGTGAGCTCTTTCATTGATGCAGTGAAGGGAAGAGTGGACTTGAAATTTAGGTGTTGGGTCCGAGGAAAATGAACGAATGCTGTGGTGGTCGATGGGCGTGTGTATAAGATGGCAGGGTTCACTCTCATAGATGATAAATATCACGTTATCATTTCATGCAGGGCTCTGACTGTTTTTTTAAATTGGTACACCTTAAATTAGAGTCAGGACCCCCCCCCCCCCGTCAACTTCTAAAATAAAGAATTCTAGAATACGAACTCGTGTACCCTCGGTACTGTAGTAGCACCTACAATCCCACGATTGCAATGAAGGGATCCGCAATTTACTTAGTTGCTACACAGGTAACCTACCAGAATTAATACATTAGTTTTCTTTTTCGATGAGAAAAACACACATGGAGGTGCAGAGAAGTGCCAATGTAGTGGTACATTGCGTACTTTTCTGGGGCGCGCTAGAGCGAAACCAAAAAATGGTAGAGCCAAACCAATCGCGCTCCCGATTTAGGATTACCCTACCCGCACCTACAATTAGGTTAATATTCAGTTAATATAGTTCTATTGCAATATTCTTCGGGGAGTGATAGGTGTACCTCATCCCCTTGTTACATGTACCTCACTTTTGATACGTGTACCTCACTGTCAGAAAAATGAGCGCCACGCAACATTACTTATGCTATAAATGAAAATATAAACATACCTGGTGTTGACAAAAACCAGTATAATGAATATTTTTAACAGGCCGGAGCTGGTGGCCATTTCTTCTGTCATGTAATACTTACCCTTGTCATATAGTCGGCACGACCATGACAGAAGGAATGCGTTATTATGTGCGCACTTTCAGACATTTAAAAGTGGCTGGAAGATGCAAAGCCATCCATCCCAGTTGAAGTGGCTTCGCGGGGATCGAACGTGGTGCAGTGTAATCTTTTCCCGCTGTTAAAAACACAGGAACTGGGGGGTGTCGTGCTTTATGGCACTACGCTGGAATCGACGCAGACGCTGCTTCGCGAGACGCTCAAGCCTGCACCGCCCGCCGGTATCATTTTTTATACTGACTTTTAGTCAAGTGGTAAGGGTCGTGACACTAACACGTGGTCATCGCCTGAAGGGTGTCTTACCTTCTCGTTTCAGAGCGTCTTTGTGAATGGCACCACGCTGCCTTTCGTACAATATCTCGTAGCACTAGCTATCATTAAAGCCGTGGAGACAGTGCATTCCTCTGAGTTAGGCAATGCTGGATCCGTAAGGATTAAATGGCCTAATGACATTTACGCCAATCAGGTCAAGATAGGAGGAATTCTATGCCAGTCCGAGTACCACAACGGCTTATTCAGCGTCACAACGGGTGCGTTTGGTATATACGTGTCTTGCAGTTATCTTTGAACCGTAAACTGTCGCTTGCAGGTATTGGCATCAACATTTTTAACCGGTCGCCAACGATCTGTCTACAAGACGTCCTAAGCACGAAAGAGTCTCCGTGCACCGTCACGAAGTAAGTTCTGTTCTATTGTATACAATACTTCGTTTTTCGGCGGACAGTTTGACTCAGGGAAGAGTTCTTGGCGGCATTTTGCAACGTGTATGAGCCGATGGAGAAAGTGTTCCTCGAAAAAGGATTTGAGCCGTTTATGACGAGTTATTTGGCGCGGTGGCTTCACACCGACCAACCGGTCCAGGTTGCGAATGATGACGAACCAAATGGTGAAAAGGTTCTTGCTATAATCAAAGGACTTACCAGTACAGGTTGCCTTTTAGCGAAGAGTGATGATGGTTCGCGTTTTGAGCTATACTCAGACGGAAATTCGTTCGACTTTCTAACCGGTTTGCTAAAGCGAAAGCTGTAGGCTACGAGTAGCAAGTATCTATTAAATCATCTTAACGTATTATAATGTTTTATCAAGACATCATTTGGATCCGAATTTCCACTTCCTGTGCTTTTTGCCGACAGATCTTTAGATACATTTTCAAGTGCAGTCTGAAAATCTGCCCAAGTGACCCCCATCGCGTCCTTTTCGTGCGCTTGCAGATATCTAGTATATCTACTATATATATATATATATAATAACAGAATTCATGTCGTCGATGCACGCTCCCGCACCTAATCGAATATCTGGATCTAACTATGAATTCAATTAAGTACGCGATCCCGAACCTAAGCAAAGTCGAACTGTACTATCGATTTCTTTTGATTGGTTAAAAGACTGTATTGTTCTTTATAAAGCGACGGCGAACGCGTGGCAGTGGCGGTATCGGTGGTGGAGCTGCAGGTGGAGCTGCGGGTGGAGCTGCGGGTGGCCCCTCTGGTGGTACAAGCGGTGGCGTTGGCGACTCTGTAGGCGGCGGTGCTGCTGACGAGCTCATGGAGTAATTGTTGGCGTTATGGTGGTGAAGTTGCTGGTGGTGCAAGTGGTGGCATTGGCGGCTCAGTAGGCGGCGGTTGCTGATTTTATAGACGATTCTTACGCTTACTTTTTGTTGTAACGCAGATATTTATTAAAATATACCAGGAGGTGGGTGGACGAGGTTTGTACTCCGGTATGCGAGCG
>CM047580.1:9524966-9548335 GCA_026184515.1 Peronosclerospora sorghi
AGTATACCAGGAGGTGGGTGGACGAGGTTTGTACTCCGGTATGCGAGAGCGAATGCGCGATCAGCGCGCGCCGTGGATTCAAAGGAGCTAAAGTATGTTACATGTAACATTATTTATACACTGTATATGTGTTCATCAACCAGATATGTCCTTTTTTGTATACGCAAATTTTTTGGCAACCGAAGCAACGACAAAACCGAGCGCGTCGAGGGTGGTAATATGCAGCCACGTGGAAATCGAGAAGAACGGGCAATTCGTCAGACTATGGTAAGGTAAGTGTTCGTGAGGACGCATGGGACAGCCGCCTTTGAGCGTTGCCTCGCGCAGACGCGCCATCTCGACCGCAGTCTGCGCCCACTCAGTGCCGTGATTGTGACTTTTGTCCGAGAGACCCGCGCGTTCTTTGGCCTCCTGTTCGTTGAGTACTGTAAGCACTCCAAAGATCACGGGCACGCTCGTATCCAACTGTACACGCATGATGCTCTGCGAAACAGCGTCGCAGATATACTCAAAGTGCATGGTTTCCCCCTTAATGAGACAGCCGATGCAGATCACAGCGTCCAGTTTCTGTGACGCTATAAGACGTCTAGCAGCGTACGGCAGCTCATACGCACCTGACACAGTCGCGGTCACCACGTTTCTCTGGGATGCACCAGCAATCTCCAGCTCCGCCTTTGCTGCTGACACTAGAGAATTCACCACCTCTGAGTTCCATTTTGTGTGCACAATGGCCACGCGTAATCCGTAGATACTCCGACACAAGGTAACGGTCAAAGTACGCTAAATTATTGCGCCTTAGCTAATCACCTGCCGCTGCTGCCTGTTTTCTGCTCGATCGGTTAGTCGCCAGCTCGAGCTATGGCGGTGTTTGAACTCGCCAGAAAAAAGGTTGTGTTCACCGGCCCGTGAACGCTGGCGAGCAAGGTTTCCCTCGCTCTCCCCATGGCGTATGAGTACCAGGTCAGTAAGACGAGGAAGACGTGTACTGCAGCTTTTGATTCGCTTATTACGCGCACCAAGTGCAGCGCGAACGCAAAGCGAGTGGGGTGCGCGCGTCGTGCTCAACATGAGAAGTCTAACTTTTGTGCCACTATATGGTGGTGTCTAGATGTGTACCTCACAAACCAATTGACCAATAGGTGGATACGTAGCGGCATGGAGATATATCGCGAGCTACATGCGCGTCTACGGAATAGGATTCCCCTCCTACGAGATAAAAGGTGCATGACGAAAGCAGCGAGCGAGTAAGGAGAAACAACGAGTGGCCAGTAGCGAAGCGGATCAAATGTTACTGGCACTGGAAAGACAAGCTGTCACTAGAGAGTACAAGAGACGTGTGTAATGGGAAGTTGCGAGACGTAGTGCGCGAATGGATAGGGAATTACAGCAGTATTTCCACCAGCCCAAAGATTTTAGAATCAACTGCGACAGAAGACTGCGGCGCCAACGACGTCTGCGAAATCATTCGCTAGAATATCATTTGACGACGCGTTGGGTCGTTCGCACCCCATATTGACCGGTCGGAATTCGATGTCGGCAGTGTTTCATAAAAAGACAGATTTCAGTACTACTCGCCATTCGAGCTTTGATTGTATACCTGGACACGAAGTTATCGAAACCAGCGTGCGGTTTTTGGTTGTCACTCGCACAGACAGTCACTGCGCTTTTCAGCTGCACGTCGACACTGGCAAAAAGCAATTCGAAATACAGAAACGCTATTCTCTATTTTGCGATTTGCGACAGCAATTATTGTTAAGCGCTAAGGCAGCGCTAAGGCGGATGGAGCTGGAAGGGAAACTGCACGAAAGGATCACTGCCACAACGGTGCGTGCCAACAGCTTGCACAGCAGCTCTTTGCACTCGAATTTCCGCGACGCAAGATGAAGTTGTTCTTGCACCAAGGTGATGAGATCAAGACGGCAATACAACGACAGACACAGCTGCAGCATTTCATCGAGTCGTTGCTTGCAGTGTACCGCACGGCGCCAAAGCGTCAAGTGCGTTGCTGTGTCAACTTACAGTGTCGTATCCTCAAGGTCATACAATCGTTCTTGGACATCGAGTGCTCGACTGAAGACGAGGCACATGATTGGAGCCCTCTCAACGAAGGTACTACAAGCTGCGTGACCACACTACAGGAAACGAACACAATAGACTGTTTGAATGTGTCACCTGACGGCTTTGGGAAGTCGGCGATGTGCTTGGAAGAACTTCACACGATTACTGAAGACACGGAACTTTTCGACAGTGTGGAAACGCGTGATGTCTCAACGTTCTGCTCTTCCGCTACGAGTAATTGCTGATTATACAATACTGTCTAGGGTGTGCTTCACGGGCCCTATAAAATGCATCAAGCGCCGATATGTGACGCATTCTGAAAAGTGTTGTTGTATCGTAGTCTATTTAGCCTTAGGCATTATTAGCTACAATAATTGTTTGTCAAGTGTTTGGTACTACGACTAAGTTGTCCTGGCTTCCTGTTAAAAGGAGTCCATGCGAAAATTTAAGCGATGAACAGTAAAAGGCGCGATGTCGCTCTGTAGCAAAGCGTAAAAAAATGGCAAGAATATCGAGGCCCATCGACGCTATCCATACCGTTGCCTTCTTTAGCAATATTTGCTTATCCATCTGAGGATCCAAACTTTTGCGCAGCGACCTAAACAGCTGCGGAAAAGTTTGGATTCTCAGCGTTAAGTAGAGATGAAATTCCTGTGTACAAAATGAGTTAAAAGAGAAAGAATTGTTCGGGTGAATGACTAACGTTATATAAAACCATTTTTTTCTGTCAGTCTGAGGCAAAAATATTTACAAATATGCTCTACTCCACAAAAGACAGAGATATGACGGCCTCGGAGCATGATGCTCTCTAAATATCCCCTAGCAGATGTGCCCACATAAGAAATATATGCATAGCCGCATTAGCTGTCTACTTGCTCAAAAATCATCCTATGTAGTTACCACATACAGTCGGAGCTTCATAACCCAGTGCCTTATACAATATCACATGTTTTGGTGTCGACGGAAGCCATTCATCACCACGGATAACGTGAGAAATGCGCATTGCATGATCGTCTACTACATTTGCCAGGTGAGACGTTGGATTTCCGTCGCTTTTCATCAAAACTTGGTCATCGCTTCCGACGTAGTCAAACTGCACGTATCCTCGGAGTATGTCCTTGACAATGGTTTTTCCCTCTGGGATTCGGAGTCGAATTGTATGGGACTCACCACGAGCCAGTCGCTCTTTCACTTCTTTTTCATACAGACCTAGACACGCACGATCGTACATCCTCGCTTCACCGGGACGAATTTGCTAATTACGCAACTTTTGCAACCGCTCATTCGTGCAGAAGCAACGAAAAGCGTGGCTACTCTAGCTCTAACCAACAGTCAATTCTATCCTAAGAGGTAACTTGAACTTATTTTTACCTCAACTAGCTTTTCGGCTGCTTCTTGATAGATTGCAAGTCTCTGCGATTGAATATAAACCCGTATGGTCCTCCAACATTAGGACCTGCACTTGACCGAGAAAATGGTCACTATCATAAAATCAGTGCAACATTAAGGACATCAGAAGCTTACCTTCATTTTCCCGAATTCCGCACCACTTGAGACTGTCCAGAAGCGCCTCGACAGAGCCGTTTACCTAGGGCATTTATTAGTCGTGGAATCCAGATACTGCGAGACCTCGCAAGTGCTGACGTGTCTCATATATTGTAGTAAGTAATGTGGTAACTAACTTTAATAAAAACCGGTGTCTCATATATTGTAGTAAGTAATGTGGTAACTAACTTTAATACAAGCCGGTGTCTCATATATTGTAGTTAGTAATGTGGTAACTAACTTTAATACAAACAGGTGTCTCATATATTGTAGGAAGTAATGTGGTAACTAACTTTAATACAAATAATTGAATTGGACTTTATCATTGGTTATTACAAATATTACAAATAGCGCTTATAGAAATAATCGTCTGTTCGTACGGCCTTATAGCGGTATAGTAATTGAGCAATACCTGCCGACTATCAATGTTCATAATTGCACGAAATCGTTAACACCAAAAAAAAAACTTGCTTTTTTTAAAGGTTAATGTAGATATACTGTGGTTTCAATATAATTCCAATGAAACAGTTCGTCGGTTCGACGGGCATCATCCTAGTCTACTATATAATAACAGAATTCATGTCGTCGATGCATGCGCGCTCCCGCACCTAAGCGAATATCTTGATCTAAGTATGAATTCAATCAAGTACGCGATCCCGAACCTAAGCGAAGTTGAACTGTACTATCGATTTCTTTTAATTGGTTAAAAGACTGTATTGTTTTTTATAAAGCGACGGCGAGAACGCGTGGCATCATCGGTGTCGCAGTGCATATCGTGGGTGTGGTTCGTGTGGCTATCAATGCGTCCGCGAGGGATTATTTGAGGGTAAGTAGTGTGTTTTACAAGACATCGATGCCGAAGAGTTGTGTATATGCTAACATTCTGTGGCGCTTAATTGTTGTGTGACGGTTTTAATTTGATGATCACAATAAAGCATGCAAACCGCACTTTTCAAGACCAGTTGAAGCGCGGTGCTGGTAGGTAGTCATGTCTTCACTTCTATTCCACAAACTGCGCACAGCATGATTGACGAGTCACAAGTGCTTTGATTAATTAACGCATTTTTACAATTTTTTTATGTTTCATGGGTTTCCAGACATTATAAATGGCTTACGAAATAAAGTCACAATGTTTCGGAGCGGAAAGGAGAAACGAGGAAGAGCGTAAGACAATTGTTTTGTTTTTTCCACGAAGATTGAGAGCGTTAGTTGGGCAGGACGGACCAGAAGGCATCCTGCGACAACTGTACGTTCGAAACGGTTCGCATCCGGCGCTTCCCGTGCTTTTGCTTGGCGAGTAACTTCTGTTTATGGGATCTATCCCCTCCCCCGACCGTTTTGCCCAACTTCATCAGCACGTCTTTCCGGTACAGCGAAATCCGTTCTTTGGCAAAGATTTTATCCCAGAGGGCAGCTTGAATGGAAATTTCATATTGCTGCCGATCGAGCACGCGCTTTAACTTGACACAAGGCGCGGCCATTGCGTGTGGAGGGCATCATGGGCTATTGAAGTGTTAAAGCTTGAGTCGACTGGGCGGACCACGAATGTCCTCTCTGTGTGAACATTTCTTCGGCACTAGGAGGGAGAAGTATGTGGTCTACAACTGCACCGTTTCAAGTGTGACGGCCCAAACGTCGAGGTGTGTTTCCTACCGGTATTCGGAGTTCCTCAAGTTTCGAAACAATGCAAACGAGTTGTGGACGTGCGATGACAAAGACTGTAGTGGTTCGTGTCAAGCTATTCGTGATATTACGACGGATTTCTTTCCGAAAAAACTTCCAAGAATACTGTCCACGCAGTATGGAGCTGTTAATCGCCGCAGTAAAGCTAACATTGAAGAAACGGGTTGCGTCTTTTATCGACAGTGATGAAGCGACGAAAAAATTGATGAAACATTATGGTGTGGACGTGTGAAAAACGAGGGCAAAATAGCAGCAACATTTGACAAGATCCTGTTTTATGCATTGCCAGCTGGAAGCTGCCGCGGTAATGAAAAGCCAAGTGTTGATTGAAGCCACAAATGACACCCAACCGTCGGTGAAATTGCCACGTGGCAGGGCACCGTAGTGCCAGTCCCAAAGATTTATAACGACAGACAAGAGTGGCAGAACAAAGAAAAAACCGATCATTCATGTGACCAACTGCTCCTACCAGTACCCTGAGACAGAGGGCGAAACAGGAAGAATTGAAGCTAAGTGGTGAATAAGCCGTGTACGGTTGCGTCAACACTTGGTGCTGAGGCCAAGGTTACCGAGGGAGACTCACAAAACGTGGCAACAGATAAGTTGTTGAGTCTACCCACTTCAACGTCACTCGTCAATGTAGCGGTCGATAAAAGTTTGTTCAGCCGCTGGTGGGTATCTTCTCAGAAATTATGCGGAAATCTATTACTGCAAACGAAGAACTGCCAAAATCAATCGAAGAGGGTCAAATCTCGACGAAAATCTATCACTAACCCAGTGACTATCCGTTCTATCAAACAAATATTGATCGAGGGGTACTCATTTTCGATCATGTGCGTCTAAAAGTGCGCTTGC
Organism: Peronosclerospora sorghi; assembly: GCA_026184515.1. Lineage (NCBI taxonomy): Eukaryota > Oomycota > Peronosporomycetes > Peronosporales > Peronosporaceae > Peronosclerospora > Peronosclerospora sorghi. Next base: position 9,531,108 of record CM047580.1, read on the forward strand.
GGAATCGTGCTCGACATGAACACATGAAAAAACTTGCGCCAGAGTAGGTGGACCAGCAAAAGTCGCGGAAATTGGGAGTGAAAAAGATGGAGAAGGAGCGAAAACGTCAGGACAAGTTACGCCTAAACAACTCCAGAAACAGAAGCTTAAATGCATCGATGAAAGCGGATTTGCTCGGACTACAAACACCATTCATCAGAACCCTCATGTGCAGCAACTCATCGCAGCTGACAAGGTGACTGAAGCTTTCGATGAAGGTACAATAGTCCGAACTTCAAGCTGGTTTGCACTGCTATATTTCACGGGGCCAGAGGAATTTGTTATAAACTTTCACACAAGTCTTCTGAAGCGATTTCTGCGAGAAATTGCTAATACTTCATTCGAGTGCATTTATTCAGGTGTGACTAAAGTTGTTGGACACAAGGCTTCGTGCGATCGCGTCCGAGAAAGACCGCTTCGATTTAATTGATCGAGATTATTTGCAATCAACAGAACGAAAAAATGATTGGCCTGGCCTAAGACCGCAAAATACCCTTACTTTGGCGGCATTTGAAGTGCACCATCAAGACGATCGTTTCGCCGTTGACCATTTTATTATCGATGATGGCATGCACCAGATGCGCGAACTCTTCAGGTTTACCTAGACGGTTTGGAAATGGAACGCTATCTCCAAGCTCTTTCTGCATCTTTTCAGGAAGTCCCGCCAAAAGTGGCGTCATGAACAAACCTATAACGCAGGGATTTCCGTTAGTTATCGTCCACTCCTGCACCAAAGTCGTCGTGGTACCTGGTGCGATAGTGTTTACACGGATGCCGAATGAGGAAAGGTCTCTAGAAAGTGTTAATGTCATTCCTACGATTGCACTTTTACTAGCAGCGTACGCATCCTGCCCAATCTGCCCGTCATATGCTGCAATACTAGCAGTATTGATGATAACACCACGTTCGACACTAGACTCTGGTCGTATTTTTGACATGCTGCTCGGACAAGTTAATAGCAACAAGGGGAAATTGGTCTTTATGACATTAACGTTTGCAATTCCACTTACACCACTTACCGTTCAGCTGCGAGGCGGGCTACGTTAAAGGTCCCCACCGTGTTGACGTTTATCGTCTGCTGGAACTGGTAAAGCTGATGAATTCCTTTCTTACTAAGCGTTTTCATAGCCAATGCGATACCCGCACAATTGACGGCAGTATTCACAGACTCTCCGAAGATAGATTTGGCTAGGTCCAATGCCGCATCTACGTCGTCCTCGCTGGTCGCCTACCATCACCGTACAACGGTTAATTCAATAAGATCACACCAGTAGCTGCGAAAACATACATTAGTGGGGCTGAAATGACACGAGAGACCAAGTTCTTTTGCCACATTGACTCCATCGCTGGTAGGGAGATCGCACAGGATCACACGCGCTCCATTTTGAACAAGATGAGCGGCTGTCGCCCGACCTAGACCGGAGGCGGCGCCGGTAATATGGCAACACGAGCGGACAAAGCCATGCGCGATATGACACCTTTAGCATAATTAATGTAGACCACATTATACCATGTAGCTTATGTGAGAGTGATACATCATTAAAAGAGTATCTATTACTTTATTTAAACGACGACGACCCCCGGCCTGTAACAAAAAATACCATTAAACGACGACGACCCCCGGCCTGTCATAAATAATTATTCTAATACAATTTTCATTTTTGCCATAAAATACTAAGGTACGGTATGGACAACTAAACCCAAAAATTAGATATACTGTAGTTTCAGTGAAATTTCAATGACAGTTCGTCGGAACGACGGGTACCATCCCTAGTAATAACAGAATTCATGTCGTCGATGCATGTGCGCTCCCGCACCTAAGCGAATATCTTGAACAAAGTATACTCTCCTCTTAGGTACGTGATCCCGTACCTAGCCGAAATTCAACTGTACGCACGTCATGACACTATGACATAAAAAACATAAAATACAATTTTGGCTTCAAAAATCGCACTAATCCGTGGTAGTACAATTGACATGAAGATCAGTATTAAAGCGTAAATAATTGTTTAGAAATGGCGCTTTTTACATCTATTTAAAAGTTTTTCCTCCCTGTGACGTTCCCGGTCACGTAGTTGCTTCTATGACTTTACGTTATATACCCTCCTCCCCGTCGGTACGACGGGGTAAAGCCATTCTTGCTTGCAGTAACGGCGTGCGACCCAAGTATTGTGACCACACTAGTATAATGTATAGTATATGTTTTCGCTACCCTACCCCTGGAAATACATCGGGGAAAGTTTTGTAGACGGACAGACGGTTTTTATGCCCTGCCCCGTCGATACGACGGGTCCCATCCACATAAAAAAAGACGCAATGAATCGAAATTCACCCAGTGAAAAAATATAGTCTTTTTTTGTTTCATATGTACATATACAGTAGTTTCACTTAAATTTCAATGAAATAGTTCGTCGGAACGACGGGTACCACCCCTAGAATATCCTGCTACGATGGAAACGGATGGTAGTAGTAACAGACCTGCTGACAATACAACAGCAGCTGAACAGCAAAAGGCAACCATTGAGGTCGCAGATAAAAAACAACACCCACCTTCATGGGTGGATTAAAGAAGGCTACAATCGGTGCTGCGGCGGCTCCTGTTGCGGTACGTTTTTGAATCTTAACTCTTAGTAAGATCGAACTAACGACTCTTTTGTTTCAGGCAATCGCCACGTTGGTACAACGGGGTACTATTCTAGTAGGGTTATAAAAAACCTATCCCAGCCATTAATCACATCAAAACTGTTTTTATAATGTAAATTTCATAAGTAATGTTGCGTGGCGCTCATTTTTTCGGGATAACCTATTCGCACATGATGTTTTTCCTAACGGCACATGATTGAGTAAACATCATGTGCGAATAGGTTATCCCTTTAGATTATAGAAGTAGATGACGCAATTACTACGCGCTGCAGGTACACAACTCTAAGTGCTTCTTTCGTATTGATATTTGAATCTTATAATAGCAAACGGCAACCTAGAGAAGTTAATTGAGTTGCGGAGCGACTCGGCTTTCCAGAACAAGAAAGGCGAGTCCGGTATGACAGATACATCAATTCCAATGGTTTTTATTAATATAACAACTATTGAGTTCGATAGTGCTGCACGTGGCTGCGGCTGAAGATCAACTGGAAATTGTGCGATATCTCGTGGCAAATGGGGCTATGCTCAATCTTCAAGAGAAGAAGCATCGCTTTACGCCACTTATGCTAGCTCTGGCTCAGCAACCTCCGAGTTTTGAAGAAATCTTTCAAATTCTTTTGAAAGGTAAACCAGACTTAAATGTACAAGACTCGTCTGGCCAGACGGCTCTACATTTGGCAACAGGTTTGTTAGGCAATATTTTGCAGTATTTAAAGCATTGAAAAGTTATTTCGGACTGCTGCGAATGACTCAGAGTATGAGGAAGAAACGGTGTTAAAGTTGCTGTTGAAAGCCAAAGCGAACGTAAATGCAGTGGACATGAAGAAAATGACCGCATTGCATATCGCAGTTGGAAAAGGGAATTTAGAAATCGTACAGCTATTGATTGAAACGGGTCGAGCCAACGTCAATGCCGTTGACGGCAAGGGTAATACACCATTGTAACGTTCTAAGCATATGTTGTTTAGAGGAAAGAGTTCACCCTAAAGTAATATGTTGGCGTATATGTAGGCATTGGGCATGTATTAAAAACGGCGACAACCATCTCAATATGATAAGCTACTTGATCTCCAAGGTTTCTGAAATATATTCTGGCTAGTTAAATAGCCAAAATCTTTTACGGTCAATTGTTATTGCTATTGGGCAGGGTGCAAAGCCACTTAGAAATGTTCATGGAAATACGCCTTTGCACTCTGAGGCGATGCACTGTGACCCAACTGCCACTTAGCCCACCAAAGATGCAGACGCACTACCTACTGCATTCCCAGAATTAATAGCTGCAGTAAGCAGCAATGGCTTGAATTCCCAGTAAAGTTTTGTGCAGGACGTCGACTCGGAAGAGCTGGTTTCGGGTAGTATGCCATTAACCAAGTCATCAAAGGAAAGCCCTAGACAGTGTTTCAAGGCAGAAAAGGAGCAGTATCAGAACAACGTTGCTGCAGCACGTGCAGGTCCGTCACAAGCTTAGTTCCACCTATGTATATTTTGTGTTTGACATGTTTTTACGCGACGAATGTAGCCGCTATTGCTCACTCGAAGAAGAGAGTTGTCAAGAATAGCAAGGAAGCCACGGGTATAGCTCGATATTGGTGGGTTGCCCTGGTTTTTGCTATTATAGCCGTCTTGATTGCCTTATTTTCGGCGTATCCAACCGTTCGAACATGACTCAAAAGGATTGCAGATTAGCGAGATATTGCTAAAATTTAAACATCATTTATCTAGGGATAACATATTCGCACATGATTTTTACTCAATCATGTGCCGTTAGGAAAAACTTCATGTGCGAATAGGCTATCCCATTTTTTCTGAAAGTTAGGTACACGTATCAAAAGTGAGGTACATGTAACAAGGGGATGAGGTACACCTATCACTCCCCTATTCTTTTGGAGGGATTATCTATTTATTTAAAGGAGAACGACCCGGCCTGTCACAAAGAATAACATTAAACGACGACGACCCCCAGCCTGTCACAAACATACCGGTATAAACTGGAAAAAATAAACTCTTTTCTTTTTGTTTCGAAGTAAATGTATATATACTATAGTTTCAATAAAATTTTAATGAAACAATTCGTCGGAACGACGGGTACCATCCCCTAGTTGAGTTCCAAACTAGAATTTCACAAAAACTGCTTGTTACTGGAGGCGTGCGCGCACTTGGTCGCGGTATTGTGAAACACTTTATTAGTGGAACGTTACTTCAATAGTATTCGCAGCAAACGACGAAGCTGAGACCAATGTCATTCTGTCTGAGAGCAAGTCGCTGAGCATGCGGAACAGACGCTGGAAGCAATTTCTAGCAGGTATTAATAGACAGTTTTCTCTTAGTTAGAAATTACTAAATAACTTTTACGTGGTGATAGAAATGGAAAGGTGAGTACTATCGTGTGTGCGACTAGTGGATGGGCTGGAGGGTCCATCCGCAGCAATTGATGGAAGAACAGTTTGAATCACATGCACTGCGCATTCTTGGACCATGTCTTTGCACTGTAGGCGCTTTGTCTTGGTGAATTTGACTCGTTTATTCTCCACTTCTTCTGGAAGAACCTTAAGTGTAAGTAGCACAGCGAAATTCGTTAAAGCAGCAGTAGCATCGTCACTCACCGGATACTGTTGATTTTGAACGAACCATTTGACTGCATATACGACAGTAGTGTCACTCTGATGCTCGTGGAAGCGCAACAAGATGACTGCAATCGTGAGTGCTAGATGAGTCTGTACATTAAGCTCCTCGTGAAGTCCATTAGGTCCCGTTAATACATTCCAGATATCTTGAGACATTAAAATAAAATCTTCACCAGACTCTCGTGAAGATCACGATCCCCTGTCGTCCAATTGTCTGCGTCGTCAATCATGTACTTGCGAATTTATGACGCCACCGTAAAGTAGATGATTGAAGCTGCAAAGTAACACTTAGCTCGCTGCAAGGTATTGTGCTCACCACTATTTCTCGTAGTTATTGGAGCTTGCAAAACTGATAACGCCGTCTGAGCAGCTGCATTCGAGCGCTGAAATTGCTGCAGCAACGAGTCTGCACGTCTACGTATACGTGTCAAACTAAGTGGACTATACAATTGATGAAGCGCCTCCGTTACCACACATTTAGAAACTGTAGCCATCACTAGTTGAGAGTCTGCGTCGCTCGGTTCTATGTAAAAGGAGAATAGTCAGACATTCCTACAACATACATCAACAGATGATCATGATTGGCAGATAGTTCTATATTGGCTAAGTACGATTCGCGTTCTATTATGGTTTTGTGAGTTTATTTAAATCGGTCGAATGTCACGTGGGGGGGTGCCGGTAACCTAATTCTTTTAGGTGCGGGTAGGGTGATCCTAAATCGGAAGCGCGATTGGTTTGACTCTATCATCTTTTGGTTTCGCTCTAGCACGCCCCTACTTTTCCTCTTCTATTTGTTCTGTTGTATAGAGCTGTTGAATTACACCGCTGTATGCGTGTAGGACAGAGGGGTGGTGCGACATTGAACAGACGGATGGAGATATACACAGACTGATGACGCAACTAAAGCATCCACATGTTTACTGCAAGTACGGAAGTCATGACTTCACAGTCTAACGTCAGAAAGAAACTTGTAGAGAGTCTTAAATACTAGGCTAAGATGTAACTCAGAGTAGTGAACTAAGAACCTATAAATATATTCACTTCACAATTTGGCTTTGACTGAGCACTACAACCAAAGGAACAACAAGAACGTATTCCATTAAATTATCACATCAGCGCTTACTGAATTTTGTGTCATCTAGCTTACAGCACTTCGCTTTACGGAAGTTTCTGTTGACATTATCTACACTTGTCACGACGACATCGGCGATCTTGACGGTGCCGAGAATGCGATGAAGACGTCTCGCCAATCGACCGTCAGCGCGTGACGAGTCGGCGTCACGGTCTCGACTTGATTTGACCAGCACTTACACCTGGGCAATCATTCCGACATTTTTGCGCCATGGCGTCGGTACATGTTTACGCTGGTTCGACATAGTTGTGGGTGACGACCTACACTAATGATTATTTGTTTACGCCACACTGGGTACATTCGAGAAGAATCCAGTAAGTACCCAGTAGGGCGATTGTACATGAGGCTTAGACGTAGAAAACCCTAGATCTCTAGATAAGCAGAGCGTAATTGTGAACTAAGGCCCTCAATCAATCAATCACTTCGCATTTTTTCATCCAACCCATCAATGCCTTCGCCTTTGACATGCCTCTAACCAACAGGTTATGAGCCCAAGCCCGTTCGACTCCGCGCCGTCAGCCTTCTCCACCAGCATGGAGCCCTAGACCATCACCGTCCGCATCAACAAGTTCAACGGGAAGAACTTCCACGTTTGTAAGTTCAAGATGCAGATGGTGCTGGAAGAGCGCGAGCTGTGGGAAGTCACGTCCGGCGAGATCAAGATGGAGCTCTCCGAGACGGAAGAAGACCAAGCGACGTACCAACGGAAGTCACACAATGCGTTTGCGATGATCTGTCTCATGATGGAGGACTCGCAGCTCCAGTTGGTTCGCTCGGCTTCAGGTGCGCAAATTGCCTGGTCACGTCTAGAAGCGGACTTCGAGAGGAATGCGCTTGCCAACAAGCTCTTCATGCGTCGCCGCTTCTTCGGGACGATGATGGAGGATGGCGATGATGTGCAAAAGCATATCAACACGCTCAAGACATTGGCGGAGCTGCTAGACGCGGTTGGCGCTCCGGTCAGTGAAGAAGACCTCGTGATCACGCTGCTCGGAAGTTTGAACGAGTCGTACCAGTTACTGATTACAGAATATGGGTTGCGCGCCGACACGCTGACTTGAAAACTCGTGCCGGCTAGACGAATGTACGAGTACATGAAGCGCAAGGAGCAGCACGGCGAAGATGCTCCGTCCGAGCAAGAGTTCACGTCGAACGCAATGCGCAAGGGACGTCCGGCGAAGAAGACTGGCGCGTGCCGCCACTGCGTTATGCACGACCAGTGGATCGAGGAGTTTTCGTTGCGGAACCAAGAGAACAACATCAACGGTGATCGTCGGCGGCAAGTACAAGCGTACCTTGCCCGCGATGACACGCGTGTGATCGAGAGCGATAGTGACTTCCTGTTCATGGATGAAGGTGGTGCTGACGGTGCCAGCGCAAGACCCGAGTGGTGTGTCGCTGATTGACTCTGGAGCAACTCAACACATGACGCACTCCGAATTCTGCTTTACCAAGTACCGTGCGATCAATCCTGTGAAAGTGAACCTCGCGTACGACAGCACTGTCGAAGCGATCGGATACGGCGACGTTGAGATGGTCATGCTGACTGTCCAAAGACCTCGCAAGGGCATACTCACCAACGTGTGGTTTGTGCCGGGACTGAGTCGAAACCTCTTCTCGGTGGCACGGTTCGCGAAGGATATCGTCCCGAACACATTCGACAAGAACAAGTGCGTCGTGACGCTGAAGGGGTCCAATTGGATCATCGGCAAGAGGTTTGGCAAGTCTCAGTATGACTCCAGTCAACGGCGGCAACAGTGGTGCGAACGCGCACGCACTTGCTCGGACGAGACCCAGACTGGTCCACATGTCAAGGTGCATCGATGCGACAACGGGGGTGAATACAAGTCGGCGAAGATGGACAAGATCTGCGCCGATCAAGGTATCGTGCAGCAGTTCACACCGCCGTACACGCCACAGCTCAACGGTGTGGAGGAACGCGTGAATCGCACACTCGTGGAGTCCGCACGGTGCATGCTTGAGCACGCCAATATGTCGAAGCGTACTGGGGTGAAGCCGTGATGACTGCTGCATTCTTGCGGAACCGCTGCCCATGTCGCTCAAAAGCCTACAACATGTCGCCGTATGAGGTGTGGAACGCAAGGCTCCGCTTCTTGAAAACCTGAAGAAGTTTGGATTCCACGCGTTTGTGCACGTGCCGATCGGAGTGTAGGAGAAGATTTGTGGGGTACCCCCCCCCGTAAGTTGGTCGGCTGGGCACGATGGTGATCGGGTTCAGGACACTTCGGTGTTCGAATTTGAACTCGACTCACCACAAAGCTGCTCAAGGTCGACGCTCGTGCGATTCGCTGCCGGTTCATCTGCTATTCGGAGCACGAGAAAGAGTATCGGTTCGAAGAAATCGATACCGGTCGAGTGTTCGTGAGCATGACGCCAAGTTCATGGAAGACGAGGTCGACGATGGTCGCCAACTCGGTGCTCAAGGTGCGGGTGCGTAGATCGACTTTGTGGTGAGTCGTGTTCAAATTCGAACACCGAAGTGTCCTGAACCCGATCACCATCGTGCCCAGCCGACCAACTTACGGGGGGTACCCCGCAAATCTTCTCCTACACTCCGATCGGATGTCCGATCTGTACTGTAAGTCGACTGGTTTAATTTTTTTTTCACGCTTCTCACCTTGTGTACCCATTGGCTTGGGTGGATACACACTCAGTAAACCGTCGCGCGATATGGACTTGTGGGAATCAATATGTAGTGATCCACTTCTGGTGAAGGGTTTATCTGGGGCGGAAATCATCACTCTAAACACGCAAATGTACACGATATACTTAATTTCAATATACTTTCAGGGCAGATCGCGTATAGCAGATCGTAGAGCTCAAACAAAACGATAGATCGATAAACCAATAAGGAACAGCCAAACAAACGTATCCAATAGCTTGTGTTTCCACCAATTAGATCTCCACGTAACATTACCAATAAAATGATAACCTTTCCAATTAATAGTTACACGTTCCAAACGTGTATGACTTGAGAGTGAGTGCTGCTGTCTTAACTACGCGTTCCCGTCGTGGGACTTCCGGCGGGCCAAGTGCGTCTGTAACGCGTCCCGACCGGGCAAGTTGATCTGGAGAGGACCTTGTTAACACTCCACTCCCAAAGCTTCCGTGGTAGGGGGGCAACTTATGCGTAAACAAGAGAAACAAAGAAACTATATTTAATATCCATTTTAAAAACATAAGATGTAAAATACATGAAACATCGTGTGACTCACCTAAAACTGCGTAGTTGACGCATCTGACACACGATTGGCACAAAATACTCTTCCCTTTTAACCAACCCGATCGCTCCAAACTGATTGGCGATATACCTGTATACACTGGTCATATACTTTCTTCTTCACTTCACCACATTTTCAAACCTCTAGATCACGACTCGAAGACTTGGAATTGAGTTTGAAGCTTTACCAGGCTGGAATGGACCATTTGCCTTTACAAATACATAATATATTCCAACCTAAACGCATAATTGATCATAACGAATTTTGTGACGAATTGGACAGGTTTGATTTATACAGGAATTGATTTAGCAGGATCTAAGGGTGAGATCGAGATTGGACCACACGGCGATGTTTGGCCCATGTCTCATGATTGGATGCTACGAATTAACCCGAATCGACAACTAACACGGGCAATTGGTTGAACCTTGATGGACGAGCACCACCAGTCCTGTTTCCTCACCTAATCTCGAATCAGGCGAACTGGATCGAACGAGCGAAAGAAGAACAAGGAATATATTATTTGCAATCAAGAATTTTTGGTCTCCGGATGAGGTGCTTCTTTCCCCAAGAGAATGTTTATTTGAGGTATGGAAATCAATCAGGCTGGAGACTTGACTCTTTGAGAGACCGTTGTAAGGTATTACGGCAACAGAGTAGTGATAGAGCGGCATAGAAGTGGATAGATGGATGGCACGCTAAACTAACGTCAGATAACCTTCATTCATCATATTCTTACTCTCGTCATTAAGAAAAGTGGAAGAGCTGTGTGATGTGGCAATGCTTGTATTCTGGCCGATCATATCTATATATTGGTGCAATTAGTTATGAAATTAGCTACGATCACTGACCTATTAAGGGGCCGTGCGATCAACTGGAATATTTGTAGGCATCTCAGCGCACTAAAAAATGTACCAGGATATGGAGACGCTGTTGCAAAAATTCGTTAGATGTAGCGAATAGTTTACTAACTGAACCGAGAATTTTAGTCAGGCAGTAGACGTGGCGTAAGACGTAGGAGGGCCGCTGTTCGGTCCGTTACTTGAAGCGACTTGAAATGACTAGTAAGTAAAAACGAAAGTAAGTAAAAATCACGAAATTAAAAGATTTTAAGCCTATAGTATTCACTTAAGTTTCCTAAGAGATTTAAACTTGAAAACCTTCCATCATATATCCATGTATTTATAGCCAATTATTTTCCACATACGCATTCACTTGAAAGCCATGTGGTGGAGTCCAGTTCAAAATCAAACACCGAAGTGTCCGGAAATGAACCACCATCGTGCCCAGCCGACCAACTAACGTAGAGGGTACTCCGCGAACCTTCGCCTGGGTGCCGATCGGGTGACCGATCGGCATTACTAGACGCCGAGTCCGATTCGTCTCGTGTCTCACCTTGTGTACCCATTGGTATGGGTGGCTACACACTCGGTGGAGCGTTGCTTTGTGAAGAATTCAGTAGGTGTTGATACGGGTGTACCGCTTCTGGGGTACTGATCCAAAATACCAACGAAAATATAATCCAATATGGTCGATCGGCAAACGAAGCGGAAATCATCACTCCGAATGCGGTAAAATCTGGCACTTGACTGCACGTAACATTGCGTAATCCAGCCAATAGGGTTTCTGGCACTTGACTGCAAAGCAGTGAGTAATCCAGCCAATAATAGTGTCTGGCACTTGATTGCAAAGGAAATGAGTAATCCAGCCAATTCCTTGCACTTGATCGCAGATCGCGATGAGTAACCCAGCCAAAATAACACGTCTCATTAACGTGTCCGAACTTGATGGGTTAGTGAACGTAATGGCCGCTTCCCGCCGTGGGACTTCCGGTGGAGCTCTGTCCTGGAAGGGCTTAAATGAGCAAGAGCTCCCAATGACTCATGCAGAGCCATTGGCGACTTACGAAACCCAACGAAATACGAACACTGTACTTAATATCCAATTAAAATCCAAGAAGTAAACTACATGTAAAACGTGTGCCTTACCTCACATATGCGTACAAAACACTCCAAGCACAAGATTGGCCCAAAAAACTCCGTCCTTTTAGTCAAGCCGATCGATCTGCCTTGACAACGGGTACACTGCTACAAACTGGTCAATAATTTTCACTTTCACTTCACCACAGCCAAAAATAGCTCCGTCAAAATTCGACAGACGCATTCATATCGATGGCGAAGACTGTGGATTGGAGATCGATCACGTGCTTTTTACCGAAGGCCACTGTCAGAGCAATTTACATCTTTAACGGACACGGAGAACAATTGGTATTGGATGATATCAGTATTGCGGGATGGAGAGTGAATTTTTTACCGACTATATATGTTTTTTACCCTGATGTTGGTGCGGAATGCCCGGGAAATAGGTAATTTATCCCGATGCGGTCTCTGTAGTGGTTCTGGTGGCTGTGCCAATGGTGGGCGTTGGCCACCTTTCCACAGTCGCAGCACATGGTGAAAAGTGGGCGTGAAAGGGTTGATCCAGGACCCGTCACGCGCTCCTAAATCCAATGGAGCACCCCGCACTTGTGACAGAAGACTTAGCCCGATTTAGCACAAAGCGCAGCGAGGCGGATTTGCAGGAATATCCTGGCGTGCAAGGGGGAAATTTGGTCGGCGGCGCGCAAGTGGTATACCAGAAGCAGCCGTGCACGCTGAGCACGTCTTGCTGCTGCCTGATCTTGGCTTCGTTGTTCTTGTTGCTCTTGCGTCTCAACAGCACGTTCTTGAGCACGCCGCTCCCGAGACAGTCTGTTTCTCCATGAACGCGGACCCTCTGCTTGTCGTGGAATTGGGGGACGGCGGGGAACTAATGCGGGGTAGTTAGGATGTGCTAGATATGTAAAAAGACTATTTATAGTGGAATTCGATTTGGTCCAATTTATAGTATAGTTCGAATTCAATTAGGTACGGGATCATCGTGACAGAAATCACGACAGCAATTCTGTTATATATAGATCGACAATTTTGTCCCGCCGTCTATTCCTTTGAATATGTCGCATCGGTGTAGTACCATCGAAGATGCAAGGGTTCTTGGTTTGGGATGCTGCCGCTTGGTTAATCCATCCTTCTTTTAGGAGCATGTACTGGATGTCACAGAGCTCTCATCATACCGCCATAATGCCATTGTTTTATTGAAGGACTTAAAAACACCTTGAGGAGGAATTCCGTGGAAGTATCATCAGTAATTGCCTGTGTGTCTGTGGAGAAGCGTGACCAAAATTTGGCACACTTCTGGTCAAGTTTCGTCAAGGCATTTGGTCTAATTTCGGATTGGTTTAAACAAGGGGGGCTTTTCATCCTATCAGACTCAAGAAGTGTCAAGAACGCAAGTTTTGGTGAGTCACCCGACTTTGGGTATTTTACATATTTTTGTGGGGATACATTTAGGGACTATAGGGTAGTAGTATTTTAGTTGTGGATTTTCCGGATAGAGGGCTTTTGGTTGTGGTTTTACCTTTTAGGACAGAGGTTATACCTTTAAGTAAGGAAATCTTTTAGCTTTCGGAAAAGTGCTGAAACCTCTTCTGGTCTTGGTTCACACCACAGCTAGGGGTCGCCGTTCTTACCTATTCGTACACTAGTCGCCTCCGCCCGCCGCGGAGTGTTTGGGGGCAGAGGGTCGAATTATCCCCTCTCGCCCATTATACCCGGTCTGGACGCGCCGCACGCGCACTTTGGCCCACCGGAAGTCCCTCGACGGGAGTACGATTTGGCGATCTCAACACCTCAACTCAAGTACGTTTGGAACGTGCTATTCACTGGATTGGTCCTGGAGTGGAGATATCGTTTGTGGAGTTTCACGAGCATATTGGGTCTTTACGCGGACATATTGGCTTGTTTTAATATTGGTTGGGAACTAGACCGGTTTTTGTCTTATTTCGTATTGGTCAGGGGCTAGACCGGAACGGTCGGTCTACCCTATATTATTTCGTATTGGTCAGGGGCTAGACCGGAACGGTCGGTCTACCCTATATTATTTCGTATTGGTCAGGTCTTGATCGTTTGGACGATCGACCTATTGGAAGTTATCTCTTGGAAGTGTTTTTGGTCTGTTTGGGTCTGGGGTGAAGAGTTCCGCCCCAGAGATACCTACCCAGATCGGTCTTCTATATTCAAGACCGGTTCGATCCAATCTGCGAACCCGATCCACCGAGTGTGTAACTAGCCCATTCCATCGGGTAAACAAGGTGAGATGGACACTAAACAATCGGACAAAGTGGGTTCTGATGACGACCGGTCGTCTGCTTGCAGCGGACGATCGGACCAGATCTCGAGTGGTGGTCCGCGGAGTACCCCCTCCGAAAGTTGGAAGGCTGGGCGCGATGGTGGTAGTCAGGTTATTGATGCTAATGTTTTCGATTTCGAACTTGAATCCACCACAATGGTGCGCGTGCCCGGATTCAAACCAGGGATATCACCGTGATGATATTCCATCAAAAATTGGATTCGAAGATTTGAATGATTTGAATATGGAGTCGTTCTGGAGAGGACGTAAGGAAAGGATATCGCCTTACGTTTTCGTTTTTGATAAAGATGGCGATGTCCGATATGGCCTGGCGGAGGACCAGATCGGGATTAATAAGTTTTTTCCTCCCCAAAAGGCTCCCACCGGAGCCGATCGGGACTATAGCAGGTCTTGCTATAGTTCCGGAAAGGATCAGGACCTTGGTCCTGATCCTATGTGTATGAATGAAAAAATTGATGGAAAACTAAAAGATGAAAATTACTTGGAGGCTGACTGGAACGATCCGGTCTACCTCCCGAAAGTCCCCAAGGTACCCAAGGTGCCCAGAAAAGGGCTGGGAATGCCACCCGACGAAGACGACTTCGATGAAAAGTCGAAGGTCGGGGATGAGGCTATCACCGAACAAGGCCTGGACAAGATGTATTATGTTTTTGAATTGAAGCGATTTGTTCTCCAAAACCAGGTCTTTCGGGTGTTGTACCTCCATATCCCCGACCGTCTTCTCGGTCCCACTACCGAGCCGATCCAGAGTGATCGACCATTACTGCTCGTCAAGAATTTGGTGGCGATGTTGGCGGAGGCTGGCATTAAAATGCAGAACCCCGCCGGTGTCAATAAATTGTTTGAATTTGATGCTTGGAGACTGGATGCGTCGATGTCGGACCTCCACGACCGTTTGATGCCGCTGGTGGGGGCGGTTCGCCGCCCAACTCCCACCACGGCAATGAAGGTCGCCGAAGCCTCCACAGAGCTTGTTGACATTGGTTCCGATGATTAATCGATCTACCAGTCTCCACCGGCTTCTAACAGCTCATCAGAGTTGGAGACCGGTGTCGCGCGGATGACCATGGGGGTGGACCATGCCCGGTCTGAACAAAAAGGGACATGCGGCAGCAAGGGGCTTCTTGCCAGTCGGGGCTCCAGCAAGCCCCACAGGCCTCAGTTCCGCAAAAGGAGGGCATCAACACGTTGCCCATGACGCAAGACAACGTCCAAGCCATGTTTGAGACGATGATGCAACGTTTCATGGAAGAACGGGTTAGACCACCTATGCGCCCACATGTCCAAGACCGGTCTACCTGTCAAGGTGTCAATGTTTGCAAAGATGTGGGTATGGAATCGGTAACATCTATGGATAAGCCTATTAGAAGTGATAAACCAACCGGAAAGGGAAGGCGCAAGCCGCAACCGGCAAGACCGCGTAGACCAAGCAAGACAAGTGACTGTGATATGGAGTCGGTCGGCGGTCTTGACGACCATGGTGGGTCAGATGGTACAGGCGCAGGCAAGGTGCGCAAGGCTAACCTAGCCTCCACTACTGCCTACTACTTTGGATCTGCTGCGATTCCGCGCATCCGTATGGCCGCGACGACCGACCTCAAGGACTTCACCGGCAAGAAAGCTGATGAAGACCAGGCCCGGTCTTGGTTCAGTCGGGTCAAGTCTGCGTTCCTGCGAGACCAGACCCCAAAAAGAGAATGTTGTTTAATCTTCCGGGATTTGTTAAAAGGACCGGCTGCGAACTGGATTCAACAGTTGGGTCGGGGCGTCCGGTCTGACTGGGACCTGTTATGTGCGGAGTTTGAAGGTCAATATTGTAACTCCGGATTTTCAAGCGCCCGTAAGTACCACCATATGCAGAAGCGGGCCGACGAAACACCGATCGAGTATTTGCATTGGTTGAACGTGGCTGAACTTCGCGCGGTGATAACAATCAAAGAGAATAACCCGCCGAATGGTGCCGCCTTAGAACATGTGGGTCACTATATTAGTACCCTTGACGATCAAGAACTGGCGGACCAGCTTACTCTACTGCGTCTTAAGGATGCGGGCGAAGTCGAACAGACCATGCGGACGTTACAACAGTCGCGTAGTATGAGAGCGAAGACCGCTGGTGGATCAGGTCGCTATAGTTTCAAGACCCAGACCGATCCGGTCAAGAGACCTTGGACCAGACCGACCCGAGCGGTCAAGGAAATTGTAGCTGATGACAGCACGGGGTCAGAACGGGAAAGTGGAAGTCCATCCAGCCAGGAGTCATCGGATGAAGAACAGTATTGTTACGTCTATGTTGCGGGACCTTCCCCGAAGACCAAGTCGAAGTCCGACCAGGTGGACCGGAAGGGAAGGAACGGAAGCAAGTACGATCCAGACCGACCTCGTCAGAAGTGCTCCCACTGTGGGTCGAGCAAACATGACGGTCCAAACTGCTGGAAGAAGATGGTGTGCAAGAAGTGCGAGAGACGCGGCCACCCGACGGACCACTGCCTCTTCGTATGCAAGTCATGTGGAGAGATCCACGAGGCCGGCCACTGCAAGATTGAAGATTTTTTTAACATGATGCACAAGTGGTACGTGCCGGACAAGCACGCGGGGATGCTGCCGCCGGACGCAGAAAGGATGTTAAACTAGAACGCTCGCCAGGTTGGAATCTGGATCGAGCCGAGCGTTCTACGGTTCACATCTATGCATATGTCGGCAAGGAGGATAAGACCGACAATTCACGTTCTATTCCAAATTGCGTCGACCGAGACCATCCGGTCTACAGTCTGAAGACCGATGAGTACTCCCGGACTAAGGTGGTTATGCAGTTGGACTTGCTGCCTGGTGAATCCCGCGGATACTGGAAGTATCACGTGCCTGATAAATGGTTCAAGCAGGCGAAAGCCTGTGGCAAGATTAGTAACCAGAAAGCGACGATGTTGTTCGACTCTGTAGCTGAAGTATCGATAATCGACTCCGCCTTTGCTCGTAAGGTCGGATGTCGTATAGACGATACCCAGAAACAATAATGCGTCGGGATCGGCGAAAACTCGTATATGACCGAAGGAAGAACGCGTGTGAAAATTACTTTGTCGGGATCGCTGGTCTACTTTTTCAGCGCTTGGGTTGGCAAGTTGGCTGGTCAAGACGCTTTACTAGGAATGGATTTCATGGTCCCAGCTGGTATTCGCCTAGACCTGTCACATGGAGTGCTTACGCTCCCGGATGAGGTCCAGGTCCAGTTGGCTGGTCTAAGACCTCTGTATGGTTCGTATACCGATCTGGTCCGGTGGGACCAAGACCTCACTATCCCAGTTGGTC
>CM047580.1:9550824-9562820 GCA_026184515.1 Peronosclerospora sorghi
ACTAATATATCACCTATTGTACCAACTATGATACTGACTACTGTACCCACTATGGTACCGCAAAAATTTATAATATGCTTCACCACACACGGCAGGGCAGAGGAAGCCCGACAGGGCTAAAATGCGACCACGAAGTTGCGCAACGGTCGTCTCGAGAGAGGCAAGCCGCCTCTCGAAGCGTTCAGTGGCATCCCACTCATCGCGGAGTCCCTCGTGGACATCATGGATGTGACGGCTGTGTCGATCATAGCGCTCACGAATCTCCTGCCACAATTGCGCGACCTCCTCCTCCAATGCTCGATGCGGAAGGTACTCCACATTATCATGTGGAGCGTCTGATGGCGCGACGCCATCATCGGGGTCAAATCCAGTATCTGGTAAAGTGGAAGGGTTATCCACACTCACAGAGTTCGTGGGAGTCCGAGACTCCCCTACGGCAGGATTGCCGTGACGTCGTTAACGGTTTCTAGCAGGAGAATCCCGCTGCGGGTCAACAACCAAAGGGGATCGAGAAGCCTCTTTCACTCCCAGTAGTTGGGAGTTCGCCGGAGGCAGATGTGGCGCTCACACTGTCCTCTGGCAACGCGATGGGGGCAGGGGCTCTGGCGTAGCGCGTGCGATAAGAGGCACGTAATAGCTCCATCGCTTTGTCTCTGGCGAATTTCATGCGCAACGCCCTCTTCCCCAAACTTCACGACGGGAATAGCTGTTGTGCAGCTCATTAAATCTGGGGAGGAGAGTCTCCCCTTCCTCCCAAGCGCGGAATTTCTTTTCTGCATCTTCGGAATTTTCTCCCGGAAAGATAATGATAGGAACCTCGCGGAGGTTCTCAACAGGGGAACCCTGTGCCTGCCTGTCGAGGCTCTCTCGGTACGAGACGCTAGTGAAATGCTTTTGGGTGAGCAGTTGTTGCCGGAGTTTCTCCCGGAGTTCCCATTTATACGGCTGTTCAGCCGCAGGGACAGGAGTATAGAATGCTTAACCATTCCTTACCATAGTCCTGGACCACTTTGGGAGGTCACGAGGACCTTCAAATTATATGCCGCCCGTGGCGGTCGTTTGGGGCCGCGTAACGCAGCCTTTCGTGCCTGCGCGGCAAGTTGGGTTTCTTGAGCTGCGACCAGCTCATTGGTGATGATCGCCTTCGGCGATCCGGATATATCATCCGACATTGGCAGGGGTGGCGCACTAGTTAGTTCATTTTCTCCACGTGTGGGAACGAATTAGGCTGCCGACATCACCGTTCGGCGTTGCAGAGCGGTCAGCTTTTGGGGAGATATCCCCAAGGGCATCCACCTCCGAGTTCTCGGAATAGTCTACCTCCTCTTCTTGAGGAGAATCCACAGCACCACTAATGGTGCTCATGGTTATCCAGAGGTTCTGGCAGTTGGAGTTCTTCAACTAAAATTGGTTTATTGCGTAAGCAATAGTATTGATGGGGGAGGATGTAACAGGGTTACAATCTGGTTACATTCAGTTATGTGGTGTATGTGAGTACACTACGGTTGGGGTCAGTATTGACCGGTCCGAAAGGTTTGGACTTATTGGTTATTTTAACCAATCAGGGAAGGAGCCCTTGGTGGAGGCGTGGCAGCCAGCCACGTGTTAGTACACAGGTGGTGTACACTACATTTTGGCTAGGTACGAATTTAGTAAGTTCTACTTAGTACTACATATAGTTTACATTAGTTTAAATTAATTTAGGCTAATTACATATTAAATATACATTCAGTTTACATTTCACTCAAAAGACTGCAGGACTCACGACCTCGACCGGTCGCGCGCGCATTGAGTAAGGGAAGTTCTTCCCTTAGCTACCCCCTTATTAAGGGACCTTGTGTTAAGGCGTTAGCATGTGCTAACTGGTAAACCAAAGTGGAATCTTGGCCCCGAGTAAGAGAGTTCTTTCTTACTAAGACCTTTTATAAGGGCGTATCGGCTAAGTAGCGGCGCAACGCCGCTTTAGGAAAGTATTCCTCTGTGCGCTTGCCGCACCGTGCGTGTACGCACCGGCTACAGTGACAAGGTATCTACTTGCTCAGTAGAAGAAGGCAAGGAGGGTATTCCAAGTAGTAGTGAACAGTGGGATTGAGATGTTTCATGATGATGAAGACGATGCAGACGAGGAAGGAGTTGGGGAGTATAGATGCCGAGTTAGATGCACTTGACGAGCGAGAGGTAGCTGCTACCGGTCCCGTAACGGAATCCGAACGCCAATTCATGACGGAGCTCTTTGACTTCGATGCTTTACGAGCAAGCGTTAGAAGTCTGAAGCCACTTCTGACAATGACTTAGGGGTTACTTCGAATGAATCGGCTTCGTCGGTGGATGACATTTCGACGGCAGCAAACTGAGGCGCATATTTTTCATGTATTCAGTTCGATATAAACATGTACTGGATTACGAATTGCGATGTGCAATAAAACAAGTGATGCCCCGTGGCATGTCTGTGGTGGAGTCAAGTTCGAAATCGAAAACATTAGCATCGATAACCTGCCTACCACCATCGCTCCCAGCCTTCCAACTTTTGGAGGGGGTACTCCGCGGACCACCACTCGAGATCTGGTCCGATCGTACGCTGCAAACAGACAACTGGTCGTCATCAGAACCCACTTGGTCCGATTGTTTAGTGTCCATCTCACCTTGTGTACCCGACGCAATGGGCTAGTTACACACTCGGTGGATCGGGATCGCAGATTGGATCGAAGCGGTCTTGAATATAGAAGACCGATCTGGGTAGGTATCTCTGGGGCGGAACTCTTCACCCCAGACACAAACAGACCAAAACATTTTCAAGAGATAACTTCCAATAGGTCGATCGTCCAAACGATCAAGACCTGACCAATACGAAATAATAGAGGGTAGACCGACCGTTCCGGTCTAGCCCCTGACCAATACGAAATAAGACCAAAACCGGTCTAGTTTCCAACCAATATTAAAACAAGCCAATATGTCCGCGTAAATACCCAATATGCTCGTGAAACCCCACAAACGATATATCCACGCCAAGACCAATCCAGTGAATAGCACGTTCCAAACGTACTTAAGTTGAGGTGTTGAGATTGCCAAATCGTACTCCCGTCGAGGGACTTCCGGTGGGCCAAAGTGCGCGTGCGGCGCGTCCAGATCGGGTATAATGGGCGAGATGGGATAATTCGACCCTCTGCCCCCAAACACTCCGCGGCGGGCGGAGGCGAATAGTGTACGAAAAGGGAAGAACGGCGACCCCTAGCCGTGGTGTGAACCAAGACCAAAGGACTTCTACTTAGAAAAATCACAACCAAAAGACTTCTTACTTGGAAAAACCACAACTAAAAAACTACTACCCTATAGTCCCTAAATGTAGCCACACAAATATATGTAAAATACCCAAAGTGGGGTGACTCACCAAAACTTGCGTTCTTGACACTTCTTGAGTCTGATAGGCTGAAAAGCCCCCCTTGTTTAAACCAATCCGAAATTAGACCAAATGCCTTAACGAAACTTGACCAGAATTGTGCCAAATTTTAGGCACGCTTCTCCACATGTCCCCTGCCAGAATCCGTGCCCTCCACCCTACCCGTTTCACGCGTCGCAGGGACGGAAATCTTTTCTAGTAGTAGATGCAGAAGCGCTATTTTAACCAATTATAAAGTCGAATTCAATTAGGTACGATTTATAGTTGGAAATGACCGTCAATTCTCTTATTAATAGAGATTAATAGGGGGGCAATCTTAAAGTTTAGCCCAAACGAAATAAACGTTTATATCAATCAAATATCAGGTTTATATCAAATTTGATATACACCCCTGCTGATCTGAGTGACCCGTTTATTTCACTTCAAAGAAGTGTTTATTTCACCTCAGATACGCAAAGCACTGTGATTGGAAGTAAGTGTTGATGCGAGGGCCAAATGCTGATTGGGCGTGTTTTCTCAGGGTAATGATTCTGCCTAAGAGATCGCTGCATTGAGTTGTTGAAAGCACTCGAGTCAGAATCCTACCACTACTTGTACTCACCGCAGTGCTTGTTTGGTCACCATCTTGACTACCGAACCATGGAAATAAATGAATCATTCTGGGTGCATTGTGGACTGTCTTTCTTTTGTGCTCGAGACAGACGATGCCTATCCCGGTACGAACACTTTTCAATGCGCATCTGATCGTCGCTGGATGGTTGTCTTATGCTTTCGTACGGTTTTGGAAACTTAACATTAACATAGCGAAGTGACGGCTTGTCTAGCATGGTACCCACGGCGGTTCATCCTCTAAACGTAGTAGCAGAAGGATCAAGAGATCAACCAAACGAAAAATCCACGTCGTGACTTGCGTGGTAGCGGCTTGGAGAGACAACGCACTTCCTCAACAGTATGTGCAGTACTATATCGTTTCTGGCCACCTTGACCGGATGTTGCGCTTGACGCGGTGCCAAGAGGAACTTTCCACTTAGTGGTCTCCGCGTCGTTGCCTTCCTTTGATGGGAAAGTTCTTTCGTATTTGATACGGTAGGAATGCGGAAGCGGCTGTATCACAACCTGCACTACCCACACCAAATCAACATTGCAGTCGTCCCCATTGTGGAGGTGCTACAGCACGTGGATTGTTCGTCACACGCTGCACTGTCCTGTTTGCTGATATGATACCAATGACCTAGTCATCTTTTGTATTCGGTGAAGTACGTAACGATACGTTATAAGTATCATGTAAAAGTATGTATACGCGCAGCTGGCGCATTGGATAGCGTATCAGACTTCGGATCTGGGGGTTGCGGGTTCGAGTCCCGCGTCGCGTAGACTTAAACTTCGCTAATTGTGAACATGTTGCGCCCAAGTAAGTTAAAATAGTCTTACTAGGTTATTTACTAACGCGCTAGTGCCAGTGTAGCTTACGCGGCCTGATTGGGCCCGTTTACTAAAGGGGGTATTACAAAACGAAATAAACGTTTATTTCGGATATGAGCAGCTCGAGAGCTGCTCTTTCCAAAGTGTGTATATCTTGTGAAATAAACGTTCATATCGCGAGTGTTTATTTCAAGAAATAAACCCTTTTTTATGTCTGACCTCCCCCTAGTAGAGATAAACAACGTATGCTTCTTATACATGCTGATTACTATATCGCATCTTAGCGGTACAAACCGAAACACAATAACTCGGTAGTGGCACATGTCGCACGATGTGTACCACACCATTTCTCATAGCCATTCATTTTTCAATTTGAGGTCATCATTCCTCACCAGAGGATTCATTCCATAGATAGCAATGGTAGCCTTCTGGGGCTGCGAAGTGACAGAGACCAAGGCAGCGATCGTCGAGATCCCTGAAGGTTATGTGCTCAATGCTTGTAACGTCACTTGTGGTGCGTCCAGTGCAGATACCCAGCTAGCTCTGGGTCTCGAGACGCAGCAGCTGGACGGCAAGATGTGGAAAGGTGTCGCGGCCTATGTGGGCGCCAAGCAGCCGCTCCACGTGAAGCTCGACTTGGTCTTTGGTCACAAAGTCAAGTTTTACTTGGCAAAGGGTTCTGGAGTCGTCCATGTCACTGGATATTTTCAGCCAGGGCCTCCCACGGACGTGGTCAAAGAAGAAGCCGGGAAAGAGGAGATGACGGCTCCCAAACAGAGTGTAAAACGTGCTCGGGAGGAAACGAAGCCTAAAGTGGAGGTGCGTACTAAAGTGGGATCGTCTGGTAACTATGTGTACCCATTTGTAAATTCCTCCCGTGGTCCTATTTTCAATATCACGGGGGGCCAGACCGAATGGAATAGCAATGTGTATACTATCATGGCAAGAGTTTTTTTTGTCGCAATACTCGCGCATGGTCCTTAAGGCTGTCTCCGTGCGGACGTAGACCAGTGTGTGCTGTGGTTGTCTCCATAGGCTCGAAACCGCTGTGAACCGCACTTGTTGTTCTCTGTACTGTGATATTTGCTTCGAATTCCTTATGGAATGGAGTGTAAAGTCTTGGTGCATGAAGGAGAGTGGTGAAATGTGGGGAAGGTGGTGTGAGCGAGGTAGCTGGTTCAGCAGCGCCTGGTTCTTGCGTCCGTAAAAGGCTGGTCTGGTCTTTTCCGTCGGAATCATACGAGTCATAACTGTGCAACATTCATTCCTGCGTAACCGTTAGTAGTCGACCCGGGGCTGTAATAACGTTGACTCACTCCTTGTTGCCATCTAGGAATCCAAAAGTGTATCGAAAAAGAAAGTGAAGCCTGCAAAAGAAGACAAGAACGACGACACGAACACTAAAGGTCCCGATGCTGCATCTACGACGCCTGGTGAGTCGTCCGAGAAGAAAAAGCGCAAGAAGAAGCACAAGAAACCAGCCTCGAATGGCGAGATAAGTGAGAAAAAGTAATAGACTCGGACTCGTTTCCACGTTTCATCATCTATTGGTGTGTGAAAGTTTGTGCTGGTATCGGTATCTCGTCTCCTGACTACGGTCGCTGCAACGTCTGCCTGGTAGATTCCCGCCAATCGGTGCTCGTGATTGAGATGAAAAGTACGAACGCGACGTAGACGACCCACGAGACATTAAACATCTTGAATGCGTGAATGTTGCCTCGACCAATGCATTTGCCCATCCACGGACAGTGGTGGTCGTACCCAGCGATGCAGACGCCACAATCTTCACAATGTTCCATGGAACGATCTTGGTCAATGCTGCATAGATCGCAATACCTTGTTCTCGACGGATGTCGAGATGGTTGACCCGACTGCATCTCAACGATCTGATCCTGACGCTTCTTGTCCACCTCGTCATGCGGTAGCGACACTTCTTTCCCTTCCTCTGATTGCACAATGCCTGGATCACTGCATGTTGTCTGGAAGAGATAGTAAAGCGTCATGCCACAGAGTCCAAGCGTCACGAGCGTGTCGTACCATGGCATGAGTGCCACGTGCTGGATTAAGAACATACCCGTCGACAAAAAGAGAATCCCCACGGTACACACGACACCCACCCAATGTGGTCCCACAAGAAGCAGTTTCCCATTCCAGCGTTCATGGAGAATCTAGCATGACAACATCAACCCCATGAGCACGTCACATCATAAGCTCCTCCCACCACGAGTCTCTTGCTTGCTTACATAGCTATGTCCAAGTCGCTTCAATTTACAGCAGCAAAGGCACGCCAGGGGGTCTGTGCTTCCCGTCGCCTGCGTCCGCGCAAGTAGTAACCCCGCGTCTTCGTCTCCTTGCGCTTGCCTATTGTCCATCTCTGCTCGCAACGAAGCACGTGGGGCTTCTTCCCCCTGTCCACGTACACAAGATGGCAACGCGCGCCCAGCCCAACAACCATCGGGAGCTGGCGCACTAGTCATTCGATGTAACGGTACACAAAATAAATTGTGTGTACCACACAAGTTTAGGGATCTATCGTCTAAAGCACTACCTACTCTATGAAATAATGCACCGACTCCACGCCGATGCGTCGTCCGCACTCTTTCGATCGTCTCGTGCAGCGAGGAGCTTGTCCACGAGTTTACGATCCGCTTCGGCCTGCTTGACTTTTGCCTCCTCGGCCACCGCAGCGACGTGATCCTCGTAGGCCGTGATCTCGACGCCCAAGGCCGCCTGAATGTCCTCGTTCACAACGTCCGTGGGTTCCTTTAAAATCACAAACGCATTCTGGTCGCTCTCCCGCACAATGCGCTGGACTTTGGACGTCTGAAACACATCTTCCATACGTACGTGCTGAATCCGACGCTTGGTCGTGCTACGGACACGGTACACCCGCGCACGGTCAATGGTCTGCGCAACGTTGGTCAGATCCAGGAAACTCTCGTCCGAGACCATTAACGTGAGCTGATTCTTCACGCTCTGCAATTCGTCGAGTCGCCTGTTCAGGCGAGCCGCGGTCGCGACCACTGGATCAGGCAACGTGCCATCGGCATCGTGGGCAAGCAGACCCAGAAAGCACACAGCCGTCATGAACGCATCGAATCCAGCCTCGTGACACAGCAACGGTTGCTCACTGGTAGCCTCCGCCTGGAGCGCTTTCCGATACGTATCGAAACGCTTGTCACGAGGGATCAAGCTCTCGGGCGCAGGCTTGACGTGCTCACGCATGTACTCAAAGAGGGACGAGAGACTGGTCGAGTTCATTTTTTCGCGCAGCGGAGAGCGCAGGGTCACGTGCTTGGTATCGTAAATGGTCGGGAACAGCTCCAAGAGCTGTGTCTTGAACTCAGCAAGTGTCTCGGGAAGCGGCTTGTAGAACTGATGAAAGAGATAGACAAAGTCCAAGAGCGCATTATGCCCGACAATCGGCAATTTGCTCTCACTCAGCGCTTCAATTACTTTGGAAAAGCCAACGGCTTCGTCTACCTCACGCTGCATGTCCTTGATCTTTGCAGCGATTAGATCCTCTTTCGTCTTTTCGCTAACGTACGACACTTGAACGCCTCCGTCCACACTTTCCGAGTACAGATGATTTGCCGTGGAACGTACAGTTTCATGTACGATCATGGAGAAGAACGAGTTTGTGGTGGATACGAGCAGTTTATCGCCCTCTTTTGCTCCGTCCGCAATCCATTGACGAAGCTGCTCTTGCACGTCGTTCTGAAAAGTGACACCATCCTCTGAGAGCTGCAACATCTTGTTGCTGGTCGTAAGTCCATCAATGCGCGATTGAAGTCGCTTCTTCATCTTGGCTGTCTTGGCTAAATTCACAAACGAGATGCCATCTCGAATAAACTTGTTAAAGTCAAAGCCATGCTCGGAGAGAAACTGGAGACTCGACGCTTGGCACAAGAAACGTTCATCTTGTGCACCGTAGGGACGCGGGAAGACGTAAAAGTTCCACGTCTTGATGTGAACCTGATCCTTTGGGTACAAATGCACGGTCGAGAGACCAAACTGCGTAATAAGAAAGCTCTCGCCTGCGCGCTTCACTTTGCGATACCGCTCGTCCAGTGTATCCAAGTACTGCTCGCGTTCGAATTCATTCGGTGACAGGCCTGTAAACTCGGTATCAATCGCGACAAAGCGGCACGTAGGTGACTTTAGATCTTGCTGCACATCACGTATACATTGGGAGAAATTGTGGCGTGTTACATTCATCTCGAGGAACGAGTGGGTGTCAGGATCAGATTCTTCGAACTCGGATGTCGAGAACGAAGCGTGGAGATGAATCGTCGGGAAACGACTTGGATGCAGGAGGGAGCGGCGAACGCGCGAGTGCAAAGCACGCAGCATTCGGTGAATGGCTCCAGGAGAGACCGTATCTGATGTGGGCTACGCTATTCAAGGAGGAGTGGGTCCAGTAAATCGGTCGAACAAGGTATTATTGGTCGGAAAAAGAAAGACCAAGTTCAAACGACTGACTTATTGTAATGGGGTGCCATTACATAATTGATATTCAAGTTAGAATATCACAGTTTAATTTCAGACGCGTTGTCTGAAATTTAAATAAGAGATTATAAGTTATTATAATCTAAGAAGGAAAAGTCGATTCGGTATAAATACCGAATTTTGCAGGTTAGCTAATAGTATAGTTAGTTGAATACTTGATATTATTATATTAATTAATTAGTTACTATATTATTAGCCTCTAAACCACCCATTAAATAAACACTCTTAATTTTGCGTTCTAGAACATAAGTGAATATTAATGTATTTACTTTTATTATAGGATTAGTTGTTACCAACTAATCCTGCCCTAATTGTATTGCGCGCTTCCTCGCAAAATACAGTGTAAGCCTGTAACAGGATCAGTCCTGTTACACCTAGTAGCACTTTGTGGTCCGTCTTAACGACCACAGTTCCGTTCTGCTAGTTAACTAGCGGAGCGAAAATTAAGAGCCGCTCGGCATCATGTCGCGAGACATGTCGGCTGCCGAGCGAGAAAGAACGCTGGAAGTGGTGACGAAACACTTCCCTCACTTCACGTCGCGTAGTAAAGACGCGACGGTAGAAATGGTTTGGTCCATGTGGACCGACATCATTACCTTCCTCCTGGGTAAGCCCCCGGAGGAAGCGATAGAGGTGGTGAAGCGCTTTAGGCGAAACCGCGTAGAAAAGCTAGCATGGCCCGCGCCAGAGGCAGCGCGGACCGCAACTGCACCTACAACGCATAGCGTTGAAGTGGTAAAGGCGCGAGTACCGCCCTTTACCGGCGAAGGGGGCGATCCCCTTCGTAGATGGTTCGCAGAGGTGGAAGATGCCATCTCTGCGCAAAATATTGTTGACGAACGTCAACAGGCGTACTTCGCCACAACATGTCTGGGCGGCAGAGCCAGGGAATGGGCGATGAGTCGCAGAGCCACTGATGACTCTGCGCTCCTGACTTATCAGGAATTAAAAGCTGAGCTAAAGCTCAGCTTTGAAGCTCCAGAAATGGAGCTAAGTAGTCGGCAGGAGTTCATGGAACTCCGGCAAGGTAAGCTTGACTTTCAATCTTACGCTCAGAAGACGCAATATTTGCTGTCAAATATTGTGTATGAGCCGGTGCCCCCTGCTATGCAGGTCACTGGCTTCATGAAGGGACTCAATGATGGTCCCGTCAAACAGAGTCTCTATCGGCACTCGCCAGATACTCTGAGGGATGCCATTGATATGAGCATCCGTGAGGAGTTCAGCATGCGATCAGCGTCATCGCATGCTGGGTACAGCCGGAGGGCTCAACAGCCCTTCGCTTTTGACATGCCGCAACGGCATGTCAACAATCAGCAGTCAGACCGACGAAGATCACACTTCGTCTCAAGAAACAGCCACCCGCTCCAGATCATGGGCGGTGGAGGTCCAGAGCCGATGGACCTATCGGTTGCGGTTGCTTCGAACACGAAGCAGCCGAAATTTAAGAAGAATATTCGCTGCAATAGATACGCGAAAATGGGGCATTTTGCCCATGAGTGTATGGCACCGCGTCCGGTGCCACGCAGTCAGGGGACGGAACCGTCCGCTGCACGGCGACACCAACAGGGACATCACCCTGTTGGTGCAAAAAACGAGAATCGCCAGTAGGGGCGGGGCGCCCTACTGGGAATGTTATCCCACATGCCGACATAGGGCATGTGAGGGTAATAGCCCCAGACGGGACTATGTCCTGTCAAGAGGTGCAGGGTGATGGGAAGCCTCTTATCACCCTGGAGGTTAAGCCGCACGGGAGCGATGTCCCCATGCGAGCTTTGTTTGACACAGGTGCGTCAAACAATTTCGTTAGAACTCAGAGTCTAACGCTGTTGAGCTTCGTGGAGGTAGAGACCCCACGAAGTATGTTGTCAGTCCGGTTAGCAACAGGTGCAACCGTGACTATTCCAAAGCGTGTGATTAAAACACGCTTCGAGTTGAATGAACTGTCATTCGAGGATGAATTCATCGTCCTCGATTTAGATGACAAGTTCGATGTGATACTTGGAATCGAATGGATGTCGAGTTTAAACCTTCGATCGACTGGGTTAACCTATCGATCGACTGGGGCGGACCCACAGGATCTGATCACCCTGTGTGTAATCCGGCTGTATCAGAGGATACAACCGCAGCGTCAGACAGTCTGGTGGATAGCGATGTCACCACCAGGTCTGTTCTGACACGATCAGCGGAAGGTACCTCCGCTGGTGAGAGTCCAGAGGGACTACCACACGCAACAGAAGAGTCGTTGTGTGTTGGAGAGAAACATTCCACGGGTGATAAAGACCACCGTGAGAATGAAGTTATATCCCCGGTGGGAAACACCCACCGTGAGAATGAAAATGTATCCACAGTGGGAAACACCCACTGTGCGACCGAAGGTTCCAACACGACGAATGAATTCCGTGTTGATGAGATTGAACTCACGATCGAGTGCAATCGTGAGCAAAACTCCGTGGTAGCCAGTGCCCACCACGTTTCGTTAGCCATGCACACGGGTGATAAAGACCACCGTGTAGCAGAAAAGGCGGCCGATCAGACGAGCACATCTGATCGCCAAAACTCTATGGTAGGCAGTGGCCACCATGATGATGAGTATTCGCACACGGTGAATCGTAATCACCGTGTAGCAGTCAATCAGACGAGTGCGTCTGATTGCATGGGCAGTTCC
>CM047580.1:9562920-9580729 GCA_026184515.1 Peronosclerospora sorghi
ATCTCCCAATAGATAGATCCGAAACTTGGCCAGTGCATACTTCATGGCAAGGAGTTCCTTGTCATGCACTGGATAGTTGCGCTCGGCTGGGCGCAACGACGTTATTGATAGCAGATTACGCGATAACATTCATCGTGATCACGCTTCATCAAAGCACAGCCGATAGCGAAACCGCTCGCGTCGCAAACGACGTGGAACGGACGCTCGTTATCGGCTATAGCCAAGACAGTCTCTTCAGTCAAGCTTTGCTTGACTGCATCAAAAGCATCTTGACATTGGGTATCCCAATGCCATTCGACATCTTTCTTAAGTAATTGATAAAGAGGTCGTATTAACCCAGCATAGTTGCACGAATACTTGTGCAAATATGTTGCCAACCCAAGGAACTTTCGAAGTTCCTTAACGTTGTTTGGCGTAGACCATTCAACGATCACCCTGATCTTTTCTGGATCAGAGCGCACCCCGTTCTTGCCCACAAAACATCCAAGAACGGGTATCTCAGGTGCACCAAAGGTGCACTTCTTTAGATTTGCATAGAGCTTATGCTTACACATAAGCTCTAACACTCGACGTAGATGTTCCCTATGGACATCTACATCGCTTTTATCGTGTTCACCCTTACTATGGATGAGCACTCATCGAAATAACTCGGTGAGAATTCTCGCACCGGGCGTAATAGATGCGTTACGCATCTGTCAAACGTAGCAGGGGCATTTCGAAGCCCCTGCGGCATAACAAGCCACTACCAAAGCATGCCGCTTGGGGTGCTTACCGCCGTGAGAGGGATATCCTTCTCATGCATTAGGATTTGATAAAATCCATCTCTTAGATCGAGAGCACTAAAGATGGTGCTCCCGCACATGCCATTAATGATGACATCTTTTCGCGGTATCGGCGTCTGCGCCGGTACCGTCGCTGCGTTCAGCTTGTTGTAAGCATGAACGATTCTCCACCCACCTGTGGACTTTTTCACACAAAAGGTGGATGTAGAGTGCGGTGATATAGACTCCCGCACTTGGCCTGCTTTACGAAGAGCTTCGAAAACTCGTCGATCGCTTTTACCTGATCACGCGGCAACGGCCATTGCCGCGTAACACAATACTTCGTGCCTGGCACGATGTCAATCTCATGACGAGTTCCCTTATCCTTAGGGAGCTCGCTATGTACTTGTTCTGGGAATACGTCAACGTATTCCCGAAGTACCTCATAAAATGGGGAGTTCGCTTTAAGCGACTCCCAGCTCTGCGCTTCAAAGCGCTGAACTCTCGTTTGATCATTGGGAACCTCTTTACCAATGTTTTCCACTTGTAATGTGGATATTCGTTCACGAATATCCACTACATCATCTGTTGCAACGATGATACAGATATGTTCGATCTGACCATCGTGCAAGTTTATCATAAACTTCTTCCAGCTTAGCGCTGGAAGAGCCATCACCTCCGAACCTTCTTTCGGAGGGTGTTCCATCAACAGAGACTGGGTAGCTAATCCGGTCTCCGTTTGCGTCAAGACGTTGATCGTCTCGACGGAACTGCCCATGCAATCAGACGCACTCGTCTGATTGACTGCTACACAGTGATTACGATTCACCGTGTGCGAATACTTATCATCATGGTGGCCACTGCCTACCATAGAGTTTTGGCGATCAGATGTGCTCGTCTCATCGGCCGCCTTTTCTGCGACACGGTGGTCTTTATCACCCGTGAGCATGGCTAACGCAACGTGGTGGGCACTGGCCACCACGGAGTTTTGCTCACGATTGCACTCGATCGTGAGTTCAATCTCATCAACACGGAATTCATTCGTCGTGTTGGAACCTTCGGTCGCACAGTGAGTGTTACTCACTGTGGATACATTTTCATTCTCACGGTGGTTGTTTCCCACTGTGGATATAACTTCATTCTCACGGTGGTCTTTATCACCAGTGGAATGTTTCTATCCAACACGCAACGACTCTTCTGTTGCGTGTGGTAGTCCCTGTGGACTCTCACCATCGGAGGTACCTTCCGCTGATCGTGACAGAACAGACCTGGTGGTGCCATCGCTATCCACCAGACTGTCAGACGCTGCGGTTGTATCCTCTGATACAGCCGGATTACACACAGGGTGATCAGATCCTGTGGGTCCGCCGCAGTCGATCGATAGGTTAACCCAGTCGATCGAAGGTTTAAACTCGACATCCATTGGATTCCAAGTATCACATCGAACTTGTCATCTAAATCGAGGACGATGAATTCGTCCTCGAATGACAGTTCATTCAACTCGAAGCGTGTTTTAATCACACGCATTGGAATAGTCACGGTTGCACCTGTTGCTAACCGGACTGACAACATACTTCGTGGGGTTTCTAACTCCACGAAGCTCAACATCGTTAGACTCTGAGTTCTAACGAAATTGTTTGACGCTCCGTGTCAAACAAAGCTCGCATGGGGACATCGCTCCCGTGCGGCTTAACCTCCAGGGTGATATGAGGCTTACCATCATCCTGCACCTTTTGACAGGACATAGTCCCGTCTGGGGCTATTACCCTCACATGCCCTATGTCGGCATGTGGGATAACATTCCCAGTAGGGCGCCCCGCCCTTACTGGTGTTATACGTTTTTTGCACCAAAAGGGTGATGTCCCTGTTGGTGTCTCCGTGCAGCGGACGGTTCCGTCCGCTGACTGCGTGGCACCGGACGCGGTGCCATACAGTCATGGGCAAAATGCCCCATTTTCGCGCATCTATTGCAGCGAATATTCTTCTTAAATTTCGGCTGCTTCGTGTTCGAAGCAACCGCAACCGATAGGTCCATCGGCTCTAGACCTCCACCGCCCATGATCTGGCGCGGGTGGCTGTTTCTTGAGACGAAGTGTGATCTTCGTCTGTCTGATTGCTGATTGTTGACATGCCGTTGCGGCATGTCAAAAGCGAAGGGCTGTTGAGCCCTTCGGCTGTACCCAGCATGCGATGACGCTGATCGCATGCTGAACTCCTCACGGATGCTCATATCAATGGCATCCCTTAGAGTCTCTGGAGGGTGCCGGTAGAGACTCTGTTTGACGGGACCATCATTGAGTCCCTTCATGAAGCCAGTGACCTGCATAGCAGGAGGCACCGGCTCATACACAATATTTGACAGCAAATATTGCGTCTTCTGAGCGTAAGATTGAAAGTCAAGCTTACCTTGCCGGAGTTCCATGAACTCCTGCCGACTACTTAGCTCCATTTCTGGAGCTTCAAAGCTGAGCTTTAGCTCAGCTTTTAATTCCTGATAAGTCAGGAGCGCAGAGTCATCAGTGGCTCTGCGACTCATCGCCCATTCCCTGGCTCTGCCGCCCAGACATGTTGTGGCGAAGTACGCCTGTTGACGTTCGTCAACAATATTTTGCGCAGAGATGGCCTCTTCCACCTCTGCGAACCATCTACGAAGGGGCTCGCCCCCTTCATCGGTAAAGGGCGGTACTCGTGACTTTACCACTTCAACGCTATGCGTTGCAGGTGAAGGTGCGGTCCGCGCTGCCTCTTGCGCGGGCCGTGCTGGATTTTCTAGGTGGTTTCGCCTAAAGCGATTCACCACCTCTATCACTTCCTCCTGGGTAAGACCCCGGAGGAAGGTAATGATGTCGGTCCCCATGGACCGAACCATTTCCACCGTCGCGTCTTTACTACGCGACGAGAAGTGGGGGAAGTGTTTTGTCACCACTTCCAGCGTTCTCTCTCGCTCGGCAGGCGTCATGTCTCGCGACATGATGCCGAGCCGCTCTTAATCTTCGCTCCGCTAGTTGACTAGCGGAACGGAACTGTGGTCGTTAAGACGGACCACAAAGTGCTACTAGGTGTAACAGGACTGATCCTGTTACAGGCTTACACTGTGTTGTGCGAGGAAGCGCGCAATACAAGAGGGGTAGGATTAGTTGATGACAACTAATCCTATACTAGAAGTAAATATAAATATTTACTTAGGTCTAAGAACGCAAAATTATGAGTGTTTATTTAATGGGTGGTTTAGAGGCTAATAGTATAGTAACTACCTAATTAATATAATAATATCAAGTATTCAACTAACTATACTATTAGTTAACCTGCAAGATTCGGTATTTATACCGAATCGACTTTTCTTTCGTAGATTATAATAACTTATAATCTCTTATTTAAATTTCAGACAACGCGTCTGAAATTAAACTGTGATATTCTAACTTGAATTTCAATTATGTAATGGCACCCCATTACAAGAGGGGTTTAGCCTCCTATATCCCTGGTCCTGCGGATGTACTGCCGCGTGAAATCGTGCGCCGGAAACAACTCCGGGCCAAACTGCTAACGCCTAAGCAGTTCACTGTCAAGTCCTACCGAGCGCGCCTCGGGAAACAGGCACGCGGTGCCGTCGTAGAGATCCTCCGCGAGGTTCCCTACGTTCTCCTACGGGACGAAAGTGTCGAGGAGGCAGAACGAGCATTCCGCGCTTGAGCGGAAGGGGAGAAGCTCCTCCCCAACTTTGATGAGCTGTACCACAGCTATTCCGAACCCGACGTTCGGGTAGAGAGGGAGTTGCGCTTGGCATATGCCCAGGCCAAAGCGCTGGGGTAATCACCTGCCCCCGGTGTGGTGCCGGAGAGCAATGCACACTCTGCATCTGCCTCCGGAAAACTCCCAGCTACTGGGAGTGAAGGGGCTTCTTCCGCCCCTTTGGTCGTTGACTCCCAGCGGGGTTCTCCCGCTCGAAAGCGTCAACGATGTCACGGCAATCCTGCCGCAGGGGAGTCTCGGACTCCCACGAACTCTGTGAATGTGGATAACCTTTCCACTTCACTTGGTACTGGGTCTCACCCCGATGATGGCGTTGTGCCATCAGACGCTCCACATGGTAATGTGGAGTACCCTCCGTATCGAGAACTGAAGGAGGAGGTCGCGCAATTGCAACGTGAGATTCGCGAGCGCTGTGATCGACACAGCCGTCGCATCCATGATGCCCAGGAGGGACTCCTCGACGAGGGGAATGCGAATTAACGCCTCGAGGGGCGGCTTGTCTCCCTCGAGTCTCTCGTTGCGGAGCTTCAGGGTAGTATTTCGATCCTGTCGGAGATGTTCCGACCTGTCGTGCCTTTCGGCTATCCGACTTCCCAACCTCCTCCAAGAGGGACCCGCCTCCGGGT
This sequence comes from Peronosclerospora sorghi, assembly GCA_026184515.1. Taxonomy (NCBI): domain Eukaryota; phylum Oomycota; class Peronosporomycetes; order Peronosporales; family Peronosporaceae; genus Peronosclerospora; species Peronosclerospora sorghi. The sequence continues at coordinate 9,568,058 of CM047580.1, forward strand.
TCTGGTATGGCTTGAGCATACCCACATAGAAGGTTGGATGCGTACGCATCGCCTCCGGGATATCCAAGGTATACGCCAAGCCCTTTCGGGCTAGTACCTTAAACGGCCCCACAAACCTGGGGCGCATTTTGTTCCGAAACACGTTGGAAACTGCATGTGTAGGAAGATTCTTAGCGTTTAATAAAACACTTTCTCCTACTTTGTACGCCCTTTCGTTACGCCGACCCTTGCGGTCGGCCTGTTCCTTTTGCCTGTCTTGGCTTTCCGCCATGGCGTGTCGTAAGACACTAAGGCGCGTCAATAAAAACTTATCGATGTGCTTTCGCACAGATACAGGGCTGACATCAGGGAATCCTCTCCCCTCAAGCTCTGGGCCACACACACGTGGCGTCAACGGAACCCTCGAATTCACTAATCCGTTCACGTAAAACGGGGTAAGCCCCGTAGATGCATGTACCGAATTGTTGATAGCAAATTCAACCATCGGAAGCATCTCACTCCAACTCTTTGGAGAATCCGGACATAAACTCTGGAAAATATCCTCCACAACGCGATTAACGCGTTCCGTTTGACCGTCTGTATGAGGGTGATCCGCAGTGGACATGAGGAGCTTGGTGCCTGCCACCTTAAACAACGCTCCCCAGAATTGTCCCGTAAAACGGGGATCCCGATCCGACACCACGAAATCGGTTAGACCATGCTGTCGAAAGACACGGTCTAGGAACACTTTCGCCGTTCCTTGTCCCTCAATGGACTCTGGAACCGCCGCCAGGTGAGCCATCTTGCTCAAACGGTCTACAAAAACCAATATGCCGGTGTTACCGGCCTTATCCTTCGTAAAACCGAAGATAAAATCCATGCTAATGGATTTCCAACACTCGTTGGAAACGATAAGCTTGTTAAAGGAGCAGCTGAACTTGCAGAAGGTTTAACCCTCTGACACGTCTCACAGGTGCGTATATACGCACCGACCCACTTATACATGTTGGGCCACCAATAAAAAGCGCTTAAAGCGCTGTAGGTCTTATCCCGACCTAAATGACCCCCGGTAGGGGCGTCATGTGCCTCAAAGAGGACTTTATACTTCGGTTCCTCATCATGAGGAACTACCACCCGCGGAGTTGTCCTCCGCGCTCGTGCTATAATATAGCAAACCGTCACAGTACCTGTAACGGTGTAAACGAGCTCTAGCTCGACTTGACAGGGTTGGCTCAGACGAGCCAAGACCCTTTTCACCTAACGCGCTGATAAGCACCGTACATTGTGGGTCTTTCTCACACGCCTGGCGTATGAGATTCACCACAGAGGAGGTGACGAATGTCGCGTGAGCGAGCTCGTAATCGGGACGACGCGACAACGCGTCTGCAAGTACATTCTGCCTCCCAGGTTTGTACTTTACCGCAAAATTGTACTCCGCAAAGAAGGAGAGCGAACAGGCCATCCGCTTGGAGAGGTGAGGCGACTTTGTCGCTGTCCGTAAGGACGCGTGGTCTGTATAAACCACGAACGGCTTTAGCCGAGTAGGTGAACCCAAAATTTGACAAGGGAATACTTCATAGCAAGTAGCTCCTTATCATGAACGGGATAATTCCGTTCTGCAGCTTTAAGCTGTCTCGACTCAAACGCAATCACGCATTCCCGACCCGAATCGTCTGCTTGTAACAAAGCACATCCTATTGCGAAATAGGAGGCGTCGCAGACGACGCTAAATGGTTTCCCAGAATTTGGGAGAGAATGAACGGGGGATTTCAACAAGATCCCCTTAACCGCTTCGAAAACGGTTTGGTTTTTGGTTTCCCAACACCAATCTACGTCCTTCTTAAGAAGTTCAAATAATGGCTTCGCCATTTCAGCGTAGTTCTCGCTGTACTTGTGGAGATAATTGTCTAATCCAAGCCACTTCCGTAAATCTCTAAGATTTACAGGCGAAGGCCACTCCACAATGGATTTCACTTTCGCGTGATCCGCCCGCACTCCATCCTTACCGATGAAGCATCCGAGGAAAGGAATTTCCTCAGCACCAAAAATACATTTGGATGCGTTTGAATAGAGTTTATGCTCTCGCATACATTCGATAACAGCTCGAACGTGTATTAGGTGCGTCTGAACATCAGACGAGTCACCTTCCGCGCAACTATGAACGAATATATCGTCGAAGTACGTCTGAGCGTACTTTCTATGAGGGAGGAAGAGTTGAGTCACCAAGCGATTAAAAGTCGCTGGTGCATTCGAAAGCCCCTGTGGCATAACAAGCCACTCCCACAGCATGCCACTAGGCGTGCTGACCGCTGTAAGCGGAATATCGGATGCTCTCATGAGCACCTGATAATACCCGTCTACCAGATCTAAGGCACTGTACACAGTACAGCCCGCCATATTGTTCTGGAGGACATTCTTCCGAGGAATCGGAGTCTGCATGGGTACAGTAGCTGCATTCAGCTTGTTGTACGCATGCACAATGCGCCACTTTCCGTTCGGTTTAAGAACACAAAATATGGGAGATGAGTGGGTATACTTGCTCTCCCGTACCATCCCTGCCTCTTCTTTCCCCTTGAAGAATGCGTCGATGACGTCGCATTGCTCCTTGGGGAGAGGCCACTGCCTAGTGACACAGTATTTAGTTCCAGGAACCAAGTCAATCTCATGTCGGACTCCCCGATCCGGTGGTAACCCCATCGGCGGGTTATGTGGTGGAGTCAAGTTCGAAATCGAATACATTTGTATCGACAACCTGACCACCACCATCGTGCCCATCCTTCCAACTTACGGGGGGGGGGTACCCCGCGGACCTCCACTCGAAATCTGGTCCGATCGTCCGCTGCTGGCAGACGACCGGTCATCATCCAAAGACACTTCGTCCGATTCACTTAAGTTCATCTCACCTTGTGTACCCGATGGAATGGGCTAGTTACACACTCGGTGGATCGGGATCGCAGATCGATCTGATTCGGTCTTGAATATGAGACCGTGCTGGCTAGGTGTACCTAGGGTGGAACTCTTCACCACAGGTACGTACAGACCAGAAACACTTCCAAAAGATAAATTCCAATAGGCCGATCGTCCAAACGATCTAGACCTGACCAATACGAAAAAATAGAGGGTAGACCAATCAACCGGTCTATCCCCTGAACAATATGAGAGAAGACCAAAACCGGTCTAAACTCCATCCAATGTTACAATGAGCCAATATGTCCACGTGAAGACCCAATATGCCCGTGAAACTCCACAAACGATATCTCCACGTAAAGACCAATCCAGTGAATAGCACGTTCCAAACGTACTTGACTTAAACTTGAGGAAGTCGACCAATGCGTGCTCCCGTCGAGGGACTTCCGGCTGGCCAAATGCGCGTGTGGCGCGTCCAGACCGGGTATACTGAGCTAGAAGGGATTATTCGACCCTCTGCTGCCAAACACTCCGAGGCGGGCGGAGGCGACTGATGCACATAGCAAAGGTTTAAACGACCTCCTGTTGAGGTGTTAGCCCGAAGGCAAAACCAAAAGATTACAAACGACTTCTTCTCTTTTAGTCAAATCCACAACTCAAACCAATACTACCTCCCTACGGTCCCAATAAGTACCCACATGAAAATATGTAAAATACCCAATGTCAGGTGACTCACCAAAACTTGCGTTCTTGACACTCCTTGAATATGATAGGCTAAAAAGCCCCCCTTGTTTAGACCAATCCGAAATTCGACCAGCTGCCTGGACCAAAAGTGACCAAATTTGTGGAACACTTCACCACATAGTTGTCATCAACTAATCCTACCCCTCTTGTATTGCGCGCTTCCTCGCACAACACAGTGTAAGCCTGTAACAGGATCAGTCCTGTTACAGCAGCGGCATGGCCCGCTAAGTTTCTTCCTGTGTGGAAGTGCGGATCACCTGCGGAACAGGTGTCCGAAAACCCCACAGCTAGACACTCGCTATAAGTGGCCGAGGGCGGGAAAAGGCCCTCGCCCAATTCGTCGGGAAACGACGGCTCCCAGTAAGTGCGGGGCGCCCTACTGGGAGATCTCTCAGTGCTGTTAATCCCCAGTGTAGGGGACGACAGTACAAAGCCCCGAGGGAAACGGTGCTTTCTAGCACCGAGTTGGTGTACCAGACAGGTTTGCTGGTTGTCCTTGCGGACGTGAAAGGCTTTGATAAGCCTTGGAGAGTCTTGATATACTCTGGAGCGTCTGACAATTATGTCAGACGAGATTCTGTTGAGAAGAGTCGGCTGTATGCCGAGGCCCTAGAGGCACATTCTCGTGACGTTGTCACGGTTCGTCTAGCGACGGGCGTACAAGTTTCTGTACCCAAGGTCTCAATTGACCTTAAGCTGAAGTTTGAAGACTTCGATAGCTCTGAACGTTGCCTAGTCCTGGATTTGGACTCGAGGTATGACCTCATTCTGGGCATGAAGTGGCTGGAACGCCACGAGCCATGGATAGACTGGAAGTCTAAGTCCATTGGCTCAACGCACCCGCTTCGGGTGAAGCATTGGCGAGTCATAGACTGGAAGTCTAAGTCCATTGGCTCAACGCACCCGCTTCGGGTGAAGCATTGGCGAGTCATAGACTGGAAATCTAAGTCCATTGTCTCAACGCACTCGCTTCGGGTGAAGCATTGGCGACCCACCTTTGCTCGATCGCAAAAGCGATTCTGGCGAGAGATGCCATAGATTGGTATGTTTTGAGATGATCAGTCCCAATGAAGTCAAGGAGGTGTTCCTTGACGAGGGGGGTTCGGCGGTTAATCCCCACGCCGATATCGGCGAGCCTGGTGAGTCGCCAGTGATGGAGGTGGATTCCTCTGACACAAGCGCGAGGTTCTTCCTATAGAAGAGACACGAGGTTTGTCTCTTCTGCAGGTCGGGGCTCCCTACCACGCCATGTTAGGCGAAAATGTTGCGACTCCAGTGGTAGGGTAGAGACCCCTGTGGTTAAGCGCGAGGCGCTTCTAAGCGAAGAGACCCTTAGTTCGTCTCTTTGGCACTTCTGAATTGATTCCGACCACGCCGTTGTAGGTGAGACCGGCGAGTCAACGGTGGTAGAGGTAGGGACCTCTGTGGATAGGCGCGATTCGCTTCCAATAGATGTGGCAATTGACTCCCCCCATCTGGGTCCCGGGATGAGTCCCGAGGCCAGTATTCAGCAGTCCTATCGGATGCTAAATAGTGTGACAGGTGCTGTCACAGAAGGCGTAAGCCTGGAACGTTTGCCTAGGGTAGGCGAACTGTTGTCGTTGGAGAAGATGTCCTTCAACGATTTTGAGACTGCTGTGAAAGCAAGTGAAATCGACGAGGTTGTCGTATTGCGTCCGGAAGAGGAGTTAAACTCCTCATCCACGATGGACGAGTCAGTTTTGGTGCAAAACAAACAGGCATTGAATTCCCGAAGCGGCCTCAAGATCCTCGCGGATCCTGAGGACACTTAACATTCCTTAGTGAAGGAATTTGGAGATGTCATTAGTGATAACTGTGGTGAAGTTTACCACAAATTTGGTCACTTTTGGTCAAGGCAGTTGGTCGAGTTTCCGATTGGTCTAAACAAGAGGGGCTTTTTAGCCTATCAGATTAAAGGAGTATCAAGAACGCAGGTCTTGGGTGAGTCACCTGACATTGGGTATTTTACATAATTTTGTGTGGGTACATTAGGGACCATAGGGAGGTAGTATTATTGGTTAGTTGCGGATTTTCCAAGTAAAAGTCTTTTGGTCTAGGAATAAGTGGCAAAAACCTCTTCTGGTCTTGGTCTACACCGCAGCAAGGGGTCGCCGTTATTCTTTTCACGTACACTAGTCGCCTCCGCCCGCTGCGGAGTGCTTGGGGACAGAGGGTTGAATTATCCCCTCTCGCCTATTATACCCGGTTTGGACGCGCCGCACGCGCATTTGGCCAGCCGGAAGTCCCTCGACGGGAGCACGCATTGGTCGACTTCCTCAAGTTTAAGTCAAGTACGTTTGGAACGTGCTATTCACTGGATTGGTCTTTACGTGGAGATATCGTTTGTGGAGTTTCACGGGCATATCGGGTCTTCACGTGGACATATTGGCTCATTGTAACATTGGTTGGAGTTTAGACCGGTTTTGGTCTTCTTTCATATTGGTCAGGGGCTAGACCGGTTGATTGGTCTACCCTCTATTATTTCGTATTGGTCAGGTCTAGATCGTTTGGACGATCGGCCTATTGGAATTTATCTTTTGGAAGTGTTTCTGGTATGTACGTACCTGGGGTGAAGAGTTCCGCCCCAGGTACACCTAGCCAGCACGGTCTCATATTCAAGACCGAATCATATCTATCTGCGATCCGGATCCACCGAGTGTGTAACTAGCCCATTCCATCGGGTACACAAGGTGAGATGAACTTAAGTGAATCGGACGAAGTGTCTTTGGATGATGACCGGTCGTCTGCCAGCAGCGGACGATCGGACCAGATTTCGAGTGGAGGTCCGCGGGGTACCCCCCCCCCTCGTAAGTTGGAATGCTGGACACGATGGTGGTGGTCAGGTTGTCGATACAAATGTATTCGATTTCGAACTTGACTCCACCACAATGGTGCGCGTGCCCGGATTTGAACCAGGGATATCACCGCGAGGTGTCATCAAAGATTGAATTTGAAGATTTGAATTTGGAATCGTTCTGGAGAGGGCGTAAGGAAAGGCTATCACCTTACGTTTTCGTTCTCGATAAAGATGGCGATGTACGGTCTGGCCTGGTGGAGGACCAGATCGGGATTAATAAATTTTTTCCTCCCCAAAAGGCTCCCACCGGAGCCGATCGGGACTATAGCAAGTCCTGCTATAGTCCCGGGAAGGATCAGGACCTTGGTCCTGATCCTATGTATGTGCATAAAAAAGTTGATGGAGAATCAAAAGACGAAAAATACTTGGAGGCTGATCAGAACGATCAGACCAACCTCCCCAAGGTCCCCAAGATTCCCAAGAAAGGGTTGAGAATGCCGGCCGACGAAGACGACCTCGAAGAAAAGTCGCAGGTCGGAGATGGAGGCATCACTGAAGAAGACCTAAACAAGATGTATTACATTTTTGAGCTGAAACGATTTGTTCGCTTTGACGTAGTCTTTCGGGTGTTGAACCTCCAGATTCCCGACCATCTTCTCGGTCCCACTAACGAGCCGATCCAGAGTGATCGCCCATTACTGTTGGTGAAGAACTTGGTGGCGATGTTGGCGGAGGTTGGCATTAAAATGCAGAACCCCGCCGATGTCCAAAAACTGAGACTTGGAGGCAGAAATCGTCGATGTCGACCTTCCACGACCATTTGGTCCCACTGGTGGGGGCGGTTCGCCGCCCAACTCCCACCGCAGCAGTGAAGGTCGCTGAAGCCTCCACAGCGCTTGTCGACATTGTTTCTGATGACGAATCGGTTTATCAGGCTCCACCGGCCTCTAACAGCTCATCAGAGTTGGAGACCCGTGTCGAGCGGATGACCATGGGGGTGGACCATGCCCAGCCTGAACAAAAAAGGTACATGCGGCAGCAAAAGGCTGCTTGCCAGTTGGGGCTCCAGCAGCCCCCACAGGTATCAGTTCCGCAAAAGGAGGGTATCAACACGTTGACCATGAATCCGGCTAACGTCCAAGTCATGTTTGAGACGATGATGGAACGTTCCATGGAAGAACGGGTTAGACCACCTATGTGCCCACATATTCAATACCGGTCTACCCGTCAAAGTGTCAATGTTTGCCGGGATGTGGATATGGAATCGGTAACATATATGGATAAGCCTACTCGAAGTGATAAGCAAGTCGGCAAAGGGAAGCGCAAGCCGCAACCGGCCAGACCGCGTAGACCAAGCAAGACAAGTGACTGTGACATGGAGTCGGTCGGCGGTCTTGACGACCACTGTGGGTCAGACGGTACGGGCGCTGGAAAGCCACGCAAGGCTAACCTAGCCTCCACTGTTGCTTACGACTTTGGATCTGCTTCGATTCCGCGCATCCGTATGGCCGCGACGACCGACCTCAACGACTTCACTGGCAAGGATGCTGATGAAGACCAGTCCCGGTATTGGTTCGATCGGGTCAAGTCTGCGTTCCTGCGAGACCAGACCCCGAAAAGTGAAAAGTGTCTGATCTTCCGAGATTTGTTGAAAGGACCGGCTGCCAACTGGTTCCAACAGTTAGGTCGGGATGCCCGGTCTGAATGGGACCAGCTATGTGCAGAGTTTGAAGGGCAATATTGTAACTCCGGATTTTTGAGCTCCCGCAAGTATCACCATATGCAGAAGCAGAGCGACGAGACACCGATCGAGTATTTGCATAGGTTGAACGTGGCTGCACTTCGTACCGGCATAACAATTAAAGAGAATAACCCGCCGAACGGTGCTGCTCTGGAACATGTGGGTCACTACATAGTACCCTGGACGATCAAGAACTGGAGGACCAGCTTACTCTACTGCGTCTTAAAGATGCGGGTAAAGTTGAACAGAATCTACGGACGCTACAGCAGTCGCGTAGCATGAGGGTGAAGAGTGCTGGTGGATCAGGTCGCTACCGATCCAAGACCCAGATCCAGACCGATCCGGTCAAGAGACCCTGGACCAGACCGACCCGAGCGGTCAAGGCGATCGTAGCCGAAGACAGCACGGGATCGGAAGGGGAAAGTGGAAGTCAATCCAGCCAGGAGTCATCGGATGAAGACCAGTATCGTTACGTCTATGTTGCGGGACCTGCCCCGAAGACCAGGTCGAAGTCCGACCTGGTAGACCGGAAGGGAAGGAACGGAAACAAGTCCAATCCGGACCGATATCGTCAGAAGTGCTCCCACTGTGGGTCGAGCAAACATGATGGTCCAAACTGCTGGAAGAACCACGACTAAGGACGCTAAATGATCAAGTAATGAAGGCATTGAAGGACCACCCCAACCACGAGCTATTGCACGTGAAACGGGACTGGAACAGAAGCGCCGACTACCTCGCGACCAAGGCCATGCAAGACCACACCGGGGCTACGATCACCGAGAAGGCCGTTCTGGATGAATTGGTAAATATAAACAGGCTCCCAGAGGTGATCTGACCCAAGAACTCCCCAGTCCAGGTGCATGTGATGGTCGCGACTAGATAGAAAGCTCAGAAGTCTCGCCGACCGTTCCCGAAGGAAAGTTTGAATGAATATTCAGTGCAACAGTTGATGATGGAACGGATCCTCAAGGCACAGGACGAAGAAGAATGGATTATGAACCTGAAGACATACCTGCGTGGTGAAATGTCCAAGTTGACGAACGATCAAGCGAAAGAGGCATCAAGATTGCGGATAGCTACGAAGTGGATGATAATGGATTATTGTATTACTGCCGCGATTCCGACCAAGACAGTGCAGACCGGGACCTACTGGCGAAATTAGTGTTCCCCGAGTTGATGCAGCCGGATGTCCTTCATCACTATCACGTGAGTCTAGAAGGGGGACATCAGGGCATAGGCAGGGCCTATCACAATATCAGGTCCCACTTCCACTGGAGAGGTCTTTTCCGCAGTGTGCAGAAATATTTGGGCTGTTGCACGAATTGCGAGACCGGAAAGGGTAGACCGGTAATCAAGGGGCGATCGCCCGGAAATATCGAAGCTACCTACCCTTTCCAGGTCATAGCGATAGGCCACATACCGTCACGGCCTAGATCGACGCGCGGCAACATTGAGCTGCTGATCTGGGTAGACCTGTTCACTGGTCTAGTTATTGCGAAGGCAAGTGCATCTCGGTCTGTGGAGCAGATCGCCCAGAGCTACGAAGAATGTGTGTTCCGAAGATTCAGCGCCAGCGAGCTCATCAGGCACGATCGGGAACCCGGTTTTATGGCCGAGGTGTTCGGGTCGTTCAATAACATGCTGGACCAGAAACAGACTGAGACGATGGCATATCGTCCGCAAGCAAATGGATCGGCGGAACGCATGGTGCAGACCATAACTAGGGCGATCAAGATGTACGTTGCTGACCCATACCAGCGAGATTGGGACGAGTATGAAGAAAGGCTGGTCTTTGCACTCAACTCGTCGACCGATAGGGTCCGAGGAGAAACGCCTTTTTATCTGACATATGGATGGGACCCTCGGTCGACACTGGAAGCTCCGATACCTATCGGTTGCACCCGGACCCGCGATCGCGATGCTCGACGCTGGCGCATGCAGGTCCAGAAACACTACCAGCATGCAAGTCGTCAACGAAGAGCTGCGTCAGGCCACACAAGACCGGGCAGACCGGACCAATGACCAGGTCCGACCCCACGGTATAGAACCAGGGGCGAGGGTATGGCTATACCTAGACCGAGTGAAAGAGGGCTATGCGAAGAAGATGACTCACATGTGGCACGGCCCTTTCCGTGTTGCCGAGATGATCGGTGAGCACGCTGCCCGTCTAGTAACAACTGGTACAGATTACAAGGTCTTCCCGATCGTGCATGTGTCCAAGTTGAAGCTGGTCCGAGAATTTCCTGATCGACCCAAAACTCCCTGTCTGGTAGACGAAGAAAAAGGATTTGATTTCGATGAAGCGTTACTGCCGGAGGACAGTTGGGAACGACCATTAGAGGAAGACGAGTTTGAAGTGGAGAAGGTCTTAGATGTTCGGTCGACCAAGAAGACCAGGTTCGGTCGGACTCACCGAGAGTACCTGGTCCGATGGAAGGACCATGATGAATCAACTTGGGTCGACGATCTCGACTTGAACTGTGGGGATCTTCTACGAGAGTTTAAACGAGAACGAGTCAGTCGTAATCGCTTCGCAGTGATGCAGACTCATGAAGACCAAGACCAAGACACGCAGTAGCATCGATCGGTCTAGACCGGTGTGAAGATGTGGAAGGTCCGGAGTTGATGTGAAATTGTGATGAACTGTGACGAATTCGAGTAGCGGAATGACGAATGTGATGACTATTTTTCGTGATGGGGGTGGAACTGTTTACGATGACGTGTTCGGTGCAATTCTGAAAAAGTGGTGAAATTAGTTCAAGTGATTTGATGATCAGATATGTGAAAAAGAAATGATGACATGTATTACGAGCTATCTGGTCGACTACCTGGGACTTCATTCGCTATCACCCCACAGGCGGCCGATGGTCAGCGCCGGATGGCATTCAATTTGGTCTTGAAATTGGTTGCGCCAGGGTTCCTTCTGGTCAAGCTTGACCAAAGCATCCTTGAGGTCCGCGACCGGCTAAGGGCAATCAAGACCGGGGTACCATATGCCGTCATCGGATAACAACCTGGTCTTCTCAACGCGACGCCTTGGCAGTGGCCAGACCAGATCGGGTCCTTTGAGAGTCGGCTGTGGCCAGACCAGAAGGAGGAAGAGTCACGTCAACCTTCAATGCCCACGACAAAGCATGACGATATCGAACAGAAGTCCCGGGCAGAAAAGTTGGTTTGGGCGCGTCGACAGCCAGTTTCGACGACCCTTTATCGATGTCACCCTCCGAGTGCGCCACTTGGTCTTCTTCTGACGTCGGCTCTTCAACTGCGACACCGGACCGACTATTCTGGGTGGATCGGGATTGAGATAAAGCGGGAAGGAGATCATCTGAACCCACCGATCCACCCTCCGAAGCCGCCCCAGGAAAGACCAATACCGACTTGGACCTAACGGCGAAACGGGTCGAGGGCGCGCGATTTTTGGAGTCCTTCCTCTCCGTAACTGCATCCTTTACCGCACTTGGGAGTTGCGCCCGTATCTTGGCTAGTGATTACACCATTTCCGGTTTCTTCTCGTGCTCTAGGTCGCGCGCAAGGGCCCGCGCCCTCGCGCCTCCTGATGCGCCCTTGCTCTTCTCATTGCGTGCGTGAATTTTGTGGGGCGGAATTTCAGCCAATGAATGGCGAGAATTTCCGCCCGAATTTTGCTGGGAAATCGTACCACCTGAATGCGCCCGCGGGGGCGCGAGGGCGCATGGGATTTGGCGATGTTAAACGCATCACTTGCATCCGATTTTTGGCTCATGAGGAGTGCCTGCCTCTTGGATTTCTTGTGGGGCGTCGCTTGCTTCTCCTCGTGTTCGGAGTCGCGCGCTACGCCCCGCGCCCTTGAGCCACTCGACGCGTCCGCGCGCCTCTTGGAATGGCGCCGATCTCGGTATTGATGCGGACCGGACCGTGATTCCGAGGTCCGCGGCGGAAGTGGGCGATCTCCAATTGCCATATCTTTTAGCCGGGCGTGGCGGTGCAGTCCAGACGTGCCAGTCAGGAACGAAGGCGCCGATTTCGCTGACCCATATGCTGGCGTGCTGTCACCTGGCAGACTGGTCTTCTGCTCCGACCCCGAAGATGATGCCGCTTGGACGGAACTTTTACGCCGACACGTCTGCTACTTGGACGGGATGGCGATCATGAACTCTGAATCGCAGGACCTTCGATGGAGTCCTCCCCGGACGAGATCCCTGTGTACTCGGTACGGACGGCACGAGGGCGCGAGGGAGCTTGAGTTTTGGCAGGGTTGCAGGCATCACTCACGTCCAATCTTGAGTTCACGAGAAGCGCCTGCGTCTTGGCTCGCTTATGGGGCACCGCACGCTTCCCCCCCTAGTTCGGGGTTGCGCGCTATGCCCCGCGCCCTCGATATACCCGGTGCGTCCGCGCGCTTCTTCGATTTGTGTGCGATTTCGGGCTGCTGAATATCAGCCAATGAACGGTGTCGGTCTTGGTCCTGCTGCAAGCGGTCTTGGTCCTGCTGCAAGCGGTC
>CM047580.1:9581843-9593007 GCA_026184515.1 Peronosclerospora sorghi
ATCATGAGGAGATGCGTTGTCCACAAGAAGCAGGATTTTTCGATCTTCTCCTTTGTACTTCGCGTTCAGTTTCAGCATGTACTTCTTGAAGATATCACCATGCATCCAGGCTTTCTTGTTGTGATGGTAGTCGAAGTGCGGGAGAGAGCCCATGTCGGTGTTGCGGTAACAACGGGGGTTGGCGGCCGTTCCGATAACAAGAGGCTTGAGCTTCTCAGTCCCTGCAAATGTGGGATATGTATCCGTCAGCTGTTAGGGAACAAGCAACCAAACTTAATCGCCATTTCTAAACATGACATACCCAAAGCATTACACGTAAGCAGAATGGTGATTATGGTCTTGTCTTTCTTACGCCCCTTCTCTGCAGACTGTCTCAGAGTCTTGTTGGGCGACATGCGAAAGAAGAGCCCAGTCTCGTCACAGTTGAAAATGTCGAAAAGGGCGTAATCCTTGGTGATTTCTTGAAGGGCTAGGCGTAACCCAGCAAGATCTTGAATTGGAGAACTCTCGGATTCTCCATGGAGGCGATAAGACTTGATGCCGTGACGTTGCTTGAACCTTGAGAGCCATCCATCGGAGGCGACAAATTCAGGCTTTGGCTGGGCCGCGTTATTGATGCCGAGAGAGCTAGCAAAAGCCAAAGCCTTGGCGGCGACAAGTGCGTCTGTCAGAACCACATGGTTTGACCGTGCCTGTGTAATCCAAAGCTTGACAGCTTTGTCAATCTGCATTTTGATGATCAAATCAATGGATGTTCACGAAGTGTGCAATGTATTTTGCGCTGATGGATGCAGTGGTCACGTACCTGAGGGAACTCGCATTCACGCAGCCTTTTGCGATTGAGGTCTGCGTTTGTTACCTCAGCCTGCTTGGCCGCGTCCTTGTACTTGTTCTTTTTGGCCAGAATGTCAGTGACCGTCTTGCGGCTGTCAAGGCCAAACATCTCCCTGAGTTGCTCGTGTGTAATGTTGCTGTGCTTTTCTGCGTAATCTATCAAGGCCACCTTTGTCTCAAGAGTGATTGATTGTCGTTTGGGCCCCATGATGAGTGCGTGCAGCAAGGAGATGTTGAGGCTAAAGTGAGAATAATAGGTTTGTGGGTGCTTTGGTTGGGGGCTTTTCTGTTCGATTTATACTAATTATACCAGCAAAAACTCGAAATTGAACAGAACAGAAATTTCTGTTCAATTTCGAGTTTTTATCTAAACATAAATAGATTGTTTTCTGTGCACCAGCACATTCCAACACCTTCTAGAATTCTCTGGCATATTCTAGTGCAATCTATGGCAGTTGACACCCAAATTCCAAGGCCCCTAGCAATAATAGCTGTTATAGAGGGATAATTTTAGTATGGAGTGGATCTCAGCCGAACGGCTGTTGCTGTTATAGGCAATATGCTGTTATAGAGGGCGGAAAAAGTATGGGAAAATTCCGTACTGTGAAAAATCTGCCTGCTATACAGAGATGCTGTTATATCAGATGCTGTTATAGAGGGAGCTGACTTTAGCTCCTTTTCATGAACGGGATAGTTCCGTTCCGCAGCTTTAACCTTCCTCGACTCAAACGCAATCACGCATTCTCTTCCTGCATCGTCTTCTTGTACCAAAGAACATCCGATTGCGAAATCAGAGGCGTCGCAGACGACACTAAATGGTTTCCCAGAATCTGGGAGAGCAAGAACGGGAGCTTTCAACAATCTCCCCTTTACCGCTTCAAAATCGTTTTGGTGTTTGGTTCCCAACACCAATCAACATCCTTCTTAAGAAGGTCGGTTAATGGCTTCGCCATTTCAACGTATTTCTCGCTGTACTTGTGGAGATAATTGGCTAATTTAATCCACTTTCCGTAAATCTCTAAGATTTACAGGCGAAGGCCACTCGACAATTTCACCTTCGCGGGATCCGCCCGCACTCCATCCTTACCGATGAAGCATCCGAGGAAAGGAATTTCCTCAGCACCAAAGATACATTTGGATGCGTTCGCAAATAACTTATGCTCTCGCATGCATTCGAGCACAGCTCGAAGGTGTATCAGATGCGTCTGAACATCAGACGAGTCGCCTTCCGCACGACAATGAACGAATATATCGTCGAAGTACGTCTGAGCGTACTTTCTGTGAGGGCGGAAGAGTTGAGTCACCAAGCGATTAAAAGTCGCTGGTGCACTCGAAAGCCCCTGTGGCATAACTAGCCACTCCCACATCATGCCACTAGGCGTGCTGACCGCTGTAAGCGGAATATCGGATGCTCGCATGAGCATCTGATAATACCCGTCCACCAGATCTAAGGCACTGTACACCGTACATCCCGCCACATTGTTCTGGAGGACATCATTCCGAGGAATCGGAGTCTGCATGGGTACTGTAGCTGCATTAAGCTCGTTGTACGCATGCACAATGCACCACCGTTCGGTTTACGAACACAAAAAGTGGGAGAAGAATGGGGAGACTTACTCTACCGTACCATCCCTGCCTCTTCTTTCCCCTTGAAGAATGCGTCGATAACGTCGCATTGATCCTTGGGGAGAGGCCACTGTTTAGTGACGCAGTATTTGGTTCCAGGAACCAAATCAATTTCACGTCGTACTCCCCGATCCGGTGGTAACCCCATCGGCGGGTTGTCGCTAATGACATCTCCAAATTGCTTTAGTAAGGAATGGTAAGGGTCCTCAGGATCCGCTAGGATCTTGAGACCGCTTCGGGCATCCAATTCCTGTTTGGTTTGCACCAAAACTGACTCTTCCATTGTGGATGAGGAGTTCAACTCCTCTTCCGGACGCAACACGACGATCACGTCGAGTTCACCTGCTTTTACAGCAGTCTCAAACTCGTTGAAGGACATCTCCTCCAACGAAAACAGTTCGCCTACCCCAGGCAACCGTTCCAGGCTTACGCCTTCCGTGACAACACCTGTCACGCTATTCAGCATCCGATAGTACTGCTGAATATTGGCCTCGGGACTCATCCCGAGGCCCAGATGGGGGGAGTCAATTGCCCCATCTGTTGGAAGCGCCTCGCGCCTATCCAGAGAGGTCTCTACCTTTACCACCGGTGACTCGCCGGTCTCAACTACAACGGCGTGGTCGGAATCCTTTCCGACGTGCGAAAGAGACGAAATACGGGTCTCTTCGCTTGGAAGCGCCTCGCGCTTAACCACAGGGGTCTCTACCCCTCCCACTGGAGTCGCCTCAGAGGAATCCTCCTCTACCAATGGCGACTAGCCAGTCTCGCCTATAACGGCGTGGTCGGAATCATTTCCGACGTGCGAAAGAGACGAACTACGGGTCTCTTCGCTTGGAAGCGCCTCGCGCTTAACCACAGGGGTTTCTAACCTTACCACTGGAGTCGCCTCAGAGGAATCCACCTCTACCACTGGCAACTCACCAATCTCACCGTTAACGGCGTGGGGATTAACCGCCGAATCCCCCGCGTTAAGGAACTCTTCCTTAACGTCATTGGGAATGATCATCTCAGACATCCCAATCTCTGTCATCTCACGCCATAATCGCTTTTGCGATCGATCAAAGGTGGGTTCATGACTCGTCAATGCTTCACCCGACCGCGGGTGCGTTGCGCCAATGGACTTAGACTTCCAGTCTATCCATGGCTCGTGGCGTTCCAGCCACTTAATGCCCAAAATGAGGTCATACCTCGAGTCCAAATCCAGGACTAGGAAACGTTCTAAGCTTTCGAAGTCTGCAAACTTCAGCTTAAGGTCAATCGAGACCTTGGGTTCAGAAACCTGTACGCCCGTCGCAAGACGGACTGTGACAACGTCACGGGAACGTGCCTCTAGGGCCTCGGCATACATCCTACTCTTCTCTACAGAAGCCCGTCTGACATAACTGTCAGACGCTCCAGAGTCTATCAAGACTCTCCAAGGCTTATCAAAGCCTTTCACGTCCGCAAGGACTACCAGAAAACCTGGCTGGTACACCAACTCGGTGCTAGAAAGCACAGTTTCCCTCGGGGATTTGTGCTGTCGTCCCCTACCCTGGGGCTTAACAGCACTGAGGTATCCCCCAGTAGGGCGCCCCGCACCTACTGGGAGCCGTCGTTTCCCGACGGCTTGGGCAAGGGCTTTTTCCCCACCCTTGGTCCCTTGTAGCGAGTGTCTCGCTGAGGATTTTTCGGACACCTGTTCCGCAGATGATCCGTGATTCCACACAGGAAGCATCTAAGAGGCCCATGCCGCTGCAACATAGCCAAGAGCTCTGCCTCAAATCTCTACGAAAAAGAGTCAGAGTGACTCTTAGCGGAGGTTTTCTCCTCCGCTTCGACCTGACTAAGGTCCATGGGTTCAGGGCCCACCTTAGAGGAACGAAAGTTCCTCTCGGCGTTGAACGCCATCTTGAACGCCTCCCCCAGGGATTGGGGTCGGCATCGAAAGAGCTCCGAACAAACTGGACCTTCTCTCAGGCCTCCCATGAAGACGGGATGGACACATCATCCGGATACGCTTTCGCGTACATCCCTGCCAACAGGGTCCTTAGTTATTGGATATACGTTTCCAAGTCCCTAGTGCCCTGACGGCACCTCAAAAACGCAAGATGATTCTGGAAAACCAGATCAGGCGTGGCATACATGTCCATAAGCTTCTGTTTAAGGACCTCCCAGGTAGGGAACACGTTCGTGACCGAGTCCGAACACGTAAACGACCATGCACGAGCTTTACCCGTAAGATGGGTCAGCGCAAGTCCCACTTGCAAGTGATCAGCGATCACATTCGCTGTGGCGAAGGCCGTTTCGACCTCTCGTAACCACACATAAAGGTTATCACCTTTTCCCCCGGTGAATTACTTTATCTTAAAGGACAATGGGGGACCCCCGTGGAACGAACTCCACTAAACTCGCTTTATGAGCGATGAGGGCATTTACCCTTGCCTTCACGGCCTCAAGGCCCTGCTCCACTAGGAGCTGCATGCCTTTGTCACCCGTCAAGGATAACAGCCTGTTAAAGGCTTCCTGCTGGACGAGGGTTAACCTCTCCCAATCGTCCTGATTCATCCCTTGCAGAGTATGCCTTAGTCTACAAACACAGGTGTTGGATTGACTACAAGTGCTACCAGATGTAGCCGGTGCGCATACGCACGGTGAGGCTAGCGCACAGAGGAAGACTTTCCTTTAAGCGGCGTTCGCCGCTACTTAGCCGATACGCCCTTATAAAAGGGCTTAGTAGGAGAGAGCTCTCCTACTCGGGTCCACGATTCCCAGTTTGGTTTACACTTAGCTTTCGCTAATGCCTTAACGTAAGGATCCCTTACTAAGGGTGTAGCTAAGGGGAGGGCTCCCCTTACGCTACTGCACTCACTACATGCGCGACCGGTCGAGGTCGTCCGTCTGTAGTCGTCGAATGAAAATGTAAACTGAATGTATATTTAATATGTAATTAGCCTAAATTAATTTAAACTAATGTTAAATATATGTAATACCAAGTATAACTTACTAAATTCGTACCTAGCCAAAATGTAGTGTACACCACCTGTGTACCAACACGTGGCTGGCTGCCATGCCACCCCCAAGGGCTCCTGCCCTGATTGGTTAAACAACCAATGGTTTAAAACCTTTCGAACCGGTCAATACTGAACCCAACCGTAGTGTACTTACGTTAACCACCTACTAAATGTGACTCGAATGTAACCCTGTTACAACCCCCCCGTAAGTTGGACGGCCGGACACGATGGTGGTCAGGTTCTCGACACTACGGTGTTCGATTTTGAACTTGACTCCACCACAATGGTGCGCGTGCCCGGATCACTTGGTGATCGTGGATATCACCGCGATGATATCTCGCAAAGAATTGATTACAATGAATTAAATGTGGAATCGTTCTGGAGAGGACATAAGGAACAGCTATCGCCTTATGTTCTCGTTTTCGACAAAGATGGTGATGTCCGATCTGGCCGGGTGGAGGACCAGATCGGGATTAATAAGTTTTTCCTCCCCTTAAGGCTCCCACCGGAGCCGATCGGGACTATAGCAAGTCTTTCTATAGTTCCGGAAAGGATCAGGACATTTGTCCTGATCCTATGTATTTGAATGAATGTTTGGATGAGAAGAAAATAAAAAGCAAAAACAACATGGAGCCTGATCGGAACGATCCAGGCCAACCCCCCAAGGTTCCCAAGAAGAGGATCAGAATGCCGTCCGAAGAAGACGACCTGGAAGAGAAGTCGCAGGTCGGGGATGGGGTCATCGAAGAAGAAGACCTGACCATGATGTACTACATTCATGAGTTGAAGCGATTTATTCGCGAAGACCAGGTCATGCAAATAGTAGACCCCAGATCCCCGATCGCCTTCTTGGACCCACCACCGAGCCGATCGGAAGCGACCGACCGTTGCCATTGGTGAGGAACCTGCTGGAGATGTTGGCCGAGGTTGGCATGAAGATGCGGAAGCCCACCAACGTGCAGAAGCTTTTCGATCTGGACACTTGGAGGTTGGGGTTGTCGTTGTCGACCTTCCACGACCATTTGGTGCCGTTGGTGGGGGCGGTCCGCCGCCCAACTCCCACCGCGGCATTGAAGGTCGCTGAGACTATTTAAATGGATGATGATGAATGCTCCGACGATAAGTCGTTATATCAGTCTCCACTTGCCTCGGATAACTCATCAGAGTTGGAGGTCGGTGTCGAGCGGATGACCATGGGGTCGGACCAGACCCCATGGGAGCATAAAAAGGACGTGCGGCAACAAGGGGCTGCATGCGAGTCGGGGCCCCAGGTTCCCCCACAGGCTTCAGTACCTCCAAAGGAGGATACCAACACGTTGCCAATGACCCAGCCAACGTACAAGCCATGTTCGAATCGATGATGGAACGTTTCTTGGGAGATCGATGTCGATCACCTCCGCGCCCACATGTCCAGGACCGGTCTGCCCGGCAAAATGTCAATATTTGCCGGGATGTGGATATGGAGTCAGTGGCATCAGCGGATAATCCTATCCGAGGTGTTAAGCCAGTTGGAAAAGCAAAACGCAAGTCGCAACCAACCCGACCGCGCCGACCGAGCAAGAGCAGCGATTACGACATGGAGTCGGTCGGCGACATGGGTGACCACGATGGGTCAGACGGTACAGGGGCGGTCAAAGCACGTAAGGCTAACGTAGCTCCTACGACCGCATATGATCTTGGATCTGCCGCGATCCCACGTATTTGTATGGCTGCGACTACGGACCTTAAAGACTTTACCGGCCAGGACGCCGACGAAGAGCAAGCCAGGTCGTGGTTTGGTCGGGTCAAATTTGCTTTCCTACGGGATCAGACACCAAAAAACGAACGGTGTCTGATCTTCAGGGATCTGCTAAAAGGACCGGCTGCGAACTGGATCCAACAGTTGGGTCGGGATGTCCGGTCTGACTGGGATCTGCTATGTGCAGAATTTTAAGGGCAGTACTGCAACTCCGGATTTTCTACCGCCCGCAATTATCACCATATGCAGAAGTGGGGCGACGAGACGACGATCAAGTATTTGAACCGCCTGAACGTGGCTGCACACCGCGCCGGAATAGTAATCAAGGAAGGTAACCCGCCGACCGGTGCCGCTATGGAGCATGTGGGTCACTACATTAGTACCCTGGATGACCAAGTGCTGGCATATCAGCTTACTCTGCTGCGCCTAAAGGATATTACGGAAGTGTAACAAACGTTGCGGAAGCTGCAACACTCGCGCAGTATGAGGTCTAAAGTCGCCGTTGGATCGGGTCGATATAGATCAAAGTCCCAGGCCGACCCCGTGAAGAGGCACTTTACTAGATCGGCCCGTGCTGTCAAAGCGAGTGTGACGGAAGACAGCACTGGGAAGGCGACGATGTTGTTCGACTCTGGGGCCGAAGTCTCGATTATCGACTCCGCCTGTACTCGTAAGGTCGGATGTCGTATAGACGACACCCAGATACAAGAATGCGTCGGAATTGGGGAAAACTCTTAGATGACCGAAGGAAGGACTCGCGTGAAGATCACCCTCTCAGTTTCGTTGGTATACTTCTTCAGCGCTTGGGTCGGCAAGCTGGCCGTTCAGGATTCTCTGTTAGGCATGAATTTTATGGTGCCGGCGGGTATTCGACTGGATTTTTCTAATGGGGTTCTTACACTCCCGGATGAGGTCCATATCCAGCTAGCTGGTCGGCGGCCCCTATACGGATCGTACACCGATCTGGTCAGGTGGGATCAAGATGTCACCATTCCAGTCGGTCAATCCGCTGATGCCCCGGTCGATAAAGGTTTCAGATCAAGGAAGTTATGGGTGACCAGGGGCGACCGGTGGGTGCCGACCTTTGTGAAGAGCGCCGGCCGGTTTGATTACGTTCGACTCACCAATATCGGTGACAAGCCGCTTACGCCCGACAACAATGCTATTGTTGTCATGTGGCTAGAGGAAGGGAAGGTGCCAAGAAAGGCGGGGTTCGTCTCGATCGGATCGAGACGGTATGTCGAGTGGCAGAACTGGGCATAACAAGCGACCACCTATCTGGTCAGCAATGATGGACCGGTGGAAGAAGATACCTCACCTATGGTGGAACGACCCAGCTATGCAACCCCGAAGAAGATGCTGATCCTAAGAAAGGCGCCGCAGTCGCCGGACACGGTGGACCATCAAGCAGATGAGCCAAGGCTCGTCAACATGGTGGTTTCACATGAACAGGCGATAGAGGAGCCGGAACCAGAAACGGAGAAAGGAGAACACGGGATTGCTGGGGCAGACCACGATGGCGCGCCTAAACAGGTCGATGTTGTTGAAGAGCAGACCGCCGACCGGGAACAGCAGTGTGCAGCCGATCGGGACGGGTCGGGTGATGTCACCCCAGAAGATGACCAAGTTTTCATACATGAGGGCGGGGATCAGTACATTCAGGAGCTGGAGAGCCAGATGGAAGTCCTTCCTGAAGTGGCTGCCGATCCGCCCGAAGTCACCTAGGACGATCTTCAAGTGAGTGATCGGGATGTCAACAGTCCCGACCAGATCGATCAGCTTAAGAAGATCATATGGAAGAAGAAACATCTGCTTATAGGGAAAGGCAATTCCTAACAAGACAGCGAAGAAAAGGAGGCAGTCAGGACGACGCTTGATAGTAGATTGTACGGTCCCTGCTGCTCGCGGAGCTATCTGTGACATCGATGTTGGTGATGCCAAGCCGATCGCTCAGCGATGTCGACGTGTGGCGCCACAGTACCGGGAGAAATTATCTGATCTGATTAAAGGACTGTTGGCTACCAAGATTATCAAACCGTCGACCTCGTCTTGGGCCTCACCGATCGTGATTGTAATCAAGAAGAACGGCGTCGACATCAGGTTGTGCATTGACTATCGGTTGGTAAATCGGTTGACCAAGCTTATGGTGTACCCGATGCCGCTGATAAACGATCTGCTGGAAGACCTGGACAAGACCCTATGGTATTGCTCGCTGGACATGGCAAGTGGATTCTGGATGGTTTCGATGACCGATCGGTCTCACGAGATTTCTGCATTTGTTACGCCGTTCGATCTGTTCGAGTGGAACCGCATGCCGTTTGGTTTGAAGAACGCGCCTCAGATCTACCAGAGGCTGATCGACAACGCACTATATGTACACTTCAAGATCAGTACCGATCGGGACCCCATCGAAAACTATGATGTATTTACAGAGGGTGAACCCGATCGGGAAATTAGACCGTCCGTTGAGGCGATCATACATCGACGACATACTGATCCCTGCCTCGTCATGGAGCGATCTGTGCGAGAAGGTTGAACGGTTCTGGAGACATGTGATCGCTGGAACCTGTCGATCAGTGCTGTGAAGAGTTTTTTAGGTATGTCCAAGGTCTCCTATTTGGGTCATATGGTATCAATCAGCGGGCTAGAGGCCAATCCTAAAGATTTGGAGTCACTAAGCAACCTTCCGTTTCCCAGATCGCTGAAGGCAATGCAGTCCTTCCTAGGGAGCCTGAATTACTACAGCCGCTTCATTGAAGACTTCGCGGTCTACGCGGCCGTGATGTATGAGATCCGGGAAGTCTACTACCATATATTGCGCGAAGCAGATCGGGCAACTTTACGAGAGGTCTGCGACTCCGATCGGGCTGCAGAATTGCCGCCGATGGAGGCAGATGACTATATGAAGCGTGCACAGGTTGCTTTTGGTATGTTGAAGGCTAAGATGGTGACGGCACCGATTCTCAGGCACTTCGATCCGGAAAAAATGCCGGCCGTCATTGTGTATGCTAGTAAGTGGCCCATTTCTGCCACTCTAGCGCAAGAACATGATGGAGTGTACCACCCGGTCACTTTTACGAGCCGGACATTGAAGCCGAACGAAGTCAACTATGGGATCGTCGAAAAAGAAGTTCTGGCATTACTACGGATTTTGGATGTGTGCTATAACCTGCTGGTCGGACGACCCATAAAGGTCCTATCAAGGAAGTCAACATTGGCCTGGTTGCTATCAGCCAATGGGATGGACGGTCGGCTCGGCAGATGGTCAGCGATCCTGTCACAGTGGTCTCTCGAGGTCTTCAAGTGCGTCAAAGGGGAGGAAGAGATATTGGGCACATTGGCTGCCAGCATCGCCCCTCGGTTTGAAGTGGATGAAGCTCTGACGTAGATTTCCCCAAGGAAACAACCTCCACAGTCTATCTCACGGCCGCCACCGACCGTCGATCGGGATGAGGAACTCCTGATCTTGAGTTTCGACGGGTCGGCTAGCGTGAAGAAGAAGGTCGGCTCCTATAGCGCCATACTGTGGAAGTTACCACAATGGTCTATAGTTGCAGCCGCCGCCGATTTCACGCCGGACATAACGGTCAACGAGGCGGAATAGCGGGGGCTCCTTCTATGTCTCGACCTGCTGTCATCAGAGAAGAAAGGTCGGGTCATCATATGTGGTGACTCCAACCTGGTGATAAGGAAGATCACTGGGGAGATCGACTTCAAGGCACCACGGCTGAAGTTGTTAAACGACCGGGTGATGAAAGCGTTAAAATAATACCCCAACCACGAGCTATTGCACGTGAAACGGGATTGGAATAGAAGCGCCGACCATCTCGCGACCCAGGCCATGCGGGACCAGATCGGGGTGAAGATCACCGAGGAGGCCGTTCTACTTGAGCTAATGGATATAAACAGGCTCCCGGAGGTGATCAAGCCCGAGGACAGACCCGACCAGGTGCATGTGATGGCTGCGAATGGATCG